>JAPEUY010000002.1:0-1200000 GCA_027946455.1 Neocucurbitaria cava | reverse complement strand
GGTGTGAAGTTCATTAAGACTCGGACTATATGCCACTTCCACCATCGCTGAACAAGAACTTCAATATCGACTTGCAGAATGTAAAGATAACGGTGCAGATGCATAGCTGCTGTGCAGACTTGATTTTGGTAGGACCATGATCTGGGCCCTGAAGCTGCATCAAGGTTAACACTCTTTGTGTCTCATGCCGCCACAACGGGGTCTGGCGTTTGTGCTACGCCATCTGCGAGCTTTTGCTTCTCCCCAGAGTTTGGGGATTTGCCTTTGTCCTTAAGCGTGATCATGCTCCTCGCAGTCCGTTGTTTCGCCTAATGATCAACCGACCCATCGCTTACCTACTCATTGTTGGTGCATGTCACTGCGAGGTCAAGGGTTGCACACTTGCTAGAGCAAACAAGGCTGTGTTGCTATGAGCACGCTGTGTGCCGTCTGGACATGTTCGGTTCGCTCCACGCAAGCCTCCAAATGCTAATGAGCCGGCCCGAACATTTCGTGATACCGCGACGTCATGAGCGTACTGTACTGGGTAGGGCAAGGAGCAAAATCAGAAATCATGATCTTCAGGGTCTCTTCGGTCCTTCGCTCGGTCAGCATACCCCGTAAATCCTCATCTTCTCATCCCGACTATCCTTGCCGTATATCCATGGACAATGCCAGAGTGTCCGAGATGAAGAGATTTTTACGAAAGAAACACGAGAACAGATCCTTGGAACGACGGCGCCGAACGTCACACAGCCAGAGCGAGTTCGGCCTAGCGATTTGGTCTGTGGATTGTAGCGCGCGCAACGGCTTCGCTTGTGACCTCCATCTCTGCCCTGGGCCTTCTTGTAAACTGCGCCGTCGAACTTGGGAACCACATCTCTTTGCCCACCGGAACAAGCGGTGAGTTGAGCAAGATTTGTCCAACGGCAGACAGTCCCTTCCTGGATTCCATTGAGCCAATGCCGATGAATTTACCGCATTGTTGAACTGGGGAGATTCGACTGCAAGACGTGTTCTTTGTTGTGCCTGAACGCCTCAGGGGAGACTACTGTTACCACGGTTCACAAGCGTTGGCACCGCCACTCTCGCGTCGCGATCATCTCCGCACTCATCCACTGGTCTCCGGGCGGCAATAAGTTTGCATCAAGACAATCGTTAGTGTCCGCTAGGTACGTGTCAAAGGGGACGCCTTGCCGCCTCCGAGCGCAGCTTCTATCTGCGGAAGCATGCCGGGTGACAGTGCAGCCTGTCGCAACGGCTATTGCTCAATTAATCACCCACATGCTCCCATTGTTTACGTTGCAGAGTCGCAAGGAGCATGGAGACTCAAGATTCGCAATCTCGTTCCAAATCTGTTCTTCCCAGATGAGATTGCCAATTTCCTGAGCGAACTACAATGAGCGTACAGACCAGTCTGGCCAATGGCAGGCGCGAAGCCACAATTGCACCTTCCCTTTCGAACACCGCCTCACCATTCCTCCCAACCTCACGAAAAGACTTCATATCCGAACAATTGAATTATTGCTTACATGTTCGTCGCCATTGAGCCAAGACGAGCGATGGCTTGATGTGGCTACAAAGAAGAGCAAGTTTGGGAGATTGCGCCTCGAAGTGGGCCTAGTAATTTGCTCTCAGGTGGCTCTACCCGAAGACTATCGCTAACGTCTACCCAGCGCCATGTATCGGCGACGTTACGGTCCCATACGGACGATGCGCTGAGCCAACAGTTTGCCAACAGTTTACCATCCCACAATCCCGAAAACCGCTCTCTCAGCACTGCATGTTCCCTTCCGCTACCATCCGCTCCAAAATGGTTCCTTTTGCTCCGGACGAACCAGATGCTCCCACTCCACACCCAACGTCCGGACCTGAAACGACATGCAGCTTGTACCGGCAGTTCGAGATGCAGGAACACTCAGAACAGCTGAACCGTTGCATGCTCGTGATTGATCAGATAATTGGCTCTTGATCAACAAGGGATTGCGCTTTTTGGACCGAATGAGCTGAATGTGGAAGTCAGTCTGATAACATCACGCTAACCTGTTTTTCAATGTCTATAGAGCAACTCCAAGCCTTCAGCCTACGTAGGTCAAGAAGAATCCTACATCGAAATCGCTAGATCTCGGTACTGCGACTGTATCGCTTGTGTGTTTATGGCTAGCAATTCGTTGAGCTGAACTGTTATGGGACTCATGGCTGGCTAAGCAATGCCAAATACGGCGCCACCTCGCGATAGCGTTCGCATCCCTCCATCCAGCGACGGGGCGCCCATCACCTGCTGCATTGGCCCGAGGATACCATTCCTATTGGTCGATAGGGAGATATCTGGCTGACGGCTATACGAAGGCCCTCAGCACTAGAAGCCTCTTCTATTAACACCACTAGAGGTCAAGAGCTTGCCGAGAGATACACCTTTGCACCCAATGGCGACCCAAGCGATCGACTCTAACCAGCCTGGTATTGCGCAAGGGCATGGCTGCTGGTTGCGGTCGTTCTTATCTTACGTTTGGCGTTGCTCACTCAGCACCACGTTTCTGTAGACTCACGTCAGAAGTGTATCTTGCATTCGGCTCCAACAATTCGACACACTGCAGCAATAGGTATAGCCAATGTAGGTGAGCTCGTCTGACACATCTCAACAGGGATTAAAATGCTTTCGAATATCATGCTTCGGTTGCATTGCCATGAGGGCTGCTTCTCTTCGCTCGGATTATAATGCCGAGGTAAGCGACATCACAGCAGGTAGATTCTGCACCTACATTAGTGCATGCGCGACACTGATCTTCAGGGCTTACGTACAGTTGATCGCGTCCCCAACAACGCTGTTAGGTCCCTTGCATCTCTCTAGCTCGATAAATTACGAATGGTGATGAGGCACCGAGATACCGGTAGCCCTCTCTACGCCGCCGTTTACAAATTGTATGGAGGGACCCCCTAATCTTGCGAGGGTATTTGCAATGCCTGTCGCGATGTTGTCGAAATGTTGCTTTACTACATGCTCATACAGACAAAGACGGTAAACCACTGACTCGGCGTCTAGGTACTACTACGGCGAAGTGCATTTCGGATTCGAATACCAGAGCGCTTTCCAAGCGATACAAGCCATTGATTCCTACACGACCAAGTGACCTCCTTACATTTTTCGGCTTCTTTGCGGCGTGGTCAGCTGGTGGTGTGCGGCACATCACGACGATTGGGAACTGCCCCAGCAGCCGTAGCGCTGGGATTTCGCATGAAGCATGGCTAGCCCCAGCTTCTCATCGGTCAACACGCACAGCTGCCATGCGGCACAGCAAACTTAATGCTATCGATAAGGCTAAGGTTTGGCTTACGGTGGTCAGATATACGGCCTGGATTGTGCCACCGTGATCGGTGAATATTTCTCCTGTCCACGAGACTCGTTACAGGGCCCGTAACAGGGTTTAGACTGAGCCACCAACATGTGAAGGACTGATTACTGTGCACAGGTTTACACAACAAACTGCAGTAAGCAACACGGATGTCTTTGCAGATGGTGTAAGCGTTTGCGCTTCTGATGAGCGTGCTTCTAACCGACCGACACGAGTTGTTGCCTTGCGATCTGGATCGAAGCGGCATTGAAGCCATCTACCGCCTATCTGTGCTGTTTCAAGTCATATACTCTGACCAAGCCATAACTCACCCGAAGGCAACTACAGACGCACTGCGCAAAGTCTATTGAGGGAATCATCATGTCGAAATATGAAATTGCTGAAACTGATGAACTTGTTGCGGTCGTTTGTAAGGGCTTATTCCCTCTAACCATGTCAAGGGATATCCAACGACAGCAAATACTCGGGCCGAGTTTGAGGTATGCGAGGTGCAGCTGGAAGTGTACCTACACACTGCATGGTTGGCGTAAATTAGTCTGTGTTATGCTTGGATGAAGTACTAGCCCATCGCCACGATTTACTAAAACTTCAACGAATTCTCGAACCAAATAATTCGACGTTACTCAATGCCAACTTCGCGGGTATAGGATTATGGTGTTATTTTAGGCACATAACTCGTTGTAGAGATGGGAACCCGCTACTTGTACTACACAGTACTTAACATTTTAGAGATCCACGGTGCATATGTATACCTTGTTCGATAGGTCACTACTTCATGTTTTTTTAAGCATCAATTCCTCTTCGCTCAGATACTTTCCAAATGAGCACGTCATTTCTCCTTGCCAGAGACTTCCAGAAAACCACCGTCACATCCCAGTTCGCTCTCTCCAGCGGCATAGCATAGCATAGCATAGCATATCCACAAACAAACAATCCAATTCCTTCCATACCTTCCTCTCTCCCTCCCTCCCCCCTACACATCTCAAGACATTCCCTCCTCTTTTCCTTCACTCACCCACATCCTTCTCACTGCGGCTCCCCACACTTCTCACAGATCAACAAATACTCCCCGTTGGTCGCCCAAACCACTTTCCCACCACACTCCTTGCACGGCTCGTGGCTTGCTTCGAGTACACGTCCTGCGTTATCTTTCTCTCCTTCGTCAACCACGTGAATACCAGTTGGAGATGTGGAGTACGGGCCTTTGCCTAGTTCTTTGTTGTCGTTGTCGTCTTCTTTGGATGCTGGAGTCAATGTAGGCGTGGTGCTGGACGTATTTGGGGGAATCCGGCTGATGGTGGTGGTGGTGGGTTTCTCGGAAGAAGGGGACAGGGGAGGGGTGGAGCGGAGGTGCTTGTGATGGGTGTTGGGAGGGGCTCGTCGGAGTATGGAGGGGCGCTGCGTGCTGCGTTGGGTGGTGGTGTGATATCGTGATGATGATGATGATGCTGCTGCTGCTGCTGCCACTGCTGCACAGTGCTTGCGCTTAGGCTAAGTGACCTTGCATGTGAAGCCGCTAGAGCTTGAGCATCGCGGTTCCGGCAGTAGGCCGCCGCTTTTGGAGGCAGGTCTGCGTATTTGTCGGGATCTAGAGGCATGGCTGGATGATGATTTTCGAAGGTCGCCGGTAGTGAAAACTTCTTTTGGTGGATAGGGCGGTATTGGCTGCGTCTGATGGTAGAATCCTGGTTGAGAAAGAGGTTGAGGATGTATCAGAATCTGTAGCACACACTAGGATTTATACTATATGGTATGATGGTGTGATCTCTCCTTATTCGTCCAGGGACAAACCGAGCGATGGCGTAATAGCGTACAGTAGTGAAGGGGGGAGGCACTAGGATTCACTTGTGTAAACACATTTCACAAAGAAATCAGAGTGGGGAGACGACGACAGAGCAATTTACTATTGGCTCGAGCAATTTACTATCGGGTCGAGCATACAGTGGTTCAAACGCGGGCACACCAACGGCTTAACCATGGTACATGTATGTTTAGTTGGACGGACGAAACATGAACTACACGATACTTACGTATCGTATATGCTGTAACTGCCACGCACTCTCCAACTACGTCTGGTCTGCTCATTCACATAGCAATAGGTTCAAGAAGATACCATAATCGACCGGAAAGATTATGGTAGGCTTCGACGACTCGGAAATGCCAAAAAGACATCCTCCGGAGGTGATACTTTGTTTGTACCACACACAAACCACCTATGTAATGTATTGGAATGAAAGTGCTTAGTTTGGCATCGCGCACGCTTGACATTCCAATATCTCATGCGTAATATTATAATAGCACAATGTAGCGCCGCAATGCCAGCACTCACTGATATTGATACCACGACTGTCACATTCGTTGTCCTCATCCTCGTCATCATCGCTGTCGTCATATTCGTCGTCGCTCTCGTAGCCTCCGTTGGGTATATTGGTGTTGTTGTGAGACATTGAAGACATTGAAGTTTAGCTTGGAGATCGCTCGATATGGATGAAATAAAAAAAAATGTCTCAGGTGTAAGAGTTAGATTACTGAGATGGCGTATATTGATTCGCCTCCAAGAGGCGGTTGGGTTATGGTTTGGGAGTAACTACTAGTGGTAGTGGCGGAGTAGACAACGCATAAGTATGGTTTCTTTGATTGGTGTTGGTTGTATGTACATTGGTAGTTAATAGTTTAGAAGAGTATCTGAGAGGGAGGGTACACTAGCAAGTGCTTCGTGTATATCCAACCCCCAAAGTATGAATGTAGACTGCCATCACTTTCTGTCCATCACTCTCTTTCTCATGTAACATGTCTCTTCCCGGACCACCATGAAGCGTAACCGCACTCTAATTCAACATAGTTACCGGCTCTTGACATATATCCATCACCCTCAATCTTCAACTGGCACCATGGACAATAAACTCCCGCTACCCACACTCACTCAGTATATAAATACCACCAACCATACAGCTCACCACTTTCTCCTCGCCTTATATCTATATATAACTACACGAACACGTAGTGGCCAGCGCCAGCGCATGTCATACGCTCACATCTTCACTGCACTACACGATGCCAGATCAGCCACCCGCATTTCTACGGCGCCGCACGACGTCTTTCCTCGAGCCCGCGCACAAGGGCAAGTATAAGATATATAGTGGGACGAAGTATGTGCCGCCTCGGTCGCCGTCGCCGTATCCACGGACTATTCCAAAGTATGCAGAGTCAGACGGCGGTGAGACTGAAGGCACTGAGGAGGATGAAAGTGGGGGAGATGGGGAAGGAGGGTGGTGTGGTAGTTGTGAAGAAAGGCTACTGGAGGCGATGGTGTGCGGAGAGTGTAGGGTGTGAGGAGATTGGAATGTTGCCATGTGGTAAACGGTATGAGCGAGTAGATGAGGGGTTAGACTGAACGGTACAAGGAGGAGTGCACAGCAGGCTGAGCACTTGAATGTGGTAGATGTTTGTTGAATATGTGAATAGAGGGCATATAGCTCTGAGTGATTGGTATTGCTTCATTTGATGCTGTTCTCTGTTCAACCGTCCCGCAGCTCCGCAACAGCGAAGTACCCTTTATTTTCCACGACTCCCCGGTCTTTGACTACTGCTGTGTACTTGACTACCCACTGCGGCTCGACATCACCCTTCAAACCTTCTTCATTCGCCTCTCCCGCCAGCACACCCGACCCATTCTCTCCAGACCCCAATATCTGCCTCAACGTGCCCCGTGGTAGGATGTTCGTGCAGTCGTTATGTGTAAGCAGCTCAATCTGCTGCTGCTTTGCGTAGAGTATGAGCGGTTTCGGTACAACGCAGCAGTCTCTGACGTTGATCTGATTCACACTCGGTTTGATCTTGGTCTGCTCGAGGAATTTGCCCAGCCGCGTGACGCCAAACTCGGCGATGCCTAGTTTTGCTACTAGGCCTTCGGAGTGTAACTTTTCTAGCGTCCGCCACGTTGTGATCATGGTCTCGATGTCTTCGGGTGGTACTTCAGCGTCAATACAGCCCCCATCGTTGTTCTCTGATGTGGATTGGGGCGCAGAGGGTGGGTCGTCGAAGTCGGAGTCCTCGTCGTCTGCGTCGAAAGATATTCCTGGGAAGCTCACGATGAGTAGGTCTATCGAACTTGTACCCAGTTCCTTCAGCACTAAGCCAATGGCTTCTCGTGTCTGGGCGCATCGTCTGTCTGCTGGTATATTCGGTAGGTAGAACAGCTTGACTGTTATGTCGTAGGATTCGCGGGGCTCACTCAGAGGTGAGGGCGTGTGTGTAGGTATGTATAAAGCCGCATCGGATGTGGTTGTCCATGACTTGTAGGTCGGATTCGACGGGGTTTGTACGGCGTTGGGCGAGGGCGATGGGGATTGGTGGGAAGAGAAATTCGCGCGGAGAGAGGAAGTGAGTTCTGTATTCGACTTCTCGAAGAAGGGGCGTCGGATCACAGAGGGACTGCCGGACATGATATTCCTGGAGTTGTTAGTCAGGACATGTAAAGGATAGAGGAACCTACGAAGTGGAGAGTACGAGCTTCATGGCGGCGATTGGTGGCTCGCAAGCCGCACACTGCTGTTCTTCAGGTGTGAAGGAGGCCCGCTCTTTTGAACTCCAAGGACGGTATCGCGGGTTGTGCAGAAGTCGCGACCGAAGTAGGAAACAGTGAGTGAATGTTTGTCAGCGAGTGGGGTGCGCTTTGGAGGCAGTCGCGCTTCGTGGGCGTACGTGTCAATATATGAGGCTGCAAAGAATAGATAATCGCGATAGCTTTCTCGTCAATTACTGAAAGATCGGCGTGGTTTCAAGTGAGCAATACTCACGAGAAGTGGTCGAGGGATAG
Source organism: Neocucurbitaria cava (assembly GCA_027946455.1). Lineage (NCBI taxonomy): Eukaryota > Fungi > Ascomycota > Dothideomycetes > Pleosporales > Cucurbitariaceae > Neocucurbitaria > Neocucurbitaria cava. The sequence goes on along the minus strand of JAPEUY010000002.1, from coordinate 1,191,849 downwards.
CGGGGTGGTGCACCAGTAATGAGAGCGCATTGACGTGCACAGGTCGCGGGGCTGAACACAAGACTGCCGATCTCCGAACATCTTTCAATCAAACGTTCCCCCAGACCACCACCTCTCCCTCTCCCAACACCATGACGATCAAGTGAGTCTCTCTACCTAACCTATTGTACTATCCATCACCCGTGCTTGGTGTTAACAGCTACATAGATACCTCATCCTGCTCTCGCGGCAGGGCAAAGTGGTTGGTACCTCACCCTGAAATGCCAGATGGCTCTGCTGAAGCTTGGTAGCGTCTCGCGAAGTGGTTCACCACGCTCGCCCCCAAGGACAAGGCCAAAATCGTCAAGGACGTCTCGCAGCTCGTCCTCGCCCGCCGCACCCGCATGTGCAATTTCTTAGAGTACAAAGGTAAGTGGGTCTGGCAGGGATAGTGCTTCGCTAGGCTCACACTTTCTCCCAGACACCAAGATTGTCTACCGTCGATATGCCTCGCTCTTCTTCATCGCCGGCTGCGACTCAACCGACAATGAGCTGATCACCCTCGAAATTGTCCACCGCTACGTCGAGCAGATGGACAAGTACTACGGCAATGTCTGCGAGCTCGACATCATCTTCAACTTCCAGAAGGCCTACTTCATCCTCGACGAGCTTCTGCTTGCGGGCGAGATGCAGGAAAGCAGCAAGAAGAACGTGCTGAGGTGCATCGGCCAACAAGACAGCCTCGAGGACATGGAGGTGAGTGAGGCTTGATCGACTGCATCGCTTCGCCGCCCACAGCACCAAACGGCTGACGCGCCTTCCTTTGGCCAGGCCGAGGACGACATCGTCACCAAGATCATGTAACATGTGTACACGAGGTACACGGTTACATTACCCACATGTCTTGGCTGTTCGCGTCGACCGTCCGCAAGAGCCCTCACTAACGGTGCCTTGCGACCTCCAGGATGCGGACGACTTCAAAGGCCGGCTCCGAGACAGCGGTATCGTGTGATCGAGACTCACCCCAAGTATCTTCCACACAACAATTTTCGTGGCGTCATAAGGGCATGGAGCAAGGAGTTCTCAGGTTGGCAAGGCGGTATGACCACATCGATGGCCTGGAAAGGCAGTTTTCATGCTAAACTTTTTCTCCGCGGACAGATTCCGTAGCATATCGGTACAAAATCAGCGGCACGGTCAATGGGGCTTTGGAGAACGCACTATCAGCCATTCTGCCTTGTAGAGCGAATGGCGATAGCTGTACTCTGTTTACTACAGGTCACTCACCTCGAACTGGCGAGCACTGCTCGACTCAGCTAGGTTTGACACAAGCGGTTATAGGACTCGAACATGATCACAATGTCATGCCATCGAGGCTTCACCCTTGATATTACTTTGCCTCTTTCCTCTTTTTCCTCTTCTGCTTGTTGGTTCTGACATACTCACGCATATAGCTTCAGGTCTCTCTGCGACCTGCATACATTGCGCACTTTGACAGCTATCGGGTTCGGATCATATCATGATCCTTCTTCCAGAGCCTTAGCATGCATATATCAAATGAACCATTGCCGAACCCTCTCGGGTTCACTACCAGGCATTCAATACTGTACTGTCCCATCTTCATGTGCTCGGGCAATGCCGGGTATGACGTCCCAAAACACGTTTTGCGCAGACTCGCGGAGTATATCACAGCTTCACAGAGCACTAACGTCAGGACTCGACACCAGTCACTTGTCGCCAACTTCCCATTCCGTCTGGTCGACAACTGTCGTTGGTTGCGACGAGACATCGCGCCGGTTTCGTTTGGACCAATCAGGCATAGCCGCATGCTCTCGTGCTGCCTTAGCTCAGCAACGCCGCCAAGTCACGCTCACCTCCGCAATCGCGACCACGTCGACGCAGCACCACCTCACCTCACCGTACCGCCGCACCACAGCCAGCTTCATGTCCCCTGCCTGCTAGACGACTGTCTGGCCGAGCAACGGTCTCCTCATCTCTTTGCAGCCAGCCTAGAGTTGCGTCTACTCGTTGCATCGGCTCGCGCAAGCCAACCCCTCACGACCAAAGGACCCGCCACGGTAAGCAGTTTGGCGCCGACTCGAGTACCGCATATCTAGAAGCGGATAACAGGCGCGATTAATAAACACAGGTTATTGACGCTGGAACAGCCCCCAACAGGCGCAATGAAGGTACGTACATGGCGCGATAAGGCTCAAAGCGATGATGTAGCTAACTAGGCACCGCAGTACCTCGATTTGTGCGCCCTCCACGAGGTGAACGTCGCCCTCAACTTCGATACCCAAGACACCGCGATAATCGGCGGCTGCGATGTCTGGACCGTGAAAGCCGCCGGCAGTGATAAGAAGCTCTACAAGCGCATTGAGAAGACACTCGAGGAGCGGCACGAGAATCTGCTCGCCACAGTCGCACGCTTCTCCGAGCAAAACGCCGAGCAGTTTGCAGACCAGCTCAACATCGCGCGCGAGACCCCGTTCGGAACGTTCAATGAGGCCTCGAACCGACATACCTTTGCTTATCTGATTGCAACGCTGAATGCGACACACATCGACTACGATTTCGCAAACACGCTGAATCCAGACGAGTTCCGCCGCGAGACCTTAGACAGCTTCAAGGAAGAGATCACCACTACCATGTTCTACCTCCGCCCACAGATCTACTCCGCCGGCCTCCCTGTAGGCGCTATGACCCCGCTCGGTTCACCGATCTGGAGTCCACGTAGTTGGCAATTGATAAACAGCGAGATGGACTACGCCAATTGCGAATTCTACGCTTGGGAGCCTTCGGACGACCCATTCGCCGACGACGGCGCAATCTGGAGTTATCATTACTTCATTTACAACAAGGAGCGCAAGCGCGTTGCATACTTCTATCTCCGTGGGGTATCTGCGCTTTCAAACTCCCCCAGTGTTGCCATGTCGCTAATGTCAAAGTTTCGCCAGCTCCAGCAGGCTGATCAGACCGAGAGCTCAAGCAATGCGGGCAGCCGGAAGCGCGCGGAATACTGGCTAGGTGATCGGGCTCGGAAGGGACTTGAAGCATATGGCAGTTCTGACGAGCTAGATAACATGGTCATCGACCACCCTGGCGAAGTTGTCGATGCGGAGGAGAACAGCTATAATCCTGTGCGCGAGACGAGCATGGATGCCGAGTACTACGATAGCGAGCACGATAGCGACGTTGAGAGCTTAGTCGAAATCGAACGACGCAAGAGCGGTTCGCGCAATGTGAGCCAGAGCGGTCCACGCACTGTGAGCCAGAGCATCATGGATGGTATCGATATCTAAGGACCTTCTGCTTCTCCCGCATAGTTTTTTCACCGACTGGTAAGCCATACCCTGCGAATAACGATGCGACACCGTCACTCAACTTGACAGCTGCTTCTAGGTTCGGATTATTCATACATTCCCAACGGCGTTTATTGGTGGTAAGTCATTAACGTTACGTTCAAGTTTTTGCTTTTGCGCGAATCTGTTACTAAGCTGCCTCTTGAGCAATGACGGCTACGACAGAAGGGCGTTACGGTCGGTGGGAGCGACGCGTTTCAACGTCCTTGTTCTTTTCGTCCGTCTGAAAGCTCGAGATACCCCCCATTTCCTTTGTTTTTCCTTTTTTTTGGGTACAAGGGTGTGGACATGTCGGATGGGCATCGTTGGTCTTGAAGGACATATCCGCGCGAGCAGGAGAAGTAGAGCCTTTGGGACCAACGATGGGAGGGAAATGGACGACGGCAGATGATGGGATTCGACGACGTATCTACACCCTGTAGGCGCGCGGTGACGGGATCATGATGAGTCACGACGGATAATGTGCGGATGAGCAATGCAGCAGATTTAGTCTGGCCATGATGGGATGTATTTACACGAGGTGCCTTCACCAACAACGGAAGGCTGAGCTATGCTATCGAGTTCTCAACTCTATCTCTACTGACTTTTATGTCTCGACGTGATTATGTTCCTGTGATGATTTAAAGCATTTGATGATCAATCATGCTCCCCGACATGCAAAAAGAAGCCCATTTCCAAGTGTCCGCGCATATAATGATTTATACGTCTCACTACACTACTGAGGGGCACTTGGGTATGCAAAACAGGGCTTCACCTTTCTAACAGGGCTTTACCTTTCTAACAGGGCTTTACCTTTCTAACAGGGCTTTACCTTTCTAACAGGGCTTTACCTTTCTAAGAGAAAGTCTTAATATCTTGACACACATAACCACCCGCAAAAAGTCAATATACTACTTAGTGGTTAGTGCTCTTGTCCCTTTTGTTTATTTATCTTTTTTTTTTCGCTATCCTCGCGTGAAGCTTGCAGTAGCAGCGTCAAGGGAAGGGGGGTGAGGGATTGATTGATTGATTGATTGATTGATTGATTGATTGATTGAATGAATTATTTAACGTTCGAGAAAACCTCCCATGGGGTATGTGGACGGGCTAAAGCTCTGGAATCATAGTGTTGCAGCACTACCCTGAGACGCCTATTCACGTATAAAGGCTTGTGCGTGAGGACACTTGTTGAGTGGGGAAATCCTTCGCCGGTTAAGGAGATGCTACAGATGCTCAGAAGGAGAGGTTAGGGATATTGAGCGATTACGGTATAAGACTGACTTTACATGGGCCTCTTGTCTTGGCATGAGAGTTGGTGCAGGTGAGTGAGTGAGTGTTTTGTCTATTTTCTTGAAGTCACGTATGTAGGTACGTACATGCTGTGAGAGAGGGGAGGAGGGCGAAAGTGCAATTGGGCGTCGTTAGTCTTGGACGGACGGCTGTGCAGTCGAGAGGTAGTGGGTGAGTGAGTGCCTTTGGGTGAGCTGGGTGTTGGTCAAAGTACGTAGAAAAATAACCATGCGATACGAACAATCGGGTTTGCTGCTTGTTGATGGCGGCGGAGCTTAAGACAGCTAGTGCTGAGTGTGTTTTGCTTATGTATCGATCTCAAAACAGGGTTCATATTGGTACCACAAAACTTGGTAGAACTAGTTTTGCGGTGGTGTGAAGAAATGCTGGATTTTGTTTGAGATAATTGAAGCGAATTATTGTTCATGAATGATGCTCTGAGCATTAGTCGAAAAGTTACATAGATACAAAGTCGTAGAGGAGCGTGTCTACTCACTCGTCTTCAAACTTCGTTTTTGGCTTGGTGATTTGTCGAAAAAGAAAATTGGTAATTAGACCTGACTGCGCGTCTACATGTACCTTATCTTGATTGTGCAGAGCCCAGAAAGCAGGAGGATATTGTCGATGACAGGTTCAAATGGTGAAACGGAAAGCAACGGAGTTGCAAGTGAATCGGTCCAACCATTCAGACGCGTCCCAAACGAAAAAGAAAGCAAACCTGGAATTTGATATGGGCTTGTCGTACTGGGAGCGAACATGTGAAGGTCAACTAATCAAATTGAAATATATGCTCGCCATGTGCAGCCGTCGGCCTCTGTTATCGGAGTTCGGACTACAAAATTAATCTTGTCGGACACAGATTGTCCTCAATTGGTTCTCTTAACGTTCAGGAACTTCTCGATTGCAAAGTGGATGACTGTTAGCCGGTATAGTGTGTTCGGAGATTAGATATGCAACATTCTTGAGACTGCAAGCTGTTCAGGTCAGTTGGAGAAGCTTAGAAGTTCACGATATGTTGAAAGACCTCCAGAAGTGTTAGTTACAGGGAGGCACATCAGATTACCAGCCTTTCCACCCAAAGCAATGGAAGCACCAAAATAACGCGGGCAATTTTCCGGTGTGTCCTCTTTTACCGTTCGCTGGGGGAAAAGTTCCCACATCGGTTGATGTCTTGCTCTTGACTTTAGGCGTACGCATGTTCCAGCGTTACAAGCCGACATCGGGAAATGCACTCGGTAAATGCACCGAAATACACAACTTCTGGATTGTGCAACAAGACTTCAACAGAACTTGTGCTGCGTCAACACCTGCGTGATGCATGCAAGTCATACAGCAGGGAGCACTGAACGGTGAGAAACCAAGTGAAGTGGCCGGCAAGTACTGGAGTCGGAGTTCTGCGACGAGATCAGGTGCACAGTGCAACAGCCGACAAGCAGCTGTTGTGAAAGATTTGCTAGTCAGCATCTCAACAGGATTAGGCGTGGCCATTCGCCGCTGTTGAGTTCGTGATCTTCCCATCCCGGTATAGACGAGTGGATACTCTTGTGGAGAACTCCGGGGGTACAGAAATGAAAGGACTCTCCCGGAAAGCGTGGGGTAATAAGCCTCCGATGTAAAGAATTATCCCCGGGAATGGCAGGAGTCCGAGTGAGTGTCTTTGTGATCGTAAATTATCTCGTTCTGGGAACATAATGCTGATCCGCTCGGCAAAGGCCAACCAGGGCGATAGTTTGTGATTTCCAAAATACCTATGCGCATCGAATCAGAAGCTCGGAAATAAAGAAAGGCTAGCGGTCCGAAAGAGGTAAAACAATCACCTGTCACGATGCGGGATCGGCTCCATTAGACCGGAAACGTCCTCAATGGCAAAGGCGGGTGGTCCTAACAAAGAACATGCTGGTGAAGTGTAGCACAAAGCCTTTGGCGTCTGCGTCGCTTGCCTCGACGAGTGCGAAGAGGTAGAAACAGCCACCCGCCTGCCCGGATATCAAAGGGTGGCCAATCGAACTGGGCGTGGGATGTGAAGGATTGCCATGCAGAGAATTGGTGGCCGATGTCTATCGGAAGCAAAAGAGCGCAGGCTCCCGTTACCGATAAAGAACCGATAGGTTTGCACAACCCGCTGTTTGAAGTTCTACGGGTACTGACAAAGGACCGATAAAGGGCTGTCGGACTTAAGCCTTGTATCGGCTCTACGGTAGCAGAAGAGGCCGCGCAGTACCCTGTCGGAGAGCAGCGACGGAGCGAGAAACAGCGGAAAGCGTACTGGAGGTACAAGTCTTTGGCGGCACATGAGCGCACATGACTCAGGAATAGAGCCAGCGAAGTGCATGAGCTAGCTCCTGACCCTTCTTATGCGCCTTGCGGTGGCTGTATGTACTGACATCCAGTAACAAAGCAGAACTCGAACGTAGGATGCGGCGAGGTACGTACCTAAATACGCATAAGACGCAGATTGCGAAGCTGGCTTTACGCCAGTCGTATGCTAATGCTAATGAAGGTTAGTTTGCTTTGGCCTGGTTCACCCTGGTGCAGGAAGATGAAAGCAGGTGTCAGCAAGACTCTGATATCGAGCAGCTGGCCGAAAATGCCAAACAATCGAGCTGTCAACGAGGCAGTAGGATTCAATCCTAGGTAGCGATATAGGTCGAAATGAGACCGAGAAAGACTTGCAAGGGGCCATACATGAATCATCCACGGCGCTGGCTGCTGATTGCAATAGACATCTGAAGCACTAATAACTTACGATGTATGCGACTCCAACAATTGCTGCATGAATCCGGCTGCAGGCCAGTATTCAGTGGGTCTTACTGTGGTAGTTGCTGTGCTTCCAGACTCAATGTTTGCGATTGCATCCGTTACAAATAACGGACTGAAATGCCGCAACTGCTTGCACATGGTAACCTGATAGGCTGAACTGCAGGGCGAGATAGCGTGACGGTTGTGTGCAGGCATTCCGATAGAGTAGGAGGGCGCGTCTGGGGAAATGCGCCGGGACTTCCACATCTAGTTAGCATTGCCATCGGCTCAGGCAGGCTGTTACTTGAAGCGAACGGGAAGAAGCAGACGCTCGTCATCGAGTCTCTGCATGTGCTTCCGTCTCGGACGGCATGGTGCTTCGGAGACTGTTGTCGACGTCAACTCTGATCGTCGCACGGGTCGCATCCATGTGCTGTACTGTGTAGGAGCAGTATACCGGGATACCTTTCGTTACGCGCGCAAGCTTAAGTAGGTGGTACGATCAGCAGCTCAGTCCTATGTACCATGCACGAAACCCTTTCTAATGATCGATATGATGTGCACCGCAGTGTCGGAATTGATACGTTCTAGTACGAGAAACTCACATGGAAGACATGCGCTATTGTGTGGATTATGAGTTGTCGTCGGATTGGGGTTCACGATTGACTTGAGACGCGACGTCTGGTCAGTACACGGAGATTTTTCGATCAGCGTACTCTAGGCCTTTGGCGAGAGATCTTCATGATGCCTGGCTCTTGTGTAGATCGATCAGTGCAACGTCTGCTCCATGAGGTAGTGGGGTCAGCGTGTATACAATTCAGTCTGTTGTTCGAATATTCTTCCACCACTCTTCGATTGACGTAAATGGCTTCTCAAGTAAGGCTTGCTCGATGACCAGCAGATCTCGAGGGTCTACCTTCTGCACCGCAGTAGATCTTCCTTTGCCACAAAGCGCGACGTCAGTTCAGCCAGGTTTATGGCAGGAACTGATGTTACTGTAGAGACGATTGGCGGGGCCGCATGGTCGCAGCCAAGCCGTGTTGTGGCGATGCAAAAGCCGCTGCTTGAGGAACATGCGATTGGGCCGTAGCGGGAGTAGTTCGCTGAACAAACGTGCGATAGCAATGTAAGAATATGCCGCGATACGTCATGGTTACAGTATGCGTCGCAGGCCCAGCTGCGGCGAATCACGTATGGCTGGAGCCCAGCAGGCACGCAGGACGGAAAGGCTGTCCGGGTCTGCCTCGACGCTGCAGAGGGTCAGGTGCAGCCTGATACCCACCGCGACCTATTGGCGCGCTGGCGTGTGGGTACGAGGCGTGCAGGCTCTTGGTGCGCTCGCCGTTGTTCCGGTTGTGGTGCTTCGTCGTGTCTCTTTGACAAATTGGTGCCGACATGGGGCCGCCCAGCGCAGTTCGCAGTTTGCAGCTCCCGACAATTGCTGCACCAGCTAACCGAGCCGAACGAACGACGACAAATGCGGCCTCGATCAGCAAAGGGCATCCGGGAATGGTGGCTGTCGCTGCACTGACAGGGCTAGCTAGACGGCGATGGGACTGTGTGCAAGCCGCGGGAATCAGGTCATGGGGCGAACAGGGGCTGGTCGTTAGGCGGTCCAGGCGCTCAGCAAGCGAGTCAATGGCGGCGGGCCTTGGCTGCAGTAGCGCCAGGAGCGACGCTGCACCTTACCCCAGACTCTACAAACGGCCTAGCCGCCTCTTTCCGCTGGCGACCAAAGCTCGACCTTCATCTCCAGCTTCCCCAGGTTTTCCACACACGGACGCCTGCTTGTGCTGACATCGGTCAAAGACCCAACACCGCACGTCGCCAGCGGACATGTGCAGCTTGCCATGCCATCCTCCACGTCCTGGCCCGCGGTGGACTGCGGTGCTGACTTCGCGTAGCGCGTGTCAAGTCGTGGCTGTCCCTCTGGTGGTTAGGCGCTTGATGGGGGCAGAGACATGGGTGCTTGTGTACGGACGTATGCGGACCCATTGTACGCGCTTCCCACAGCGCTGCCGCTTCGCTTTGTGATAGGCCCATGAAACTCGATCTCGGACGCCATAGCATAGCGCAAGTCGGTGGCATTATCCGTCCTTCTATAAGAGAGCTCCTGCATCGTAGCTCCCAGGAGCACACTCTGGGTAGCATGCAGGGACGAGCGACGATGGTGATATCCGTCGCTAGTTAATTTACGGCCCGCCGTCCATTGGAGGCTGTCAATCTATCCACTCCACGCGAAATGAGTCCGCCGTTGTCCAGAGCGCCATGTCGAGACAACGGCTCGATAATAGGCGGAGATTCCCCCAATAGAGGCGGCTGGCTGTTGTGTGAGCACTGTACGGTACGGGCCACTCGCTGCATGCTGGTACATGTATAGAGGGAGCCATTGTTTGCAAACACGTGAGCCGAGGCCTGCCGTGGCCTGCTGGCGCAGTCGGTGCGGCCAAGACGCGACGAGGCCAGAGGGCGCGTTGCTGATCGCCAGTGTCCATCATTGCCCCTAGAAGCAGAGTGCGTCTAGCTCGCGGAGGCAAAAGCGAGGCCCTGTTCGCAGGGCAGGGCAGGGAGCGTATGTACGGCGGAGCCAGACGCTTGCTGTAAAAAATGCCGTTTATCGAACGAGGATCCACTACTAAAAAGCCCTGGTGCTGGATGGCCCGGCGAACGAGGTCGCTGGCCAGTTGCATGACACACACCAAGCTAGGCCCCGGAAAGTACGAGCACAGAGTCTGGGGATCGGCTTACATTTCTGCAACGCCTCCTGCTCCTCGTCGTCACAGCTCGTGCGAAGGCCGCTGGCTGTTTTGTTTTGTACTTCCGTCTTCTTTCTGACCCTCTCTGTTCTGCGTTCTGCAAAGGACGTCGTTGGCCCGAGCGTACCTTTCAGGCTTTCCCCAGACTCGGTGGTTCCCTCCTGCGCCACCCGGCCAATCAGTGAGAGCTTCAGCCAGTTGCTCACCCGGGACCGATCGTGGTGTCTGCGCTGTAATCTAGCCTCCTGGGCCGACCAGCCAAATCCGCGGGCGTTCCAACAGCACTGCTGGTGACAGACGCCTGCTCCATGGCTCCATCCTCCTGCTAAACACACGCAGATCCAGCAGCCTGCAATCGCTTACTTGCACCGTCCGGCTGGCGAACTCTGGCCCTACGCATACCGGGCCATCCGTGCAACACGTACGCTCCGAACTAGCTCAAGCTTTATCTAGCCTGTAGCCGTCCCTGTATTGCTCTCGTCGCTCGGGCTCCTGCGAGGCACCTTTGTCCCTTCAGCTCACCCTACCTTGCCGGAGCTTCCCACAGGCTGGCAATTGTTGGGTTTTCGCGCAGTTCCATTGTCTTCAAGCAATCGACCTCTTTCCGTAACAATTGGCTTCGAGCTTCGAGCTGCATACGTGCTCCAGCATTGCAGATCCGAGTCTGTCAGCACAGCGTTGGAGATAGCCCACAAACAACGGTTTGTCCTGGGCATTGTAGAAGGTAATGCTCTGTTACCCAAAGCTGGAGCTTCAATGTCCGCTGACGTACGTGGGAGACCGTAGCGTCCTTGTCTTCGTCTGTCCTTTGTTTACTCGGCGAGTCTGCTGGCCCCGCGAGGAGCTACCACGAGCCCGACCCAACTGCACCTAACGAGTGTGGTTGCACCAACACTCCGCACTCTGGCAGTTGTCCAGCAGGTGCTTCGTGCCAAGCCATCGATTTGTCTACCCGAGACCTTTCCAGGTCAATTGCGTTGTTGCGGACTAGGTTGAAGTAGCACCACTACCAGAGATCACCATGGCCCAGGTAGAGAGCACGAGCCTCGTCGGCCGGACGAGCAATGCAAGCGACGACTCGGGAAGCTCAGTTGGCAGCAGCAATAGTAAGCAACAATGTGTCCCAGGCAACATCATACCAGACTCACGGGGTAAATCAATTGTAGCATCAGCACAAACTGCGAAGCCCGAGCCCTCACAACCCGCCGCGACGTTCCCTCCTCCAAAGACCGACAAACCCAGGCCGCACGTCTGCGCAACGTGTCAACGGTCCTTCGCACGACTAGAACACTTGAAGCGACATGAGCGATCACATACAAAAGAGAAGCCCTTCGAGTGCCCTCAATGCACGAGATGCTTTGCACGGCGCGACTTGTTGTTGCGGCATCAGCAGAAGCTACATCAGCAGGGTGCGACTTCCACCCGACCCCGCAATGCCCGTAGGGAAAGCACGACCGGCCTTCCCCCAAACCCTTCCAGTCGTGTACGCAAGAACTCAGTCTCGAGCAACGTGGGCGGCCCCAGCGGCCCTGGTAACCCGAGTATGAGGCCGCGGGCAAACACTATCAGTCATATCGACCCAAGCGCTCTAAACAGCTTCTTAGCCACGCACAATCCGTCATTGGCTAGGGGTACCGGAGGCCACCCAGGCCATTCGCATCATGCGAGTCTCTCGGGGATATCTGGTCCCAGTCAATTCGACTACAGAGGTATGTCCACATCTCTGGGGAATCACGGGCAGCATCATGGTCTACCAAGACTGGATACCCACCTCAGTCTTGGCTTGGGTGGGGGACTTCGCACAGCACCCATTCCAGGGGTTGGTCCTGATGACCTCGAGCTCGAGAAATTCTTTGGATCGGCGGGCGGCTCCACCATCAATCCGAATCAGCTACATCACTTTAACGGAAATCTTGGAAACCCGCAGTCCCCGTTTCGGCAATTCGCCAACCCTTTTGCCGGGAACAATCCGATCGAGGAGGATGATTTCGCGTGGAGCGCGGGCCTGGACAACTCAATGATGTTTCCGGGAGGCAATGAAGTAGCTGTGGATGGTTCATCACCGTCAGCGATAAGCACCGCAAGTCAAGGTGGATTCAATGAAGTAATGCTGGACGGTTCGGGCCAACCTACCTCTACGGCCATGTGGCACAACCCTCTCGCCACTCATGCCAACATTAATCCGACGGCTTTCACGCTAGATGCCATGGCTCCAGTATTCCCCGAGCTAATGATGAACTCTGTTACCCCACAGGATTTAGCAGATCACGGTGTTCAGCATGATTTCTACATTTCCTCCCCTCCTCCATTGTCGTCAATGAGCCCTTCAGCTGGTATCCCCGGCATGCCGAATCAGTATTTCCAGGCGCCCATGACCTTTAATTCTGATACTGGCAGCATATCGTCGTCCTCGATAAACGGTAGCGCAAGGCACAGCTCCGTGACATCCGTGTCCACGGAGTCCATTACAGAGTCTACAAGGCAAGCCCTGATTTACAACCTGTCGCAAGCCATGGGATATGGTCATCCCCAACGGAAATTTTCCCAACCACAGATTAGTTCGCCCTTGTCCGCAACGGGGAATGGAAAGACGCAAGGCCAGATGGCCTCACTCCCGAGTACCCAAGACATTCAACGCTACGTCAATGCGTACATCCAGTATTTTCACCCTCACCTACCATTTCTACATATTCCGACACTGTCCTTCGACACCCCAGCATATACGTACCATCTTCGCACTGCTGGCTCCTTTAATCAAGATGGTATGGTTGGTGGTGGAGGGTGTCTGATCCTCGCCATGGCGGCCATTGGAGCCCTGTACGAATTTGACCACGGCATTGCGAAGGAGTTGTTTGAGGCTGCAAAAAAGATGATCCTTTATTACCTCGATGAGCGTCGCAGAGCTGGTCTATCAGCTGCAGTGAATGGTCCTAGCGCTGCGAACGACTCAATAAATAAGCCTCCGCTCTGGCTAGTTCAGGCTATGCTACTAAACCTCATATTCGGGCACAACTGCGGCGATCGACAGGCTGCTGAGGTTGCGAGCACTCATTGCGCAGCACTCGTGAGCCTTGCAAGGGCCGCCGGGCTGGACAAGCCAGCAACACCAGATACTATGTCTCATAGTCCAGTCAATCATGCGAACGGTGACGACGTGCTGATGACTGATGAATCCAACTTGCATCAGGACCCACACACTGATTCTGTGGACGAGCATACTCAATGGATCCACTGGAAGAAGGTCGAAGAACGGAAACGAACATATTTTGCCGTCTTCTCGATGTCAAGCCTGCTTGTGTCCGCGTACGCACACGCCCCCCGCATTTTGAACTCCGAGATCCGCCTTGATCTACCTTGCGAAGAAGACCTCTGGTCTGTTGACAATCCTCAAGCTTGGGTGGCCATGGGAGGTCCAATGATTGCACAGACGAGGGGACTTTCATTCAATGCTGCCATGACTTACCTGCTTGAAGCTAGCACTCGGCAGTCTAGTTCTCGAATGCACAGCTCATACGCACAGGCATTTGGAGGCAGCCAGTCGGTCAATGAGTCTCCAGAAAGCGACATTCGGCCTAGCACATTCGGTTGCTATGTCCTGATCAACGCATTACATGTCTATATCTGGGAGACTAGGCAAAGGCACACTGGACGATTGTGGAAGACTCAAGAAACCGAGGCTATGCATGCACAGGTTGAGCCTGCACTCAAAGCCTGGCAATCAGCTTGGAGAGCCAACCCGAACCATAGCATTGAGCGGCCTAGCCCATTTGGTCCACTATCTGCCGATTGCATACCTCTACTAGATCTGGCTTATGTGAGATTATTTGTGAACCTTGGGCGTGCTAAGGAGCTTTTGTGGCAGAGAGACTTCGATGGGATGGCTAACGAGCTGGCAAGAGGCGTCGATATCGTTGGTCAAGCCGATGGTACTCCAGAACAGTCCTCTCCTATGGATACTAGCAAGTCGGCCTCTCCAGGGCTTATTGTCTCGCAAGATCTTGAGGGAACTAGTCACATCAGCCCTGGACATGCCAACAATGGTCTCCAACCGAATCAGTCCTCGAAACGTGAGCGACATCTCCGCAAGGCTGCATTCTACGCTGCCGACTCTCTCTCTATGGCAGACAAACTGGGTGCTACGTATGCTGAATTTACTGCTCGAGAACTACCCAACTCATCCGCGATGTGCACTTTTGATTGCGCGCAAGTCCTTGCTGAGTGGGTTGCGACCGTCCAGGATCGCGTTGGGCGCTTCTTAGGCGTGCTAGGCAAAGACGAGATTGACTACACTGCGGTGCCTGCAATTATGCTCCTAGAAGAGGAGGACGTCAAACTTCTACAGAAAATTGCGGACATCCTCCACCACGCGGATTTGAAGCTGGCCTATGATATAAACTCCAACTCGCTGCCAATGCTGGGCGGTCTATCGAACCTTGGACATTGTGGCTATGGCACGAAGTTGCTTATGGTGACAGCGTATATGCTGTCGAAGGCCGCTGTTTGGCCTGGTATGTATTTGCATCGCGATGGTTCGTACAGAACAGACGCTAACGTTCACGCAGTCACCCATGTTCAAGCCCGCGCACTGGAGTCGCACGCCAACCACATCAACCAACGTGCGGAGAATTCTGTTAATGTTTCGTAAATATACTTGTCTGCGGACTTTGTACAAAAAAAACCGCCATGAAATCCACGTACACGACTATTGATCTTCAGAGGCAATCCACGGCTTATTGGGATTATACTTGACGAACCTACGACCCGGTCCTGCCACGAGTGCAATGCAGTGGGCTATTCTTGGACGAGCTCCCCATGCAATGACTATCAACGACCGTCGATGTTCATCTGAATTTCCTGTAACATCTATTCTATTCGCTGCTTCTGAATGACAGTGCAGTTGACGGAGAAGCACTTCGTTTCCTGCGATCCACTTCACACTGTTCCTAGGCAACTTTTATGCCAAAGCTTTTTCTACTGGCGTTTGTGGCTACTGGAATGCTTTTCATTCAAGGATTCGCCTTGTCTAGCGATATTTTGGGCATCTGTAACCACGATGGCAAAAACATGACTGCCGCATTACAGCTTCTTTGCGGCCTGAGCTGGTATTGCTTCACGGGGATGAACGATGCTATGAATAATCCCCATGACTTGGGAACGGGATAAAACTAGGGGGGAGTACGGTTGGGATGGGATTTAAAAAGTCGATTTAGTTCAAAATCGATATATGCACGCGAATCAATGCAAAGTTCGATTATCCTCATGCTCAGAGCTCTCTCTCGCCGTGTCTCACTGTGATCCACCTAATAGCAAGTAAACCCAACACGTTCCCAATCACCTCTTCTACTACTTCATTGGTCACCACCTCTCTCTCAAGGTCCTCCCCCGTACTACGAAAGCTAAGTCACTAGATATTTCGAGCACGCACTAACACCCAACACGACGTTCACACTAGTTAGTACCGCTCACTACCCCACAAAACCACTAGCGTGCGGCTGGCAACAATGCTACGTCGTTTTATGCCGAACCAATGTCTGCCAACCGAACCTGTGTCACAGCTATGGTACACTAGCCGCGCCCTTATCTTGGCTAGGTCGTGATGGAACCTCTGGTGCCCGCGGACGTGGCCCAAGATACCAACGATTGGAGAGGCCTGGAACTGAAATGTGATACTTTATGTCGCAGTATGTGGTTCGAGACGCTGGGTAGAATTGTAAGCAGGGTGTTTGGGGTAAAGGGAGAAGGAGACAGGTTTGTTATGTCGTCTGGTAGCTCGCCCACCCCCATGAAGGACAAAATGTGAGTATTCTTGGATGTGTCAGCATAGTTTGAAGATGCTGATTATCTACTGAATGCCTATACAGACCAGCTCATATAGTACTATAGACACTACAACTTTACAGATGTAATCTTATTCACAATCTAAACGATCTAAATAAATATCTTAAGATTTAGTGTAGTAAGCGCTAATCAACTTTAATGTTGCTGCTGACACATCCAAGAATAGGTACCCGCATCTTTCCTTTCATGGGGGGTGCTTCCATTGATGCCCGTTTGTACAAGCATAGAGAGACGAGTTATGCGCTCAATAGCAACATCAGATCACGCATTCCAGCACCGATGGTAAGGTATGACATTCCTTGGCTCCCAAGAAATCACGTATGCAAGCTCGACTGCTTGTGATGTGGGTGCAGCGTTGCCGGCTATGGGTCCCGGCCAAAGCTAGCCATCGGAGCGTTCTCCGTGCTGGAGCTGTGATGGATTTGAATTGCCCTGCATTAGGCGGATGCTTGTAGTCGTATTCTGAGCGGTTTCGATACAGTTGGGACGAAACCAGTATAGAGACTGTGGCTTCGAAATGTGGCTTGGAGACTGTAGGTTGGAAGGACTGGGGTGAGGCTCCGCGGAGGGACGATCAGGGGGTTAGATCGAAGATGGAAGTAGTGCTTTCTATTGCATCTTGGGTGGTGACCGATACTTTTGTTATCAGCTGTTTCGGATAACATGGTGCACCATAGTCAGTACGTGACGATGATGGTATGAACGAGTGACTACGACGGGTACTTGTGTAGATCTCCGTGGTTATGATGGCCTCCAACTGAATCTCAGGAAGTGGTTGAGATCGAAAGAGAAGTTCGGGCTACCTTAAATACCTAGGCATCTTTACGGCCCAAATGAGGATGCTGCACACGCTGACGTGTCTGTCGGTAGCTTTCTTAGCGAGCGCAAACTCAACATGTTGAAGATAGAGGGATTGGATATGCCTTTTAGGAAAGATTCCACAAAAGCCTCACCGTTGAGGCGAACACGTACTAACGGACTGCAGTCATGTTCCATGATGTCGAAAAGGCTAGATCAATCATGCACCTGGTACATACCAGATGTTGGTTTAAGTAAAGAGCTCAAGGCTCGCTAAGTTATTAATTGATTTGTTTCGGACATTCGTATTCTACCAAGATGACCTGCTGTGTCACGTTCGAACGTGGACGAGAAGACAACAAAAGGTCTCATCGAAAAGGATGAAGCTCGTGCTGGATGCGGTTGATTGGTTGTTCATAGCGCTTGGACCAGCTCTAGCTTCATCTGCGTTGAACGACCCCATCACTCTTACACTACGACCGCATCAATCTGATATCGGATGTGTTACCAGAGCTTTTGAGAATCAAGAAAGGAGATTGGAACACATTAAGCAACATGTCGCGACCTGCGGCAAGAAAAGCGGCGCCGAAAGGGGAATATATCGAAACGGTTGGTAACCCATTCTCCATGCCAGATGCCAGACTTGAGATGGACCACCATTGGCTAATGCCAAATGACCCACTGTTGACAAGATGAACCATACTTTCGCATTCAAATCCATAATCTAATTCCCTCTCAGGATTCTGGCAACAAAGTCTCCCGGCGCGCAGCAATCACAGGCACCGCCAACATCACTCTCGGCGGCCGAACGGTGATCATGGCCGACGTACAATTACGGGGCGACCTACACCCAACACGATCAGTACCCTCGCAATCAGGCAAAGAAGTCACACCCACGAGCATCAGCATCGGGCGATGCACAGTCATCTCAACAGGAAGTATCATAAAGCCGCCGTCTCGCATCAGCAGAGGCCAGGTGCACTACTACCCAATGAAGATTGGGGATAATGTGTTTGTTGGTATGCTGTTCTCCCCATACCCCTCGTTCAAAGAGTGCAAGATGTGAAAGCAAGTGAAGCATATGTTCATTCATTCATTCGCAGGTCCAAATTGCACCATACAAGCCATCAACATATCATCACACATCCACATCGGCGAAAAGGTAGTCATCAACCCGTTCGTCATAATCAAAGAGAACGTCAAAATCCTCCCAGATACCGTAATACCAGCAAACATGGTCATCGCATCTGGCTCTGTAGTTGGTGGTCGACCTGCGAGGATTGTAGGTGAGGTCGGAGAGGGCTGGGGTGTTAGTGGAGGAGGTTCAGGAGGAGGGCTTGGAGTGGGTGGAGGTGGAGAGGAGAAGTGGGTTGAGGGCGGGGATCTGAGGGAGCTGGTGAGGAGTATCAAATAGGTTGTTGAACGAGTCTGTTACGAGCTGCGGCACGAACTGGGCTAGAAGAGCCATGTGGTTTGTGAGAGGGCTACTGTGTAAGGCTTTGTGAGTCGTTATCTAGCGTTTCAATTCAGCATGATACCCAATAAATCTTCTGACTCCTGCATTTGCGAGCAACTGGAGCCTAGAAAGCTCAGATACATTCAATGACGTGGCCATTGAACTTGTCTAAGCAATGTTACGCGATGACAGTCTAACATTTACAGCCTTTACTGATAAACCACATGTTCTCCCTGCCTTGAAACGACGAAAGTCAAACGGGAAGACATAGATCGCGTGCATGACGACTTGCATCCCGCCGAACGTAAACAACCCTTCTCATCACGCCTTCCACCGAACCTCGGCAGGCGTTCACAACCCTCGTTTCCACCCACCAAAAAAAGCCAAAAGTCTAGGCTACCGACTCAAGTCCATAGTTCCGTACAGGGCCGGGCCGAAAGCTCGAATGAAGTACCGTACCAATCGAGATTCCACTAGCGAGTGCCACCACTCCGATCTAGAGTCCTCCAGATCTTTTTAAGCGAGCGAGCCTAATTCATGTACATGACACGGGCCATGGGGCGCTAGAGTCCGGTATATTGCGTGGATCATAATGCTGAAAGTGGTTTTTCATGCGGTGGGTGCGCGTGGCTTGATCTACGAAACATGGTGGTCATGCCGGGAAGATCGGGTTTATTACACTTGGGCATCATTTTCCTGCCCCCATGGAGGAGATCGCTATTTGTGCGCTTGGTAATTGATAGTACGCTTTGCTCGGAGATTTATTTATCGGGCGGCGTGTCTCAAGTTCTGCTGTGGTACCGGCGGCATGTGGTGCTACATGCAGCATTGTACACCAAAAGTTATTCGTTCTCAGTGTGCCGTCACCATATATGTTAGTTGTGTTGAAAGCCGTCCTTGACTGCAATGTTCCATTTGCTCCATTAATTCATATAATAGTACATCCGGTCGTTATCTAATTATACAGGAGAAGTATTCTTCTCGCCTTTCTCTGGCTTGAGCTCCATGGTCGTCAGCTCAAAGTCCAACTTCTGAAATATGCCCTGGCTGTCCCACGAATCGACATCAGTCTCATTCTTGGCGTCGTTGTAAGTATTCGACTTCGCATCGGAATAGATATGTGCTTTGTGTGAATTGATATTGCCGCCGTATGCCACAGGCATCCTTGATATAATTAGTACATTTACTAAATGTTACAAATTTCGTGGAACATACTTGCTCCGGCGAGCGGTGTTTTCTGCAGCTGACGCCAATCTCTTCGATGTCAAGGACATGTGTATGTCTCGAAGTAAAGGCCGCATTACGGGAATGCACTGGACGATAATGGTGCCGACAATTTCGGAGGAGTACCAGATGTTCGAATGCGCGTTTCGCCAGAAGTACAGTGCATCTTTCTGGTTACCTTCATCCTTCCAACTAGTACGAACAGCTGCTATGATGGCGACAACCATACCCTATGGACACAATCGAGTCAGTAACTTCTTTCCATTTAGCTAGAATGTAGCACTGCTTACCAAGCTCATGGTCACGTTGAGTCCAATCTTCTCGACCCTCCGCATATCCAGCTTCCATGTGATGAACCAGGGGAAAGAGGCGAGAACGAAATCCATGATGATGTTGTATACTAGTCACAACGTTAACGTTATGAATCAACCCCTACATCAGCGATGACTTACCATTGCCGCCCTCTTTGAAGTCATCTCTGAACTTCGAATTGAGACATATATCCAAGCGGTACCAGACGTCGTAACTAGGCTTTCCGCATATTTTCGCCCACTGGAGGATGACCTTCACGACCATGTAGAGGTTCAGGCTGCCGATACAGAACCAGAGAATCCATCTCTGCCAGCCTTTGGTCAATTTCAGTAATGTGACCGCGAATGCGGTTTTGCTCAGAGCCTGCCCTATCAGAGTTCCACAAGAAGTTATGTTGATTAAAATGTGCATGCGATCGTCCCAGCTGGCGGTGACATAGCCAGTTGCATATTCGGTGGATATGATGCTATTGTTTGCGAGGAGGATAGCCTGGAAAATAGTCAGTATTGCGCTCTCGGTGCATACAACTATTCCCAGTCCCAGTCCTGGGGAAGTGCATGAATAGGAATGCTCACCCAAGTCACGAGAAGAATGTGATCGTCCCACCACAATCCATGTCCACGCGTGAACTTGATCCATAGTCGAAGGGCTAGAAACACACTGGCACCAGCAAAGAGTGTCCACAAACCAGCGTTGAGTTGAACAGTAGGGTCGACGTAAGCGGGGTCCGGCTCGTCGTTCTTTCGACGAGAAATCATCTTCGCATGCTGAAACACAGCAATCGTATTTGAGAATGGAAAGTAATGAAGATGAAGATGTCCTGCCTGGGCGCTTGTGAAGATATAGGCTGATTGCGTTCAACACCTACACGCCCGCAACTGTACAGTTGCGAAGAGGGTTGACGATATCCAGGATGAATAGAAACGACAACGATCAGAAAGAGAAAATTGGGAAACAAACCAAGGTGTAATCTCTCAGCACAGTCCTGGCGTGAACTCGGTGGCTTTTACAAAGCCGTATCGAGAGGGTTGCCTCGATCGAGACCCGGGCGTAGGAAATTGGGCTCTCTTAGAAGGAATTGGTGGAAACAACCGTCTACACACCCCGGTCATGTCGCACGAGTACAGCTGCGCTTCCCCGAGATCCTGGAGATACTCGTAGTATACCTAACCGAAACGAGGCATAGTTTGTGAATTCCCAGGATTCTGGGCTGACGCGGAACGGTACCCACGGCCATTTGGGCGTTAGCGAAGCAGAGAATAAGGCCGCGCGCACCCCTCGTGGGTGGCCGAAACTGTTACCACCGGCATCTCAATTTGAAAGGTGCGACAGTTTACTTGTCATGTTCCTGTTCATAGATACACTCCTAAAACGTCAAGGAACTCATGTTCGAACGTCCCAAAACATGTGAAGGGCACCCGAAACGGAACGTATGCAGAACAGAAACCTGTAAAATCCTGGCAGCTGCTCAGCTCCTCTACGCGCTGTCTGGCGGAGAATCTCGAGGCGTGGCTTCGGGCGTCTGACCTCTAAGAGCGGAAGGAGCGGAGGCACCGAGATTAAATTGACGTCCACCGTAGGGCAGTAGGGCATCCAGAAGCTGCGCAAAGTTTATAGCGTGAGGAGACATCAAGGAACATGGCTGTTGTTCCGTCCGATACAGCGGGCATCCCCGAAGCGCAAACTGCTTTGAGTTGAATTGTGGTACACTGGTGAGCACAGGAGAGCACGAGGGTAGCGACGATGTTTCAGGTTCAGCCAGCCAAGTGGTTGGAACGGCGTACTAGTTCAGGTCAGGTAAGGTACATCCGAGCGTGATGAACGTCATTGAACCGAGCTTGCGATCAGCCCTATTTACGGCTCTCTGCATCTAGGATGTCGTCTCATATCATATCTTCGACGTCCTAAGTTTCCTTTAGTTCAATCGTTGGAGTATAGAACCTGAGGTCTCGAATACGTCATTGTTTGCATAGTAATCGGTCTTTGTCCAAGGCATCATCGTTGGGCTGTAATTGACCGAGATTCGACCAATAATACCGTAAGCAAGGAAATTAAAGATCGAGATGGTTTGCTGCTCAAAATGGCCGACATGTCCAGACTCGCTGGTAACTCCTAATCGAGACGGAAATCTGTCTTGATAATGCGAAGCTCTACGTGTGTTGGACACCTTGGGCATATCCACTCATCAAGAGAAAAGGTTATCCAGATATGAATCCAGACAGAGATCCTTCTTTCTGAGCTCCCGCACGGCACTTTCTGACACGCACATGTCTACAAACCCCCACCACCCAAGGATCCACCCGACCTACTCTTCTGGACCAACCCAGTGGTTCCGTCCACTCCAACTGAGAGTTTGTTCCGACTAATAAACGTACATATCCACTTCCATACTTTAAAGAGTCTGTGAGCTTACACAACATTGAATACAATCCCACTCTCCCACATCATATGCTCCTAATTAATTATCACCACTCGCCATCAAATAGTACCAACCCCTTCGCCCCTAAGCCATGAAAACACCATAGTCCCCGTCTACGTCTCCAGGCATTCAACAACAACATGATACACTACATGCATGCCAGCAATGAGGCACACGCCCCGCCTCCTGCTTCCTAAGAGCAATCTCTAAACGCTGTAGTCAGTCTCGTCCTCGTCCTCGTCCTCCTCCCACAAACTTGAATAATGAACATTATGTAGTTACCTATGGAGATAGTCCCATAAGGTATGACAGGATTATCACCGACAACACCATTTATTTATCAACCAAAATGTCGTCGTGCGTAGCAAAACTTCTGTTGAACATAAAAGGCTATTGTTCTACACCAGTGACCGAGCCTGCTGGGACATGTTCAGCACTTACATATGTGCGCAGTCTCATAGATATGGACCCTGTCAACGAAATTAATTCTCACGTTCAGTGCCAAATATCAATTCGAAGAGCTTCCCTTACTTTCTAATCATGAGATATCACTGGGAAATATGAAGGAGGCTTGTTAAGAGTTGTTAATGAACAACAACCCTTTCTTCATGATAGCGTATATAGCTGCCAGATAGTCTTACAAGTGAATCGCACACACACATACCATCACCACCATATCAGTGTCAAGCCAAGCAAGCCATACGTAACTCGATCGTAGGCGCAAGACATTCCCACCGACGCAGCCCAATAACCCATTCTACCTAACCCTCCCATACCTCATCTTTGCAAGACCCAATCCATACCACCACCTTCCTTCATTCCTCCACCTCGAATCCCAAATATCCCACATCCAACTTACAAAGCCGCCCTCAACCCCCTCCTCATCTTCCTTCCGCTCTGCGCAGCAGCAGCAGGCGGGTCCGCCGGGCCTCCAGCAGGATTTGTCACCGCGCCCGCAAAGCCCAAAGCGGTATTGAACAAATCAGCCGTGCTCTTATCCCTAGTACCCGCAGCCGCAACCTGCGCCTTCGCATCGAGGCAAGCAGCCTTGGCGGCATCATTTGCATCGCACACGTTGGTGAGTTGGTTGCACAGTGCGTTGGTGATGATGTTGGGGTTCAGGGCTTCGCCCTGGCCGCCGCGAGCGACCGTGTCCGCGATCTGGAAGGTGAATTCCGTCGCGGGCCGGTTGCCTTCGCCGCCTTGGAAGGTGATGGTTGGTGTGCATTTGCCGAAGTCTAGGCCCGCGATGCTGGAGGCTTGGACGCCGGCGGCGACGTTGGTGTTGTTGGCGGCAGCGGCGGGGGCGGCGGCTTGCTGGTCGTTATTAGAGGCGGCAGCATCGGCGTTGGCGTTGCTGTCGTCGCAGGCATCAGCGTTGTCATCGGCAGCAGCAGTCTGCTGGCTAGCGGCTGCCTGGGTGCTGCTGGCGGCCTGTTGGGTGTTATTGTTGCTGCTGCTGGCTTGTTGGTTTGCGTTTCCAGCGGCAGCACCGCCTGCTGCAGCCTGAGACACAACAAGACTGCCTAGACCGGCCTGATCGAGCAAATCGAACACACTCAGGCCATCAGCAGCAAGAGGGCTCGCTGCGGAGCTCTTGCTAAGAGCAGCGACTTTGCCATCGACATCGACGGCGGGGTCGATGAGAGGCGTAATACCGCGAAGCTCAGGGGTAGCAGGGAGGGAAGCATCGCCACAGACGTTCTGAACGTTGTCGTTGGCGAAGGGGTTGGTGTTTTTCTCAGCGGTGACGAGACCGATAGCCGCTGCGAGAGCATCGGCGCCACCACCGAGTTCAGAGAAGACTTGATCGGCGCGGGTGAGCTGTAGGGTGTCAGTATCAATTTGTCTTCGAAGTTTCCACTATCTCGAAACAAGTGGCGAGACACTTACCTTAGCGCAAGAGTTCGCTCCACCCAAAAGATCAGAGATGGCAGCGCCAGCAACAGTGGCAGCAGCTCCTGGAGCACCGCCCTGAACGGCGCTGATAGCAGAAATTGGGACTTGTTCCTGACCGAAACGAGCCTCGACATAAGCGACAGCCGCCGCAATGACAAAAACCTTGGAAACCATGATGTCGAATATGAACAGTTGAAATAGTCGTTAGACGTTATATAGTAATGAAGAAGATGAGACTAGCTCTTTGTTGAAAATGAATGCCGACCTGGGCGAAATGAATGTAAGTTTAACGAAGAAAAGGACGAAAGCGAAGGAAAAGACCGAAGTGATTGCTACTGCCGAGTGTGCGTCGAAGTTGCTGGCCTTTGAATCGAGCGCGATATCGAGGTCTTTATATCGCATTGCACTTCGCCTCCATCTCTCAACACTTACCCATCTTTACGCGCCATGCTAGGATGACGACACAAGGACCATTGCCCCCGTCTCAAACCATGCAGCCAGGGCCGTCGAACCGACTTCCATTGTGTGCCCAGAAGTCTGCGAAGCAGCAAAATCACGGTGGGAAGATGACTAGGGAGCGTTCCTGCCAAGGGGTTATGCGATATTGGATGCTCTGGAACGTTTGATTTGCGGGCTGCGACTTCGGTACGCCATGGTTGACTGGTATTAAGCCTCTTTGTGGGTTAAGCGATTCAGCGATTGAGGTTGGGGTTGTTGCCGATGACTGAGGTTGGGGTTGTTGCGACAGCCTCAGTCGCGGGAGGGTTTCAGGGAACCGCACGACACCTAGTAGCCGCCATGGCGCGTCGCTTTGCAGTGGAAGAAAATCAATGCATTCCGTGCTCCACTGAGAAAGGATGGAACTATGTGAGTAAGTAGCGACCGAGATTCGTGGGAAAAACATCATGCGGGCGAAGGACGTGAAGTTCTGAATCATTGGTGCTGAGATTCGCGAAGAAAAGGCGCGCAAGTCGCCACGCACATTCATGCAAGCGAAACACTATGCTGAGGAGCAGCGAGAGGGGCGCGAAACAGGAAAATGAGCTGAGAATGTTCATAATGCTTTCCAGAAACCGAATCTTAGGGAGTAGGCTAAGAATGTTGCAAACTGCACCGGGCGCATCTTATCGCTACATCGAAATAGATGGTTATGTGCGCGGACAGGGTCCAATTATGGAGTTGGTCGCAGGTACGTTGTCTACAAGTCCGTTGATCTCTTCGACTAAAGATGCCATGCGGAGAACGCCATCGCTATGAGTCTATTATGTCCTATCCAACTTCCGCCGCAACAGCCTCGTCCTCTTCATCAGCTTCTTGTACTTGTGCTTCTTCATCTTCAGCTTCCTTTGTCTCTTGACACTAATCAAGAACATGCCATACCGCCGCCGGGCTACATGTTCTCGGAATGTTGTTGCCTTTTGTGTTTGTGAAGAGGGGAGGGGGACCTCAGTGATGCGCTCGTTGATGCTGGCAGATACATCGTAAGATGAATAGGCCTCAGCTTCGGACTCGGTCGCTAATGGATCGTGAGGTATGGGTGCCGCGGGAGGCGAGAAGGGAACGAGGCGGGCTGCGAAGTTCTCAACGCTCTGTTGTGTTGGTAGTGGTAGCTCATCGAGATGGTAGATCTCGTGCGCTTGCGCTGCGTCCGCCCGTCGCTCTTCTTGTGCGTCGAGTTCGGCGTGGATGCGTTGAACGAAGCCACTCAGAACATCCTTTGTTCTCTGTATTACTTCCGCGTCATTTGCCCTTCTTTCCTCGAAGATGGCATTGAACACCTCCATGGGAGCCACTTCAGGGAACGATCGCGAGATGGAGATGGGGCGGTGGAGGCCAAAGAAAGCTGATAGCTTGACGTCTGAGGAGCATTAGCACACACACGCATGTTCTGATTCATCATAGTGTACCGTCTTCCCGCAAATGGTTGGTAGGCGGTACAAAGGGTATGTTGTTGCCCAGAGTCGCAGTCGAGGGCTCCTTCAGCTTCTTCTGCGAGTCCGCCGTCTTCTTCCCCGAGCCCTGGAGTTCTGCCGCAGCATTCTGATCTATCTCGGCGGGCTTCTTCTTGTTGTTCGGCGGTGTCGAGGGCTTTGACGATGACAAGCGCCGTTGGTGAGTCGGCCGGAAGGACTGCTGCGAGGTGGTCAGCGCAGTGCGGGCGAGGCAACTGGCTGGCGCAGCCGAGAATGTCGTCGCTGAGCGAGCTGCTCTTCCTACTGCAGGAGAGAACATGGTCAGCTATGGCGGGGGTGTGATGATGCCGACGTCGAGGTTGGATGCGGCTCAAGGCTGGCAATCAGGACTTGCTGCAGGTCATAGGCCGACGTTTCTCCGATCCGACCCACTGTCACGAGAGCATCCGTCATGGTCCTGTCAATTGGAGTTAACCATGAATCTCCCGTACAACAGGTCACAAACTGTAGAGGACCTTTGGCTGATGTTTTTGACCTTTCCACATTTCTACGAGTATGCAGTATGTATCGTGTTGTTAGAGGAGCAACCTTCAGCTTGCGAGAAAGCCTTGGAAGACCATGTCGGCATGCGGTACCATTCTTCGACTTGCACCATCGACTTCTCACTCACTCTGTATTTAGAATTCTTCAGTGTTTTGTTAGAATTTCTACCTGGTATGACCTACTCCTATTCCAAAGCCCTCGTGTCGAAGTACCATCGCACCTGCCCAGGACAGATGGCGCGTGCGATCGCCGTGAAACAGCTCATGCATGCACCTCGCCTCTCTTGCGCCCATGCCCGTCCACGGTTCTCCCGGCAAGATGAGCACATCATACCATGTAACCATCCTACCATATGACGGCTCAAATGAACGATCTGCATATGTTCCCGGCATCCGTATCTTGAAATACCTACCGTACTGCATCTATCGAGCAGGACTTTTGAGTATGGATGATCGGTCTGCCAAATGTGGGTAAGCGCCCGGCATGCTTCGATCCGCTGTCCAGATATATCAATACCCCGTGTTCTACAAATGAACGTTACTACAAGATGCGTGCTGCGTCCAGTTCCTTGGGATGTCACTGATAGTATGTACATGGCGCCCTGAGGTGGCCACATCAAAGGAGTCATGGATGATCTTGCGGGTTCGTGGGTTCGTAACGTTGCTGCATTTGCTACGCCGCAGCCGTGCATATCGACGTGAGCCTTAACCTGACATCTCTACATCGAGCTGGTAACCCTTCGTTGACAGCTCGTGCACAACACTAGGAATGACAAAGGGATATACTCCGAGACATTGCGCTTTTGTGGTCCGACATTGTTCACAAAGAGAAAATTTGAAGTTGGACGAGTCAGGAAAGTCCTGCAACGTTAAGGGGGAACCTGCGTACGTAGAGTACCGTAGGATTGACACTGCGTAGCATTACAGCTTCGGCAAATTGACCTAATTCGCACCTCCGCTGCAGTGTAATATGATGTAATTTCCATAGTTCCACGCCCCGGCCTGACCCTGGCCCCTACATCTGCATCCTCATCTTGTTCGTCATGTGTAGTTGAAGAAAGCAAATATGGAAGCAAAATTCCGCCTGCTAAACGCGAATGCTAGAAAGGCTAAACAAAGATGTGCGCAAATGACAAAAGGAAATTTTCTTGTGCCCGAGCTTCCTCTTGCTGTCCGCTTCCAGACTGCTGTCTTCGTATCCTTTATGCTACCAATCTGATGGTGCGGATCCGCTTGCTCTTGCGACCTTTGTAGGGGGGGATTATGTCGTGACATTGCCATGGACTAGAAAGAAGGAGAAGTGAAGATGATGGGTATTCGGGGTATAACATGAAAGGACCGTTAAAGATCGGCCGGGGCAATGCATTGTAGAACGCCGTTTCCCAGTAGCATGCAAATGCGACTTTCGCGGCGCTTGATGTCTAGCCACGGCGGACGGGCGCTCGGGGCCAGCTTGCGCAAGCAGACTTGTCGTACAGTGACTTCCTGGTGATTGCAAGACTCTCCGGTGAGAGCGATCAATAACGTGATGTGATCACAGTATGAGGGCGTTGAGGTTGCGCTGGACAATCATGTCCTGTACGGAGGCCATCGTCTTCTTCAGCAAATCCGTGTCGGTCGCGTTTGTGTAATGCACATAGACCTCCTTCTTCGGTTGTCGCACAAGGTTGCGGAACTTGTTTGCAAAGAACTCCATGCCAGCATCGATATCTGTGGGCGCACCGGTGTAGTCTGGGAACACCTTGCTGATTGGGCTCATGCCTCCCGCTATCTTTTCTCTGAAGAGATCGATCTTGTTGAGAAAGAGGATCAGGGCGGATTTCTCGAAGTATTTGGAGTTCGATATCGATTCGAAGAGCATGAGGGCTTCGTGCATTTGGTTCTATGGCCGGTTAGCAGGACAGCTCATAGGGAGATCTGGAGAAGGCGGACCCCATTCCTGTCCTCCACGAGGACGTGGTCGTAACCACTAATGGCGACAAGAAACAAAACGACTTGCACATTGTCGAATACGTGAATCCACTTCTTTCGCTCTGACCGTTGACCACCCACATCCACCATTTTGTACGTAAGGTTGCCCAGTTCGAAGATGGTCTCCGAGATACCAGTGGTACGTAATCGTGTGCGCAGAATGTCTTGGTCGGTGGGCAGGAAGTCTCTCGCGAACAGTCGATCGATATCTTGGAAGAAGCTGCCAACTGTCAGCCTCAGTGGAGGAGGACGTCTGGGGTACATACTAGCTTAAGTTGTCATGCAGGGCATACTGGTTACCCTTCAGTATCGTGAGTTGCACGCCCTTGTCTGCCCACAGGCAATTGAAAGCCGTCAGAAACTCCTCGGGCATTGGCTCCTCGGTGCCTATGTCAGGCGCGGCGTTGACCATCTCCGAGTATCGCTGCATGATTGTGTTAGCCTGCGTCTGCCAAATAGCTTATTCGCAGCCGCATACAATGTTGTCCTCGTCCTCGAAATCTGTGTCATCCTCTTGCATCGCCTGGTAGATAGTCTGGAAGGCGGACACCAAGTTGTTGAAGATGGTCGCCCGCCATGACTTGCGCTCTGGGGAGCCGAAGCCGCCGGCGTTGATGATTCGCATCTGCTTGAGGACCGTGGACTTGCCGCTCTCGCCAGCACCTGCAGTCTTGTCTGAGTCTTGCTACAATGTCAAGTATAGTCTGATTTGCCTACCGAGCAGTAGGAGCTTCACCTCGCGCTCCGCCTTCTTCCTGTCCACGCGGAGGTTCTTCTCAATGTCCTCATTGCGCCGGGACTCCGGGTCTGCGGGTTTTCTTCCAAAGCACATTATTGCCGGGGCCATGTATCAACGTGTGGGCGTCTGGTGGTGGTGCGGCAGCTGCGAGGGCGCGGAGGGAAGTCGCGATGCACTAGCAGCGCACTACTGGCACGCAGCACTAAACCGGCAGTCACAGCGTATGTCGACGTCGTCTGCAGTCTCGGTCTCTGTGCGCCAGACCCGGGGAGCAAATCAAAGACGGCGACGCTGCCAACTGGTGGGGGGTGGTGCGGAGCGGACGGCGGGATGGTGTGCTGAGCGATTGCAGCTACGAGCGCGCAGGCGGAGATGGAGAGATCGACGGCGGACAAGCACAGGCACCTGGGAGCAGTTCACTTTCAAGTGAGTGTACAGGAAGAGAGACGGGCTCCAGGACGCGCGAAGAGAGGTAGCAGCAAAAGTGGTCCCAACGGGGCCGGACTGATCAGAAAATAAGGTGTGCTTTGCCGAACAATCCCTGATCTGCTGCTGGGGAAAGCCACCCGCTCACCGTGAAGTCCAAGCTCAGCTCGCAGGCTCGCACTCGTGCAGGCGTGCAGATGAGATACCGGTATGAGCGCTGTGCGCCCGAAGCAGCGGCTGGGTGTGTGCAAAGAATGTCTCGCGCAACACTGCAGCTCCAAGCGTGCAGAGGCAGCGCGGCCGGCGGTCAATTGGCTCTGGGCGCGATCTGCAGCAGAAACACGGTGGTTTGGAGCTTCCACGAGACACGGTAGTGCTGGTAGTGCTGGTAGTGCTGCCAGTGCCCAGCCAGAGCGGGGCGGATGGTCGATTGCGGCTACGGCACAAAGGAGCTGGCCACGCTAGTCTCAGTCGGCGGCCTAGTCTGCGCAGTCTGCATTCATCTTGCTGCGCAGTGGCGGCATCCGATGCAGAGGATTGGGATCCTTAGTCATGTTTCAATCCCACGGCAGCTGCTCTGCCACTCACCCACTGCCAGTGCCCTCCTTGCTGCTGACTCTCACTGGCTCTGTGTCCCCTCTGGCTCTGGGCTCGTGGTACCTACAGCCGATATTGTGTCCTGTACTCGTTGCAGCCCAGGCGAGCACAACATAACACGTCGTTTCTGCCGGGGCGTGCTTCTGCATTGCAAACTCTTGCCTGCGCCCTTCATTCCACGGCCCTGTGTTGCAGTGCGGGCCGGCAGTCCTGGTCGACCGCCGGCGATTACGCATCTCGTCGCCATGGATGTTTCAGGATTCTGAAGTCCCCCTAATTTCTAACCTTGGAAGGTTTTCGGCTCTTCCCGCGAGCCATGCCGCCCGTAGTCGACCCGCAAAAACCCACTAATTGGGCTTGTATGGCTTGTCCAAGGGGCTCCTCGCCGACGCCTCAGCGCCGCATCCAACAAACGCGAATACAAATAACTATGCGAAATCCGACTGCATTTATTCTTGAAGCCTCCACGGGCCCTTGCTCGTCTCAACAAGAACATGTCGTACTTCCCACGGCAAGGTTAAGCGGTCCATTGGAGCCGAGCGTTTGGGTTCATCCATGTTCACTGGTTAAAAAGGGCTGGGATCGCCAGGATCGTCATAAACTGACCGCTACAGCCACGTTCTTTGCATGCCAGCAGACGACGCAGCGTCCATACGATCCATGGCCAGGCCCGAGGAAGTGAGCATCGCTGGAATACGATCCGCGAACCTCAGGCTATTATCCGAAGCCGTCTTTACACGGAGTTGCAGTCTGCCCTCCGCATAAGCCACTCCTGCGCAGCTGCACACATGCACCACCATCTCAACTCCCTATATTAGAACCCGTTGCACCTGTTGCACGGCCCCAGCGGACATTCGAACGACGTAGGACGTTCACGCCGAGTGCACAATGGAACATTAGATACGCACTGTGTATGCTGGGCAAATAGGATGCTGACCCGTCTTTTCGGTTTGACAGGCGGTACCCGAAGCGTTCACGTTGCTTTTTCGCGCCTCAACTCGTCCTCAAGCCCGTCTTGCCACTCCGATACCTAGTTCTCCACCCTCGCTGCGCACACCACGCGCTTCTACCTGCCGTTCGTTGGGTTCCTAAGCCACATCTCATCTATCACAGCATACGCGAAAGACCGACGGCTAGAGCAGTCGAGTCACATCGATCTAGAAAGAATTACAATATCGAAACATAGCTTTCTGACACCCTAGATATTTGCTCGGATAGGAGACGTGGTTAGAAATGCCCCAAGTATGCGTGATACTGCATTCGGTAGGTTTATGGGAGCGCAGCACCAGCCCGTCAGTTTCCATCATACCATAAGATTAGCACGGAGTACCTCAATAATAGGTTTTGTTTCTCGTAACTTAGCTTTCGAGTCATGTGGGTAAATTTCGTGTCAACTGGGAGTCACTAGTATATTCTCATATCTCATTCTTCTCTTCTCTTACAGTCAATGATAAACATCGTGACTCTTGAATCAAACCTCATATAGTGTAGTATCAATCTTATCAATCTCATTTCCTAGCAATGCACATCATCTATGAATCCTGTGGCTCATGTTTTCCTTTTCGTCAACTTTATCTACAAGCCAATTCAATGTTCCCAGCTTCAGAGCAAGTATGTCTGACATAGTTCGCATATTGACACATGATTGAGCCTATCATTGATGATACATGCCCAACGTACTTTCTGGTCTCGAGTCTGTGTATGAGCAAATTAAATCAGATCGAGTATGTGAAGGTGAAGTCGGCTCTGAAGCTCTCTTATGACTGCCTAATGGACAGCTTTCACCAGCTTCACCTCACCAGCTTCTCACCAGATTCTCACCGCCTGTGAATGCTCTATATGGTTCGTTAAGCTAGGCGGTGGGGTAGTAAACTGCCGTTTGTTATTTTGCTCGTGCGCCGCGCCTGCCTCTCTCACTCCCAAACACCACCACCTCTGGACAGATAGCTCAACCTGTCACCTCAACACTGCGCTTCTGCCGCACTCTCAAGTCAAGCAGCAGCATCTTGTAAGTCAGCTTGCCGCCTGTCGCTATCGAGTTCGCAATAACAATTGCCTAGCGCGCGTACCATTCAGGTCGCGCTTGCCGTGTTGTTTCGCACGCCGCAACTCACCACCTGCCCCGCCTCCTACTTTTCAACTACACTACATGTAAGCTCTCTAGTCTGTATAACTTGGTGACCGCATAAGCTAATTACTGCGGGAACAGCAAGATCTCCAATCCTCACGATGGCGCCGGGACAGACGTACACGGGTCCGACGGCTCTTGCCCACTCCAAGCACGCTACTCGAGCTGCGCGAATTGCAGCCCCAGCAGCATCTCCTTCAGCCACTGCTTCAGCTGCTAAAGTAGCCGGTAACCGTGTCAATGGAAACACTGTTGCCACCGACAACACTGTTGCCAACCACAACACTGTCGCCAATGATAACACCATCGTCAATGACAACACCGTCGCCAAGGACAACAACACCGCCAATGGCAACCCCGTCGCCATCATGCAAGAGATTGCAACCTTGACTAACAATCCTGTTCTCAATGCCGACGCCGAGCTCGCTATGGCCCAGAACAACGCCTTGAAGGGAGAGCTTGATCGACACGCCGCAAAGGTCTCTAGGACTTTGTCCAGCGCCAAGACCCACACGGGACAACTGCTCGAGCTTATTCACCACTGGATGCACAAGGAGAACGCTGCAGAGCTAAAGACCGTGAATCATCTAGGACTTGAGCTTGAGAAGCTATTTGCTGTGGCTAATGAGGTGAATGTTGCTCTGCCCGAATTCTTAGAGAAGCAGAAGAACAACATGAGTCTCTACCATGCTTCAATGATGAACGAGATGATTCGCGAGACGCACGATGAGTTGAAACTTCAGCACAAGAAAGTCAACATTCAGCACGCTCTTATTCTTGAGCACCATGAAGCCTTCGCCGAGTACAAGGCACAGACCTTGGCTAAGCTCCACAAACACGCAGAATTAAAGGTACAACATTCACCCCTCATGCTGATGGTAGGCCTTTTACAGACTGAGATTAACGCTTACAAGCAGGTGCCGGAAGAGTCCCACGTGATCGAGAAAGAGCTCTCACTCGCCAGGGCTGAGAACTTAGATCTCAAGAGCACCATTGACGCTCAGCTCCACGAACGTGCACTCACCGTGGCGGAGAACTCAGAGCTCAAGAGCACCATTGACGCCCAGCTCCACCAACATGCAGAATTGCTCCACGAACGTGCAGGCTTGAAGGTACAAAATTCACGCCTTACACTGAAGATCGGCCTGTATCGTATGGAGATTAACGCTTACAAGCAGGACTTGGAAGAGCTCCACGTGGTCAAGCAAGAGCTGTCACTCATCGTGGCTGAGAATTCAAAGCTCAAGACCACCATTGACGTTCTCCGCGCCGAACCTGTGGTGCCTGCTGTCACTAGTTCCCCAACTTCAGACGAAAATGAGAAGGCTTTGGGAGAGAAGATCAAGATCCTCGAGGCGAAGATCACCAATCTAGAGTCTTCCGAGCAACAGTGGAGGGATCTGGCTAAGGTAAGTGCCTAGCCCCCCTATACACACCTTGGCAAGTGGAGACTAATGTTTTCGCAGCGTTCTTATGAGGAGTACAACGAGATACTTCCGACCTACAAGAAAGCAGAAGAGTATCGCAAGGAAGCTCTTGAGAAGGAGGACCTCATCATGGGCATCAAGCTCGAACTCTCCGCAGCCCAGGCAGCCAAGTCCAACGGCGTGCTTGCCGGCAGTGATGCCGCTTACTGGAAAGATAAGTACGAGTCTCTTCTTTCCAGCGTTAGCGGTTAGTCGCGTACTAGTGCTCCTGGATTATGCCGGGTCTGCCACGGCGAGATCAAGATATGAGTGACCGAGTTGAGATTACTGGAAGCCTATGGAGACCATGACCAAGAACATGGAGAACTCATGATGTCTGAGTCAAGATAGTCGGACACGCGTAGCTGCAAAACGGGTGTCATTCCCAAGCCCATAGTGTCCTTAAGACAATCAATCGAATACTTACGATGAAAAATTTTCGACAGTAAGCCTCACGCTACACGAGTGTCTCTGCGATGACCTGAATACCTAGCAAAGACGCCGGGCGTCCACATGTGTAATTGCAATCCCACCCCGTACGTGGAAATTGTCCTAATCTCCTCCATCACCCTCAACTCTACATGTAAGATGAAATGTAACCTGAAGCGCGACCCCATGTGAAGAGCCTCCAGGTTGCTTGCTGGGACCTGTGGTTACCACCCGGTGGCTAAATAACCTCACTCACGCAGTCCTTCAGATCTCGCGACATTGGCCGCCCGACGATATCTTACGCATAGAACCGGTACACGGGATATCCCTACCTCGCGTAATTTTTCCCGGTCATCATGCATTTCAACTTCAACGGGGGGGAGACGGGAACCATACAGCCGGAATTGCTAGTGCGTGCATGGGTGAGCGAGGAAGTACCATAGATATGATGCTGGGTAATAAGTGGGTTCGGCTAATTAGATGGAGTGGTGGGTGTTGCATGGTAACTATGGGATCTTATGGTAAGATTCTCACCGACGTTTTGAAGGAGGAATGGATGTCACGCTGCACAACCTACTGGCCAGACATGTGCGAGCGAGCATGTGATAAACCGCTGTTTGATGCGAACAATAGATACTGATCAGGAGCTAATGCTTGAGGACATGGCTTCTCTGAACGACAATGACGACCCATCATAAGCTGGGCATTATAAGAGACTATGAAGAGGATCTTATCCTGTCAACTCAATAAAACATTCAAGTAACGACCACTATAGCGAATCGCAATACTCCAGTTCTACTCTACTGCAATTTCATAAGCAGCCCCAAACGCCAGGCTTCGAAACATGAAAAGCGAAGCACTGTGCTTGTGTGTAAACATCAAGCAGTTGAAAGGTTCTCTACCTACCACACACTCCCAACCTCAGGCACCGTTCTGATACGAAGTGCCACCAGCCTGCCCATCAAACGCGATCATTTCATCCAACCCACAAACCTGAAAGAGCTCCTTAGGCCCATACCGTCGCCCATCCCCATCAAAACTATCCACATTCCCCGTCTCTTTCAACTGCCGTACAGCCCTCCTCACCGCGGGATACACCATCTCGAAAGCCAGACAAGGAAAGATGGCGAGCTTATACCCAATCTCTTTACAGTCCTTGACGCTGAAGTCAGGAGACACGCCACCGGGGACGTTATTGAACAAACAAGGTGTAGGCGCAAGTTCCTTGCACGCTCTCTCCGCTTCGTCTCTCGTATTCACACCCTCGAGGAACGCCACGTCTGCGCCTTCAGCGATAGCAGCTTTCAGCCTCTTGATAGCTTCGCCGTATCCGAAGCCTTGCAGCGCGTCTGTCCGCGCAATGATGACGATATCGCCGCCGGACTGGTCTCGCGCCAACTTGGCAGCGCGGATTCTACTTGCATACTCTTGCACGTCGACGAGTTGCTTGCCTTTGAGGTGGCCGCACCGCTTGTTGACGACTTGGTCTTCGAGGTGGAGACCTGCCACGCCGGCGCGGATGAACTGCGTCACGGTGCGGCCGACCATTATGGCGCTGCCGTAGCCCGTGTCTGCGTCTGCGATGAGGGGAATGGAGGGGTCGATGTTGGCGATCATGGAGGCGTTGGTTAGCATGTCGTTGAGCGTTGCGATGCCCATGTCTGCCATGCCTAAGCGGGACATTGTTGTTCCTGCGCCTGTCTAGTGGATGAGTTAGTCACTGTCTCCAATACTTGAGAATTTTGTCATGGACAGAAGGAGATTGCAGAGCAGTCAGGCAGTTGGTGATGAGGTTGCACCAGACTTACCATGTACAAGCAGTCTACACCTTCTCCCAACGCTATGCGTGCTGTAAAGCCATCGTAGACACCAGGACAAGCAATGAACTTGTCTGGATCCGCCAGCATACTCCTCAGCTTCTCAACGGCCGTCAATCTCCTCTCGCCATTGCTCGCGCTCGTTGAACCCATCCCGACTGATAAACCGAATCCCCAACTCTTATCGTTCCAAGATCGTGTAACTCAAGCAATCGACGGCGATCAACAAGAAATAGTAATAACTATAATGTCTGATGTAACTAACTATTGTTGCAGTCTCGGGCCGGTCAAATACGTCCTGACGAACCTTATATATGCGTATGTACCACTTATGTATGTATCCCCACTTCTCCAATGCTCCCGCTCGCCGCTCGCCGAGAAGTTCCTCGAGAACAAGGGAAAGGGTAACTAACTACAACGAAAATGTAAGGTAAGGACGCCAGAGTCCCCCAACTAACATCAGCCAAACTCTACTTGGGCTTCCTTATACTCCACCTCTTTTCGCCTAATTCTCATACGACAACAACCAGCAACCCAACCATTGATTAAGCAAGGAGTGGAAAGAACATGTTTCTGACATGATTGACTTATCGCAGTACCCCATCTAGACTGCTCAGTTGCGCATGAAAGCGCATCCCCGCAATGCTTGTGGCTTTCGGCCAGATGCCGATGTTCGCCGGTGCGTTTGGCCGGATTGGGCGCAGGGAGACAGACGTACGTCAGTTGGGGAGAGGAAGAGAGACATGCAAGTGGTCACTGGCAGCTGGGTGCTGATGGATCGTACGTTTTTTGGCCGAGGACGATGGTATGGTGTCGGGGTGATGAAAGCGCGGCGCAGGGTGGGGATATGTGATGTGGTTGGGGTGTGCGTCTATGGTGGCTGATGGGGGTACGTAGGAGGGGAAGGTAGGTAAGTACTTGCGGGAACAGAATGGAGGGGATGATAGAGTACTGTGTATGTTGTCTAGTGTATAACAAATTGGAAGATAAAATTTGTTATATCTTCAATGTTGTTTTGGGCTCGCAAGCATGATCTTCCTCATAGGACAATCAAGCACCGTGGCACCGACGCACAGTTTGACTCAATCACGACAGAATAGACGCTTTCTCCTTACTCATATGCACAAGACTGTTGCTCTGACTCCACTAGGGCAATGCTCCCGTTCGGCCAACCTCACGCTTATGACGATCTAATTGACGGCATCTCACAGCTAGTCCCTATGAAGCACCCTTGACAGGCCTCTCGTGTCTCTGCCTTCTGTATCTCGGGCCCCCCCAACTCGCCGACCGTTCCCGAGAAGTTCAATATCTTGACCGAAGTAACAGCTTTATCCTCGAGATTCCTCTACTGTGTAATTACGTTCGCAAAGCTTCTCGACCTCACTCCCGTATTCGACTCAGTCGACCGCTTCACGCACCCTCCAATATTTTAGTCCACCGGGCAGCCGCACTATGACCATGCACTGCAAGCCAAAGAGAACATGCTATTAGAATACGATGTTGGAGCACGGGCAGGAGATGGGCAGGAAGCGTTTACGACAAGAATAAGGAAGATGCAAGAATCCGGATTGGTAATCACAGCATAATGCACACTGATGCCATGAGAAGAAAAGACTTTTTCCTCTATGGGAGTCTGATCATACAGCTCGCTCCAGCCGCCTAGATCATGGACGCCCACTTCAATGGCGCTATAGCGAGCCTCACCTCCAGTACACCAATGCAGTTCCGCGCAAGAGTCAACTTTGTTGTTGCCTGGAGATCCTTCGATGTTGGTCCTCGCGCAAAATAATGGTCTCCCACATTGTGGTGCACTATGATATCCGCAGGATCCTTCGCCTTAAGTTTTACCGTCGACCTGACTTAGAGATCCACGAGGTAGCAATGGCGCCATGGAGATCTTGAGTGGAGATGGAGTGAACGCCTCCAGATTGGCGGAAAATGATCTTGATCCGAGTTTAGTGCCATGGAGAGGCACTTATGGGACTTCGCTGTAACAACGAAGCCTTCCACAAATGCGGCGGGAGATTTCCCGAAGGACAACTAAGCAGACTTCGTATTGCGAAGTTGACCCAACAAACCAAACATAAGATTGGCGACTGGACCGGAAACGCACTTGGCCTGGGATCGATCCGTGATGTCGACAACCGTTCAGGCAATCTACCCTGCACTAATGCTAGTATAGGTAATGTTTGAGTTGAGTTACTTTCGATCGTCTTCCAGTCTGTGACCTGAGTTTTCAGGGCCACTCTAGTTGCATAAAGCTTTAGACCGCTGTGATGGTCCTATCGGTCAGATTCAACACACTCAACCGAACGTATAACCCATGCCGACGGGGTTACCACCAGGCACGATCGTGTTCATAGGCCCGACTGGAATGGTTGGGAAATCACTATTGGAGAAATCGAACCCAGCGGCCCAGTCATAGTCGGGAAATTGGTCCAGCATCGGCGGTGCGCTATATTCGGAGCCATCCCATCCATCGAAGCTCATGACAGTTGGATCTGGCTGCAATTGGGGATTAACCAAACTGGGATCAAACTTAGAGATCGGAGCTTGTGATTGTGCCGAGGAGTTTGGGAGTCCCTGAGCTTGGTTCGAAACATATGCTAGGTTTCCCATCAGCGATGTGGATAACAGACTCAGATGGAAATACTCACGAGGTGTGCTTGGCTGGGTGGCATCGTTTGAGGCCCCAATCGTCTCCTCGCCGTTGTATGGATTCTGCATATGGCCAAATTCTTCTCGCCAATACCAGAACATATCATAGCTGACACTCATGCTTAATCGAGTCCTTAGTCTCAGACCAAGCGATTCGATGCGACCATCCTTTCTCCGGAAAACCCTACTGCTGCCCCACAGATCATTCATAATGAGAGCGGTCCTGAAACCGATATCTCCTTGCTGCAATGCGACATTCTTGAGAAACTGTACAGCTTGGAAAAATGCTTTCTCTCCAGCAGCAAGGTCCAGGTGCTGAGCGAGCGGACTTCTCACAAGCCTAAGAATAGTAAACCCGGCGAGTGTGATGGTTCTGTCGATGAATGATTGCGAGACGGACGCAAAAGCTGTTTGTTGCGTCATGGTCATAGTGGTAGCTGTCTGTATCACTGAAACGCAAAGTGAGTAAAAGCGGGAAAGGCCGTCGGCATCCGGTCCGGGGTTGGTTGGATGAGCGAAGAAGTGGAAGGCCATGACATGGATACGGGCGCAATTGAGTTGGAGATTGTCTACTCGATTAGCGTTGGTTCTATAGTGTGGTGGAAGCTAATATACCTAGATCGCTTGGGGAGGATGGCGCCAAACTCAGTAGCTGCGAATCAAAGATACTGATAAGTGATCGCAGTACGCGGACGTCGCAATTGATGGATTGCAGGTTGGTCTTGCCCATCGCTACCATCGCACGAAGGAGGATGATATACACCTTGTGTAAATATTGCAAGTCAAGCGGGAGGTATGGAACCATGTCCTCTCGATTACGTTCGTCGCCATCAAAGAAAGATTCTGCGAGAGGCGGTATACCTTCAGCACAACTCGTCCTGGAATGTATTAGCAGTCACCTTGCAAACCATGTCATTCGCCATACCTTATACTAACGATGACGCAGCAGAGCCATAGCCTGGCTCGAGAAATCTTCAACTCTTGATTCTGCTTGATTGGCATTCTTGCGAAATCCTGGCCCACACCAGAGATGTGTAGTCCGATCTGAGTAGCTAAATGTACTGCAGAGCCACACATTAGGTGGGTCATGTCCTTATACATGGAATTTGTCGGTAGTCGCCAAGTGGAAAGAATCAAAAGTCCTTGGATGACCGGAATTTGTGAAGACCGCAAAGCCATGGAAGAGAACGCGAGTGGCGTTATGAGCTGACTTGTCTTATCAAGTATCGTTGGATCCTCTGAGTACCTTCTCGATCCCGTGACGACGATGGCCCAAAAGAGGAAAGGTGATAACTCATAGTAATCGTTGGGTCCTAATGACGTGTCTAGAATTGGGAATAGAGGATGATATTGTGTGAAGAATCTAAACAACTTATTAGTCAATCGAAGATACTAGGGCTTCCAGATAACATTTACAGAGTAAAGCAGTCATCAATCCTTCTAGAATCGAGCATGTACTCGTCCATAGTCCGTGGCAGGGTAACACGATTGTCGGATCCTTTTCTCGTCGGCGGTCTTGACTCAAAGGTTGGAGAGAGAGAGTTTGAGCCATCCGTCCTAGCCGATGGGTCCGAATATGTTCCAGAAGCATGTTCATGTGGATTGTAATTATGCATATCGACGTTTGGCGATGCATTTGATTGAGGATAATTGGGATCACCCGGTTGGCTTCCATTCTGTCTCATATTCCACCGCAGTTCTTCAAGCTCTCTTCGCATTTCTGCTTTTGTTTGGCGGAGATTCCTAGTTGACGTAGGTAGGATTCGACATTCGAGACCCATCTTACTGCAACGTCCACACGGGTCGTGCGGTACTTTATGTTGCTCTACGTCACATCGAATCTATAAAGTCAGTCATTGAAATCTCAATCAAAGTCTGTTGCGAGTACTGCAGCTGGTGGGAATATACCTTTTGCTGGCGGCACTCAACGCACGCCTTTCTTCGTGGGGTCGTCATGCCTGTCAGGCTCGTCTAGGAGGTATCCACAGTCGGTCGCGATTCGCAACGCTATAGCATACCGCTCCTTAATCGGCGAAAAAAGGCATGTGAGGATTAAGAAAGAAATGTTGCCATGAAGGCGGAGAAGAACCGAGTGAACCGCTATGGTGTTGCGATTAGCTCTTCACGTCGTCATCAGGGCCGTTTGCGACAGTCGCGAATCGGAAGGCGGGGAATGTGACCGAAGGAAGGGCCGATGGAGGATCCTTTGTCCTTTTCTCGCCTTGCTTCTGCTTTCGAGATTTTTCTGTTATGCTTGGCTTCTTGTTTGCCCTGGCTGTGCTAAAGTTTCTCTTATAAATCTGCAATTTAGTCTAGGACAGTTACGTGGTGAGGCTAGGGAGGCTTGGG
This sequence comes from Neocucurbitaria cava, assembly GCA_027946455.1. NCBI lineage: Eukaryota > Fungi > Ascomycota > Dothideomycetes > Pleosporales > Cucurbitariaceae > Neocucurbitaria > Neocucurbitaria cava. Next base: position 1,150,760 of record JAPEUY010000002.1, on the reverse strand, counting down.
TATCTGTGTGGTTGATGCTTGCGTGAGGTTGGCCAAGGCGATTTTCAGGATCCACTCCGCTAGGCCCCTTCGGGCTTAAGACAGGTGCATGATTCACATGTTGAACCCATGGCATTCGAGGTCCTGTGTTCTTACAATAGCAGTGAAGATTGCGGTTTGTTGAGCTTCGTAACTCTTCTCGAAGGTTGCCACACCGTATTGGTTCGGAGCACGGTGCGTTACCTGTCTTTCAGCTCCCTCCCTGGAGCCTTCTTTTCGCCTTCGATGTCATTCCTTACAGCCACACCCCCAGAATGCAAAACGTGTTGGGTGGATCTCTCAATGCACGCGTGCCTGATCCTCTTCTTCGATTCCAATTGTGTACCCAATTGCATCTTTGCATTCTGGAAAGCCCCCTTAGCCTCACTCTGTTGGGCGGGCACTATCTGGAGTCGACAGGGCTGCGAGACGTGAAACATGGATACTAGGACTAGAGTTCGTACGAGACCTCCTGGCCACGCGCTGCTGATGGCGCGTGTGGCGGTACCTGATGTAGAACGGGAGTTCACGCTGGCCGCCACACTTGGCGAGCAGTACGTGGTCTACGCATATGGCTAGTCTCCGACTTGAGCCTCATGGATATCTGGCTCCACTTGGTCCACTGCTTGGTATTCGGCAGTGACAATGCTGAGTTGTCCATCGCAATATTAACAACATTCAACGACTTCATCCACGTGGCATGTCATGACTCTACTGTGTAAACCTTCTCACCCACCCCATGGATTCGCCTTCCTCTTGTATCTTAGCCCAGGGTCTTCCTCGCACGCTACATGGCTGCAGAAGCAGGTTATCCTTTCGCTCAAACTTCCATTCCTCCGTAACGCCCACGGGTCGTAGTCATGCGGTGTAGATCGCAACTTAGGACATGCGAGTTTGCAGATCACCCCAATTCAAATGGAAGAGAGGTGATCATCACGTGGACTGGGCATGGGTGAGCGGAGATATAAAGGAGAACGTTCGGACTAGGAGCAGACTAGTGGTTAGGGGCTTTTCGGATGATGCTAGCATTTGCTAAATTAGTCTATACAGAAATGTTCCGGGGACGCACTTTAGGAAAGAGGCCGACGCAGAAAAACCCATGTACGAAGGAGCTTGTATAGGCACCTTGTATCCTCCATGGCTCATTATTAGAGTGTCTAGAGATGGTGAAAGTCATCGTGTAGATCCACAGAGTATGATATACCTATCACGTCGTATTGCGGCGTGGAGTATATGACTCTGGAAAAGAGCACATACCTGGGAACAAGTGAGCAGAAGAACACAATCAGTTTCAAAATCTCACTCTATGGCGATGTAAATCGCAACCTCAATCCTTCAAGACTAGAAAGGCAATGAGCCTTCATCATCCAAACTCTCAATTGTTCTCCCTCTCCTCCTATGTAAGTTATCAAGTTTCTACATCGCGTTCTAGGATATCATAGCTCGAACACCAACAGAGCAACATCTCATATACATCATCATCTCCAGTTACAAAAGTCAAGTCAGAGCAAGACTAGATCTGAATAAAGATCAGACATGGAAACGACAGACGGACATACACCACCCTATTTTAGACAACCACTGGGACCCGCCCATGATCGAGACCCCAGGCCCGGAAGAGTGGGAAAAGGAAACCCCGCAACACCTAATAACGACTTCAACTCTGACACCAACTCATTTGAAGTGGTAGAGGGCAGACAGGCTACAAGAAAGGTAGCACGATGCCCTTGCGTTGAGGGCTTCCTCTCCCATCTCTTCCATCAACAGTAGACCCATCAGCACTATACCCCGAATCACGATCAACGTCATCGTTATCGAAGTCGATATCGAAGTCAGGCTCTTTCTGCTCTTCTGCCTCACCGGTCTCATCACCATCCCACGCCTTCTGCGTCGCACCACGGGAATTCCATCGTAGCGTGCGACTAATGCTGTCAAACCACTCGGTCGGTTGCGATAGCACGGTGGGGAAGGGATATTGCGAGGCGGCGATGGTGACGTGGTCGCCTTGACGGAGCTCAACGCGGCCTTTGCCGTCGAAGGCGCAGTAAGCGGTCGCACGTGATCTGAGGGGTACGGCGATGCGGAGGAGCATGCTGTCGTTCAAGAGCATGGGTCGGAAGGAAAGCGTATGTGGGCAGATAGGGGTGAGTAGGATGGCGGGGATGTCTGGGTGGACGAGCGAGCCGCCTGCGGAGAGGGAGTATGCTGTTGAGCCAGTGGGGGTGGAGAAGATGCAGCCGTCTGCTTGCACGACGGTAAGGAGGTTGTTGTCGCCGTACAGTTCAAGGTTCGACACGTAGGGTGATGGGCCACGGTCGATGACAAGCTCATTTAGAACCTCGAATTGCTCAGCCTCGATGTGTTGAGGGGAACCAGGGGCAGCGTTCTTCTGGTAGCGATACACGGTGCAGGTGAAGCGCATGCGCAGATTTACCCGCATACCAGTCTCGCACATGATCTTGTTCAGGGCAGGCTGGTACTCAGCGTACTGAAAGTTTGTAAGGAAACCCAGGCTACCAAGGGAAAAAGACAGAATTGGCGGAACGATGCGTTGGAAGAGCCAAGATGTAAAGAGCACGGTACCATCTCCACCCAGCGTCAACACAAGGTCGAAGATCTCTGGAGATTCCCAGCATAGATCTGGCGTCCACCAGCGGAGCATACCGTCGAATCGCTCGTCTTTGGCTAACAGAGAAGCAGCGTCGAAGCGCTTCGACTTGCGCAATTTATGATCGACGTAGACATTCACACCGACATCTGAGCCATAACGAGGGGTTGTGAGTAGCCACTCGGCGAGCTCGCGTGTGAGGTACACGAGGTTGTTGTCGCGTGCCTTTGTGACGATCATGACATTGCGCACTGTCATTTTGATAGGGCGGCGCTGGAGCTGCTTGGAGACCTCGCGAACGCTGAACGCCGTCTGCATCAGCCTTGAGTGGGATATCGTGTCGTCATCGGCTATCTCCTCCAGCACCTTCTCCAAGTTGACCGCCCTGTCGAACTTCTTGTGGAAGAAGCATGGCGACGCGAGAGCAGCCATCTTGCTCGCGGAAATATCATCCGAGTGCAGCTTCAGCTCGGAGAGTGCTTCCGCCAACTTCTGATGGTTGATGCTCCTCGACCGCTCTGTCTTTCCTTCATCTTTCGTGCCCTCCATCAGAACTGTGTCCATGGACTGTGAATTCGGAGGCCGTGATTGCAGTGCTTTGAGTAGGGTCTGGCGTGGTATGGCCGAGTCGAAGGATGCAGCGTTCTTGCGGTGTTTGCGGATGCGGTTTTCACCAAACGAGGGCACCCGCGGCAGAGCCGTGAGGTTCTCAATCGACGACGAGGAGCTTATGAGGCCCGGATCTTCGGTCCGAGCCGAGTCGGCTGGTGTCAAAGTAGCAGGTTGTGTTTCGGATCCGGTTGCTGCGGGCGCACCGCCTATTTCTGTGGTTGTTACCGATGAGGCATTATATGCCGCGTCCTGGGGGCAGTGGACGCTGGTCTGCGGACGTTGCGGAGAAGCAGGGCGGGTGAGATTATTTAATGATGCATCGACGGGGTTAAGGTCGGAGAAACTCTTGTTGGCTTGTGGGGACAGAAGCGGATGAATCTTGGCCGGACTAAACGGCTCCCCATTCTTGAACGTTCCGGGATCCATTGTCGCCTAATTAATCTCTTTACTGAAAGGCGCGGCAACCGAACGCGCAATTGATGACTAAATCTTGCGGAACTGCTGCTTTGCAGACCTCGGAGGTCGTGATATTAAGCGGCGGGGTTAGAGTACTACCGCCGGAAAGTATGTACAGCGAGAAATCAACGTAGCCAGACGTTCGGTCGTTATGTAGTTAAGTATTTACTCCAGATATACAAAGACAGGCGACAAGAAATGAATCGATGGTTCGTGGCTATCGCATGTGCGCGAGTCGTTGAGGTGTGTTGGGGTGTGATAGCTGCTAGCGACGGTGAGGCTGCTTGACAGCGATGTGACATCCAGGAACCTGCGTAACCGCCCGTGAAAGGAATGCAATATCGTGAACGAAGAGCCCTGCTCGACCTATGATAGCAGAGAATGGAGAGACAAAAAGATGTGACAGCTACACGACCGCAGGCCGCGTGCCAAAAAAGGAGAAAGGCGAAGGGAAGTGGTGAAGCTTGAGGCTGACACTAGGCACGATGCAGCGAGCCTATATTCACTTTTTGACATCTGCACAACATTTCTGCATCCACTATCAAGCGCAGAGCCACATCACGATCCTACGCGCCAGCCTCAAACGGGGGGGAGGCGAATCCGTGGCGGCTAACCCGCCGGCAGGATCTAAAACTCAACTTGTCACACACTCGTGGGTCTTCGCCGGAGCATCTACCAAACACAGAACGAAGCTTTACTCAACTACAATGTTGAAGCAGATGCGAACGCCGCGGGCGGCCCAGATGTACCAGTCAGCCTCTTTTGCCAAGGCGTTTCCGCTCGAAGGTCATTGCTAGCAGTGTCAAGATCCTGTCGTGGTCGTCAGCGTTCTCAGGCAGTAGGCGCGCTCTCAGTCTCGAATCAGATGTTCAGGGCTACCTTGACGGCATCACAGTTTGACCTCTTCATCAATGTGACGCCGCAATTGACTACAGGACCAAGCGCAGGTATCGTGAATGAGCCTCAGTATGCACGAAATGCTATCAGAGTAAAGCCGCTCTGCCGGCATGCTCCCGGGACAAATAGAAATGCTCCAGCGACGAAACAACCAATAGCGGACTAGTCTGTCTGATCCTGTAGCAGACGTTCCCCTTTTGCTTCAAAGTCACTTCCTAGCACAAGGCCTGCGCAGGCGAGACGGTCTCTCCTTGCCACATGTTCGAATTGCGCAACACATCCGGCGAACGGGTCATTCTGCATTGGACTTCTGCCGCTGGACCCGGGGGTCCACAGCGATCATACCGGTATACGCGACATCTCGAAACTCTGTGAGAAAAAGTGGGATACCAATGACGGGAGGTACGGTACGGCACGTGGAAAGGAAGCTTTGGAATGGGCTTGATAATGCCTGTCTCTGCATAGGACTTGGACGACCTGGTAAGAAAACCACGTTTGCCTGAGGCTGTATTCTGAAACTCGCGCATGTCACTGGCTCTTTAGGAACTTCGAGACAAGTGCGTATCCCTCTGATCTCGTTAACGGGCTTGGCACATCCACTTGCCGAATAATCTTTAGGCATGCTGCATGGACAATGTGTGATCGTGAGTCTCAGACGCCGTCGACCTGACGAAGCGCCTTCGTCAGCTCAACATTCTCAATTCGTCGAAGACCAGATAGGACATCTGTGCTTGTGCATTGAGTATTGCTGATTATGCAGCAACGAATCGTGTGGTGACTGCTTGCGCTCTTGACTCAAAGCTGAATCACGAAGGAGTGGAAAACGCAGGTGGAAGTTCGGACACTACACCCATCAAGCAGTTGACTTTTTGGTAATGTGGCTGTTCGCAATTCCTAGCCACGATATACTCGTGTTCTCTATCATTAAGATACTTGCTAGCTTGTGTACATTAAGCACAGCGGCCAGTGAACATGCGTACAAGTGAGATTGGACTTTTTGATCATTCTTTACATATCGTGGTATCTAGTCGGTCGTAAATGGTGGGAAAGTGTCGTACTGTGAAAGCGCGAACCGAGTCCTTTACCGGAGAGCCTTGCGGGCAAAGGTGGGCAGCACGAAGGCGGCCTCGTGGATCTCCTTGCTATAGTACCTGCACAGTTGCTCCTCCTCTTCAGCAGACCAGCTGCGAAGTGGCTTCTTGAGGTCGCGGTTGGCATCCTTGCTGCACACCATGAAGCCGATTTGGCCGGAGGGATAGGTAGGGATCGTGGTGTAGGCGTATTCGACAGCGGGGAAGACCTCCTTGCACGCCTTCTTGAGGTTGGCAATGAGAGACAGGTGAAGCCATTGGTTCTCGGCTATTCGACAAGTAATGTTAGCAAGTGTACCAAGAAGCACCTGTCTGGCGCATGGGTGATATTGCAAAGCAAAAGCAAGGCTTAGGGGTTAGGAGGGGGCTTACAACCTTGCGTGGTAATGACACCACCTTCACGGAGAGCGCCATTGAGAAGCTCGAAGTAGGCCTTCTGGAAGAGTGCCTCCGCTGGGCCCTCCGGGTCGCTAGAGTCGGTGATGATGACGTCGAACTCGCCCTTCTTGTCCTCGAGGAACTTGAAGCCGTCGCCGACAATGGTCGTGGTCTTGGGGTGCTCGAAGCCAACTGACATGCCAGGCAGGTACTGCTTCGAGAGACGAATGACGGCCTCGTCGATGTCACAGAGAACTGCCTCCTTGACGCAGTCGTGCTTGACGACCTCACGAAGCACACCGCCGTCACCACCACCGATGACCAAGACCTTCTCAGGGTTGGGATGGGCGTTCATGGCAAGATGAGTGATCATCTCCTGGTAGCTAGTCCTCCGTCAGCCACATCGGTCGTACCCCGCGATGTTGTATTGAACGTACGAGAACTCATCACGCTCAGTGCACTGGATGACGTTGTCGAGAACGAGGACGGTGCCGTAGTCGGTCGATTCGAAAATGAGGACGTCCTGGTACTTGCTCTTCTCGTGGTGCAATACCTCCTTGACCTGGAGCGTCATGGCCTGGCCAGGCCACATGTTGGAGATCTCGCGGAACCAGCCATCTGAAGAGGCGAGTGTTAGTCAATGAATGTATCGGGTGATAGATTGATAGAACAGCTATGCGGGGTTTCGTTTCGTACCTTTGATGGTGGGGTGTTCAATGGAAGGCATCTTGAGTGTAATTTTACGCGTAGAGAAGGAACGAGATAGAAGAGTCCTGGGTATCAAAGAGTTGAAGTAAGAAGATGGCAGTCTTTGCGTGAAATATATGGTGACCTTCAGGTTTGCGGTTGCAATTGAGGTTTTTTTTCGTTTGGGCTGTCTTTTTTCCGCGCGCGTCACTGGTCCTGCCCGCGCTGCCCCACCATCCAGCATCCTGCGCTACTCCGAAATAGCCAGGTGCAGCCGTATGCAAACATCTCGGCGCCATGTCTTTTGCTTGGCTTTATTACCCAAGGTTGTTCTTACTTCCAGTTGATGAAACTCACCGATATCGTGACATCTGGTTGCTGGAGAGCAATCGTTCTAATCGGACAATCGGGCACTTCGAGGACCGGGGCGAGGCGCCATGGCCCTGGCCTTGTCTCGTATTCCGCATCCTGATAATGAGGGCGTACGTATGCCTGGCGCAGCTTAACTCGGATAGGTCCATTCGCATTGTGTAGGATCACGTTGTGGACATTTGCATATAAAGAGCTAGATTCATCAAGTACGTTGAGAAAGATCAAGTTAACAACCATCCTGCTCGATTCCCTCATCAAACATGTCTCAAGCTGCACCCTCGGACGCTGCTCATGAGAAGGAGCGAAGTGCTGTCGAGCAAATCTTCGCGAATAAGTCCTATGTCGACAACCCAGAACTACTGCCATGGTATATGAAGGACCTTGATAATCTGAAGCCTGCAGCAAGGGACTTGTTCGAGAATTACAGCAAAGTGCCTTCAAATGAAGTGATCCCACATATCACGAAAGTGAGAGACCAAGCTTTCAAGACTGTCGTAGGTCCTCCGCAAGACTGCATAGTACAACAACGGCTCCACTAATACTTCGACTAGTTCCCCTACCCGTGCCTTGGCAACTGGGGTTTCCTCGACTTTAGCATCGGAGAATCCCAGGCCTATGATGAGGTCCTGGGTCGGGTCAAGAATGGGGAGAAGTTGCTCGACCTGGGATGCTGCATGGGCCAAGACATTCGCAAGATTGTATCTGACGGTGCACCTTCTGAGAACACGTACGCCTCGGATCTGAAGCAAGAGTTCTGGGATATCAGCCTTGACCTGTTCCTCGATAAGTCAACATTGAAGACCACCTTCATCCAGGCAGACGTTCTGGATGATGATTCCAAGCTGGCCCAGCTCGACGCCAAGATCAACATCATATATGCCTCTTCGTTCTTCCATGTCTTCGATTACGAGGGGCAAGTCCAAGTAGCGAAGAGGGTCGTTAAGCTGCTCAAGCCCGAGTCAGGCTCCTTAGTTCTTGGTAGATCGGGCGGGAAAGGTGAAGCTGGAGACTTTACGCATGTGAAGAAAGACTTGAAGTCCTACTGGCACAATGCGGAGTCATGGACGAAGCTGTGGGAGCGGGTCGGCGAAGAGACAGGGACACAATGGAAGGTTGATGCTTTCCTTGGTGACGAGGATTTGGCGAAGAGAATGAGGTCTAATCTAGTCCCAGCAGGGACTAGATTCCTCACGTTCGTTGTTCGCAGAGTGTAGAGGACTTGGAGTGATAGGCATTTCATTAGAAATTCTTCACGAGATTAATTCAGAGCTTCAATGAATGCACATGTCGTACCTGCCTAGCATATAATTCTTTAGTACATCGTAGCTATGTTGAAGAGAAGGTATTCTGACTCGATATACTTTCCCCCAAGATGCGCCCCTTACAGCCAATAGGAAGCGAGCAGGGTCCGAGCAAACATGCCAAACACTGTCGTGGCTTCAACATCTCCACGACAGCTCCAATCTAGCACCACTGTCAATCTCTCCCGTCCGATACCCTTCTCACCTTTTCATACTCCTCAATCGCTCTCACAATGGATCCCTACTCACCAGAAGGAGGTGCGCTCAATTCCGCTGCTCCACACATCATCAACCCCACTAACAACTGCTTAGAGCTCATAAACATCCACTCCGCCTTCCACGCCGGTGCCTACCAGCAAGTCCTTGACTTCGACACCTCTTCCTTTTCCTCGTCGAACGCGCTCCCCCTCCGCGTACTCAAAATCCGCAGCCAAATCGCCCTCGGACAGGCGAAATCCGTGTCCGCCGAACTCGCCAGCGAGAAGACACCAGATCTCGTGGCCGTTAAGCTGCTAGCAGATTTTGAGCAAGGCAAGGATGTGGCACAGCAAGCAAAGCAGTTAGCAGAGCAGCATGGACAAGAAAATTTGACTGTGCAATTATGCGTGGGCATAGTGCTGGAGAGGGCTGGTGAGACGGAGGCAGCGCTCGAACTTTTGTCAAAACATCAGGGGAGCTTGGATGCGTATGCACACCCTCTTTTTCAACTCTGCAGCTTGGATTGGAGCTTGGGTTCTATTCATGATTTGGTCGAGGCTGACAGTAGTACAGGGTCGCACTCATCATTCAGATCCACCTCCAGCAAAACCGTACAGATCTCGCAGCGAAAGAGGCACAACGCGCACGGAAATGGGCACAAGACAGTTTGCTAGTCAACATTGCAGAGAGTTGGGTTGGTATGCGCGAAGTATGTCCCCTCTTTCTCTCACCCCTTACCTTCGTCTCTCTCCCATCCTTCCAGTCCTACTGACACATATAAAGGGGGGCGAAAAATACCAATCCGCATTCTACGTCTTCGAAGAACTCGCCACAACCTCGCAGTCGCAGTCCCCACACTCCCTCGTTGCACAAGCCGTCTCCGAACTACACCTCGACCGCCTACCAGAAGCCGAAGCCGCGTTACAACAAGCGGTCTCCATTGACGCCAACTCAGCTGATACGATTGCGAATCTGATTGTGCTGAATACGCTGTTGGGCAAGAAGGAAGACGTTACGGGCTTGAAGGAACAGTTGCAGGCGGCGGATAGCCAACATCGACTTGTGCAGGATTGGGCCGAGAAGAAGGCTGATTTCCAAAAGGCGGCGGCGAAGTATAGTCCGAAGTTTGAGGTGACGGCGTGAGAATAGTGAGAAAGGGCATGAATATCGGGATGAATGATATGGGATACAGTTGAAAGCTAGAAGTCGACGGGCTCTTGAGATTTACTGGGACCGACTGATGAGAGGTACAGTCCCAGGATCCATGTGTTTGATGAAGAAGAGCTATATTGAACCCACATCGCTAATGATGGAAATAAAAATGCTCGAAGACTAAATAGCTCCGTCGTCGATGAGAAGCCTGTGACTGGACGTGAAAGGAATGTTTCGATAACTAACATATCTGCGTTCTACCACTAAAGGCAAGACATCACCGACATCTAGGAGTCTCACACATTGCAGGTATGAATAAGGGTCGACACAACACATGTTATCTTTTAAAGATATATACGTTCTCGTGGCCTCCTGACTGTGCGTGATGTACGGGAACATACAAGGAAAGGCGTCCGTTGACAGGTGTGCGGCCCCGTCAACGATTCCATTACACGGTATGTCTAGCTCGTACAGTATGACAAGATCTACTTATCGTATCACCCAGGATGAAAGGCCGGGCATGAGTGTCGAGAAGGTATTACCCGGCCATTGAAGTAACTCAGCCTGACAGTTACCGCTCTTCGTAGACGTGTTGGGGCAGCTGCGGGTCTTCTTGTCTTACAAAGAACGGAACGTATGCGACTAGTTCTCTCAGCGGCAGCGGTGGTAATGTATTGCCTCGAACGATACCTTGAGGAACTCAGTGGAAGCAATGGAATTGGTTGTTTAAAGCACTAGTGCCTTGTATACCAGCGGCCTTTCTGCTTCTTTCCGGGGCGTGTGACTGTGCTTGTGCATCTGGTTTAAGATTGTTGCTATCATGGAGCCACATAGTCACCGTGAGCAAGTGTAGCTCATCTTTTGCCCCTGAATACAAAGTGGTGTGACCATGCCAAAATGCAGATGGAAGCGAAAAGCTCACCGTTTTTTCCGGCGGCGTCCGTATTGATAGGATTTCTTCTTCACGGCTCTTCAAGTTTCCGGCGCCACAACTGTACGGCTGACGAGAACTTCTGTGTTTTTACTGTAAGTTACTGCGCGTAGGTTGCACGCATGCAAGCAAGCAAGCGAAAAAGCGTCAGCACGTTGCTGATGCTTGCATGCAGCGGGAATGTCGTTCTCATGATACTGTGCTTCTGCGCATGGACGTGATCGTCCGCTAAGGGCGGTACTAACGGGTGTGGATCGACCAGAACGTCGGATTTGTGTAGGTATTCTGTGAAATGCTATCGTGCCTGTAATGGCATTTACCATCTCTCTGGTAATAAACTTGCATAAGCTTTTGTGAGAGGCTTGTTCTCTGTTCATTATTAACCAGTCTTGAAGTCAATTAGCCAGAGTAACTGACTGGCTTCGTTGTTCCGTTGCTGACACGTCCAACGCACGAAGCAGGGTCTGGCGCCGGGACCTGAGACATCCGAGCCTCGTCGAAGCAGTCTTGGAACAAGCTTAACTTAACCTGCGGCCAATTCGGATCCACATGGTCAGAGCTCTGAAGCCATCTATCCTTATTTCGTAACACGAGTGACGGTTTGGGAAGATTTTAGCTCCATGTTGGTGGGTTTGACGGCCGCATGGCGCTTTGCTGAGTGCGTTGGAGTCCTGGAAATGAGGATGTGTAGCGTGCTCGGCGGCACGCGGCGCAAAAGCCTCGTAGGTTCCACCCGTCAAGCTGATTTCGGGTCGCTCTTGTCGTAAGGTAAAATCAGGACGTCCTCGTTGCATCCTTTACAAGCGCCTTCGCACTCACGCTCTGCGTGTACACTCGTTTAGTCTTACACGCATGTTCTCTATTCGCGCTCGATTTGTCCGCTGTCGAGCTTGCTTTTAGTCCCGTAAACTCCGCTTCGTCCGTTGTCGGAACTGCCGGTGCATATTAGCGACTGTCGCCTGGCGTCATAGTTGCAGCCAAGATGGAGGCCGATAGCTCGTTCGACGTACAAACACCAATTCTCGAAAATATGGTCGTGGGAGTCCCGCCAGTGTTTGAGGGCTTGACAAAGCAGCTCAGTAAGATAGTTGAGCAGCCGTTGCTTGGTCCGAAGGCAAACTTTCCCGCAGGTAGGAAAGCCGAGAACCTTGAGTGAGGGACTATGTATTCACTAGGTGCCAGCTTCCTTCGCATTCGGACGTAAAGATGTGTCTGGGAATCGAAGACCGCAGGCGATTGCTCATCGAGGCTACAAGGCCAAGTTCCCAGAGAACACCATGGGAGCTTTCAAAGGAGCGGTTGAAGTGGGCGCAGAAGGTCTAGAGACAGATATTCACCTGTCGAAAGATGGTGTAGTCGTTCTATCCCATGTTAGTCAGCTAACCCTGTTTTGAAGACTGTGGACTAAATGTATGCAGGACAAGGATTTGAAGCGCTGCTTCGGCCGGCAGGAGAAGATCATTGACTGCGACTATGAGTTTCTGAGTACATTGAGGACGCTGAAGGAGCCCCATGAGGCGATGCCACGTCTCGCTGATCTGCTCGAATATCTTGCACAACCTGGATTGGAAGACATCTGGGTACTGCTGGATATCAAGGTACGCCCGGCTTGGGTTGCACAAATGCAATGTCTGACGCAGTCTAGCTCGACAATAATGCTGACGATGTGATACGCTTGATCGGTGACACGATCCGGAGCGTGCGTCCTTCACCATCTCGGCCATGGCACAGCCGCATCGTCCTCGGGTGCTGGGCTGCGAAGTATCTGCCATTGTGCTCGCATTACCTGCCTGGCTTTCCTATTTCGCACATTGGCTTCTCCACGCTTATCGCATCCTACTTCTTCACCGTGCCAAATGTCTCATTTAACATGCAGCAAGCCATACTGATGACGCCGTGGGGTAAACTTTTCATTCGCAAAGCTCAGCGCGAGCAGCGGCCAGTCTACGCATGGACAGTAAATGAGGAGTCAAGGATGCGGTGGGATATTCGGCAGGGCCTCGATGGAGTCGTTACGGATGACCCAAAGCTCTTTCTGGAGGTGCGACGCGGATGGCATGAGGGGACGAAGGATGCTGTCAGCATTATGACCTGGCTGGACGTTTTGAGGATGAACTTCTTTGCCCTCATCTTTTCGGTACTGTTCCGAATCATGTTTGGGTTCAGTGAGGGAGAGTCGCTGGTAAAGATGAAGCCGGCAGCGGAGGAGGGAGAGTAAGCTTAGGAGCAAGAGTCCGACTGCATTGTTAGCATATAGATCAATGATAGCATGAACACTGCCGCATCCAATGACGCTTGGGACACGCCATCGTGAAACCATGCGGGCTCGTGTGATAAGATTCGGGGTCGATGTTGTAGCTGGGAAGGAGCTTTGGGTGAATGGCCCGCAGGTGCAGGAGCAATCCATAATTTGGCGACGCGTCCAAGCCCAAACCCCACCAACGCGTCAACAGCCCACCTGCACCACCAGTCCACAACACCATGCCCAGGTACGCCCACGAATGCACAGGAATATACTCGTTTGTAGCTGACATGCTTGCAGAGAGATAATAACATTGCAAGCGGGCCAATGCGGCAACAGCGTTGGTCAGCAGTTCTGGCAGCAGTTGTGCCAAGAGCATGGCATCAATCAGGACGGAAACCTCGAAGACTTCGCGACAGAAGGCGGCGATCGTAAGGATGTCTTCTTCTACCAATCCGACGATACGCGCTACATCCCACGAGCCATCTTGCTAGATCTCGAGCCCAGGGTGCTCAACTCGATCCAGGCGAGCGCATACAAGAACATTTACAATCCCGAGAACTTCTACATACACAAGGATGGGACTGGCGCGGGAAACAACTGGGGGATGGGGTACAGCATGGGAGAGCAAGTGCATGAGGATATCCTGGATATGATAGACCGTGAAGCCGACGGCTCAGACTCGCTGGAAGGCTTCATGATGCTCCACTCAATCGCTGGAGGCACAGGCTCAGGTCTCGGCTCCTACATGCTCGAGAGATTGAACGACAGGTTCCCCAAGAAGCTCATCCAGACGTATAGCGTGTTCCCGAACACCCAAGACGGCGATATCGTAGTCCAGCCATACAACAGTTTGCTAAGTATGAGGCGGTTGACGCAGAATGCTGACTCTGTGGTATGTACACCACCCCTCGATGCTGTACTGCGAGCTTAAGCTGACTCTACAGGTGGTTCTCGATAATGGAGCTCTGTCCAAGATCGCTGCAGACAGACTACACGTCATGAATCCGTCGTTCGAACAGACGAATCAACTCGTTTCGACCGTCATGTCAGCAAGTACCACCACTCTTCGATACCCCGGCTACATGCACAACGACCTCGTCGGTATCGTAGCATCGCTCATTCCTACACCTCGCTGTCACTTTTTGATGACCTCCTACACCCCCTTCTCTGGTGAGAACGTCGAGCAAGCGAAGACTGTCCGCAAGACTACCGTATTGGATGTCATGAGGAGACTTCTACAGCCTAAGAACCGCATGGTCTCTACCAATCCAACCAAGAAGAGCTGCTACATGTCGATCTTGAACATCATTCAAGGAGAAGCAGACCCCTCAGATGTAAGTCACCCTTTGGTAACATCGCAGTTTAGTCTTTAACATGGATAGGTACACAAATCGCTCATGCGCATCCGCGAACGCCGTCTCGCAACGTTCATTCCCTGGGGACCGGCCTCCATACAAGTAGCCCTGACCAAGAAGTCGCCCTATGTCACTTCCTCACATCGAGTCTCCGGGCTGATGCTCGCAAACCACACCGGTATCGCCACCCTTTTCAAACGTATAGTCGCACAATACTCGACGTTAAGAAAACGTAACGCCTTCCTGGAGAGCTACAAGCGCGAAGCGCCCTTCAAGGACGGCCTCGGCGAGTTCGACGAAGCTAAGGAAGTCGTCCAAGGTTTGATCGAGGAATACGAGGAAGCGGAAGGTGCTGATTACCTCAGCAAGGAGACACCGCCGGGTGATGAGGCCGAAGATAAGAGACTGGGTTAGGAGGAATCTACGCGAAGAACATGATTGGCGTTGGCACTGTTGATCCAAACCTCAGGCTTTTTTGGGCTTCGCCTTGGTTTGGCTGATATCGGGTGGCGTTGGGACGTTAAAGGCGGGTTTATCGTAAGAGTACTTTCAATGATACCACTTCCATTCTGTTAACGCACACGTCTCGTCACCCATGTCAAGTTTTTAGTTGCTCAATGTCAGCTACCCCCAACTTCTGCGGCTCGAAAGCTAGGCAGCTACTACCGGCAAAAGACTCGTCATGTTATTACTAATGTTGATAGGACTACTGCTATTACTGCTATTGACGCATAGAGTGAAGAGAATCCTGAGTATATGGAGTGCGTAGAGAGTTTATGTAGGGGACGTTATGTCAAGGTCGCGGAGGAAACCAATAGCCTGGGACTTGCCTGTGCAAGGGGTGGTGAAATGATTTTGGTCTAGGTTTAGTGCGGGCGAATCTGATTGATCGAGAGCAATTGATAGGAAGGGATATGAGATATTGAGCAAAGTGTGACACCGAGGTTGTAAGGACATATGCTTCTATTGCTGTTGGGACTCGAGTCTATATCATGTGATGATGCCGTGGGTGATGACACTGGGAGTTCCAACAACCAATGATCTTCTTAGATAGTGTGGCATGTCATCTTGCACTCAGGTAGGCGGCTCAGGTTTCGACCCGCAATCGGTGCCCATCTGCTAAACCGCAATAGATAACACACTATCGTCTCTGGCGCTATTGTCCGGCCCTCCAACACGGTGCACCTGTTCGTGTATGCAAATGGTACACACATTCGTCTGGAAGCACAGCACTATTCTTGTTTCCCGATATCTCATTGTCCTCAAGCTTGTCATTGACTGGACCACTCCTCCCGCCTTGGAAGCTGACTTGCTTAGCCCCACCACTGGGATTTGGCATCGAGTTCCTCCGCGATACCTCCGGAGGATTCTGCCGTGCAGCTCTTCCATTGTCGGGATTGAACAACGGCGTCGGCGCCCTCTCCATCGGTGTCGATGGCCGCCGTGGTGAAGGAACGGGAAACGGAGAAGCCCTCGGTGGTGGAGCCTGACTTCTTCTCAACGACTGGACTTGCGCACTCAGCCTTTCCTTTTCTCTCCCCAGCGCTACCATGAGCTCTTTGATAAAGCCTGCTGGATAAGCTGAGTCTTGTCTGAAATGCGCGAAGTCCGCTTCCTTCCCGTGTCTTGCAGCTAGATCGACGACAAGTCTTCGTAATGGTGCATTTGCTGCCGTGTCACCGTAAACAATTCCAACCATCGAGGAAGTAAGTGCGTAGACGAACGGTACAGTGGTTGTGCCTGTCCAGGCTTTGACTCGCTGGATGATGGACGAAGCCACCATATCTTGGTATAACGTATCTTGTAGAGTATGGCCCAGGCCCCAGCAGCATAGTAGGCATATGTAATCTTCTTTGGTCGTGGTGCCTTCGGATTGGTTATTGTCAGCGAGCTCAGAAGTTGTGAGTACGTTGCGCGTATTCAACCATGCGCGATATAGGTCAAATACGTGGAGGCTGCCGTGGAAGTAGATGCAAATTACACGGGCGTTGAGTTGGGCACGGAGGACTGCTGATGTTCGGATGAGTGACCGTGGGACGATGTGCTCTGCCAGTCCCTTCTCGTGGTTGGAGACATGTATGCGGGCTGTGTCTGCGTTGCCGGTACTAGGATTTGGTTAGCCAGACTCGAGGTTCGATCGTAGGAAGCAGACTTACTTCTGCCTTGACAAGATCTGGTTGTTCTATGGTGCCGACATGGTTGATACTTTTGGTGGTTGATCAAGTTGCAGCTTGTAGATTTTGAAGCGATGGATTGTTGTGAGCCGCATCATGACCATATACTTTGGGGAGCGTTGCTGCGGCGATGCTCTAGGGGGTGAAATGTCGCTCTGCTGCATGAAGGGAAGGGAACGTGCTTTCTGTATAGCAGCCTGGCGCACTGTCTGTTGCCATGGTGTAACGGGGAGCACTGTCCTTTCATCCGCACATGATTAGTCTCCGATCCTATGTTGGTTGAGATGTTTAATTCTTTCTGTCTTAAAATTCTGTAGATTTAGATTCGATATACTTAGATCCATTCAACCAAATATATTAAAGTCAATGTGAACATGTACGCTGCGATGGAGTGCATCATGGATCACTTATAATGAACACATAAAGGTTTGCCCATGATTGCTGGAAGACAGACGGATAAAGGTCAAAGGTTTTGCTAGTCAAGGTCAGGGCCTCAACAACTTGCTGGTTCGATCTTCTCGACGCATTTATGAACAACCTCGAAGCAATCCACGGCCTGCTTTGACATCATCGTAAACCAAAATAGTTCGGATATGACCTGAGTAGGCAATGTGTCGTATGTGGGAAGAGGCGACGTTGTCAAAGTTCAGCGACTTGAAAGAATCGAAGGTTTATCTGCAAGCAAAATTCGTTGTAAGTTCTCTTGAACACTCGCTCTTTGTACCCCGATCATCGCTGGTGTTGGTGAGCTGTCACGTTGATTCGTGGCACTGACCGACTCGGGTCCCCGACAAGCGGACTTCGGGTACATAAACTCGCGTTGCCGTCTTCTTGCACCATCTTGAATCATCAAACAAGCTTCATCTGGTGACAGTTTCCAAGCCATCTGTACCCTCTGAACCACACATCGTCCATCTCACAATGAAACGAGTCCAGGATGCATTGCGATCTACCAGCCTGACAACCACCAAACTACTATCCCCGCAGACTCGGGCAATTTCAACCACAAGCTCTTCCTCCCGCGCTATATCCACGAAACCCTATATTTATGAACCGACAAGTCGTGATAGTTATAATCTGCATCGAAGGAAGTGGAATAAAACCAGGGAGGTATATGAGCCATGTCACATGTGGTACACAACGACTCTCGAAAAAGCTAGCAAAGCAGAAGTTGTTGTAGAGACTCAGGCGACAAGCTACACAGCTCCTGTCGCTTCGGAGGCAATACAGTAAGTATCGACAACGCACATTGGAGAGTCTCGATGCTGACGGGGACGAGGCCTGCGATGAGGAAGTAGACAGTACGAGAGATTGACGGAGGTAGTACGGAAGCGAACAGTATTCTCCATTCCAATAGCATGTGTAAATGGAGCAATAATACAAGGAAGAGAGGTTGTAAGCCAAAGGCAGGCGGCTTTGACATTGGATTAACACTGTGTTGTGGGCGCCATATGCTCCGAAGAACTAAAGATGAATGCGGATGCTTGGCACCATGGAGTCGTCAACAAACGCATATCGTCCTAGTATTGGAGAGAATTGGCTAGTCGTGTCTCATCATATCTCTTACAATCCAATCTGTGAGACGTTTCTCACGTTTCTCCGCCCTTTCCTTTTCTGTATCAAGGTCAAGTTCCGCGCGGCGTTTGTGAACGGAAGTCGGGCCTCGATAGTGATTAGCACCATGCAAGTGCGCATAAAACCTGTGCTTGGAGTTGAAATGTTTTACACAAACTACGCACGGTGATGGATCGGCGTCTTCTGTGGCATTCTCTTCGTAGTGGTGTTGAGGGGGCGCTGCAGCCGCTCCTCGGATCTTAAGCCCACCATCGTCGCTCGCCGGGGTGTGGATGGCGCTGGGTTTACGTTGGCCATTATACCTACATGGATTCCCTCTATCCTTGAGGTGCTTGTCGAGTTGGCTCTTGCTGGGGAAGCTTTGATGGCAGGACTTGCAATGCAGTGAAGCTGGTGGGAACAATTGCAGTGCAAGCGCTGCAAGCTTCTCTTTGACCTGTGTAGCATTTGGCCGCTGTTCGCGGTCTGAATCGAGCATTGTGCATATCAAGCCCAATAAGTCGATCGAATAGTCTGGTGATATGTCCGATGGCTTGATGTCATCGAGAACCATTGGATTCTCCAGTGTACATAGCCGCCAAAGGATGCAACCAAAGGCATACATCAGATTTTTGTGAGAAAGCAGCTTGATAGCCTTGGCCTCTGATTTCCTACGACCCCTGTCAGCTCAGGAAGGAACTGAGATTTGGATTGTACGTACTGGTGCCTCGTAACCCGGCGTGCCTCGCTGGGCTGTAAGTCTTGTGCCAATAGTCTGCACCTGGCTCGCGATTCCGAAGTCCGCAACAAACAGGTCCGACACGTCCCGCTGGGTTAGAGGGTTCCATGGCTTACGAAGTAGCACTACAAGGTCAGCGAGGAGGGGACTTGACACTTCTCTACTGTCTTACCGTTCATTGGCTTCATATCTTGATGCAATATGTTTCTGCTGTGACAGAACTCGAGAGCTACAGCGATTTGATAGCCGATCTCGATGATTTGGCTTTCTGTGAAGCGTTCGCTACGAGCGTTAACAGGCGCTGAAGTGAATGCAGGATCAAGGCTTACGCTGCACCACGAAGCATTTGCACCTGTCTGTCTAAATCCTTGCCCTTGTAGTAATCCATAAAGAAAGAAAGAGTGCCCGTTTTCGGATTGTATTCCAGCCCGTCATGCAAGGTAGCAATGTGTGGTGCTCCTCTGAGCGCCCTCATGTGATCATACTCGTCAAGAGCAGCTTCCGCATTGTCTACCTGTACTTGCTTGCACGCAACAGTCTACTTCCTTTAAGAACTTTTTGAGCATTTGTTTTGCACATATGTCGCGTACCTGCCCGTTTCGGAGCACTTTGAAGACCTGACCGAAGCCGCCGCCCCCTATCCATTTCAAGACTTGATATGACGATTTGTCGCTTTCTACTAGCCACGGTCGCTTTGCCATGATCAGAAAGTGCAATTGACGAATATGCACGAGAAAGTCAATAAACAAATGGAAGTGTTTTGACGCGTTCAGGAGGAGCTGAGGTGAAACAAACATAGATAACTAGTCCGATTGAGGTAGAGCTAATGCTAGTGCCCGCTGGCTGCATCTCCACCTAGTCTGTACCACCCTCACGATAAGACGTTTGCACGTTGATGTGAGGATTTCTTTTCTGGCTGATATGTAGTATCAACCCCTTCAGTAAGGATACACTCTAGACTACGCCGTATTACTCTTTCTTTGATTCTTTACGAGCCTTGCGTTCCTACCGAGCTTATCGTTGTTTTCATTGAACTGGTTTCTTAAACTTGTATCCAGTCGAATAGCTGTCCCTGACCGTCTCTCTCCTCTCTACATTCTATATCTCTGCATAGGTACCTATATGCGGAGCACAAGATTGTAGCACATAGCGATCTCAATGTCCTCTATCTGTTGTATGCAGAGCCCGAGGGTTTGCT
The DNA here is from genome assembly GCA_027946455.1 of Neocucurbitaria cava. Classification (NCBI taxonomy): domain Eukaryota; kingdom Fungi; phylum Ascomycota; class Dothideomycetes; order Pleosporales; family Cucurbitariaceae; genus Neocucurbitaria; species Neocucurbitaria cava. The sequence goes on along the minus strand of JAPEUY010000002.1, from coordinate 1,130,794 downwards.
TGGCAAATCCGCGTCTTCCACTACATATCCACCGGTTGCCTTGCAAATTTTTCCACTTAAGAGCGCAGAAAGTGAACGCAAACCTGTATGATACTTCCAATAGTGCAGCCTAGCCCCACTTTTACTCTACCCCCAAAAGTGCCCTACAACACGACCTACCTTCTCTACTAATAAACACAACACAGCAATCGCCTATATATATTCAAAGATTCTTGATTCCTTCATGACCGAACAGATGGGTCTAGTTACGGGCACTACAGAGTGCCCGCCGGAGGCGTTGGCCATCTCGGGCTAGGCCCGTCTGTTCGAATCCTGGCACCGTCAAAAGGTGCAAAAAGGCCACAGGAAGTCATCACGGAAAACTGAGGTTCCCAGAGGGCTTGGCCACCACCTCAAGCGGTCTCGTTAGAGACTCAGTTTACACGTCGCTCTCACAGCCACTGCTACAGGTGGATGTGTGGGAGTGTTTTTTGTTCGTTTTTGCTGTTATCTTTTTTTTTTGCTGCATGTAGGAAGGAGTAGTAGACGTACTAGAAGGCGCATAAGAAGGAGTGTATATAAACAGTAGGTGTCTTACTACAATATAATAAGATATAAGATAGCTAGTAGTTCCCTTATATCTGCACACAGACTACGGCATAGGATAGATCCGTATCCGACTGCCCAGAAACCCCGTATTTGCTAGCCCACGTCTTCCCCAGATGCCTCGGCCCAACTTCAGCCCCGCAATAAACTAAGCTCGCTTCCTCCAGCCGCACTCCTGCGAAGCCTCCACTCCTAACTCAATTGAGTTAATGACTCGATGATCGTGGCTCGCTTCCTGTCCCTTGGATGCTGGAGCGCGTGGAGGTGTGACCTCGGCGCTTGGGATTGGGGGGATGGTACCTCGAATCGGCATCTCTTTGACTTCACTTGTCCTTCCCTGAAAGACTTGTGTATACAGACATCAAGTTTTAAGGTACGCCTGAGTGTACAAGGTAAGCCAAGTCTGACGCTGTGTTACGTGTTCCAAGGAGGAAGGATGAATGCTGACGTTTGACAGGTTCGCAGTGCTTGCTTAGTTGGTAGATAGCACGTTCCGGCTGACCCTATTATTTGCTCGAGCTGTTAAGACGGTGGTCATTGCACGGTGTGGGAATTCGGAACTCATATGCCGCCGACACGCATTCGTTCTCACTATTTGTTGCTTCCTACTATTGTCTGAGTACTTCGTTAAAAACATCAGACATACGCACACCACAGGGACCGCAAGATCTATATCCACGACATAGGATTTTCCACGCGAAGAATATTGAGGATTGAGCAACTACCAACATGGTCATCAAGTCCCGCTGGTCGTTTCCAACGCCTCAAGTCTCACTACCAACATACATCTTCGACTCACCGACGGCCGAACTCCCAACAACTCCAGCCTACATATCCGCAAAGGAACCAGAAAAGTACTCCCTCTCGCTTACCGACTACCGTCTCTATGCGCAACGACTCGCCTCTGGACTACGGCGGTCAGGCCTCCAGCCAGGCGATCGCGTGATGCTATTCTCGGGCAACACGCTGTTCTTCCCATCATTTGTGATGGGCGTGATCATGGCAGAGGGCATATTTACCGGCGCAAACCCAACATACGTCGCCAGAGAGCTGGCATATCAATTGAAAGACTCAGGTGCACGGTATCTGGTCTGCGCGGAGGCGAGTCTAGAGACGGGCATCGCAGCCGCGAAGGAAATTGGTATGGGTGCTGATCGAATCTTTGTGTTTGATGATGGGACCGCAACGTTTGAAGGCCGCAAAGTGGAAAAGAGCAGTGAGATGGGGACTTTACGGCACTGGACGGACCTTCTTGATTCTGAAGAGCAAGGGCGCAAGTACGCATGGCCGGATCTTCGCACAGACGAAGAACTAGATCGTGTTGTCGCGCTCAACTACTCGTCCGGAACGACAGGCGTCGCCAAAGGAGTGATGATAAGTCACAAGAATTACGTCGCAAACTGCAGCCAGCAAGTGCACATGAGCACCCTGGCTCCAGACTTCGAGCAACGTCTCCCTCACAAGCGCTACCTCTGCTTCTTGCCCATGTACCACGCCATGGCGCAAGCAATCTTCTGCTGCAATGCGATGAAGTTGCGCGTCCCCGTATACATGATGCCAAAGTTTGATTTCCTCGAGATGCTGCAGTACGTGCAAAAGTTCAAGATCACCGATCTTATCCTTGTACCTCCCGTCGTCGTGGCTATGGCGAAGCACCCTGCCACAAGGAAGTTTGATCTTTCATCTGTGGAAATTGTAGGGTCGGGTGCTGCACCGCTTGGTCGCGAGGTCTGCGTGGAGCTTGAGCGCCTTTGGCCTGAAGGCCAGATTAATGTGAAGCAAGGGTGGGGCATGACGGAAGTTACTTGCGCTGGTACGGTATTTGATCCCTCGAAGCATTCAGATAGCTTTTCCGTTGGGGAAGTGGTACCTAATGGTGAAGCGAAGATCGTGTTGGATGATGAAGGGAAGGTCGAGGCGAAGCGGGGAGAGAGAGGCGAGATCTGGTACAGAGGGCCAAACGTAATGCGGGGGTATTGGCAGAAGCCTAAGGCAACAAAGGAGACTCTCACGAGCGATGGGTGGTTGAAGAGCGGAGACGTGGCGTATGTGGATGAGCAGGGCCACTTCTTCATCGTCGATAGGAAGAAGGTAAGTCGTAATTCATGTAGATGGCTTGAAAAGACTCAGAGGAGCTGACCCTCCATAGGAGCTGATTAAGGTCAAGGGGCTACAAGTAGCGCCAGCGGAGTTGGAGTCCATATTGCTGGACCATCAGGAGGTGCAGGATGTTGCCGTGATTGGTGTCACAATGTAAGTTTTTCTGTCTGATTCGGTGGCATCTGCTGACGGATAAAGTAACGGCAACGAGCTTCCCCGCGCCTACATCGTGCCTCAGTCGTCAGCCAAAGCTACGCCGGAAACTGCCGAACAGATCAAGAAATGGCTCGCCGAGCGGGTGTCGAGGCATAAGCGATTGGAAGGCGGCGTGCATTTCATTGACGCGGTGCCCAAAAACCCGTCGGGAAAGATTCTGCGGAAACAGTTGAGGGATCAAGCTGCGCTGGAGAACGCGAAGGCGAAACTGTAGATAGTAATTTCAGTCCACATATGTAACAGTTGTAGCAGGTGAACCTCATCTCAGTCAACGATTCGGCGCTATTAGGAACTAGGTCGATTGAAGAGTTGTGCCTTGTTGTAAGCATGATGTCAACCTAGATCAAGAGGTAATATTTGGCGCCATGTTTGAACTTTGGACATGGAAGTCTTGTGTTTTTGCTGTTCGAAAATATACATGCAGCATGTCCCCTGCTGGTAGGTCATGCCGTGGCCTTCGTCTCTTGCAAATCGTCTCTAGTTGCTTCGTTCTCCACCCTTGGCTGCCCTCAACTCGTCCATCTTCTTGACTCGCAGCTTGAATTCCTCGTACTGGCACTTTTCGTATGAATGTCGCTCGTTCTGTGGTCCTGGTCAGCCTTTCCATGGTTCCTTCCTCGTCCACGACGGGCAGCGCATACCTCGCACTTCCACGGCAGGTAGTACTCGTCGTGCCGACACCGGTTCAATGGAATCAACAAGTGTGCGCATCCGTCTCGGTAGGGCAGTGGTAGTCTCGCAGCGCTCATCTCCTCGCGGGTAGCCTCTGTGCGGTGCAGTCAGTGTCTTGCACTGGCAGCCAATTGGGCGCGGATGCGTGGCAGCACGTACTGGACGGCTCGCCGGTGAGGCCGACGGCATGCTTTATCGTCTCTGTGACGGTCATACTGGCGGCCGGGTGTGCTGGGACTCTTCAATGGCGCGCAGAGCGGTGGCAGGCGGGAGGTGTTTGCGGGCGAGCTCTGCTGAGGTCCGCTGCGGTCGGCACTGGGACGCTGCCACTGGCCGGGCCGGGCCTTGGCGAAACGCGAACTCCACCGCCGTGACTGGAAGGCGCGCTGCGCGTCTCACGGAGGCACACGAAATCACCTGCGAGCTCCCACCCACCGCTGCACTGCCAGGCCCAGCCCTTGGAATGGTAAAAATGCCCCCCGCGCCCGATGGCAAGATCTACTCGGCCACGTACAGCAATGTGAGTAGTGCGCCCCCCTTCTGGCGACCGCCTGCTTGCCCTCAGCGCCCGCCTGGAGCACCTCTTCTGCTTGCGACAATGCGCTGACTCGGCCCAGGTCCCCGTCTACGAGTGCAATGTCAACGGCAACCACGTCATGCGACGGCGCGCCGACGACTGGATCAACGCCACCCATATCCTAAAGGTCGCCGACTACGACAAGCCCGCCCGAACCCGCATTCTCGAGCGCGAGGTGCAGAAGGGCGTGCACGAGAAGGTGCAGGGCGGATATGGAAAGTACCAGGGAACATGGATTCCGCTCGAGGAGGGGCGCAATCTGGCAGAGCGCAACGGCGTCCTGGACAAGATGCGCGCCATCTTCGACTACATACCAGGCGACAGGAGCCCCCCGCCGGCGCCCAAGCATGCCACGGCTGCGTCGAACAGGATGAAGGCGCCGAGGCAGAGCGCTGCGGCAGTGGCTCGAAATGGTAAAAATGCCTATTCGCTTGAGAAAATGCAGTGTAGGGGCACTCTCATCAGCCTCCGTTGTCGTCTATACTACAGTGTGGCAGAGTGAAGTGAAGTGACTGACACCATCATCTAGCTTTCATTGCGAACTCGCAGTCCCAAGTCAGCGAAGACCCGTACGAAGGCTCGCAGCTGCGCTCACAGATCTTCCGTGAAGAGACGCCAGACAACGATACCGTGGTTTCGGAATCCATGCTCGGCGATCACGACATGATGGACCCCTCACAATTCTCAGTCGGCAGTCGCAAACGCAAGAGAGGTAGCGAGCAAATGTCTCTACTAGACCAACAACATCAGATATGGGCGGACCAACTGCTGGACTACTTCATGCTTCTGGACCATGAAACTGCCTGTGCCTGGCCAGAGCCACCGCAGAGTATTAATCTGGACCGACCCATCGACGAGAAAGGACATGCTGCGATGCACTGGGCAGCTGCGATGGGTGACGTAGGTGTAGTCAAGGAGCTCGTACATCGAGGAGCGCGCATAGATTGTCTCTCGAACAACCTGGAAACACCTCTGATGCGCGCCGTCATGTTCACGAACAACTTCGATAAGGAGACGATGCCAGGCATGGTCAAGATTTTCCAACAGACAGTACACAGGACAGACTGGTTTGGTAGCACGGTGTTTCACCACATTGCGGCCACCACAAGCAGTTCGAACAAGTATGTCTGTGCAAGATGGTATCTTGACTGTATCATCAACAAGCTCTCAGAGACATGGATACCCGAGGAGGTGACACGGCTCCTCAATGCGCAAGATCAGAACGGAGACACAGCCATCATGATCGCAGCGCGAAATGGGGCAAGGAAATGTGTGCGGAGCCTCCTTGGGCGTAATGTTGTTGTAGACATACCGAACAAGAAGGGCGAGACTGCAGATGATCTGATCCGGGATCTCAACCAGCGACGGCGAATGCACGGTCGGACACGACAAGCATCATCATCACCATTTGCGCCAGCTCCTGAACACCGACTGAATGGCCATAGTATGCAGCTGGATATGGGTCCTTTGATACCAATCTCCTTCCCCAGCGTGGGCGTCCGCGAAGCCGCACAATACCGATCACAGACCGCTCAACACCTAATGACAAAAGTAGCGCCAACTTTACTAGAAAAGTGCGAGGAGCTAGCGGGAGCATATGAATCAGAGCTACAAGAGAAAGAAGCAGAGTCATTTGACGCGGACCGTGTCGTCAAAAGACGGCAAGCAGAACTCGAAGCAGTACGGAAACAAGTCGCAGAATTACAGGGCATGAGCAACGGCTTACACATCGACCTGAATGACGACGAAGCTGACCGACAGCAAGAAGAAGAGCTCCGCTTGTTGGTGGAAGACGCAGAGTCACTCCTCGAAATCGAGCAGAAAGCCGAACTTCGACGACTATGCAGCAGCACGCCACAGCAAAACAACACAAACTCGCCCGTCGACGTCCATGAGAAAATGAGGCTTGCGTTGTTGCTACATCGAGCCCAGCTCGAGCGGAGAGAGCTAGTGAGAGAAGTGGTAGGCAATCTGTCCGTGGCCGGTATGAGTGAGAAGCAGGGGACATACAAGAAACTCATCGCTAAAGCTCTTGGGGAGCGAGAAGAAGATGTTGAATCGATGTTGCCTGAGATTTTGCAAGAGCTGGAAGAGGCGGAGACGCAGGAGCGAGCCGAGGGCCTCGACGGCAGCCCGTTGTGAGGAGTCGTTCGTATAGGCGCGGACTTGTTACATTTGATGATCGTTGTACAGCTATCTCTTTCGATGTGTTTGATTCCCCCATGCTTTACGACGGCAGTAGGAGGCACGAGTCTTTATGACCAGATATATCATCTCCTAAATGCATGCTTGGACTTGGTGCATGCAGCACCCGAAAATGCTGGAGTTCGCCTCTAGTCGCAACCGTGATACCTATTGTACCACCAAAGCCGCGAAGTGAAGTATGTTGAGTGGCAGCTATCCACGTCAGAGGCAGCGTGGTTCCCAGGACCAGCGTAGGCTATGCGAGTCATTTGTACATGCATGGTCATCTGGAGTAACCCCACGCATCAGGTCTTGGAGGTACGCTGCCACTCGATCACGCAATGCACTAAATGGAGGTCACGTAAAACATGTTGCTAACGAGTACACCCTCAATGCTGCTTATTCTCGTACTTGTTACGAATGTGAGAATATCCAACCTGCGCGTAACTCGGCAAACGGACGCGTATCACGGAGGTACTCCGCTCCGCTATTGGACCCTTGAGCTCCGCTATGATCCGCCTTGTCGCATGCAGGGGCCTGTCGAGTGGCTTGGCTCGTGAATCCAACGCTTTCGAAGCCAGATATCAGCAGCCCCAACCAAGACAGCCGCCAGCCTGCAGCTATACTCGCTCTGTCTAGCCTGCAGCGGTCCCACCCTCACCTGCCTTAGATAGCATTCGGCGCAGTCACTCGCTTGTCCAACCGCCTTATATGCCTGAGTCCATCCCGCTGAGGAAGAAGCCTCCACCCAAAGCCCGCTCGCTCGCTCACACCCTCTCCGACGACTTCAGCCTAGAGGACCGCAGCAACTCCCCCGTCGTCGTTTCCGGTGAAAGCTCACGACAGCTCTCCCGATCCTCGTCGCCCTTCACAGACGTTCCCCAGCCACGGCAGCACAAGCAGACCAACGGCAAGGGCGCAGCCTTCAAAGAGCCGGACAGCCCAAGTAATTCAGACGTCGAGTTCGACGACTGGGATGAACACGACGCTGCGATGCCGTCGGATCTAAGACCGTCGCTCGAGCGAGGGGGTGGGCGTGCGAACGCGCCGCTGCTGGGGCATAGGAAGAGCGACGACGAGGGGATAGAGGATGGTATTTTGAGCAGGAGCACACATCATTTCCATGAGAGGGATCCAGAGACACAAGCCAAATACGAAACAAGAAGACGGTACACATACGCTGCCTTTTTGCTGGCGCTGAGTCTGGTCAGCTTCACCGTGCAGACCGAGACAGCGGTCTATATCCAGCATCAACTGAAGTGGGAGAAGCCGTACTGCATGCTTTACATGACCCACGGCTCTTGGGTCCTTCTCTGGCCTGCAATGCTTGTCATCCTTCGCATGCAACGCTTGAGCGAACCTTGGCCGACCTTCTGGCGCAGACACACCCAACTCCTCCGCCAAACTGCCCTCATGGTCCAGCACCAGACTCTCCATCCTACACCGCGCCAGTCGCAAGTCTCGCCTGTCCGATATATGCTCAGGATGACGGCCTTCATCACATGCGCCCTCACAATGGCGGGAGGTAGCTGGTATGTTGCTGTGAACCAGACGACAGCGAGCGACCTTACCGCAATCTACAACTGCTCCGCGTTCTTCGCCTATGCTTTCAGCATTCCTATCCTACACGAGAAGGTTCGCACCAGCAAGATTGTCGCAGTTGCAATCGCCATTGCAGGTGTTTTCATCGTCGCATACGGCGATATATCGCCCGCGAAACACGGCTCCAAGTCTGGGGGCGGTGCAGGCGGTGACAAGGCTCCTCCTTCCCATGAAGCTGAGAACCGCGCTTTTGGCAACCTGGTCATTGGCATTGGAAGCGTGCTATATGGGTTGTATGAAGTGCTGTACAAGAGGTTGGCATGCCCACCTGAAGGCGCGAGCCCGAACAAGGGTGTCATATTCGCGAATACGTTTGGGAGTCTGATCGGGGCTTTCACACTGAGCGTGCTGTGGCTTCCACTTCCTGTTTTGCATTACATGGGTTGGGAGATCTTTGAGCTACCGAGAGGGGAGCAGGCGTGGATGATGGCGATTAGTGTGTTGGCTAATGCTAGTATGTCCCCTTCCTTTGAAAGCTCTTTAATTCCAAAATCTCATGCTAACATATATCCAGCATTCTCCGGAGCCTTTCTTGCCCTGATATCTCTCACATCGCCCGTCCTCTCTTCGGTCGCAGCGCTCCTTACCATCTTCATCGTCGCTATCGTCGACCAACTTTTACCCCCACCGCTTAACTCGCCTCTCACCCCAGCTGCTATAGTTGGTGGGCTGTTGATTATCGGTGCATTTTTATTGCTCTCTTGGGCGACGTATAAGGAGATGGACGAGGAGAGGAGGCATAAGCTCGAAGAGAGTCCCAGCGAAATGGATGACTAGATATCGTTCAGGACTAAGATTCTTCCTCTTTGACTCCTGGGGCATTGTCTGGACTTCAGAATAGCGTGTTTCTTATGTTTTACATATGGCCTGCATCGTCTGGGACAGATACCAATATGGTTACGGTGCATCACTATCATCAGGAGATGGTAGATAGAATTGCAGCGCATAGCGCACTGGGCGGGGACATCTTTACTGCATACATTCATAGATGGTGTTAGGAGTTGTATTGGGGCCATCGTGCCATTTGGTGTAGGATATTGTATTTTGCATCTACTGATTTTACCTGTGTCCCCCTCCGATGTGATTTGACAAAAATTCTGCTGATAATGAAAAGTAGTACGGGAGTGTCCTTGAAGTCTAGAGCCACCTTCCAGTACTACACAACTCTACCCTAGAGTTGTTCATGAGAAGCACTTGTTCATCATCATAGGAACAGATGAACACAAATCCTCTGATAACAGTCACTTAACACTGCTATCTGACAAACAATAAGAAATGGTGCATACGCACAAAGAGGTGAGGTAAAGGACAACACCCGAACCTTATATACCAGGCCTGGACGCACTCGTGCGAAGTTCTCGGACCAAGGTATCTCCCTCAATATATCAGGAGTCTCCACGTTCTCTAAGCCGAAGACTCCAGTGGTGGAATCTTCTATGCATCACTCTAGAAGTCTATCAACACACTCGTCAAGATAAGACAGCGAAAACGATTCCGAAATGACTCACGGGCCCCACTGACATCACGTCTGCATCGAGGTCTCAAGATCGGGTCGCTCACGGCTTCCAGGAAGAGTGATATGCCCCGGGAGTCTTCCCTCCAAACCGTCGGAGGATTTCATGCGTGAGGGCATGCGGGAGTATCCTCACGCGAGTGGGCCTTCCTTGCGGGCGACGATCCATATCCAGCAGGACTTCCGATGAAGCATGGAGTGGTAGTTGATTTCATATATAAACGTTTGTGTAGGGCTGGCGAGAGTCATTCTGCCTGAATGCAAACGGTCGGAGAATACGGAGTAAGGGAGGGATGGCGTTATGTGCCTGGCTGATCTCCAGATGCTCGGAAGTCTGGGGTGACCGGGTAGAAGATTCGATAGATGAGTTCCCTGACTGGTAGTACAAAGGTAGTCCCATCTGAGTTCGGACGGTGAATGACGTTGTCGGAGCGGCGGACCGATCCACCATGCACTTTGGACTACTGTGACCCTGCAGCTTTGAGCACTACTGCACTCACTCTCGACTCTGTCAAGCTCAAACCTGTTCGATATCAGAACACACACGCGCACACATTACACAGCGATGACACAGCCGCAATCAGTACCACCCGCAGCATCTTCGCCTCCGCTCGATCTCAGCGATAAACTCCCGAAACTTGTTCCCCGTAAACGCGCCCCACAACCCGCGAACCGCCGTCTGCCCCTCCCCGCCAACACCGTCCCTGCCAGCGCCGCCGTACCTCGAGAAGCATGAGTACCTACGGCCGAGTCGCAGGATCTTGAGTCCAGAGGATCACCAGCTGTTTCTGAAGAGCGAGACGTGTACACTTGTTGAAGCGTTTATATACGGCATCGCAGACTCGGTGCGCGACCGCTCTGTATCTAGCATCAAGGATGCCGAAGTCACAGATACGGTCAAGGCGACAGTGCAGATATTAGGGGAAGCGGAGAAGGTCCTCGAGCGCTGTCCACCCGAAGACACGGGCTCGCGCTTCGGCAATCCGGTGTTCAGGACGTTCCTCGATGAAGTCGAGTCTGCGCTGCCAACATGGCATACCACGCTTGGCCTCACCGACCAAGCGCAGGTCGACGAGATATCAACCTACCTGCACAACTCGTTCGGCAACAAGCGGCGCATAGACTACGGCTCCGGCCACGAGCTGAACTTCTTCCTCTGGCTCCTCTGCCTAAACCGCCTGGGCCTCCTCCCTCGCACCGCCTTCCCCGCGCTCGCGCTCGTCGTGCTCCCCGCCTACCTGCGCCTGATGCGCAAGATCCAAGAATCATACTACCTCGAGCCCGCGGGTTCGCACGGCGTCTGGGGGCTCGACGACTACCAGTTCCTGCCCTTCCTCTTCGGCGCCGCGCAGCTGCTGCACCACCCGTACATCACGCCCAAGAGCATCCACAACGCGCTCGTGCTCGAAGAAGAAGGCAAGGAGTACTTGTACCTGGACCAGATCGCGTTTGTCAACAGCGTCAAGAACGTCGAGGGCCTGCGCTGGCACAGCCCCATGCTGGACGACATTAGCGCCGCGAAGAACTGGGGCAAAATCGAGGGCGGCATGCGCAAAATGTTCCGCAAAGAGATTCTCGAGAAGTTGCCTGTGATGCAGCATTTTTTGTTTGGGAGTCTGATTCCGGCCGTCGAGGGCATGAGTACCGAGGAGGAGGCGGGGGTGGAGCATGAGGAAGAGGAAAGTGAGGGTGGCGAGGTCAAGGTGTTTGATGATGAGGCGGGGAAGAGACATGTTCATGCGAGTGCGGGGTGGGGGATTGCTGTGGGATACGAGTGCCAGCTGCGGTTGGGGCGGAGGGCGAAGCGAGGAAAGGGGTGCGAAGCAATTAAGGAGGGTGCCGTTTGATTGAGGGTGGGGTAGATAGAGGCTGAAGGTATGGGCATTTTATGGTGTTGGGAACATGGGTAGCATAACCAGGCGTTCATTCTAGATACTTAGCCTAGCATTTCACTTCCTAAAAGACAGGGTCTCGTCATGTTGAATGTCCAATGATTAACAGCTGTTCATTACGCGTCTGTTTTTCACATCTCATAAAGTGGTATCACAATCTCAGCTCTCTTCCTCTCTTCCCCCAATCTCTAAGCCTTAGCACCAAACTCCTTCTCAATCTCAGCCTTCAGATCCTCAGGCTTCTTGGTACTCGCCCACCGTCCCTTGACCTTGCCATCCTTGCCCACGAGGAACTTCTCAAAGTTCCACTTGACACGCTTCAAGCCCATGAGGCCGGCTTTCTCGTTCTTCAGCCATTCGAAGGCGGGGTCGGCGCCGGTGCCATTGACCTGTTATCGTGTTAGCTCAGTTTAAACTCATCACCAGTTTGTAGCCCCAGCCTCAAAAGCGTGAAGGGGGAGGAAGAGGCGAAGGTAGGTAGGAGGACGTACATCAATCTTGCCCAGCACGGGAAAGCTAACGCCATAATTCAACTGGCAAAACTCCTGAATCTCATCATTCGAGCCTGGGTCCTGGCCGCCAAACTGATTGCAGGGAAAGCCGATGATTTCAAAGTCGGAGCCGTGCGCGGCTTTCATGTCCTTGTAGAGCTTCTCGAGCCCCGCGAATTGCGGCGTGAAGCCGCATTTTGAGGCTGTGTTGACGACGAGGACTACTTTGCCGTTGAGCTGGGCGAGGTCGTAGGGTTGGCCGCGCTCTAGAGGGGGGAAGAGGGTTAGTAGGTTGCGGGTAGTAGGAGGAGGAGGGGGAAGAAGGGGAGGTGCTGCGTTGCGTGTGCTGTGAGCAGCGCAATACGTACTGTCCTTGGGCTTGAAGTCGAAGAAGCTCGCTGCAGAAGCCATGCTTGCGAAAGGTGCTCGTGGGATAATACTCCGAAGCTCAGTTGTTCTAGCTGTTGCGCAGGTGGTAGTAGTCCTATGTACGTAGGATCGGGTCGAATAGGTAGCAGTCGTAGTAAGCGTGCGACTCGGATAGTTCTGGCGAATAAATGGTCCGAAACCGTGATGTCGTGTGCTGCGAAGGGGAATGGGAAGCAACCGTCTGATATGCGTCGCGACGCTGCTACGTAGCGGGGCAGTGCTCGCCGCTCGACGCCGAATCATGCTTGCTGTGTCATGTGAAAGCAGGCGCCTGTGCTGAATCCCTGCCAAAAAACGTGCAACATTTGAAATGCGGTGGGTACGGCCGAAGGAAAAAGACTTGGCTAGTCGCGCCGGGATGACAAACAAGCGGCCCTACCTGCTGTACGGTTCGGTGTAGCTTTTTGGCTTTGATTTCAAGGGACCTCGGCCTGGACCGCCCTGCGCGTACGGACAAAAAGGCAAGGAGAAAGGCTGGTTGTGGTGGGGCAAGGCTGATGACGTAGCCGGGATGTACCGGCTTGCTTTACCAGTTGAGGAAGTAGCATTTCTGTGGCTACTTCCGTTGATAAAACTACAATGTCTGGACTGTTTGTATTACACATGCTGAATACCTCTCTACAACCTTCAAACTGTGGTTCAGGAATCTCTAACAGTCATTCAATCCATGAGTGCTGGGCGAAGCCGAAGTCGAGACGAGTACATTTGCGGATTGCTGTAAATGAGACGATCGAGGAAAGCTTGAAGTATCCTCTTTCTCACAGTGTATGGTCGTTTTGTGGCAATACTGTTTGCCTAGTGCAGCATGTTCTTATATTGAGTAGTATTGACATAACAGTGGTGGCGAGCAATGGGCATACGAGTGTATATAGCCGGGCTGTTAGAATTTGGACTGGAAAATCCAGAGACGTCCCATAAGTAATTCACCATAGCGCAGAGTGATCAAAGAACTGGCTAATGATGATGATGTTTTATTTTTTGTATATGTAAGAAAAGTTACTCTACTCTAAGCACCAACCTTCTGCTCCAGCAGAGAGGGTAACGAAATCGAGCTTACATGATTGACCTCTCCTCTCGGTCATCTCCTTCTTCCTATATCCAGAACTCCGTGTCTCAAAAGAGCAAACATCAATACAATATTCTTAGTAATGTGATCAATCTGATACATCAAACCACAACTCATGCTCCTCTTGCAATGAGTCAGGACTGCAGTCCAACTGCCCCTTGCGGGGTTGCTCTCGCGCAGGGCGAACGAGCGATCCTTCGGCATCCGTTTCCGTGGATCGGAAGTGTCCTTGGTGTCCTTGGTCTGGATCCACGGGCTCAGGTAACAATGTGAGGTCCTTCCGACATGTGGAAATATATGTCCTTCATCCGCTTGGTATGCGGGGGTCCATTTAGGCCTTCGGGAAACGCAGAAAGCAAGCAAATATGTTGTCGGTAGAGAAAGAGTTTCAGCAAATCCGGGTGTTATGACAAACCTTCGTCAGGCGTCGCAGCAGCCGGAGGCCACTAGACGTTAAATTGTTCAACCGCCAAAGACTTCTCTGTACTTGGTGCAGATATCGTGCAGACCAACGACCTCCTTGGTGAGTTGGATGTCGTCCCTGAGGTCGCTAGGACCACTGAGGTTTGACAAGATGCCGATGATGTGCTGCTTTTTGCTGAGGAATTCCTGAGCCAGAGTGTCGCGTCGTTGCTGGCGTTGTTGCTCTGCAGACAACTTCAAGGCCTTCTGTCGCTTCTCACTGACATCGTCGGTTGAGGCCTTACGCTTACGGTTCACAGGCTTGCGCGGCACTTGTCCTTGCACGATAGGAGGGGAGGGCTCGGTCGTAGGACCATCGTACTGGTGAACTCGCTTCATATGATCGAAGAGGTTATAGCGACGGGGGAATCCGTGGCCTGGCACCGCTCGCTCACAGTCTCTGAAGTGGCAAAGATGAGGCCTGGCGCCGTGACCGTGCATGCCATGTGCTTCCCGCTCGTGTCGGAGGAGGCAGGCAGTAGACGAGAACTGAACACCAATGCATGTCTTCTTGTTGCATCGGAAGGGTTTCAGGTGTGAGTCAACATACTTGTCGTAGTTGCATTTCAGCGAAGTTGGCTTGTGGTTGCAGCCAGCCTTGCCCTCCTCTGGGCAACGGTATTTACCGTCCTTGTCTGGCAGTTGCTGGTATAGTGGATGGCTGCGAGCCACCTTAGTGCGCTCCTCCTCTAGTTTGGCCTCAGCAGTCTCGGACTGGGAGAGGATTTCATCGTTATCGTCGAGTGACTGTGGGGCCAGCGAGGCTGAAGTAGTATCTTCATTCTCAGTCCTTCCAATTTTGTCAGCTGATATGTCAATGATTTTATTCATGAGATTACTTACCTTGAATCTAGAAGCCTAGACTGATCATATTCAACGTTGTGGGGGAAGTGGACGCTGGTCGTGCTGGTAGGAGTTGCAACGAATGCGCCGAAGGTGGCATCTTGAGCAGAGGCTCGCCGCGACTCTTCTTGAATAGTGTAAGAGGATGAGCTTCGCACAGCTACTGGACGTTCTGGGGCATCGAAAGAAGCATTGCTCCATTGCCGTTGAGACGAAGCCGCGTTATTGAACATCATGTCGTGAGATGATGGCCCATTCGAGTAAGATGTGAAGGTGAATGGGTTGGTTTGGAACTGGGCGTCGGTGGTTGCCCACTGCGACGACATGTTCATAGTTGAAGGAGTGTAACGGGGAACACTCGAGGTCGAGTATTGAGGGTAGTCCTGTCCAGCAGAGTAATTAGCATATACGACTGATCCCTCTGGGGCCTCCCAGGTTCCGGTGGATGTAGGTTGTTGCAACTGATTCAAGTCCAAAGCCTGGTCGGGAAATGCGTTATAGCTGTCAGAGCTTAGTGACGGCGAATAGATGTCACCGCTAATGAACTGATTGCTCATTCGGCTCCGGTTGTCCTGAGGCTGTCCATCTGACTTCCTGGTCCCGTGCCGGCTGGCGCCACTTTGGCTCTGGTATGCGCTGTCCATGCTGCACTCAGACGCAGTATCCTTCAATTCGAAGAAATCTGAGGTGTGCATGTCCTGGAATTCTGACGTGAAAGGGAAGTCCTGTGCGGATGCAATGGGCGTTGGAATATCCTTTCTCCACTCGGTAATGTTTGAAATCAGGAACGCAGGCTCCGGTGGTGAGTCGAAGAAAGAGTCGCTGAAGAGCAGGGTTAGTACCAAAACAAAACGCAGCAAAGAGAAATGCAGAACTGTTGACAAAAGGAAACGCCATGTTAGTAGAGTTCCAGAAGTACCAGGCAGGGACCTAGACATCGAGATATGTTAGCAAAACTACGCTAAGATTGCAGGATGGGGTGAGAAGCACGCACCTCGATAGAGCGAGTTGCGTTAACATCAGTAACGACTAGGCGGGTGGTGTGCTGAGATCCTACAGCGTTCTGTGAATAAATGATCCAGGCCGTCCAGTCATGAGAGTTTCCTATGGATTTCCAGTACAAGACGAGTCCTCTCCAGGTAAAGGCAGAACAGGCGCGCGCAAGAATCCAGGACAACGGAAAGCACAACACAGTTGATCCAGAACCCCTCACGCCTTCATTAAGCACACACCAAGTTAGTTTCGCGATCAATAGAGCGATGAGGATAGGCAGGTTTGTGCCTGTGGTACGTACTTGGTAACTCTCCAAATAGCTCCAAATCAAAATCTCAAACGTGAGAAGATCTAGATTAGCTTCCACCGGGAAATTCGGTTGTCCATGTGGCTGTTCCGCCTTGGAGGCGTTCTCCGTGGGTTGATCCCGGACCAGATCCATGGGTACGGCAGGATGCCTGGTGGGTTGTGATACTACCAGCCGAGTGTCGCTTGGCGCTGTCGAACAAGACATAATTGAACGACTTTGCCAGGAGATGCCTACGTGTCCTCACGGCGATGCAGAATAGTATTTTGCTGTCGACCACGGTCCCTTACGAAGTGCGAAGTTGCACTGGGAACTAGCGTAGTTGTACTCGTGTGTTCAATGAGTTTTCGACAGCTTTACAGTTGAACTCCGAGCTCGAGGCATCGAAGTGTCGAGGTTGTTGAATCTACAGACACTGCATGGGCAGTGAAGCCGTCCGTTCGATGTTGGGGCGATATAGTCCAGGAATCCGTGAGAGCAACCCGGCTGGTGGAAAACAGAACGAAAGTGGCCTTGAATGGTTCCTTTGTGTGGGAAGCACCTGTGGAATTTGTCCTGTGGAAATCCTCTGGGTAGTCCTGTAGAGCTGGGCTGCTATAATGGCGAGAAAACAGAAAGAACAGTTGACAGAAAGGAAAACATGATGTCGAGGGAGTATACATAGTGGCGCGATAGCGCAAAGAAGGAAAAACACGCAGAGCAAGCAAGACGATTTGGGGGGAAATCGTTGGGCAGTAAGTACCTGGGTAGGGCTCCGTCTGGGCTCCGAATTGTCATCCTGAGCGAGGGCTCTTGATTGTTTGATGAGAGTGTTGTTGGGTTCTAGCAATTTTCGCCAGAATTGTTGGTCGATAAAGTGTGTTTGCAATGGCGATTGTCGTCGGCTGTGTTGGCTGTGGTGTTGAGGAAGGAGGGAGGAAACGAAGCAGCTGAGACTGTGCGGGCGGCACGAGGGGTGCTGACCGGTTGGTGGCTTAGTGTTGCCAACGCATCCAAAGACGTGGGGCCATATCCCACGAGTAAAATCCTGTTGCAGGCTTTCGGCGGTTCCAAAACCAATTGGCCAAAATCGCGCACATTGGGATGGGACGGCTGCGCTCTTATCACCCTGCGTCGGGCCTGTCAACGTCAGAGGCATGACCGACCCTCGGCTTCCAAGACATCCTGACACGCCGTCAAGTGCTGAGAACACTGGACATCGTGCGGGTCGGCGAAATTCTCTTGTCGCTCATGGATTTAGTGGGAATCTAAACTGAATTGCACATCAGGGTTGCGCCTTTGGGAAAGATCCTCGCAACCGCGTACTCGGGTGCCGGCTCGACAGCGCCGCCAAACCTGCGCAGCCTGCTTTAAGTCTGCAGCCGAGCGTGCACCAGCTCGAATACGCTTTTCGTGTGCGCCCGGGATCAGCGCCCAGAGAGGCCGGTGCGGTGCTATTCGCAGATTGTCCAGCAAAAGAAGCATTGCGGGCAATCAAAGGCTGAGCCTCGCACGGTGAGCCAGCACGCCATACCTACCCGCGACTGATACGATGTGGCATATGGGAGGACGGTTGTGTCTTCCCTTAGGCCGGCTTGCTTGTGCGTGTCGGTATACCTAGCATTCTCTACCGAGTGTCGGTGATATTATTTGGACTGTGCATTTCATTGTGCACCACGAGTGCCGAGAGGGCTGCATTTGACAACGCCCCATGACAGAGTGACGGCGGCAGTGGCAGGCTTCACGGTGACACGGAATTACAGTAGCTAGCATTTGGACAACCTTCTGTCGCACAGGGTGCGTCGGCGGCTGTGGCTGAGGAACCGTGTACAACCTGTTCGTAAAAAAGTGCAAAGCGACGTCTACCGAACAATGGCTTTGTTCTTCGTCCAAGTCAAGCGAGACCCACCTTTGTGACACAATGTCTTTGTCGCAATTTTTCGACGTTGCACCCTGTTATCTTGTTAGAACAAGTCCAGAGAACAGCTACACGAGATTATAGTTTTTTGTGGATTTCAGATAGGAGCGAAAGACGTTTGCTGTTTGGTTCCTCAATTGGTCGTTGACCATCAGATGAACTATGCTTATGTTTGTGGTATCATCACGAAGAAGGCTGGTAGTGCTGAAGAAAAAGGGGATGAACATACCTTTGCTGTGCTTATCTTGTTTCCATGTCGTGACAAATATCCATTTTATACAACTGACCCGAGACTCCAGAGGGATCAGACAGGCGATCAGTTCAGAGTCATGAACCGTAGCTCGAAACATATCGGTCCGCAGCATGATGGAGGTTTCGAGTTGGACCCTGGCACCACGTGCAAAGGGCTCTCGTTCGCTGCGCAGGTACTGTGTTCTTCGAGCCGGGAGATGAGCACCAGTACTCCGTACCTGTCAATCTTCTCCCGCTGGATCGGATTGCTGCCCAACTCCATAGAGCCTCCAGAGAACGGCATGCGCTCACGGGTGGCAGCTAACTGCGACCCTCGAGTATCAGCGGTCGACTTGCCGTGTGGTGGAAGGTCTCGCGTCGTCGGACGCCTTCGACATCCATGATTTGCGAGGGGCTGAGGAGCGAAGGCATGGCGGAGCAACAAACTTTGCGAATGGGACCTCGCTAGCCGGCTGTACCTCGGCGCTCGCAATACAGGAAAGCGTATGTCTTAGTCATCTTCATGATGTCACTCTTTTCAGGGTCTCCCCGTCCATCACTTCCCGCTCATGACGATAGTGAGCGTGAACAACGGGATCTTGTGCAGCCTGAGAAGATGGAAGCTTCCGCAACCGACAAACATGACATCAATGAATCTTCGAGTCACCCGCACCTTTTCGGAGGCGGAACCTAAGGAGGCGGAACCTAAATCTGCTGCGGAGAAACAGTTCCACTCAAGGAAGACGGCCACATAGCGTAACTCATCCTCTACCAACTACTTGATCACCAACCTTCCGCCGCCCACGTCAAGTAAAAGCCCAAGGTGCAAGAATACAGTTTAGGGGCTCGTTATCTCAAACGACGCCGGCAGAGACTTCGGACTAACTCTGGACCATTGCTGTAGGGCTACCAGCGGACGTATTCTCTGAGCAAGCACTGTGCATCCAAAAGCTAGCGCGATCGATTTTGATGTAGCCACAAGTGCAACGAAAGCTTTGTGTCTTCGGTTTCCAGCAATTTCTAATTGTCGAACTTGTGCAGACTGTTTGAATTCATATCAAATCTACCACGTACTGTGGTATGAAGTTGACTGTTAAGGTCGATCGCCTGCAGGCTTGCTGGACCCTTTCGGTGCTGATTACACTAAGTGTGTATCATTATCACCCCGCTCATTCGTTGTGAAATCATCTCAACCAATCAAATTTGACATATCCCGATGAGCGTGATATTTTTCCTTCTTTGTCATTGTTCCCATTGCTCAGGGTCTCGCATGCAGAGTGCGGGGAAACTTCAGTCTCTTGCTCATTGGTACGATCATACACCGTTTGCGTAATGCTCACCTGAGCGGCCAGCCAGCTAGAGAGGGGTCATTGTGGTTATATCACTACTACCTTCCTTTGACACCTATCACCATTGACACTCCTATTCAGCAACACTACTATCTCAATCACCCATCAGGTTCATCCACTCTCATCATTCAATATGCCTTCTCCATTTCATCAGAAGTACTCCTCTCAGAACCACAAGTTCTTTGGAGATAATACTGTACCTGCCATGCCAGAGGGACCCAAGCAAGAAGCTGATCGAAGGGCATCGGACTCTTCAACGTCCTCAGCGTCTTCTCCTACTGAACGTCGAAGAGTATGTACCATTTGTCCAAAATAATCCCGATCTAGAATATCCCAGTACTGATCGATCTAGTCGTCGGCCGCACAACGATATGGCAACCTCGAAGCTGTTCAGCGTCCACAAGGGGAGTACCACACGAATCGGAGACAGTCTTATCAAGATATGTATGCTGGCAAGGTTGGCATCTTGGGCACCATGTGGAATAAGTGAGTACTTTGACTATCGTCTGGAGATTGATATGCTAATATAAGACAGCTTCACTCGTGGCCCATCAGTCCAGCCTCAAGCACAAGCACAGAAGCCAAAGGAGCCGAGGGACACAACCACTTTGGGGCGCTAATCCCCTTGTACAAACTAGTCAGATGCGCGAGATTCGATATCTGTGAGGGTAATCAGACACCAAAGGCCAGACTGTTTCTCGGTTGAATTAAACTAGATTGACCACTCGGTAACGAACCTTGGCTTCTTTGTTCTGTATTATAGGAAAGACTGTTCAGGTTATGACCAGCTGTATTTTAGTTATGATAATGAATTGACTGCAGTCTCACCATACAGACTCCTTTGATACCCGCATACATATTTCATAGCGCCTTTTCACAGCGGAAGTGAATGGTCGCTCAGGCTAGCGCGGGGAAGACCCACTCTGCCGCGGTTGGCCAGCGCGAACAGTGACGTTGAAGCCGCCAAAACTGACAGGACAGTTGGTCAGTTAACAACAATTTACAGCAGTAATTTCACCAACAGAGTATTGTCAGACGCGCATGAGACATCTTAAGCTTTGACAAAACCACGGTCACCGATAACCAGCTTTTTTGTGCCAGCGTCGTCACCCTCAGGTCCAACACGATTGGAATACCTACCTAACGCTACAAGAACATTCCCCACCACCAGAACTCATTGCGCCTGCGAGAGCAATATCGCAGCGTCGACATTTCAGGGTCACAAGATGGAAACCAGAACTCGCTCGCCGACTGGCTACCCGGATCCTACGTCCATTAACCTAAACCGGCTGCTGTCGAGATTAGAGCACATAATACTGGAAGAGCCGTCGCCGCAGCTGAGGAAATCAAGCTACGAGCGGGCGCGCGTTAGTGCTGTAAGCCATTCTCCAGTCCACTACGCCTGTGATGGTTCTTCTACCTTTGGGCTTGATCATGGGTTGCGTGCATCTCTTTGGAAGATCTCCCGGAGTGGGAAGATCAGATCTCGAGAACTTTGGCCCAACAATACCATATCATTGCGGATTAATTCCAGCTTCCAGTAATACAATCCTTGTTGCTGACCCACATAACAGAACATCGAGCATGCGCGCACGCTTCTCCTCAACCTCGAACACTCTGCCTCTACCTTGCCCTCAAAATCCAAGAAAAGCGTTCTTCAGAAAGATCTCCAACAGAAGCGAGAGCTCATAAAACAGCTCAACCAAAGGATATACGAGCTGAATCAATTAGATGATACACAGTCGGAAGCGTCTGTAGACACAGACGAAGAAGACGATGACCAATTTCCCTCATACGCACCAAGAGTAAAAGCAGATGCAGGCAGAGACATCACTGCATCAGAAGGACAAGGCAACGAAGCATTCCAAAACGCAGCGCAGGGTCTTGCATCACAACTTCGGCAGAGGGGCAAAGCACAAGATGTACCAGGCACACAAGCAGCAAGCGGGAACTCTTTATTCCCTTCGAAACCCACGACAATGACAGGCGATCCTTCACTTGCGGAAACAGATGCACGACTTTCGTACGATCGCTCTGAACAAGAGACTTTAACAACGAGCCTCCTTGAAATGGCCAAGCAGCTGAAGCAGCAATCGGTTCACTTTGGCGACACATTGGAGGGAGATAAGGGCGTGCTAGACCGAGCCGTCTCTGGGTTGGATAACAATACGCTGGGCATGGATGCTGCCAGCAGAAGAATGGGTACATTGCGGCGGATGACTGAAGGGAGGGGTTGGTGGGCACGCTTGAAGCTTTACGGCATGATTGCTGGGCTTTGGCTGATTGCCTTTCTCATCGTGTTCGTTGGGCCGAAGATTCGCTTCTAGGGTTGATGGTCCAATGCTACGAGTAAGGACAACAGTGAGAGGTACACGGTCTATTTCTACCAAGCAGATACCCTCAACAATGCAATCGCAGTATGCAACTACATGCGCAGATATGGCGCAGTCGATTGATTCAGCTGAATACGTTGTACGCATAAATTTCAACGTGATGTTATGTGCCAACTTCAGCTGGCTTTATCCAATTTCGATAGTCCAGACTCTTCGGGAACCCCGGCTTTCTCCACTCAGCCTCTCCCCGATCTGTAGCTCCATCTCGCATGCAGACGATCGCTTGGCAATTGATCATATTAAATCGACGCGCCGAAGCACATCAATACCGTGATAATCCTACCTCACAGTTAACTTTACTCCTCTTGGTGTCGCGACAACATGCCAGCCATGGAGATGGGCCAACTGGGCTCGCGCTGTACGTTCCGCGACCTACACGGCACAACATCTCCTTATGCCAGCGCAAGACCACTGATTGATACCTTCCACAGCGCTCAACCACTCCTCTGCCGACACAGAAGCCGAATACGACCGCCTCCGCGACCTCGCCCGCCAAGAAGCCTCAAAGCGCGGCTCCTGCTTCGACCGCGCGCACCAAGCCTACGAATCCGGCGACGGCCAACGCGCCCATGAGCTCTCCGAAGAAGGAAAGAAACATGCGCAGAAGATGGAGCAATACAACCGTCAAGCGCGCGACTACATCTTCCGCGCGAATAATTCTGAAGGGCGCGTCCAGGGCGACACTATCGACCTGCACGGCCTGTTCGTCGAGGAGGCAGAGGACGTGCTAGAGGAGCGGATCAAAGCTGGTAGGCAGAGAGGGGAAAACCATTTGCATGTCATTGTGGGCAAGGGCAACCACAGCGCGAACCATGTGCAGAAGATTAAGCCGCGCGTGGAGCAAGTGTGTCGCGAACTGGGGCTGCAGTATAGGACTGAGGAGAACGAGGGCAGGATCTTCGTGAACTTGCAGGGTGGTGCTGTGGATAGCATGCCACCCGCGCCTAGCTATGGTGGATATCCTGGTGGTGGACAACAGCACTATGGTGGTGGGCAGCAGCAACAGCAGCATGGTGGTCAGTATCATGGTGGACAACAGTATGGTGGTGGTCAACAGCAGTATGGCAGTGGACAGCAGAATCAGAACCAGAATGATGAGATTGAGCAGATGGTTAAGAAGGGGCTGCCGAAGTTGTTGAAGGCGCTCAAGTGCTGTACGGTTATGTGAGGGAGGTTTGTGGAAATAGGGCATCTGTGGAAATATTGTGTTGAGTTCAGCGGAATCGAAGATGATTTGATACCCAGGGATTGGCGTAGGCCGAGGAAGTTCGTAGTTGTAATGCATGTTGTGAGTCGTGTAGGTGATTACAGATATCGAAACTTGAGAAGCGGACAAAATAGCGTTCTCTGCAGCCGTAGCCCCATTGTGAATCAAGCGATAGCACATGGACCAGAGGCCAAAACTCAAGTCTATCATTACGAAATCTATGCCTTCTAATACGACTCTGTTGGTGGTAGTCTTTAGATGAAAATTTGGTAGCGAAAGCTGGTCCTCGGGGCCATTCACTGGCGTATACGCCTTGCCAAGTCGCCATATTCACAGACAATCCTGGCACTATTTTGCGTGGAGCTGGAGTAATGTTTGCAGTGACCACTGGCACAGGCTCATACCCCATTGATTGATGTTGGCTGAAGCTCTTTGAAATGTCAATCCTCATGATTTGTTATCTACTGACCCATCGTCCATCAGGACTTGAGTCCAAACCAAGGGAGGGTAAAAAAGCCCTACCGCTTCAGTGCTCTTAACCAACCCCTACCGATTTCGAGCCTAACATTCTTGATTGACACTACCCAGCCACCTGAATTAACAGAATCAAACGTGATACAAGCCCGGTGAAGCGTCGCCACAGGGCCATGTCTCTGGACTTTTAGGTCCAAACTCAACAGTGTGAGTACGAGTATGGAAATCCCCCTAAGCATTTTAGAGATGCTGCTCAGCCGAGATTGTATCTTTGGCAGATGGGATTTCGTAAAATATGCATAGCAACAGCCCTTGGCTAGTGAGATCTCGATTAACATACCCGCCCGAGCGAAATTAGCATTCCGAGTTCCAGGAGTCAGGACGGTTCGGCACGAGAGCCGTTTGGAGGCAATGCAGATGGAGTGGCTTCGGATATAACGGATCGCCATCCTCGTTCAAGTATGGTGACTGCTATCAGTTGCGAGGGTGAGTTGTTAGTTCAGTTTGTAGTAAGTAAACGCGCCGTTCTGGTGGTGTCTTAAACATGACATGAGCGTAAGTGGGATAGTCGACCTCGAGTAGCCTCGAATCAGCCCGGAGATCTGGGCGGATCAGTTTGACTTTGAGCTAGGTCTTTATTCCCACCGAAAGGGTGTTATCTCATAAAAGTCAACTGAATAGTGTACTGTGTTGTCTGCTGAGTGACGTCGGATATTTACCCGTGAGTGCTCCCAAGTCGCTGGGAAGAATGCAGCATGGCATTCGACGGTATCGCCTGACCTGTTCCTGCAACATTTCGGGCGATTGCTGATCTGACCCAGGCGTTTCCGCGGACGAGGTCAGCTGTGAATTATGTACTGTCGTGCTAAGCTTTCCACCCCACGTCTTCGCGGATGTCGATCCTCCAGACATATACGGGAAAGGAATGCTTTGTTAATTTCCTTAAGATTAAAGATCTCTCGACGACCCGGCTCATGGACACCTTTTAGGCGGTTTTCCTAAGATCGATCTAGATAGTATAAATAACTTGGCTGAGACCTTAAGGGGGAAGTGCAACCTCCCTTGGGACGTAACTTCTAATGACGTCGCCAAGCAGACAACTGTGACTGCAGACGCTACAGCGACGTGCATGAAGGGTATGGGTTGCTTCACCGCTGAACAAAAATGAATGGATGAGGATGTGGTCTTGATGGTGGCTTGTGACCCTGCGGCTGGGGTTGCCCGGCACATTGAAGTGCTAACCGCTTTTGAGGATAGAGAGAAAGAGCGGTCGTAATAAACACAAGGCGTAAAGAGATGCCTTGGCGGCAGAAGTTCAGGTTTCTCTTTCTTCGCTTACGCGAAACCTTCGAAACTCTGCATAAGTTATTCGAACAACTTTATGTTCTACGCTGACACTCTACATGGGATTTTGGGTCATTCTGCCTGTGTCGAGCTTCGTAGGCTGCAACACTGTACCTGGAGCATTCTTAATGCCGAGACATGAGACTGTTATTTACCCCGCAAAAACTGCCAAAACTTACTAACTCCAGGATTACCTCACGGCATGCACAGTCGATCATGGTGCAGCAACGTCCGCGCCGGATTATGTAACCTTCAATCCCTGTCCCCAACCACATGTACCATTCATTTCCATCCCAGAGCCTTCCCCTACTATCTGAATTCGGCAGGTCCATTGTACCCCAAGCACCCATCAGTTCGCCCTATTGCTTCTCGGCAGATTAAGATGGATGCACTCGTGACGACCTGTAAGATCAACGCCGTCCCGCCCGAGTCCCTGCTGCACTATGGAATCCAGGTCACCACTTGGCGAACCGACTGATTCTCACGATGATGAAGGAAAGCAAGGGCTAAGGACCTTGTGTGTTTAGTCGACTATATAGGGCGGTCAGTCTCAACTGGTAGCAATGGCTCTCTACCTATCGTCCACGCCAACCCTGCGACCATGACATTTTTACATGCCTGCTTTCTCCTGTGGTCTAGCGTCCTCAGACTGGGGAGCGCAGTACCGCTCAAAAGGGCTGACAACTGCCCAGGATACCGAGCCAGCAATGTACAACGCTCGGATAGCACGTTCACGGCAGATTTGTCATTGGCTGGCACGGAATGCAATCTCTATGGGCAAGACTTGCACGACTTGCGCTTCTTAGCAGAGTGGCAAACAGGTTTGTTGCGATTCTCTCTTTCTCACGTGCATCATGTGCACAACATAAGCTCGAGGATGTCTCGAATAGTTGGCTGGTCTCCGCTTCGTTCTGGCATCTGTGTCGGCTGATACACCGTACTATTGTAATATGTACATCAATCAGCTTACTGACGACGCTCAGATTCCCGTCTCCACGTTATAATATACGATAAAGACGAGCAAGTGTATCAAGTTCCTGAGTTCGTCGTGCCACGCCCAGGGGGCTCTATCAGCTCCGATGCATCTCAACTCGATGTATCTATAGAAGAAGAGCCATTCAGTTTTACCGTTACGCGAAAGGACAACAATGAGGAAATCTTCTCGACGAAAGGCTCAGACCTCGTGTTCGAGTCGCAGTATTTGCGACTAAGGACTTCACTGCCGGACAATCCGTCTTTGTATGGTTTGGGCGAGCATACCGACTCCTTGCGACTACCAACCTCGAACTATGTGCGGACCATGTGGGCACGCGATGCAGGTGGCGTGCCACAGAACTCCAATTTGTACGGCACCCACCCCGTCTATTATGAACAACGAGTAGATTCTGGCTATACACATGGTGTTCTTCTGATGAATAGCAATGGTATGGATATCAAGATCGACAATGACAACGGCCAATACCTGGAGTACAACGTGGTAGGCGGAGTTATCGACCTGTACTTCATGGCTGGACCAAGTCCGTTCGATGTTGCTCGCGAGTACAGCGAGATTACGCGAAAATCAGCCATGATGCCGTACTGGGGTCTAGGATTTCATCAATGTCGTTTCGGGTACAAGAGCGTCGACGAGGTAGCTGCTGTAGTGGCGAACTACAGCATGGCAAACATTCCTCTCGAGACTATGTGGACTGGTACGTTATACCACAGCTGTGGTAGAACTTACAATACTAACATGTACAGATATTGATTACATGGACAAGTACAAGGTCTTTACTTTAGGAGAAAATTTTCCCCTTGATCGCATGAGAGACTTGGTCAGTGACCTTCACAATAACAACCAACATTACATTGTTATGGTGGATCCAGGTACGTTTATTGATGATTGATCGATACCTTCGCTAAATCCATTAGCTGTTGCCGCTCAAGACTACGATGCCTACAATAATGGCGTGGCCAAGAATGTCTTCCTCAAGAGGTCTAATGGTAGTATTTACAAAGGAAGTGTGTGGCCTGGTGTGACAGCTTTCCCAGATTGGTTTCATGAGAACACGCAAAGTTATTGGGACAACGAATTCGCTACGTTCTTTAGTGCTGATACTGGGGTTGACATTGATGGCTTATGGATCGACATGAACGAGCCATCCAACTTCTGCAACTATCCGTGCGGCGACCCAGAGGCCCAAGCAGACAACGCTGCTCAAGTTGAGTTCGGTAACAATGCTCCCGATGCTTCTCGACGTGTCGCTCATCGTTCTCTTACGCGCCGAGCTGGTACTCTTCAGGCTCAAGCTCGCACTCTTGCTTCTCGCCAGGAAGATGGTTCAAAGAAGGGTCTTCCTGGCCGTGATCTTATCAACCCATCGTACAAGATCAAGAACGCGTACGGCATCTTAAGCAACAAAACCGTTGATACGGACCTCATACACCAAGGTGGTTGGGCTGAGTACGATACTCATAACTTGTGAGTCCAAGGCATTTCTGATTTAGGATTCAGCACGGAAGCTCACAAGTATTAGGTACGGCACGATGATGAGCGGAGCAAGCTGGTACAGTATGAACAAGCGACGTCCTGATAAGCGTCCCATGATTATCACTCGCAGCACCTTTGTGGGAGCCGGAAGTTACATTGGTCACTGGCTGGGAGACAACATTTCAGCTTGGGATCAGTACCTCACATCCATCCGTCATTTGCTCCAATTTGTGTCATTCTTCCAAGTGTCCATGGTTAGTACTTGACAATGAATACTAAATTCAGGGAAGCTAATGCGATTTAGGTTGGCGCTGATGTGTGCGGGTTCCTTGAGAATACCAATGAACATCTCTGTGCTCGCTGGACCGTTCTAGGAGCCTTCTATCCTTTCTACAGGAATCATAACGTCGATGGAGCCATCTCACAAGAAGCGTATCGCTGGGCATCAGTAGCCGCTGCGGCAAGAAAAGCCATCGACATCCGATATCGTCTCCTAGATTACATCTATACCGCCATGCACCAGCAGAGTGTAGACGGTACACCAATGCTTGCGCCTTTATGGTAAGTCTGCATGTCCCAAATTGACGCATGGATACCTCAGCTCACTGCAATCAGGATGCGCTACCCCTACGATGGCAACACACTCGCTATTGAAACACAGTTCTTCTACGGCCCTTCGTTGCTCATCAACCCTGTCACCCAAGAATCTTCTTCTTCGGTGTCCTTTTACGTTCCCAACGACGTTTGGTACGACTTTGCTACGTACGAACCCGTTCCAGGCGCAGGAAGAACGATCACATACTCCGATGTGTCCGACAGCGATATCCCCATCCTCGTGCGCGGCGGCTCTATCATCCCCCTACGCGTCAGGAGCGCGATGACGACCAGGCAGCTGAGAGATCAAGACTTTGAGTTACTTGTAGCGCCCGATAACAATGGTAATGCAGAAGGAATGTTGTATCTTGATGATGGAGAGAGTCTTCAGCCGAGTGGAGTTAGTGAGATTAGCTTTAGTTGGGATGGTGACACGATCAAGATGGACGGCTCGTTTGGATTCCCAACGGTTCTTGGAGTGAAGAGCGTGACCGTGCTGGATCCTGAAGGGCCGCAGAAATATGACTTGAATGAGGGTTTGGATGGGCCTTGGGCGCAGAACGTCGCGGATTTGAAGAAATTGTGAAGCAGCGAAGAGGGACTATTGTATTCGTGTCATTGCCATTCACCCGTACACATTGACTTGAAACCAATACAAGCATCTAATCGGTCGTATGTTCTTGTGCCACGCATAGATAGATGTGTGACGGGGTGGTTATGGGAAGTCTCTTTCGTGTTGTAGTATCCGAGTCTGCAGCAGCGTGATATTTAGGCCATCGGCTGTCGCGTACGCTACAAGACATCCCTACCATACACAATATACCCATCAAACTCCTTCAGAGCTGGTCCATATCATATCTCCAGTGAATTTACCCACGGAGGACGTCGCGAATTGCCTGAGAGGCACGCACACCAGGGTTGTGGCGCGCTTAAGGAGATAGGACAGAGGAATGAGGCCCAAACCATTGGTTGGTGAGACACGGCCCTCCAAGCAAATGAGGCAGCTGCTCACCGACTCTGATAGGTGTGCCGATCAGTCGCATCATGTTTCGCGCCATGCATTCGGAAAGAGCTTAGGAAACCAGGTCTCAGGAGTGTTGAAGGTGCCTAGGGGATGAAGGAAGTCTCATGGGTGAAAGAGTCGGTGCGGCACAAGAGACGTGAGGCGAACAACGCCACCTCCGTTCCTTCACTCAATAACTTCTTCTCTCGTCGCACCTGGCAGCTCTCGTGCGTCTCGTACCTTACTATAAGCGCGAGTCTATGGCTGGCTAGACTCGGTAACTGCACGCCCACTTTCAAGGATCCGCAAGCGTGATAGAAAATTACGCATGGCAACGATCGGACATCATCCATCGTCATCGCCCATTCTTGTGGCATCGCCCGTCTCGTCCGCGCCCCGCAAGACCGATCCTGTCGCTCAGGATCGCAGGATTCCACGCGTGGACACTCGATGGCTGGCGAATTCACAGAGTTGCCCGAGCTGGCAAAACTGGCAACCTCGGATATCACTTCGGAACACGACCTCAAAAATGGCCTAGAGGCCGCCGCTTTAAGGGAGTTGGACAGCATCAGCCTCCAAGAAATTTGGGATCAGGATTCGCGCCCGACATTTCTCGTTGACTTGGACCCGGACTATGTTACAGGCGATATACATGCGATTCAACCTCTATTCTGCAATGCTGCATTGAGGCAGCATGACCAATTGCTGGACAGTATCCGTGGGGTTCCTGAGGACATCGTGGAGCCCGGGGGTGACGATACAACGTACCACGAGTTCCAAGATTGGGCGACGGGAGTCAGCAGATTCAACGATACGAAAGATGTCTTTCCTCTAACTTTGCAATATCGCAATCTGCTATGGACCGGCTCGACCATCCGCCAAAGGTGGCGCATCATTTCTGGCAATGCTCTCTTCCAAACCTCGAACATCCCCAGGGGTAATCTGCTTTCTGTGCTGCCTCTCAGACAGAAGTCTAATAGACGCACCCCAAAAGCACCGAATGCCCCTGAACCGAAAACCACGGCCCCTGCAGCAGCAATTCCTACCAATGAGATCCCCCAAAGTACACAGCAATCCGAGACACTTTCGGTCACGCTCAGCAAGGGAACCAGCAAGGAGACTTCTGGAACTAGTACATCTGTGACATTTGCGGTACCCGACAACAATTCTGTTCCTGATTGGACGGTTCCTAATCCTACTGGCGTTCTTCCAGAACATGTTGCATTTGCAAGGAAAGTGAACTGGGCCGCCACTCCTTTAGGGCCTATGAGCGAATGGTCACTCCAATTCCGGGAACTCGTTAATCTGTTGATGCTCAATCCCCATCCTGCAGCACTTTTCTGGGGCGAAGAGCTATCTTTAATCTACAACGAGCCCTACAAGAACGAGGTGGCTGGCAATAAGCATCCTGATCTATTCGGTACTGGATTTGGTGGCGCCTTCTCCGAGTTATGGGATGGCGTCGCTCCAATCTTTGCCGAGTGTGCACGAAAAGGCACCAGTGTACGGAAAGAAAACGACCCACTACCAATCGAGCGATATGGGTACCTTGAAGAAACATTTTTCTCTTGGTCTATCGTTCCGGTCTATGGAGGTACAGATCGCATATTGGGCTTTTACAATGCTCCATTTGAAACGACCTATCAAACGATTAGTAGTAGGCGAATGCAGACGCTACGGTATCTCGGTGAATGCGTAAACGCCACACGAACAGTCAAGCAATTCTGGAAGCGGGTTCTCAAAGGACTAGAGCCTAATATTCATGACGTTCCGTTTGCGCTACTGTATTCGATCATCGACGCCGACGATGCTGATACAGCATCTCATTCTTCCGACAGTTCCATATCCTTTAAATCTTGTTCTCTCGAAGGCTCCATTGGCATACCGAAAGGGCACCCGGCATCCCCACAAAAGCTTGATCTCAAATGGAGTCAGGAAGGCTTCATACCAGTGTTTCGGGAGTATGTACTGTTGATGCACGAACTCCACAGAAGATATATACTGACTGCCTACCCAACTTATAGGGCTATGCGCACTCGAGAACCCACTACGCTACAAACGCGAGACGGCACATTACCTGAGGCGTTACTAGAAGGCATCGAGTGGAGAGGCTACGGCGATCCTTGCAAGGAAGCAATCATCTTCCCAGTTCGACCAACAAACGGCGATAACATATGCGCTTTTCTACTAATTGGTATCAATCCACGTAGAGCCTACGACGAGGATTATAAGTCATTCGCAGCTATGCTGAACAGACAGCTAGCAACGTCCCTGGCATCCGTTCTTCTTTTTGAGGATGAGGTCCGTCGAAACAGACAAGCAGCTGAAGCCGCAGCACAACAAAGGGAGCAGTTATCCCAGCAGCTGGAGCTTCAGACTAGTCGCATGCGCAGAATGACTGAACTATCGCCACTTGGCATGTACCTGTTCGACACAGAGGGCCGCTTACTCGAGGCAAATGAGCGATTCTATGAGATGACGGGCCACCCAAGAGAGTCTGATGAAGAGCTGTCTTTCTTGGGTACAGTGGCAGAAGAAAGTCGCGACGTTACTCAAGCAATGTGGGATGAAATGATGACTACTATGAAGCCCATGACACGTGAATTACACCTTAACAATCCCCATGCCCATCCTCGTGATGTGAATGGCGAACCAATCGAATATTGGGTGCTTGCATCCTCACAACCCGAGATTGGCCTTGACGGCGAAGTTATTAGCATCATGGGTTCCATCGCCGATATTTCGCATATGAAATGGGCACAAGGATTACAGGAGCGAAGAATACGAGAAGCGGAGGAAACGAAACGGCAGCAAAATGAGTTCATCGACATCACCTCACACGAGATGCGCAATCCTCTCTCCGCTATTTTGATTTGCGCAGACGACATCATGGACACTTTAACACAGCACACGTTTCATGGCGATGACAAACAGGTGGTCACAGAGTGTATCGAGGCTGCCAATAACATTGCGTTATGTGTACAGCATCAAAAGTCTATCGTGGACGACATTCTTACAGTCTCTAAACTCGACTCAAATCTGCTGCTTATTACTCCAGTTCCTGCGCAACCAGTCGCGGTAGTCCAGCGCGCGATGACCATGTTCAAGCCAGAGGTACAGGCCAAGGAAATCGACTTCATCTTCGTTCCGCACAACTCTCTCCAGCGGCTTGACATTGACTGGGTCTTGCTAGATCCCAGTAGACTCCTCCAGATCACTATCAATCTCATTACAAACGCAATCAAATTTACTGCCAACTCACCTAAGCGCTCAATATCGGTCCACGTCAGTGCATCACTAGATCAGCCTGACCTACCTGCTAAGGGTTTCCAATTCGTCCCGACAAGAGGAACACCAGTCAAAATCACAACTGGAGAGGGCTGGGGGACTGGGCAACTTTTATATTTGCGTGTTGAGGTCGAGGATACAGGATGCGGCCTCACAGTTGAAGAAAAAGCGCTCTTGTTCGAGCGATTCGCTCAGGCTTCGCCACGCACCCACGCACATTACGGCGGGAGCGGCCTCGGACTTTTCATCTCCAGACAACTCGCTGAACTCCATGGCGGTCAAATTGGCGTCTCATCCGAAGCCGGCGTCGGCAGCACCTTTGGCTTCTTTCTCCAATGCAAACGCATGATTTCCAACGACCGCCCACCCCTTTCTCGCGCCCCGTCCAGCCAACCTCATGTCCTCGACCACGCTGCATCATCTGTAAAGCTTGCTGCCGCCATATCAGACATCGAAGATACCAAGCCCAAGCCAGTTTCAGCCCCCGTAGACCTCGAAAAGCTCCACATTCTCATCGTAGAAGACAACCTCGTTAACCAAAAAGTTCTCTCAAAACAACTCACAAAAGCAGGCTGTATAATCAGCACAGCAGATAACGGTCTTCAAGCCCTCGACCACCTCACCACAACATCCTACCACACTCCCTCCGGTATCCCATTATCCGTCATCCTTATGGACCTCGAGATGCCAGAGATGGACGGCCTGACGTGCTGTAAGCGGATACGAGAGATGGAAAGAGACGGGGAGCTGACCGCGCACGTGCCGATTATTGCAGTCACGGCGAATGTTAGGGGCGAGCAGATTGCTACGGCCAAAGAGAGCGGTATGGATGATGTTGTTAGTAAGCCGTTTCGCGTGCCGGAGTTGTTGATGAAGATTCGGGCGTTGTTGAAGAGGTTCGAGGAGTAATAACATTTGGCGAAGGATAGTTCTTGAGGGTTAAGTCATTTAGGTTGGCTGGGTTCTACTTGCCGCGTGGGGGCATTAGGGATGGTGTCACTTGAGGGAACTATGGGGATGGCATACCCTTTGTTTATATTGGTTACGGGCGACCAAACGGGCATTCGTCGTGGTGTGAATACGAACGGGAAGGGGCTGTGAATTCTAGAAATGAAGACAAATCTTGATGTCTCATTAAGCTTCCTAGATATAATAGTATGTGTGGTGAGTTACGTCCAGGGAACTCATCGCATAAAAGTCCTCAAGGCACAGGATATGATGGAAATGCATTGGTCTATTGTAAGCAAATGGAATCAACGGTCTATGTAGAAAGTAGCAAAAACAACCAAACGCAGCAAGATGAAAGGTAGTTCAATGAATGAATGAAAGCAAAGAAACAAATGGAAAAACAAGTAGAACCAAAAAGGAAATACGATCGAAAAGACAACGCAGTATCCACGGGGAAAGGAAAGTCCAACAATGTAATCATGTTACCACCATCGATACTCACATCCAGAACATCGTGCCATCGAGACTTTCGTGCCAAGGGCCACAACCTCCATTTCGCTTCTCGTTCATGTAGTTCTTTGCTTGTGCCAACATCTCCGCCTCGAGCGTCTTTTCATTCAGGTCTCGATGTTTCCTCTCGAGTGTGACTTGGTCCACAGACTTCCGAGCTCTACGTTGTCCCTGGGGAATTGGCGCCGCTGGTAGCGCGGCAATTTTACGGGCTAATTCCCTACTATTATTTTCTTCAATCTCTTTCTCCGATTTTTTGTAAGCCTTGTAGTGCTCGCTGTCGTCATTGGGAGTAAACCAGTCTCGAAGGTATTGACGGCCGCGCTCGCAAAGGCGATCGGCATAGTACGCGGGTGGGGCGTAGGATACTCCCATTGTGGCTCGAACATAGGTAAAGCACAGCTTGTACGTCTGTAATATGGTATTAGCAGGCAAAGGGTTCAAATGAAGTATACCTTGAGACTCACCAGACGCTGTATCTCGCAGTCGTCAAGCAAGATGCCGTTTTCAAGGACGAAGTAGCGGGTAGGGATAGCAGTACCCTGCAGGGCATGGTGAGACTGCAAGAAGAACTCGGAGAAGAAAGGTGATGTGATGCCTTTGTCGACAAGTGTGCCTGCGGGACAGTTTCCGTTTTCAACACCCGCGCCCGAAAGAGGGAAGAGGCGTGTACCGTGTCGCTTGACAGCTACAATGGCAGTCATCCTGACGGCAGAACTTGCTTCTGTGAAAACCCGAGTCCATGCCTTCTTGATTGCGGTTAATTCCTTCCTGACCACTTGTATGAATTGCCTGTACAGAGAATACTAGTCAGCTAAAGCCCGTCAATGGTATCTGTACGGAAACAATACATACTCATCGGAGACACCGTCTCTGTAGTATACGATATCAGGGACGTCGTAGCTGACCTTCTGCCAAGCTAAGAATCTCTCTTTAGCCATCGCCTCCATCTCGTCAATGATCTACGGCCTGTTAGGGATTTTTCATAACCAAGGGTAAAAGACACTGACCTCGCTTTTGCACTCCGCCTGAAGACGCATGGATCCAAGGAACTTGCCCCCATCGAGATCAACCGAGCCTACCAAAGCGGCAATGGATGGACAGCCTTTGAGGGAACCTCCTCCTGGATGTGTAACGTCTGCCCCTAGGATCATCTTAGCCCTTGCCCCTCCCTGTTTCTTCAACGTCGTCTCGGAGAGCCTCTTCTCGCCAGCAGAATCGTCGCATACAGTATGGTTTCGTCCTCCTTGCTTAAGATTCACCTTCATCATGACGTTTGAAAAGTACTGCTGAAGGTCCCTATTGTCTTCCTGTTTGCCTTGGTTTTTCTCCTCTGTGACACATAGTGATTGAAGTCCTGCGATTCGATCGGCGACATCTTTGAACGCGGAGTAGACTGGAATGCTTCGTTGTCTGAGTAGAAGAACGACTAAACTCGCGTTGGCGTCAAAACTCGCGTTGGCGTTAAATTCCTTGCATCGTTCGATCGATTCCCTAATATCTTCTTTGAGCTCCTGATGGGTCTTTGGCATCCACGCGATCGGGCCAACCTTATGGTGGCTGGGCAGGCGTCTTCGAGCAACACATCTTGCACCGCCCGCAACGCCATGAACCTTGATCCGATCTGCGAATACCTTTTGGTACACGTCGATAGTATGATCTTCTACTTCCGGGCTTGTGAGCACGTAGTAGTTCAGCGTCTTCTGAGATGTGGGTGTATGTAAAAACTTGACTTCGCCCGCCAAGTTCCATTGTGCTTTGTCGTTAGGAGCCTTGGTAGTAGTGCCTCTATAGGCGACATGGACTTTACCCATATTTGTGGAAGCTACTTGAAGCATATTCGGTACAATAGTTAGTACGTTGCACTTTGCCTACTTTGATTAGCATATACCATCTCAGATCTAGAATGATACTTACAAAAGGCTGCGTGCCTCTCTCAGGGCCCACACTAAGGCCTTTCAGACCTTCAGATTCAATTCGAGCCCTGATTTCGTCCGGTGTTTTGCAAGCACACTCGAGCATCGATTCAACGAGGCCATCGGGCAGCAGGTTGTTGTATAGCTGATATGGCAGAATGCGAAGAAACTCTTGCGGGTACCAAGCAGGGTCTGTGCCGCTGCCGACATTGACTGCCTTGAGACTTGTGTTGATTAGATGCTGTGAGCCGAACACTTCGCGCATGTGATTTACAACAGGTGTGCGTCTGGTCTGTTGCTGAGATTGGTTCCTAGTCCTGATAGGCTTCTGAAACGCCAAATTACCGATCGGGTCGCCCAATCCTTTGATGGTTTTGATGCGCTTCTGTTGGCGATTGAGAAATTGGACATGTTCTTGCTCTTCCGCGTCTTTCACAGCCTTTCTATCGGGAACAATATAGACTCTTAAACCTTTGAGTCGTTTCTCACGCTCTTTCTCGGGGAATGTGAGATGATCCCTCATGAATTCAGCCACCGTGATGGGTTTATAGAAAGCACTCGTTGCGGCGTTAACATTCAGCACGATCTTTTCCATGGCTGGTTTGATTGTGTAAGTGTAGCCCCTCATAACGCACAGTGAACGCGATCTTCCAAGATTTTGATAACCCTTCTTGAAATAGAATTTGTGTCTCGAAGTCCAAACTACATCATCAGATAGACTCTTGGAAATGACAGTGTTCAGGTAGTCAACCAGAAGCTGGAAATTGAAGTCCGGTAGTGCATCATCTTCAGACTCTGGTTTAGGATCGACAAAGTTCTTCAAACGAGCCAGGTTCATTGTGCCATGGAACTTGAAGCCGAGTCTAATGGGCTGGTCGCCATCTGCAACAGGGCGAGGCTGCCATTCGATTTCTTGGTCTCTGGTTGTCGTCTTTCGGGGACACCCAATCGAGTCGTGAAGGCTCTTCCATGCAACAATCGTCTTGCGGTAATCGGTGGCGAAGTGATCTCGGTTGTCGTTGAGGAAGTCCCAGGCTTGAATTGCTGTCTTCACAATGGACCTAGTCTTACGCTTGTTGCCCTCCGGGACGCCCATTATTTCGTATACGTAAAATGTAAAATTGTCATTCCACGACACCTCGAAATGATTTGTTAGCACCTCAGAGTCAGACTTGGAGAACTCCTTCCTCAATGGGAAATTTGCTCCATTGATTTCAGATATTCTGTCCTTAGGTTTGTGAGGATGACCATCGTGGACTTGGGACTTCAATGGTGCAACTTCGCGTTCCGGAAAGTCTGTCTCCACCTCCTCAGCCAGAGCCTGGTCTTGAATTCGGAGCTGTTCGGAAACTGGAGTGGCCTCGTACTCAGTACACCTGGCAGCATCTCCAAGGGGAACAGGACTAAAACCTTGCGGGGCAAGGATGGGCTCGGTGACCGATGGAGCAGACGTGGCGCTACCGGAAGCGGCTTTCTGTGTTTGTGTTCGCGCGGCCGCCATTTCCTTTTTGAGTTCTTCTTTCACAACACCATTTGCTGCGTTTGCGTCCGCTAAAGATAGGGGTCTCCAGACGACGCCATGCGTGCCTTTATTTCCCTTGCAACTGCTGACAGAGTGATCATTGTTGCCGCATCTTATACACGGAGTGGCGTGAAGACCTTGCTTGATACGTTCGGCAATCTGCTTGTTCAGCGGCATGATGATGAACCAATATTTATAAGCCGACCAGGTATCGAGAAAGGTTGAAGGGACAGAACAAGAAAGAAGTTGAGATGCCAGGCTCTGCGGTGGTCTCCAGAAAGTTGTGTCTGCGCCTCCTTATATGGTAAAAGTCACCACATACCTCGGGGCTTGTCTTTTGAAAGCTCATTAGAGCAAGTGACCTTCTCAATTGCTTCTCACTCCAGGTTTGTATATGGTATAGCGAAAAGCAAGCTGTTCGTAGCCCTGAGGAAGCAATTCCTCCCCCACCAGCTGATCCTACCGTGATTGTGGGGATACCACAGACCACCATTGCCGCTCCTCAACTTCCACATGGAGTGATTATCTCTATCACGTGTGTTTTCTGGTCATTTCCTATGCGCGAAGGACTTCGAACCATAGACACACAAGTCTAAATCGGAATAGTCGATTGCACATATCGGCCTTTTTGAAGTGATAACGAGTAACAGCAAACTGAAGGGGCGATTGCTAGCGTCCGCACTTCGATACATTGCCGTAGTACTGCCTACCCACGGGCGCGTCGGCCACGATTCGCGGATTGGTACGTGTGTTGTTATCTGAATATCCCATGAACTATTCTAGAGCATTCAGATAGATAAGAAATGAACGACACAGACATACTAGCTTTGGTATCTCTCTCCATCGGCGTCTTCGTATTTATAAGTGCTCCTCCAGTCTACCATATCGTTGATTTTAGTAGCGCGGGGGACTCGAACAGCTGCAGTACCACAGACTAGGACAGCAGCAATAATGAATGACATCTCGAGGATCTCGTTACCACTTTTGAGTGGTTCATGGAACAGAAGTGCTTTCCATTCTGGAAAGATCCAGGCTTCATGTCATCCAGACCCATCACGTGCTCGCGTATTCGCGCTAACCCCCTCTCACGCGCCGACGCGCCAAACCTTCACCCACCATCTTTCCGGCGTACCAACCATCGAATCCCGTACCAAAAGGACTCCGAACTCAACCGACACCCTGATCAAGACCACTTCAATCATCCACTTTAGTATCAAGTACATCCGAACCAAGAATAATTCAAAATGGACCACCCGCAAACCCCCCGCATCCTAGCGCCCCACCTCTCCAACTTCCAACACCGCATCGTCCGCGTCCTGGGCAAAGTCGTACAATTACGCGGCGACTCAGCTGTAATTGATGCCGGAGGCAACATCGATGTAATACTCAACCGCGTAAGTAACTCCAATCTTTCCAATACCCAGATCTCTCTTCAGAGCAGAGAGCCTGAAGTGGTAAGAAAGCCAAAGAAGACATCAAGACACGATTACGAAAACAAAACCTCAAGCAATCGATGGAGTCGGATATGGGAATGAAGAATGACGGCACAGGGATGTGCTCGAACACCCAACCCATCGCTGACCGTATGCTTCCAGGACTCCCACCTCGCGCCCGGCCACGCGGTAGAAATCATCGGCAAAGTCGATGGGAACCTGAATATCAAGGTCCAAGCCGCAACGGACTTTGGAACGAATGTTGGTACGTCTCAGAAAATTACCCCACAAAATGATGACCTAGATTTAAGAAATGCATGCTAACTTGATCTTTTTGTGCGAGTAGATTTCAATGCCGCAAATGCAGTGGTGGAAGCTACGCACCGGTATAAGGAGATTTTCTACGATGGGGAGTGAAGAAGTTACTTGGTGATGAGCAAAGGCGTATGAAACTGCTGCTGGATGGGTTGGGCATGAAGGATGGAGAATGGGATGGCTTCGCGACAAGAGGTTGCAGGCTCTGCTCTGATGCCAGGGGAATACCGCGATGATTAATGCATGCAATATGAGCCGTCACGGGAGAGGGGAAATGTCCTTGAACGACGTGTATATATATTCGCGAAATGACCACCAAAATCTTACAGTATATGCGGCTCTAGGTGTAGCTGGTATCTTCCAAAACTCCACCCTTTTGCGCCGTTCCTAACCTTTGACTCCCATGACCCAAGACAGCATCTACCTGTAGGCTTATGCCGCACTCGTCATGTTGACGAGCGTTTTCATGTACGTGACACTTCCGAACTCCTCTCGCAATGCTCTAGAGTTTGCTCCGCACTCCTTCCAACCGAAACTTGACATCCTTCAACTGCTTTCCCGTGGGCTTCCACGCCTCAAACATTCCCAACAAATCTTCAACCTCTTTCCCCAACTCCTTCTTCACAAAGTCCTCCTCGAGCAACCCCCTCATTGCCCACGGTAGGAAGAAGGGGTTCTGATTTGCCGTGCTGGCAGATTGTTCGTAGTCCTTGACACGCAGCTTGAAAACGTCCTCTCTCAGGCTTCCACTTGCCTTTTCGCCGATGATAGGTATATTGATGCCCTGAAAACTACCACTCGTGCTGGGTCTTTGCTGCGGAGGAATGGGCAACGAGGTAGTCTCGAGGGCGTGCTGGACAGCAAGGGAATAGACTGCGGGATCTTCGTACACTCTCGAATGGCCCTCGCCACCATAGAGCGAGCCTGCGAGGGCGGGGCTGAGTTCGCGGATCAGGCCGTGGTCTGGGAGGCCGAGGTTGCGCAGCTTCAGCGTGAAGCCGACGAGGTGGGTGAGGAAGTCGGGCGCATGGATGCGGCCGTCGACGAAAACTGCGCGGTAGATGTAGGGGTGTGAGAGCGTGGAAAACGTCGATGACTTAAGGTTCTAATTAGTAGGGTAACAGGAGTGGATAGTTTATGAGGAGACTTACCTCTAGCGACACAAGCTGGTCGTCAATGCTTCCCACATAGAGGACTCGTACACCAAACCTAAGCACCTCGTCCAAAGCAGCGAGATACATCTGACTGACCAAGCTTTTAGGGTTCGAAAACTCAAAGAGCTCAGCAGCTGTGGGACCAAAGTACTTGGTCTTGTATTCGATGAACGGACCCATGTTCACACCAGCCATGGCGCAAACACCGATCCTGGTTGTATTCACGCAGCCGAACTGGATCAACTTGGCAACTAGCATCATAGCTACCGGCACGCCCTGGGAATGACAAGCAACAAGGATGAAGTCTGCGGCTTTTATGTGCTCGATCCAATTGAGCAGCAGTTTCCACAGCGAGTTCACTCGCTCTGCAACGAAACCTTCGCCTTCTAATGCTATCTGCTCGATTTCCGGTTCGTACCCACGAGCTGCAGACCAGTCTTTGATAGCGGCTGCTGCGGCATTTGCGAATCGTATCGAGGTCCCCGTCGGCTGACCCAGTACTTTCTGTATAATGGGCGCAGGAAAGAAACCATGTATACCGATCGCCACGGCCTTCTTTATGCGCGGTGGTGCCGGATTGATATGCAGATGAGGTGTTGCAGGCTCATTTCCAAGAAAGTACTGGCGGACTTGCTGCCAGAAGCTTGGATGTTGGACAAGCCGATAGGTAGTATTAAATTCAGGTAGGACGAGGTTTGTCGGTTCTTGCTTTGCCTTAGACACCTGCTTCGGCGCTGGCTGTGCTGCAGGAGCTGTTTCAGGTCTTGTGGGTTCTAGAACAGGTGAAGTCTTAGTCGGTGTTGCCGTCTTACTGGAACCGGGCGTGTTCGTTGGCGTGTCTTTAGACCCGCTCTTCGTCTTCGGATTTCCTCGTAGAGATCTGAATGATCGTTTGGCTAACGGCTCCTCCTTTGGTTGCTGAGGCTGCTGAGAAATGTCTGGCTTTGGTTCGGCTTGCTCATTAAATTGAGCTGCCTCTGGGTTGGATTGCGAAGGTGTATCGAAGACTGCCACCTCACCAACATGCTTCTGTGCCCCACCTTCAGTTGCTTTGCTCTCCTCACCAGGCTTCCCTCTGTACCAGAACGCCCATGCAGATGGCTTTGCCGACCCTGAAGTGGCACTCTGCGCAGCTGCAGGAGGAGTGGGTGTCTCCTCTTGGACAGCTTCTTGCACAGGCTGCGAAGGCTGTGTCTCGGGTGATACTTCTGGTCCTATCTGCGGCACCGCTTCAGACGCTTGGTCAGGCTCTAGTGCAGGGGTATCTTCT
Source organism: Neocucurbitaria cava (assembly GCA_027946455.1). NCBI lineage: Eukaryota > Fungi > Ascomycota > Dothideomycetes > Pleosporales > Cucurbitariaceae > Neocucurbitaria > Neocucurbitaria cava. The sequence goes on along the minus strand of JAPEUY010000002.1, from coordinate 1,089,544 downwards.
GTAGACGAAGGTGCTACAGAAGCATTGGCCTGCGCGTTTTGCGCGCTGCTCCACAGCCAGAACCACGAGCCAGAGGTAGCTCTTGTCGAATTTTTGTCAGTTGCAGGTTGAGCGTCCTTTACATCCGTACCTTGGCCGGACACAGGCTGAGCCGAAGCATCTTCCACCTCTGCATCATAGTTTTGGTCACTCGGGACTACGACAGGGCCGCTTCCAAGGCCTTTCGTCTTGGCATCTGGTTCCTCTGATGGCGTTGGCCCGGGTAGAGGCGTGCTTTGGGCGTCTTGTATGGTGCCCTCTGCTTCACTTTTAGCCTTGTTTGCCTCTGGATATCCATCAGGCCGTGACCACCAGCTCCGCCATCCCCATGTGTTCGCAGTTGCATCTGCTTGTGCTTTCGGTGGCTCGGGTGGTAAAGGAGGCTCGTCGACCTTTGGTGTTGGTGGTTCTTGGGCTTCGTTTGGTGATGCGTCCGCCTTCGGATTCTGGGGCTCGTCTACGAGTCCGTCTGACGAAACGTTGACCTTCGTCATAGCCGCGGGTATGGCATCGCCTTTGCTCGACTTGCGTTTGGTGAGGAACTTCTTGGGTGAGTCGTCCCGGGGCTTCTTTGCGTCTTCTCCTGGCAGCTCTGCCGTAGCGCCTCCAGTGACGCCAATGCTCTCTTTGGCTGTTTTGACTATGGCAGGCGCTTTCGACCGCCAGCTGCCTGTGCCGGACAGCCACTTCTTGCCCTTTGGTGTGTGTGCACCAGAAGTTGAGGACCTTGTGGTGGCTTCTGAGGGCGTTGTTGATTCTGCTATCGACTTGTTTGACGACTCATTTTGTAGTACTCGACTCCCGCTCGGCGTGCTTGAGGTTGTGTTCGTGGTCGCATCGTCAGCATCCGGTGGGACTTGCGGCCCTGTGCTGCTATTGTCGTCTTCGGCGGGCGCCTGGGGGTTCGGCTTCGTTTTCTTGCGTGGGTTCATTCCAGCAGGGAGGGTGAAGGATGCGAGCAGGCGGGACGGCCGCTGGGAAGGAAGTCAGTAGGCAGGAGACATTCGAGCAGGCTTCGTTACCTTCATCCCGAGGTGGACCAGGCGCGTTGGCTGGTGGCCATGACGCATGTGCTTGTCCCGTGCTTTCTTAGCGCGCCTTGATAACTAGCGGTTTGATTCTGCCACCGCCCAGCCGATATTATCGGCTGCCCAAAATTTATCCCGCGAACTTTCTCACGGCAGAACACCACGCCGAGCAGCAGCCATGGCGATCCAGAAGAAGGTACGCATACTCGAACACATGTGCATGGCACCCGTACTCACACTTTTTAGCACGGTAAAGGTCGTCTCGACAAATGGTACAAGCTCGCCAAGGAGAAGGGTTACCGCGCTCGTGCCGCCTTCAAGTTGATCCAGCTGAACAAGAAGTACAACTTTTTGGAGAAGAGCAAGGTCCTGATCGATTTGTGCGCGGCGCCAGGATCATGGTGTCAGGTCGCTTCAGAGGTAGGCCGAAAAGACCGTCTACAGATGCTGCTCAGAACTAATCGCTGCGCCCCAGGTTATGCCTCCGCATTCCCTCATCGTTGGTGTCGATTTGGCCCCGATTAAGCCTATTCCACGCTGCATCACCTTCCAGAGCGATATCACGACGGACAAATGTCGAGCGACCTTGCGCCAACACCTAAAGCACTTGAAGGCGGACGCAGTTCTTCACGATGGTGCGCCGAATGTCGGTACAGCATGGGTGCAGGACGCCTTTACTCAGGCTGAACTGGTCCTACAATCCATGAAGCTGGCTACAGAGTTTCTTGCCGAGGGCGGGACCTTCGTCACCAAGATTTTCCGATCCAAGGACTACAATTCACTGCTTTGGGTCTTCAATCAGCTCTTCGCAAAAGTCGAAGCAACGAAGCCGCCATCGAGTCGAAACGTCTCTGCAGAAATTTTCGTCGTCTGCCGCGGCTTCAAAGCTCCCAAGAACCTCGACCCGAAATTCCTTGATGCTCGTAGTGTCTTCGCAGAACTCGCCGACCCTACGCCGAACAACGAAGCCAAAGTCTTCAATCCTGAGAAGAAGAAGCGAAAGCGTGAGGGTTACGAAGAGGGCGACTGGACGCAGTTCAAAGAAGTACCGGTGTCAGAGTTTATTCAGACCACCGACCCTATCGCAATGTTGGGCAGTCTGAACAAACTGAGCTTCGAGCAGAAACCGAACGGTGATATAGCCGTGGCTACCATCGACAAGCTACCAGAAACCACAAAGGAGATCAGGGATTGCTGTGCAGATTTGAAAGTTCTCGGAAGAGCTGATTTCAAGCGCCTTCTTCGCTGGCGACTGAGGGTGCGAGAAATCTTCGGGTTCTCAACGAAGAAGAAGGAGGAGGAGGCTAAAGCGGCGAAGGAGGCGCAGGAAGGTGATGAGGTTGCAGAGATTGAGTCGATGGACGAGGAGATGCAGATCGAGGAAGAACTGGAGCGATTGAAAGAAAAGGATTCGAAGTCAAAGAAGAAGCAGCGGCGAGCTGAGAACGAGCGAAAGCAGAAAGAAATTATTCGGATGCAGATGAACATGGCCACACCTTTCGAAATTGGTCTTGAACAAGCAGGTCCGACAGGTGAAGACTCGATGTTTGCTCTGAAGGCTGTGGACAAGGCTGGTGCTTTATCAAGGATCGCGAAAGGCAAGATGGCGCAAGTGATCGAACGCGAAAAAGAGGAATCCAGTGAGGAAGAGCTGGTAACAGACGATGAGGAAGATCAGCTTGAGCGGGACCTCGACAACATGTACGGCGAGTATGTGGAACAAAGGTCTGCTCGAGACGCCAAATACCGTGCCAAAAGGGCAAGGGGACAAGATGACGACGGAGAGTGGCATGGCTTCTCCGACAATGAGAAGGAAGAGAGCGATGACGAAGAACTAGTACAGGACGTAGACAGTGATTGGAGTGATGATGAAGAAGATGGACCAAAGAAATTAATCACTGACCTTGACAATGAGGGCGAGGTAAGTACGGGTCTTACGAGACGGGCCGCACGATTCTTCGATCAAGATATTTTCAAGGGCATTGATGGCTTGGACGACCTGGAAGAGGATGACGATAGCGGCATTGACGTTGAAAATGATGCTGAGATCAAAGATGAGGATATGGCCACTCCTGAACTAGAGCAAGAACTTCCCATTCGGGCCACGAAAACGACCTCTTCGCATCAAGACACCTTCGACGATGATTCGTCAGACGACGAGAATAAAATAGAAGAGGTAAAGCGCGACGAATCCCAATGGGAGCAGGACTCGATGCCCATGAAGAACGGCAAGCCCGACATCGACATCATAACCGCAGAAGCCATGACGCTCGCCCACCAAATGGCCACAGGTCAAAAAACTAAACATGACCTTCTCGACGACTCTTTCAACCGCTACTCGCTTCGCGATGTCGATGGTCTACCAGACTGGTTCCTCGACGACGAAAACCGCCACTCTAAACTCCAGCGCCCTGTCACTGCCGCCGCTGCGGCTGCCATTAAGGAAAAGCTGAGAGCGCTGAATGCACGCCCAATCAAGAAGGTCAGAGAAGCTCAGGCGAGGAAGAAGTTCAAGGCGGCGCAACGACTAGAGAAGCTGAAGAAGAAGTCTGCTGTCCTTGCGGATGAGGAGGGCATGACGGAGAAGGAAAAGGCACAGAGTATTGCGCGGTTGATGAGTCGGGCAGCGAAGAAGAAGCCGAAGGGCAAGGTATCTGTCGTTGTTGCTCGTGGTGGTAACAAGGGTATTAAGAGTAGGCCGAAGGGTACAAAGGGCAAGTACAAGATGGTGGATGCTAGGTTGAAGAAGGATGTTAGGGGAGAGAAGAGAGCTGCTAAGAGGAATAAGAAGAGGTAGATGTAGTGTGTAGTAACTGGCGGACGTTGAACACGGTACTTTTCATGCAGCAATATCGTTCGATATACGAGGTGAATGCGCTGACACAATTTAACTCTACCTACGTGCTGCGACATACCAACAACGTATTTGCACTGGGAGCTTACATCGCGTGATGACGAGTAGCATAAGTTTGCGATAGAGCACTGTAGTCCTCCTCGCCAACCTTTCACATAACACGAATGCGGCTCGCCATGAGATACTGCATGCCTCCAGGCTGCCTTTTCGCGAAACACAAGTCAATGGATAATCGAAGCCAGGAGCACCTCGCAGCTGACAGCAATCCACGGTAAATCGCAAGTTGCCTAATTAGGCAAGTCCCATTGACGGAGGCTAGGCTGCGAAGATGCGCTTACTGTAGGACTCCAAGCCTCATCGTCCCTTTGACCAAAATTTACGTTAGCTGAACCGCATACACGAAGCTCCCGATCTGGAAGTGTGCGTGGCCAAGAAACTTGCGGCTGAGGGGACTTGGCCCTGGTTGCACGTGGCGAAAGTGGCCAAGAGATTGATCTGACTGGACGATCAGTCTTGACGCAGGTACGGATGCTTATTGGACAAGTCGTAGGTCTGGATTTGGTACACCGGTTATGGCTAAGAGTACGCGGTCTGACTTACCAGACTACGCGATTGATGGTGGATTACTGAATTGGGCAGTTTCTTGTCAATGGCAAGGCTGAAATTCTTTCTAGGTAGGTACGGAGTAGGGGTTTGGTGTAGTCATGCGAAGGGACTGCTCTATGGGGGTTGAGTTGTGTGCTTCATTCAGGTAATCCTGTACAGGTTGGCTATGGACGATTGTTGGAGGAGACGTATATAAGTTGGTGGTGCCTATGATACAGCTCAGTCATTGATAAATCCGTGCACTGTTCAAGACCTCGACGACTTATCGAATCGTGTAGTCTCCAAGACCGCTACTACTCTCAAGTCCGTTACACATCATACTGCTTGCACTCCTCCTCAAGAGTAGTCGCTTCCAACATCGCCAATGATTCCCATCGTCTTTTCATCTCCCCTAGGCTCTGCCGCTGCTGCGCAGGCGCAAGCATCGGGACCATCGCAGCCTCAGACTTCGACTTCTGCATCCTCTTCAGTCGACTCCTCCACACCGCGCGCATTATCGGGCCCCGAGACAGTGAGATCGTCCTCCACTTCGACCGAAAATCCACTAAGACCGGTAGTAACTTCATCTGCTTCTGCACCACCGATTCTTGCGGAGCCGCCACGTCAGAATACAGACTCTTATGACCTTCACCGCTCTCGTTCTGATCAAACGGATACGCAAGTCGACCAACGTGCTGCCACACCCTCACAACCACCACCGCTCCCGCCTGGTCGAGTTGCATCTCGACATCAAGACGACACTCCACACACACTGGAACATAAGATTGTGACCTTCGTCCAAGCGCTCCAACTCTTTAAAGTTGTTCAAAGCACTCATAACCGAACAGTCGCTTCCCTGCCAGACTCTTGCGAAACAGATATGCGGGCATATCTCCAAGTTGGTCAACCGAAGCGTATCCAACAACTGTGTAACCGTCTGCACCTCGGATAGAAATCTGTGATCGGGGCTAAATCCTGCGCGGTAGCAGTTGATATGATAGCGCCGACGCATCATCAAATCGGTCGTGTCAGATAGGCAGGAAACGCTGACACTCATCGGAACGGGCGAGGTTATGTCGTCTTCCATCCAGTGCATCTGCGTCGCCCATTTACTTTTGGGTACCTTCAATCGAGCATGAATATCATCCAAGGCCAGCGCATAAGTGCTTTTACATTTCGGGAATCCAACGCCTTCCTTTCCGCGTACGGCGCCAAAATTCGGCGGGTCGTAGCGCTGGGTGACGGGGTGGAAACGAAGACATCCATAGCATAGCCACAACTTGGGGTCGAGTCGATCTTTCTGCAGTGTCTGGAGGAAAGCGGCTTTCTCGAGGCGCGTGTTGTTGTAATCTAGGTCTGTGAAGACTCGCGTGCCAATGTAGTGGAGAAGGTGATGGCAGTTGAGCGCAAGGCAGGCGCGGCTGGCGACGGCAGCAAAGTCGCGAATTGTATGGATGATTTCCACTGGAAGGTCTAGAATAGTTGTTTTACGCATAATAGGCATTTTGACCGTGTCAGTTTCGAGATCGGGTTGAATGCTCTTCCTGGAAACTTGTGAGGTGCGAACGCTAAAGAGCTTCAGCCTCATGTATGACAGAGCGGAGCTGCGATCGTGCGGGGCTGTCAGGTCCGCACGGTGATCGTGGTCGTCCGCCTGCTCTTCTGACAACATGATCTTTCGTGAAGAATTCCGTAAGTCGTGTGGGAAGAGGGTGCGATCGGGAGCGAGCTTAGGTTTGTATAGGTGTGTACAACGCTAGCCGCTTCGAGCACCTTCACCTGAAACAGTCCGCCAATGGGTGGTGAAGTGAGCATAGATCACAACCTGTGAACTTCTTCCATTTTGAGATTGAAACATCACTAATCCTTCGGCCGAGGCCATACGGAAGCTTTCGTTTTTTATGCCAAACAACCTGGAAGATTGGATGTTTTAACCTCTTCATCTCCGCTGCGCCCCCTTCGGGTGTCCGAAGCTTTGACAAGGCACTGAAAAGCTATTCCTTGTTTACGCACTCGTTTTTGAGCTTCCGTCACTGCTATGTCTTTTCTTCAAATCATTGTCAACGACGTCGTCTAACACTGTCTCCCCTCTCTTCTGTGCTTTGACCCTCGCGACTTTCAATCTTCTTGTATCTCCTTCCGTCTTCCTTGTCAAGTACCATGTGAAGATCGTTAAGAGTATACAAGCTGAAATGAATCCCATTGCGATGCCGAAACTTACGCCATAATGCGGCGCATATTTACTCCTGATTGATCTATGAGCTTTTGACAATGCAAGTATCAAATGCCAACTTACTGGAACAGATGAGGACTAATGGCTCCTCCCATTTGACCATAGCTATTCACGAATCCAATAGAGAAAGCTGAGCCGGTCGCCTTCGATGTGGTCTGGACACGCCACGGCCACATCATGGGGTACCAAGCGGACTGCACAGTTTAGCGTAGTTTCGTTTCATGTCGGACAAACTCACTGTGACACCGTTCCCGATTATTGTTGCAGCGAGGACACCACCACTGTTGGGATATGCGTACTGTGTAAGAGAAGTAGTCAGTCTCTGTATGGCGTACAGTTCGGGGACATATACATACCAGAACACCATAACAGATGAGTATGACGCAGAGAAACGAGAGGGGATAAAGTGGACGCGGAAGACGTCCATTATCTGCGAAGGCTCCGGTAACGCCGATGACAAGGATGGTGAAGACCGAGATTGGCAGATTCAGGAGCTGTGCAGAGGCGATATCCGTGAATCCTAGGTTTGCAATTACAGTTGGTTGGTAAAATCTTACTCCGCTCGTTCCGATGGTGAAATAGTGCCCAAATGAGCATGAAGAGCCACAGGCGAACATCTTTCAGCGAGCTAACAATCTCTCGCCAGCGAAAATTCAGCTCCGAAGCTTGTGGAGCGTTTCCTGGTAGTCGAGCCTGGATGAAAGCTTTCTCTTTCTCCGTCAACCATTTTGCAGTTGGAGGGACTAGTCTTCAAGTTAGTTGTCGCATTGACTACACTAAAAGTTACACTTACAATCGGGGAGGATCCAGATAAGAGAGATTCCGAAGACGATTGTGACAATGGCCTCTACTAAGAACAGCCACTGCCACCCAGACAGTCCATGCGCTCCGTCAAGATGAGAGAAAGCGAACGCGAGAACACCGCTGAAAACGCCAGAGAGGTTGCCCAAGATATCTTCGACACGTCAGCTTCGTCTTATAATGGTTCCGGAACGTGAAGATCACTCACAAAAATACAACAAGCGCACAGACATCTCATCTGGTCGGTACCAATAACACATTTGCAGAATGACACCCGGGAACATGCCGGCTTCGAACTGTTTCTAAATGTCAGTATTTCCACTAAGTGATAATCTCATAATACGTCACCTACCAAGCCTAAGAGGAACCTAACAGCATATAATCCCTCTTTGTTCTTCACTGCCGCGTGGCATGCCAGTGCTATACCCCAAGTGACCGTGATTCTGGATTGCCAACGAGATGGTAACAAGCGTTTAAGCAGTAAGTTTGACGGTGCTTCAGCGATGATATAAGGAACCTTAGGTGTGAGTCAGTGAGACATCCAACGAACTTTGATGGGAAAGTTCTCACATAGTACATGGTCGTGACGAGGTTGTACTGGTCTGAGCTCATCGCGAGCTGTGTCATAATGTTCCTCGGAGTACCTGTGTTCATGATACGAGCGTTGGAAACATTGTCAGCATCGATGTTCTTTAGTAAGAACATGATGGAGCACAGCGTCATCAGGTGCCAGTCCACCTTACGTAGCAACTTCTTCTCCTCTTCAGCTGTCAACAATGTGCGCGCGCGCATTCGCTCCGCGTCGTAGCCTTCGATTTGACTATCGACCGCTTGGTCGTTTGCAAGGGAACCGCGTCGAGCATAATGCAAACCGCTGTTCGGATCCTCAGTGACAGGAGCGGATATCAACGTAGAGTGGGTTTTCTGATCAGCCATACTGAAAGCCTGCAGATCTGCTCCAACTTTGCTGAGAAGTAGGATCCTCTTTATACAAAGCTTTGCACCTCTACATGATCCGACAATGAGTCGCTAGTACGGCTCCTCGAATCGTCATAAGTACCCGTGTTACATTCTAGCCTACTATTTTTCTATCTAGTGGCGCCCGCCAACGTGGTCTTCATAACCACTGCTGTTCGGTAACACATAGCCGCGTGAAATCCATGTCGCAAGTCTGCGATTGGTACCTTGAAAACGTGTATTAGCGCGAGCACGATATATGTTTCCACTTTGACGTAGATTTTCATGTTGAGAAGCATCTCTTACGCCGATCAATCACCAGATATGGGCTTTGTGGTGTCGCGATTCACGCCAAGAATCACGACACCATAAGCTATAAGGAGGGGTCCGTTGAAACGTACCGCGATATGCATGAAATGCGCTTCCGTCCGAAACTAGATGTTCGGTTAGTTCGGTAAAGGACATAACAATTTGACAATATATAGTAACGGAGATCAGCCAGTATGGAACCATACTTCGAGATAGCTTGAGATCTAAGGCAGGCAAGTCCATAGTGAAACAGATACCATCATGGCTGCAGTACAAACAATCCGGGCTGAGCCAGCTCTGCCAACCTACAATCAAGTTCCAGAGACTCAGTATGAACGTGAGTAAAGCGGGAGCAATATTAAGAAGTGTGTCATAGGCTAACATCAAATAGTTGATTGGGCAGATCTAGCAACTCTCGATCTCTCTGTGTTTGACACACCAGGTGGAAAAGAGAAGTTGGCAAAACAACTATTCAATGCGATCGATAAGATTGGTAAGCAGGGGTCCTTTGCCGGGGTTGCGATAGTCAGCTTATTCTTCAAGGATTCTTTTACATCACCAACTTCGGCCTGAGTCAAGAAGCTGTGGATCGTCAGTTCGCCATAGGCAAGGAACTATTCGAACTCTCAACGGAAGAAAAATTGAAATACCGAGCTGATCTCGAGAATGGCGGCTACAATGGGTACAAGCCACTCGGTCTTCGAGAAGTGCGACCTGGCGTTCAAGACAACACCGAGATTTACAACATACCCAAGTTCATTCCAGCTTTTGAGCGACCCCACCCGGAAATCATCAATGCACACCGGGAAGAGATCGAAACCTTTGCCCGTCATATATCGGATAATGTCGTCGGCAAACTACTAGTACTTCTCGCCATCGTCCTAGAGTTACCCGAGGACTTCTTCCTACACAAGCATCGATATGACGAGAAGAGCGACTGCCATCTCAGATACATGAAGTATCACCACCGAACGTCAGAGCAAAACAAGGCGCTTGACAACGTCTGGGTGAAGGGCCATACCGACTTTGGCTCCTTGACCCTACTCTTCCGTCAGCCAGTTGCTGCACTCCAAGTCCGAACACCTGATGGTCAGTGGAAGCACGTGAAGCCGTATCCAGGAAGCATCACCGTCAACATTGCCGACTCACTTGAGTTTCTGACAAATGGTTTCTTCAAGAGCAGCATTCACCGCGTCGTTGCCCCTCCTCCAGATCAAGCTGATATTGATCGCCTTGGTGTGCTATATTTCGTACGCCCTGAAGATAATGTTGAGTTGAGGCCGATACAGAGCGCGGTTTTGGACAAGCTCGGATACACAAAATCGCAAGACGAAAGCGCGGTAGGGATTACGGCTGGGGAGTGGGTGAAGGCTAGGGTCAGAAAGGGTGTCAATAAAGGAAGTGTAAGGAGCGAGTTGAAAGAGGAGGCAATTATTGGAGGGAAAAGTGCAAAGTATTACGACTAGATTCGGAAGTTGGACTAGATAATCCTACCAGACTTCTGCGCATATGTAGCATCAAATATTAAGTCTTATGCTTGTCGATCCCATTGAAAATGAGGATCCTGCTCCTTGCCTGTATGCCAGGTGAAGGAGACGTGTGCTGCTCACAAGCTTCGTGGCGTCATGGCGCACGGAATTACGCGCAACGTTAACGTTATTTCCCGCACGCTAGCACACCCGTTGTGCAGCACGCCATTCACGTGGAGCTTGATGTCAGCGACGGTTTCCTGCACGACAGAAGAACATGCATCCATCGGCTCATATGTGCCGAGAAGGAGGGTCACTCGCGATACTCTGGTCATCGAGACGAGGGTCGATTTCGACCAATTACCGGTACACGCCATAACTAAGTCACCCCAGACCGTCAGAAGCCCTTTGCTGCCTACCTACGTACGCAAAGTCGAGATACAGCGTTCGACATGTCGCCTTCCGACTTTTCATCTATACCTATCATTGATCTGTCCAAAGCCAGGACGCCTGCTACCAAAGTCGAACTTCTCAAAGATCTTAGACATGCGCTTACTTCCGTTGGCTTCCTCTACGTTTCGGAACACGGCGTTCCTGAAACTGTCATCAAGGACTTAGTCGAAGCACTTCCGCAACTTTTCAATCTGTCAAGGGAAGAGAAAGAAGCTGTGGCGCTAGGAAACTCACCGCATTTCTTGGGTTACAGCGGAACCGGGGCTGAGACGACTGCTGGAAAAGTTGACAAAAGGGAGCAGTTCGAGTTTGCTACGGAGTTGGTGGATGATTGGACGGAGAAGAGGCCTTTGGCTGAAAGGTTAAAGGGGCCAAATCAGGTAAGGTAGATTCTTTGATTCCGCATGCGCGCACGTATATGTTTCAGGAAGGTTTGAGTGAGAGTTCCTACTCCAAAGATTGTAATTGCAGTATCAAGCTAACCTATCTGTTACTATTCCTAGTGGCCAGATACCTATCCTGCTCTTCGACCAATTGTGGAAACATATATATCTGAACTCACCAAACTGAGTGAAAGATTTCTCCATCTAGTAGCAGAAGCCCTCTCGCTCCCACCAGATACTTTTCTCTCCTTCCTATCAGACCAGCATCGTCTCAAGCTAGTTCACTACCCTGATTCAACAACCGGACCAAGTCAAGGCGTAGGTCCACATAAAGACTCATCTGGCTGGTGGACCTTCCTCCTTCAGGCGTCACCGCCTCACATCAAAGGGTTGCAAGCTCTTAATAAGAGCGGTGAGTGGATCGATGTGCCGAACATTCCTGGAACCTTTGTTGTCAATATTGGTCAGGGCTTCGAAGTCATCACAAACGGGATATGCAAAGCTACAACTCATCGAGTACTATCTGGCTCAGACGAGCGATTCAGTGTTCCTTTTTTCCAAGGAGTGAGAAGAAATCTGTCTAAATCGGAAGCGGTAGGCACACTCAAGGAGCATTTTACGAGCGAGGAGTTTGGAGTGGGAAATGAGAGCGAGGAGGGAAAAGACATCGATAGTGCGTTTCTAAGAGGAAAGTACGATACTTGGGGTGAGACGCAGTTGCGGACAAAGATTCGAAGTCATCAAGATGTAGGACGAAAGTTCTACGGGGACGTATTTGAGAAATACGTGTATGACGATTAAAAGACCAGCAACGTGGGTTGATGACAAATTACGCAAATGGTTGGATGATTCCGATGAGAGAGGTCCTGTTTCATAAGTTTGCAATTGCCTTACTACAAGGAGACTGAAGGAAGTAGCAGTGCAATGGGCCCGCATACCTCACCCACATGCGCATAACGGCAGTTGCAGGCTTGGAGTGTACCGTGCCTCCCCATTAGCTACCCCTGTGTTTGGGTTACTTTGACGTTGCTTCACAACTTTGCAGTTTACATCAGCATTTGATACCATCCACAAAACAACAATACGACATCTCCAGCTCCCCAGGGTTTTCAGAAACATGCGACCATGTCCCTTGAATTGCGAGTGGTATCGCGGATGTCCAAACCCGGCCCGCATATATTACTCCTTCGCCGACAGGTGGTTATGCGATTACTGCATCGGCTACACCCGGATCGGGCGCGCTGTCTGTTCTTACCATGGGTGGAGGCCGGCAGTCTGTGTGGATGCTGTCACTCAAAGCTGGTACTGCTCCTCTCACGCTCAGCAATGTGAAACCCTCATCGAGAGGCCAATCGGGCGTCGCTCTGGAGGTGCACATAGATGCCTGCAGCGGGCAATTCGACATGATGGGACGGGTCGCTGGTACTGCGAAGGCCACGAACCTGATCGTACAAGTACTCCTCCACCATCATCTCCACTTTCTGTCATCGCTACGCCGGCACTTTCTCGCCCAGTATTCCAGCGTCTGAATCCACCTCCTTCGACGCCGACCCCTGCAAGTCCAACATTACCTCAACTGAGAGCCATCACTCCAACTATCGGAACGAGGTCGGACGGTTTGGTTGCACATATCGCGAACGCCATATCCGCCCTATCATCCGTCTTGATATCACCCGAAAGAGAGATACCACTAAACTCTTCCATCGTGTCAGTGTTGGGTACCTACTGGGAGCAAGTATCCTCACCACAGCAATCGAGCTCATGGATGATCCTGGACAATTTCAGCACAGTTGTAGACACGGAGTGCAGCATCTGTCTCGAAACACACCAGAGTATGCGTCGACTGATGGCTTGCGACCATATGTTTTATGAGAGCTGTCTGCAAAAGCAAGTCAACAGCCGACATGCAAGAGCTCGTCATTGCGCACTCTGTCGAAAGGATATCTTTGACATACCAGGTGATGATGAGACCTTCTAGCCAACGAGATGAGATGTTGAGATGTTGATCAAGAATGTTGATGCTGAAGTCAGTTCACGCTTTTGTATTGTTTGCTTTGTCTATAGTGTTTTCATTGGAGTATTCAATTCAACCATTGGTTGCTTGTATACATCTCTTCTACCGTCACCCTCGATGATCTTCAACGATTAGTATGCAAGATTTAGCTGCCTTCCCTTTTGCAGATCACTCAACGTTGCCAAGGGATATAACTATCTTAGCGGCCTGAGAATAGTAGTGCCCCATCTCACCGTGCTTTTCGTTCTTTGTCTGTGGATGGGACTCCTTGAGCAGCAAACGATTTGCGAGCTCGCAGGAAAGCAGAAAATGCTGTCCCCCGACGAAAAAAGACGTTCATGACCTCCCACCAGATGTGGGTATGATACACGCGCAGAAGCTGGTGCGGTCAGCACCAATGCCCCAAACCTCCAGAGTATGACCAACGTACCAATAGCCTCAATCTTCAGCTCGTTAGTCAACTCGACTACACCAACCCCTTCTTTCTACTCCCAATCCACCTTCCCCATGATCTTCACACAGACGTGTCGTCGGCCAACAACCCTGCCATTAACTTCCCTGACCGCACGCCCGGCCTCTTGTTCTCCAGCAACCAAAACAAACGCCCGCAAAGGATAACACAGAAGCATCGTATTTGGCAACTTGAAGTCTGGCATGATAGTGAAGTTGGCGAACAACCGATTCACGTCGCCGCGCGTCATGTGCGGCGAATAGCCTGACAGTTCGACCGCAACCCAGGGTACATCTGGCGTCTGTTGGACCCGTGTAGATGTTTTGGTGACGGAAGAGGAGGGATTGACGGGAATGGGGATTGGCGGTGGCGCATTGCGGCGCGTGTGCAAAGATCGAACGGCTTTGCTGAACAGCTGGTGTGGAGTGTTGTCTGGCTTGGGGGTCGACATTTTGGTGGTGTGGCGCAAGCGATTGGCGGGAGAGGTGCGAGTAAGGAAGAGATATGCAATGAGCATCAAAATTACGACCGTTTCGTTTGTTCTGGAAGAATCCAGCGCTTGTTCACCCTCTTTCACTTATTGGTTTCCTTTTTCCACTCATGTGTTTCCCCCCCTTTGACTCACATTTTTCTCCCCTTCACTCATACTCTTTCTCTCTTTCACTTATGGATTTTTTCCTCTTTTACTTTTACTCATGTGTTGTTTACCTCATTCACTTACATGCTACCAGCACGCATTCACTCATGCTTCATTCTCCTTCATGTACTTGTGTGTTATTAACACACCTTTCGCCGCGTGTTGTTAACTCTCTCACTTGTGTACTGTTTTCACTCTTTCACTCACATGTTGTTTACATCCATTCACCCGTGTGTTGTTCAGACTCATTCACCTCAGGTTGATCGAAAAGTATGATTGAGGCGTGCCAGCATCCTAAAAATGACAAGATACTAAGGATGAGATGGGACAAGGTCTAGCAAAAGGTTGGGCCGACGATGGGAAGATAATGATTGAGATGTTCGTTGATCTGAGCTTCAAGTATCTAAAGAACATAGTGGTCTTCGAGAATACCGCATGTTTCGGCAATTTTCCTGTATGGGAAAGGTTGGCGTTTTGAAAGGATGCGGGACAGTACCACCTAGTGCGAGGAGCGGCATAACGGAACTCTGCATACACTTAAACCACTAGTGTCATCGCTTTCTACCACTGGGGGAGCAGCATCATCTCACAGTATAAGCGAGCCCCACCGGAACAACAATCCTTTCGGTCTACCAATCACCCCGCGTAAGCTGACACGCAAGCATCTGGAGGATACTGTGGTAGTTGACTCGTAAAGACCCTTGTCATGCTGCAAACACTAGTGCTAATCCAGCAAGTTTCTCGCAGATTGTGTCCTATATTCCTCTTCCATTTGTAAGGTTGTCTAAGACAGGAATAGTTTTAGAGGAAGGATTCGCCGATCATACTGTGTTACATATATATTCTCTTCGGCATCGCCCGCACATCTTCGATACATACAATTTCGAGGCGACACCACATCCATCTTCAACATGTCATTCGTTCCACCAGGTGGGCTAGTCCTCGTAACAGGTGCAAACGGGTACGAGCAATCCCCGTCACCAACAATTCGAAACACTTACTGACACTAAGATCAAACCATAGATATATCGGCGGCGTCACAGTACAAAAGTTCCTCGACGCCGGCTACCGCGTCCGCGGCACAGTTCGCAATGCATCCAAACAATCATGGATGCTCTCCCACTACGGCCCAAACTTCTCCATGGTCGAAGTCCCCGACTTAGGCGCCGACGGTGCTTTGGACGAGGTCGTCAAGGGCGTAGACGGTATTGCGCACATTGCCTCCCCGACAGGTGACAGCTACCAACCCGACCCACAAGCAACTATTCCCCACGGCATTCGCTGCGCCTTGAGCTTACTCGAATCTGCGGCCAAGGAGCCAAGCGTCAAGAGCGTGGTATACACGAGTAGCCAAGCAGCTGCTGTGGCGCAGAAGCCTGGCGAGCCATACCACATTACGTCTTCATCGTGGAATGAAGACGCCAAAATCGCGTGGACGCTTCCCATTACCCAGGACTTCCGACGCGCGCTCTTGAATTACATGTGTGCGAAGACGGAGGCAGAGCAGCAGGGGTTCAAGTGGGTGCAGGATCACAAACCGCAGTTCACATTCAACACTGTTCTTCCAAACATAACCTTTGGAACTGTGACCAGGCCGGATAAAACGGGATTTACGACTACAAGCGGATTGTTGAAGTTGGTGTGGCAAGGTAACACGCTGCCTACTGAGCTCTTCCAATCTCAGTATTTCGTTGATGTGGAAGATGTTGCGCTGTTGCATCTCGCTGCCCTCACGCAGCCTGATGTTCAGAATGAGCGCATCATTGCCATGTCGTATCGCTATAACTGGAACGAGATCCTCGATATCTTTCGGAAGATTGCGCCTGATCACACGTTTCCTGGAAAGTTGGACGAGGTGCTGGATAATGGAACGGTGGACCACGCGCGAGCGGAAGAATTACTCAAGAGAGTGAAGAATGGAGAAGGCTGGTCGACGCTGGAGAATGCGATTAGGAAGTGGAGTGTGTGGATGCTGAGAGCGGAGAAGGAAGGCAAGGATTGGCCTGAGTCTGTACTTGAGCAAATGGCGAAGGTATTGGCCACTTTGCCTCCAGAACAGAGGAACATGTATGGATGAGCATGTTAAGTAGTCTTGAGGGTCATGATCGGAGATATATGAATATGCAAGACTGGCCACTCACTGCACACTTGCCGGTCATTATATTACTAGGACGACATTCTCGCCCTCACCGACCGGATCCTCGATATCATGCCAACACATCTCAAACGTCTCTCAATCGATATCTAAAACCGAGTCCGCTGTCTTCAACGTTGACGGTGAAGTTATGTCCCATCTACTACACGGGGTTGAAACTAGATTGAAGTTGTAACTCCTAAGTCTCTTGGCTAGAAGATGGAAAAGAAGTGCCGTGTGGTTAGATAAGCCGAAAAGGACAGCCGCGATGCAAGTTCGGAAGTCTGCGTGCTCCGATTGGTGGTGTAGTGGTAGATGCCGAGGGGTGGGGCTACCGCGGGGTATGGTTCCTGGAGACCACCACTCTTCCTATCGCATCTCAAATTTAGTCATTCCTTTTCGTCTTGTTCATCCCTCTCTCTCTCTTTCTGTTTCCTTACGCACTTCACTACGTGTCTCTTGTATGGTCCAATCCTCCGGGTCCTTCACTGTCCTCCCCACCACGCGAACATGACCACCGAAACGATCCCCAGCTCCCAGACAGTCGCCTGGATCGACAACCCAAGCCCCACATGCGTCCTCCAAATACGCAAAGACGTCCCCGTTCAACAACCTTCCGCAAATGAAGTCCTCGTCAAGCTCGAATGCTCAGGCATCTGCCACTCAGACTGCATGAACGTCGAAGGTCGCGGCAAATACACCGAGATACCGGGCCACGAAGGCGTCGGGCACGTCGTGAAGCTCGGCCCAGGCGTATCTCAAGATCTGATGGGCAAGAGAGTAGGCATCAAATGGCTATGGAGCGCCTGCAATGAATGCACAAGCTGCAAATCGGGGAAGATCAATCACTGCGCGAAGCAGAAGAATACTGGACGCAGCGTACTGGGCACGCTACAGCAATATACGGTCGCGCATGCCGATTTCGTAACCATTATTCCCGATGGTGTGAAGAGCGAAGTCGCCGCTCCCCTCCTCTGCGCGGGCCTGAGTCTCGCAGGCGCCGTCTCAAAACTCACGCCCGAAGTGCAGCCTGGCGATTTCGTAGCTATTGTAGGGGCTGGTGGTGGACTTGGACATATCGGTGTGCAAATCGCGAGCATCAAAGGCTACAAGGTCATTGCGATTGACAGTGGCGCCGACAAGGAGAAACTGAGTAAGGACATGGGCGCTGTGGCGTTTGTAGATTACGCCAAGCAAGACGTGGTGCAGGCTGTGAGAGATGCGACGGGCGGCGAAGGTGCACATGGCGTTATCTGTGTGGCGGGGAGTGAGAGGGCGTATCAGCAAGCACCGGAGTTGGTGAGGAATAGTGGTGTCTTTGTTTGTGTGGGGTTGCCGCCAGATACGTTCATGTTTCCTATGAGTCCAATTCATATCGCGAATAGAGGTATGCTCCATAACCATCCGTTGTGGAATCATACTCACATTGATAGGTTTGGTTATCAGAGGCTCGTCCACCGGTACATCAGCCCAGATGGACGAGCTGCTCCAGTTGGCTTTGGAAGGGAAGATTACACCCAAGATCGAAGTCTACGACTTTGCTGATTCACCTAAGATTATTCAGGAGCTGCAGCGGTATGAAGTGACAGGACGGAAGGTGGTACGGGCACCATAGTACCTTAGTCTTCGGGTAGGAGTTAAGAGTGTGTGTCGATCGGTTGTAGTTGAGAGTATGCATTAGGTAGGAGTTATGGGTGCGCCCAGACTATGTTATATTATAACGTGATTGTCTTGAACGACCGTTAGCATTTATTCATGGTACTAACATATAGCTGAGGCTACTTAGCATGTCGCCTTTCTAATATATACATTCACTCTGATGCCGGAAAGGAAGTCGGCGTATCAAAGTCTCCTTACTACCTACGCCCATCAAGGCCTTAGTCAGGCACGCCGGAACAACGACCCTCAGCCTTCAACCGCTCAATACCACTCCTCTTTAACATCATCCGCTTTCAGGTTCTTCGGATTCATAGATAAAATGCGCTGGCCGGGTATCGTATCCGTGAACGCACTTTCAAAGACACCGCTCACAGCTCTCCTCCCAATCTCAAGAAAGCTATCAAAATTTTCGTTCTCGCCGACAATGGCACTCCACTCAGCATCCGCCGGACTGCGCGCAGGACCTAGATCACTCCACCGCGTAACAAGCAAGGCCTGCTTGAAGCGCTCAGGGCCATGCCCCCTTACAGACTTGTCTTCCAGAAATTTCAGCTCGAAGAGGTACTCAGTGGGACACTCCGGGCAACGCCGCATCGGCCTGCACCGACTGCAAAGGCTAACGAGGCCTGTGGCTTTCTTCCCATATGCTTTTTCGCGGAGCTGAAGACCCATAGCGTATTGCTCAGAGGCATGGACAAATGGTATGTGGTCTAAAGCGCATTTCGGAATGGACGTGAGCATGCCGTTCTTCCAGTGGGAGCATACGCTAAAGTATGGGGTATAGTCGCCTCGGGTGAAGAGCAACAAGCGCTTTGCGGCATCAGTCATTCCGCCTTCAACATAATGTTGAGACTTCACTCGCATGAGAACGTGGCCTGCGTCAGTGACATGGTACGTGCTCTCGTGAGCCCAGTCGGAGTATGGGTCTTTCCACCTTCGTGCGAGTGACTGATGCTGAATGCCGTACTCAAAACCGAATTCCCAGGATCGTCTGGCAAGCTGTACAAAAGCGAAAGGTAGCGTTCGGCCGTCCGTTATGCGTATTCGCGGTGGTGGCAGGAGGATATTTGTGCGATTGGGACATTCGAAGAGTGGATTGAGCACATTGTGCGGTTTTAATGTCTCCAATCCTGGCTGGATGCGTAGATGCCACTGAGCGCATGGAAAGCAGAGAAGATGACGTGGGAGCTTGTAGTCCATCGCTAGAAGGAAGTTTAGGCGATCAGGGCGGTTTATTGGGTCCAAGAGCAATTTGTAAGGATATCGACCAAGTCGAGTTGACATCGTCCGGCACGTAGAAGAGAGGTTCGCCACATCTAAGGGTGACAAAAAGTCCGCGACGCGGAGCCAGATCTCAGGTGACGCGCTGCCGAGAATTGCTGTACCGTCAGGCTTCGAAGGATCATAAATTAAGGATACCTCATCGAACTTCTCGTCGATAATGTCGAGTTCCTCGTTGAAAGTAAATGCGTGCATCATATCTGTCAGATCCTTCCTTTCTCCAGTGTCTTTGTCGAGGATATCATCAGCACGTGGAGTTGCTCGATGAGCTTTGCTCAACTTCGCAGGTGGCGCTTTTGCGACCAGACCTGGTTGGACGGTTGGATTTGCGAGAACATCTGGAAAATTTGGTGTTGATGCCGACCTGGAGCTTTGCGGTTTGTATAATGGCGCAGCATATTGTTCTTCCCCTTCTGAGTTACGGCGATACTCGGCTGGCTGTGGAGGTTGGAGATATGTGTGGTTGTTAAGAGCGACAGGATCAGCTGCAGCATAAGGAGAGTCCCGAAAGTTGCGAGGTACAAAGCCAGAAATATCCTCGTAAGTCGGAAGAAGCGCCTCTGTAGTATCCAAGTCGATACTTTGGCTTGTAAAACTGCCTGAGTCCTGACGTTGGGGATTCGCCACAATTGATGAACCAAGCGTAGGAACCGCAGGACTGCTTGCCGAGCCTTTCTTGGATAGTTTCTTCCTCGTTCCTGGTTGTTTGCTTGGCCGCATGCCAAACATGGCACGGAAACCACTTTTCTTGGGTTCCAGGTCCGCCATACTGGCGGTAGAAGTTGTCGAGCCTACAAACGATACGTTTCTGCGGCTGCGGTGCTGAAGACCGTCCAAAGATAATGATAACTCACTTATCTAAGATGATACTGCCCTAGTAGTATTGATGTCGGCCACTGGGGATGAAGTCTTGGAAGGATAAGCAAATGTCTCAATGGCGGATAATGATCGTCATAGCGCGATCGCGGGTCGCGTCGGTAGGTTCCGTCCTCATCCGCCGCAGCGGCCTGGTTCCATGAGCCTCAGCGTGGAGATATGCGTGTCATTATCGAGTAATATGGACGTGCAGACAGGTTTTCTCTGAAGTCGCAATTCGAGAGGCGGACTGGGAGGATAGCGGATGATAGAGATGCCAATGTCGATGCAGGTGCGTTCGACGCGCGAACGCATGCTGACATAATCTTACCCTCGTACTTCGTATCATCCTTCAACCTTTTCTCTCTCATTCCTTCAGATCAGATCCATATTCATTCATTTCCATGTTGATTGTTAATCGCCTTGTCGAACGGACTATTCTAGTCACATTGTTTCTCGGTTCTTCTAATCTTACATATTTACAGATGCTAGAATCCACACCGCTGAACCTATATTGTACACTAATCTCTTGACCTCCACGTTGAATTACGATGGATCATGTAGTCTTTACTTTGTATCGCCTTCCAAATGCCCCAGAACCCACCCAGCGGCCAGATGTTTCTCATCCTTAGCCCCCAATCCTTGTTCGCCATCATCGTGTATTTCTTGATGTCAACATGCACCTTGTCATACACGCCAGGTAGCGCCTGCGCGTTGTACTTTTCTCGCAATTCTTCATGCCATTCGCGATCGAACTGCGCCCAGAATTCGTCTTTGTTGTAGTATGTTTGTGCATATAGCCATTTCATACCACCCATCTCACCAAGGGTCTTCTCGAGCGCGCGATTCTTGCGGAGGTACTCATCCGGGTCGTTAGGCCCAAAGCCCCATAGCCCAATGTTTAGCATCTGGTCATCTTTGAGTTCGCCCTTGGTGTGCGGATGCATGGTCGGCTGCTCGCTTTGTTTCAGAGGACATAACCAGATGGGCCAAATGTTGAACGTGTTGTCTGTATAATCGATGAATCTTTCAGCATTCGGGTATGGTAGGGCCATGTCTTGCACAATGTACCGAGTTGCGATACCCGAGGCGTGTAAAGCGCGATACAGCATTCGAGTGTGCAGAAAGTCGTCTAAGAACCAGCGAGTATACTTGTTGAAGGGAAAACGCATGTAGCTGAACGCTGAACGACCGACCCAGAAGCCACCGCGATCGTAGCGGAACATGTATTCAGCCAGAGGGATGTACTCAATGATGGGCTTTTCCGAGGTACGGGTAGCTGCTTCAACGTGGAGATAGAACCATGGATCCCAGGGGTTACTGAATGTTTGCGGTTTCGTGTTTGGTGGAAGCTCATCCGTCATCTCACCTGTCACAATCGCGCCATGGTCCCTGCTAAACAATATTCCATCCACGTAGTCATGTCTATCGCCCTTTTCACCTTGGGTGTGCTCCCTGACTTCTTTGACTGCCTGAGCGACGCTACGCGTAGGATAGTATGTTGTTTTCACATACTTCTTGGCCTCGACAAGCCTCAACTCAACCATTGTGGTAACACCCAGTGTTCCTACTGCGCCCGCAGCTCCACGAAACAAATCTTTGTTCTGCTTCTCACTTGCCCTTACCACTTCACCGTCCGCCAGAATCATTTCCACCTCATTGATCGTGCGGTCAAAGAAACCGAATTTGAAACTACTGCTCTCACCCGCTGTACCCGCATATCCTCCTCCTACAGTAATGCCAGGAAACTCCATGACAACAGGCGGTACCAGGCCATGAGGAAGTGTAGCTTCTACTAGCCTGTCCATGGGCACATTTGGTTCGACGCGTGCGGTCTTGCTCTTCGAATCAATGGAGACGACATTGCGTAGGGAGCTGATATCGACAACACTCTTCTTGAGATTTGGACGGGTGCTATTCGTTGAACCATGTTGAATCCGGAATGGCTCTTTACGCGTGAAGTATTCCTTGACTTTAGAAGCTACTTGCGCCACGATACGCTGATGCCGATCCATGATAGGCGCTCTAAGAAAAGAAGGAAAAACGCCGAAAATGCAAAGAATGTTATTGATACATTATATGTCACAATAACGGATCGTGCTTAGGTGATGGTCTTTGATTTGAAGTCGAGATGCCAAGTTTTCTCTGATGCGCTAGCCCGCACTAGTTCCGATTTGGTCTATCATTTCCCCTGTTGCATCTCGAGCATAGTAAACATGTACAAGCAAAGTCGAGCTTGAAATCAGATCGACTATTATATCCTTCATCAACATCCCCTCAACTCACAGCTTTTGAAGTACACTATGCATCCCGAGCACTCAAATCGCCTTCCCATTGCCTTTTACTTGTCCTTTCTCGGCAGCCTCAACAAGCGCTTCAAATACCTGCTTCATATACTTCTCTTCCGACTGTAACGTCGCGCTAACCACACGAATGATATACTGACCGCAAATTACCGAGCTTGTAAGGAAGAAGTCACCCTTCGAGTTGATCTTCTCATACACTTCCTTCGTCTTCTGATTCACATCTTCCTGGTACTGCGCATCGGCGTTAGGCGTGAAGTCGTTCAAGTACGCCTCGTGACTCGGGTCTGGTTGATTCGCACTCGTTGTTGATGTATTGGGCGGCATCGGCTTGATTTGGAATGTCACGAGCCCGAAAGCCGCTTTCGTGACCACGCTGAAGACATCTGGGCGAGACTCGAGAAGCTCGTGGAAGTATTCGCCCAGCTTCACGTGCTTCCGGATGAAGGCTCGCAGACCATTGACACCGTAACTTCGCAGGACAAACCACACTTTCAAGCTTCTAAACCGACGACCTAGCGGAATCTGCCAGTCCCGATAATCCGTCACCGTCCCGCTCTCAGAATGAGGGTTTCGCAAATAGCTTGGTGTAATGCTGTACGTGTCCATCAAATCTTTCCTCTTTTTAACGAAGAATGCCGAGCAATCGAAGTTCACAAGCAACCACTTATGCAGATTGAAGTTGAACGAATCGAACGCTGCCATAGGTTTGCACAAGTGCTGATACTCCGGGCAAACGAGTGCAGATCCTGCGTATGCGGCATCGACATGAATCCAAAGATCAGGGTACTCCTTCGTAAGTTCAGCAATCCCGGCAAGGTCGTCGACTGCGCATGTTCCTGTGCTTCCGAGCGTAGCGGTGAAGTAGAACGGCTCGAGGCCTTTTGCGCGGCATTCTTCTATTGTCTTTCGTAGCGATGCTGCTATGACGGAGTAGTTCGTGTCCTTTGGACCAGCGACGGTTCGAAAACGTGTGCCAGCAATAATGGCTGCTTTCTGGGTAGAGGAGTGTGCGTGTTCGGACCCTAGGGCAACCAATTTCCCCCTGATATCTGCTGCCTTGTCCATCTTTTCCTCGCCTTCTGGCATGTTTCCAAGTCGCCGGCGGATAATTCGCTCTCGGGCTGCAACGAGCGATGTGAGGACAACTTCACTCGCTGTTCCTTGGATGATGCCGCCTCCTTCTCCGTTACTCAGGTAAGCATCAGGTAGAGCAATCAGCTTAGCTACCCAATCCATAACTACAGTCTCCAGCTCGGTGACCGCAGGTGAGCATATCCAGTTGAAGGCTGCAGCATTGAAAGCGCCGCTGTACATGTCACCTAACATTGCCGGAAAGGATGAATTGCAGGGAAAGAAAGCCATGAACTTGGGTGACTGCCAATGCGTTAGACCAGGCATGATGACTCGGTCAATGTCGGATTGAATTTTGTCCCATGATTCGCCTTCTTCTGGGGCAGATGCTGGAAGCAAAGGCCGTAAGTAGCCAGGAGCTACCGAGGGCAGAACTGGTCTTTCTGCCAATGTATCGTAATAATTCGCAACTGAAATTGTCAATAAGCTCTCGGTATGAACACTCTCAAACCTTACTTTCGTCAATGGCTCCCTTTGCCGCCTCACGAAATTGTGAAGAATCCATAGCGGGGTCAAAATTCTTGCAAAACTACTTGAGATTGACCAAGGAATGTGTGGTGAATCCGTTGATTAATCCTTCGCAGATCCCTAATTGAAACAAACTGAAAGAGAGTCCAACAGGCTTATAGAACGGGTATAGAAGTCACGGACGGAAGTTATTGAGATGGTAGTAGAATTGCGGGTGCCCCGGGTTCCGCGCTATTGCCTCTTCCGGCAGAGATTGGATGCGGGGCGGAATTAACGTACTTGTGGTTCGTAAGGCGTGCATGTTACGCGTTTCTTCTGATGAGTGCCTCGGCAACTAGTGAGCGTCAATAGGGCGTGTAGGAATGTTGATAAGGCGTAGGGCGCACCGCTAGGGGCGGTAGGCTATACGGACATGATGTTAGACCGACTGTCAGACCACCGGTACTGTCCTAAGGTTGCCAGGGTCTAATTCGAGATGATCTTGAATCACTATGTGTATGTCATGCTGGCAGTCTTGAAGGATGAATTATTGAAATATGGGTATATGCATATGCCTCGTCAGTACTCAAAGCTGCGCAATCAGAGGACTGCGCCAGAGATCAATATCGCCTGCCAACTTCAACTCCCAGATTCTCATCCGGGTTGGCAAATCCACGCGCCCTAGGCGTTGACTTGCCTGCCACGTCTTGAGGAGTCTCGCCCTTGTATTCCCAACCACCATCCTGACTGAAAAAGTCGACCTCGTCGATGATGTCCCAGACCACGTCCTCAGCAATTTGCTCCTTGTATCGGTCACCAATTGCGCGCAGTCTACGACCTTCTGGGACTGGCTTCTCGATCGTGTCAGAGCCGGCCATTTGTGTATCCTTCTCGCGTTGCTTGAGCATCTCTCCTGGCGGGCACCAGAAATCTGGGCCAAAGTTGACCTGGGCAATTCCACCGTTAAAGAGGGAGATGGCTGGTAGGTATCCTACCATGCCATCATCGAAACCCGTCCTCGCACCGGCTTTGACCGCCTCTACTGAAGGGACACTCGCTGGAGGAAGAAACGCTAACAGATTCTCAAACGCAATCCCGACTTCCTGGCCATTTTTGTAGACTTTGATATGCGAGTGTGGAAGTGATCTTACACTAACATCCTCGTGATTTGGTGACGGGTGGATCTTGGGTACCGGACCACGATCATGATATGCTTCCACCATCTTGGTGACTTGGTAGTCAAGCTGTTCGAAGTAGAAGTTGCCCTTGTAAGGAACTGGTATGCGATCGCGTATAATGTCCACGGGCTTATCAAAGGGATCCGCATTGCTAACGGTATCGAATCCGTCTCCAAGGTCGACGGCCGGGTTATAAATGCCCTCGACGACCTTGCGATGTAACGATAGTGACGGCAATTGAATCTCAAGTCCGATCACATCACCTTCCTGAACGTGCTGGTCTGTAACGTACTCAACGGGTACAGGTTTACCGTGCGGCGGCCTTGGCTTCATGTGCTTGCTCTTGGCACCTTTCGGCAGGGGTTTGTAGATCTTGGAGGCGCGCGATCGATGTTGAGCCTCGAATCGTGCATCGGTGATGCCATAACTGTAGCCGTCAAAGCCCACGGGACCATCCAGCGGTGCCTCCCGCCTCGCCCATCCCATGCGAACATGCGGCCCTGGTTTCGTCTCGCCTGTTTTGGGGTCGATAGGATCCTTGGGGCCATCTACTGGTATACCTCGGAGTATCTTGACCTCGTAATAGACTCTGCCTTCCCTTGCGACCACGTTGCCTCGCCCCATGCGCCAACCCTTCTCCTGGGTCACAACCGTTGCGCTATCGTCAAAGTAGAACCACTTGTCGGAGTCCTCGTGGCTCATCTTGGGGCCGTATGGCCTGGAGTCGCTCTGCCTGTAGAACTGTTTGTGTCGAAACAGCGGGTCGGCGACACAGTGCGTGTATTTGTAGCCCTTCTTGTTCCAAGCAATATCATGTGGCTTCTTGAGCTCTGTATTGTTATCCGCCACATAAATAGGGCTCGGCTCGTGCGATAGCAAAATACTATCCTTTGGCGGCTCGTAGTCTGAAGTTCTGGGCTCCGGGATCGAGTATCGCATGGGCGAGTCTGCTGACGGGCGCTCTTTCTTCACCTTCGGATTCGGCGTGTTCTGGCGCGTGGTTCCTGAAGCCTCGCGCTTCTTAAGCGTCTCGCGCTTTTCTCTCTGCTCGCGTGGAGGTCCTCGTGGGCGAGCGCGTGCTGCAGCATCGGGATTGGGATTGAGAGGGGAGGATACAGCCGGCACATGATCTTCGTCGAGGGGGCGCCGCATTGGGGGCGCGAGGGTGGGCGTGTTCGAACGCGAGTTGGGTTGAGGTTCGGCCATTGTGAGTGATGAAGTTTGTATTGATGTTGCGCTCAGATTGTTGATGGCAGGCGCGACTGGGATTCCATCTGCAGGCGCTAGCGCGAACGGCAGACCCCACCAACTTTTTTTTGGGATCACTGCCGAATGGCTTCAGAATTCTACAACTTCACTACACAGCGCAGTCGCCGCCGAAGAACGCTCTACTTCCCCCAAGTAAGACTCAGTACCTCATACGGGCCCTCCTAGACAATCCAAATTCATACGGCACTTCCACACAGGCTACCCTACTTTGGTCGCGTACACACCGCAGCACAAGAACAATTCCTCGAAATTACCATGCCGAAAGCACCCAAATCACCCGGGGCGCGCGAACAGCGACACAACCCACTAGCCGAAGAATACGCCCCTTCAGACCCATGGAAGAACAAGCCAGCAAAGCGCCAAAAGCGCAACAAGGACGACAAAGAGGGCGAACAGAACTTTGTAGATTCCAAGAGCTCACGGAGAATATTGGAGATTGGCCGAGAACTCGAGGAGGAAGATGAGAGGGAAAACCAGGTCAGGCGACCCAAGGAAGCCAACCCAGCGTTCGACTTCGAGACGCGGCTGGGCGAGGACGATGATGGGGTGGAAGGAGAAGAGGGGCAATTCGAAGACGATGAAGAGGCTTGGGGTGAGGAGGAGGATGAGGTCGAAGAAGTAGAGATTGACGCGAACGATCTGGCAGCGTGGAACAAGTTTATACCCACAGACGACAACCCGATTGTGTGGCCGGGCGAAGAAGCGCAACCGTCAGGACCAGGTACAGACCTCGCAGCCCTCATCCTCGAGAAGATCGCTGCACACGAGGCTGGAGGAGGTGAGGTACAACCAGAGATCATGGGTGGCGGTGCTCCAGAAGACGCCATCGAACTTCCTGCTAAAGTTGTTGAAGGTATGGCATACACCAAGTCCATGTTATATTTCAATTGCTAAAATTACACAGTATACTCCAAGATTGGCCTCATCATGTCTCGTTACAAGTCCGGCAAGCTCCCCAAGCCCTTCAAAATCCTCCCCACAATGGCTCCCTGGGAAACCCTCCTCGCGATAACACGCCCCGAGAACTGGACGCCCAACGCCATGTTCGCCGCAACCCGCATCTTCATATCCGGCAAGCCGCAAACCGCACAAATCTTCCTCAACACGGTCCTCCTCCCCTGCGTCCAAGAGCAGATCCGCGAAACACACAAGCTAAACGTGCACTTGTACAACGCGTTGAAGAAAGCCTTGTACAAACCAAGTGCCTTTTTCAAAGGCGTGGTCTTCCCCATGCTCGCAGATGGCTATGCCACGCAGCGAGAAGCCGTCATCGTCGCATCCGTCGTCGCAAAGGTTTCAGTACCCGTGCTCCACTCCGCCGCAGCTCTGCACCGCTTGTGCGAAATCGCAGCCGAGCAAATGTCCTCGGATCCGGATGCCGCAGGCCCATGCAACATCTTCATCAAGACTCTCCTCGAGAAGAAATACGCGCTCCCGTATAAAGTCATCGATGCCCTTGTCTTCCACTTCCTGCGCTTCCGAGCCGTTGGCGGTGCAGATGCGATGGACACGGAGAGCGTGGCGGGCGATCTGGGTGGGAGTGGCAAGTTGCCGGTTATCTGGCATCAGTGTCTGCTGGCGTTTGCGCAGCGGTATCGGAATGATATCACGGAGGATCAGAGAGAGGCGTTGCTAGATTTGCTGCTCTCAAGGGGCCATAAGAGTATTAGCGCGGAAGTTAGGAGAGAGCTGCTTGAGGGGAGGGGGAGGGGTGTTGTTGTGGAACCTGCGGCCGTGGGTGTGGATGGGGATGACACAATGGTTATGGGGTAGAAGGTCTGTGTTGGGGCTTGCATGCATCTGTTTGAGGTTGTCGTTGTTATTATCATTGATGAATCACGAGCATTTACACGGCGTTTCTACTAGGATTTATGTAGGGAAAGACCAAAACTGCATAGACTGTCATGTCTGACGACTTCTTAGATACTCAATAGAGCTTTTCACCCAAATTCCCTTTTCACTCAAATTCTCCCTCCACCTAAATTCTGCTTTCACCCAAACTCTCTTTTCACTGAAATTCCCTTTTCACTCAAATCCCCCTTCACCCAAACTCACCCTTTCACCCAACCTCTCTCCATCCCATCACACCCATTCATCTCCCTTCCCTCCTCTCCGCCCCCCTACTCAGACTGCACATCAGCCTTCCCCTTATAAAACGCCACATAGCCCTTGATCCTGCTCATATCCGGCAGCGGATCGGCATAATACCACGCCGCATCCTTGACCTCGGTTTTGTTCGTCGTCACGGTATAGTAGCTCGCGTCGCCTTTGTAGGGACAATGCGTCTTCGTGGAGGTCGGTGTGAAGTGGGATTTGGAGATGGTGTCCGGGGAACTAGGGTGTGTTGGTTGGTTGGGTGGGTGATGGGTTGGGTTGGGGTTGGGGAGACTCGTTGGGGTAGGGGGATAGTGGTTGGGGTAAGGAAAGAGATATTGGGGAAGGGAAGGGGAAGGGAAGGGGAAGGGAAAGGAGATGGGGAAGATGGGCAAGGGAAAGTCATACGTAGATGTTTCCATCGACTACTTCGTAGGAGTCTGTTTCGGCGACTAGGATGCCGTTTACGGTGGCTGTTGCGTGGGGCATGGTGGAGGTTGGTTGCTGGTTTGGGTGATGAGTGCAGGATATTCTTTTAGATGTGAGATATTAGCAGTGATGGTTGAACGTCCTTTTGAATCTTAAAAGGTTGGTTTTTGATGTGTTGCTTGCATTGGCAAGCTGAAGATCTATGTAGTAGTTGGGTGGTTGTAGTTGAGCTTTATCGATTAGTGATGGAGCGGGGGTGAACTCCCATGGCATCATCTTACAGCTTACACCTCCGCTTGTTACACCAATCCGGGGCATTTCATCATCATGGTGTTTGTCATGGAGCGGAATGGCGGAGTTTCTGAACACAATAAAACTCGGATTGATTTGAAGTGTTTGATAAGATTTACTGTATTCTATGAGATGCACTGTGATGGTGCTATGCGTCCCTGAAATGAAGCAGGACGTCACAGAAAAGAAGAGAAGAGCTTTAAAAGAATACCTCACAAGGCTTCCAATGGGCGTGGAGGACAGTCGGATGCTAGAGATGGACGGAAGAAAAGATGTATGATTCTGTGAATACCTTAACAAGTTCTTACAATGCAGTTATGAGCTGCAGCAAGTAGTAGGTCATATTACAGCTTCAGGGTTCACCTTTGTGATTATAGCCCTGCTCGCATCGATGATAGAGCAATATGGATTACAAGGCAGATTTAGTCCAAAGTATACATGGTAAGGTCGTTTGTCACAAAGGCGAGTCCAGATGCCCCTGTCTACACCGCTTGCTAGACATGGGAATTGTGCGTCGGACAAAGATTGTGCGGTGGACAAAGCGCGGTGCAACGACGGCGCCCGTCTCGAGCACAGCTGGCTGGGTACGCGTGGGACAAATCGAGCGCATTGATGCACAGAAATATGCTATTTGTTGAGCTTCCAGCGAGTCAAATCTTGGAGCTGACTGCGCGGTTGAAGGGATGCTCAAGGAGTCAAGGAGGTACCCTTTCCCCCCTTCCGCTGGGGCGGGTGTCCGCTGAGGCTCTGTGTGGCGTGCATCCGGCGTCGGAGCCGGAGCCGACATGTGCCATGGCAGCAAAAGAAATGCCCAGGAGCGATGAGGGATATAATGCTGCGAGTCTGTGAGGTATGACATGAAAGTTTTTGCAGCGTGGAGGCGTGGAGTTGTAGAGACAATAAAAAGCGTGACGAGACCATTCACGCGTGGGATACCGGTTTCTAGGCCTATGTTAAGCTGAACCGGCAACCCGCACGGCGTCGCGAAAAGCAGAAAGCGTGGAAATGCTGGCTGCTGGCTGCTGGCTGCTGCGTCTGCTCCCGCCGGGCCCGGCAAGCAGGGCTTTAATTGGAAAAGGCTTATCGCTGCACTGGCGCCGCCGCGACCCCTGCGACCTGCGACCTGCGACCACACTGGGAGCTCTCGGCAAGCTGCTCGTCATCGCAGAGAAAAAGTTCATCAGCTCCGCGCAGCATCGCGACTCTCTCCCCAACACCTTTCGCCCGCCCGCGTCCATCCAAGCTTATCAGCCATTGACCCCGTGAAGCCTCTCCACGCAGCTCTTCACCCTGCAATGGCTCCCAACATGCGGCCACTCGCCGCTGCCAATCTCCTGTCGCAGGTCCAGCTGGCTGGCCGCCGCACCTTCACCACACAGCGCCCGTCTCTTATCGCCAGCAGAGCGCAATGGACCCCGCGACCAGTACAGTCCCAGATGGTTCTACGCCAGGCTGTCCGCCAGCAGTCGACAGCGCCGCCGCCCAAGCCCAAGAGGAGGTTCCGCCTCCTGCGCTGGACCTGGCGCCTCACCTACCTCTCCGCCCTCGCCGGCCTGGGCTACGTCGGCTATGGCATCTACGAGATGCGCAATCCCGCTGACCAGCCGCCACCCGACCCAAGCAAGAAGACGCTCGTCGTCTTGGGTGAGTAGTATTCGCTGCACTGCACTGCACTGCACTGCAGCTGCCCGCGAGCCGACACGGTCTGACACATGACAGGCACTGGCTGGGGCTCCGTCTCCCTGCTGAAGAAGCTCGACACGGAAAACTACAACGTCATCGTCGTCTCCCCGCGCAACTACTTCCTCTTCACGCCGCTCCTTCCCTCGTGTACCGTCGGCACCATCGAGCACCGCTCCATCATGGAGCCCATTCGCAACTTCCTGCGCCACAAGAAGGCTTCGGTCAAGTACTACGAAGCTGAGGCCACCAAGATCGACTACGAGAAGAAGGTCGTCTACATCAACGATGACTCGCCCATCAAGGGAGACATCACCCAGACGGAAGTGCCCTTCGACATGCTGGTCGTGGGTGTTGGCGCGGAGAATGCCACTTTTGGTGCGTCATATGCGAGTTCGGACGAATGAAAACCATTAACAAGCAACAGGTATTCCTGGTGTAAAAGAAAACGGCCTTTTCCTCAAGGAGGTCGGCGACGCCCAGCGCATCCGAAACCGCATCATGGACTGCTGTGAAACAGCCACTTTCAAGGACCAGAGCGAGGACGAGAAGAAGCGCCTACTACACATGGTCGTGGTTGGTGGTGGCCCAACTGGTGTCGAGTTTGCTGGCGAGCTCCAGGATTTCTTCCACTCTGATCTCAAGAAGTGGCTGCCAGAGATCCAGGACAACTTCCACGTGACCCTCGTCGAGGCGCTGCCCAACGTCCTCCCCATGTTCTCCAAGCAGTTGATTGACTACACCGAGAAGACCTTCAAGGAAGAGACTATCACCATCCGGACAAAGACCATGGTCAAGAACGTGACGGAGAAGTTCATTGAGGCCGAGTCAGCCGGTCCAGATGGCAAGAAGCAGCTGGAGAAGATCCCTTACGGTCTCCTTGTTTGGGCCACCGGTAACGCTCTCCGACCACTCGTAAAAGACCTCATCAACCAAATCCCCGCACAGAAAGATTCGCGCCGTGGTCTTGCTGTGAACGAGTACCTCGTTGTTAAGGGCACCGAGAACGTCTGGGCTGTCGGCGACTGTGCTGTTGCCAACTATGCCCCTACCGCTCAGGTCGCAGCACAGGAAGGTGCTTTCCTCGCCCGCATGTTCAACCAGATGGCCAAGACTCAAGAGATCGAAGCCGATCTAGCAGACCTTTCCGTTGCCCAGGAGAAAGCCCCAGGCAAGGAAGCCCGCGACCAGGTCTTCAGTGAGATCAAGGCGCTCCAGCAGAAGCTCAGGAGAATCAAACAAATCGGTCCTTTCGAGTACTCCCATCAAGGATCGCTCGCCTACATTGGTTCCGAGAAGGCCGTGGCTGACATTTCCTGGTTCTCCGGCAACATTGCCAGCGGTGGTACTGTAACGTACATTTTCTGGCGAAGCGCGTACCTCAGCATGTGCTTCAGCACGCGTAACAGGATTCTGGTGCTCATGGATTGGGTCAAGGCCAAGGCTTTTGGTCGCGATGTGTCGCGTGTCTAGACATCTGAGGTCTTGCCACTCTTGACTTCTTTGAAAACCTGGTTTCCCTAAAAGTTCGTCTCCTCCAGCCAGCAGTGAGCATGCTGGGCAACCCAGCTGCCAACGGGCAACCTACCTACCCTGTCCTATACACGACTCTCGGCTTTTCTGTACGCATTACTGTTCATGCACCTACTGTATAACTGTAATACCTAGGCGAGGGAGTTCACTTTTTCGAGCTCGGCGTTCAGCGGGAATGCATGTCATTTGATAGATTTTTGTTTTACCTGTACTGGATGTTTGTAGGCAAAGTTCTACTGAGAAGGATAGACATGCAACGGCATGAACATGCCATCAATTCAATTCTCCAAATTCAAAGATGTTGAAATATAGTCTTCATGATTTCATCAAAATACTAGAGTAGGTCTAAACGCCATTTACAGATGCTACGAGGATATGCCGAAACGTACAGTAAAATGCTAATGCTCAGATCCCTTGATACAATGTAAAATATGCAAAATGCACCACCTCTTCTCACTCACCCATACCACCTTCAACACACCTACTCACATAAAACTCTCTCAGCCGCTCCCTCCCAACGCAGCAGGCGACCTAGGCGACCCCACGGCCCCATAACTCCTGGGACTCGCATGCCTACTCGTGCCCAACAGCGCCCTCGCCTCGTCCAACGCACTCCCCTTGCCCCTAATCGGAATACTCTGACTCGACGACGCCGCGCTTCCCGCAACACTCGCAGCAGGACTCCTCTCATCCCTCGGCGTATCCACAGGCGTAGCAGCACGACTCGCACTCGGCGTCCCAGCTACGCTGACCGCAGGCGCCCATCCGCGCATCCACCCGCTCACACGCCGCCAGTGCAGTCTCCTGCGCATGGGGCGCCCGTGGTCGTCAACCGTGATGATGACTTCGTCGTCGCGGGGAAGCGCAGACCGGCCGCGCGGACCATCGTTGTCGTGGAAATACACGAACTGCAGACCGACCAGCGCGTCCATGATGAGTACGCCGGCCGCGCCGAGGAAGAAGGGCGTGGCACGGAGTACCCAGTCCTTTCGCACGCTGCCGTCCGGTCCGACCCAGCCTGATCCTTCACCGGGCGCGTAGTCGAACCATGCACAGGGGTTTGTGAGGAGGGAGCTGGAGTAGAAGAGGTTGCCGAAGAACGCGGCGGCAAAGAGGGTGGGAGAGAGGCCGGCGGTCGATTTGCGGACTTGATTCTTGTAGAGTTGGGGAAGGCGGGAGCCGAGGTAGAGGAATGTGCTCATCCAGGAGAAGACCTTGCCCGCGAGCTCAGAAGCGGAGAGAGATGGCTCAGAGGTGGCAGTGCGGGCGGCAATCCTATAAGAGACTGGCGCAAATGGGCTGACCGGTGTAGCGGTCGATGTGTTCGATAGTACAGCGAGGATGAGCGAGATGTACAAGACGGTCTTCGGAGAGGGCATAGGCGAGCTCGACGCAGCTACTCGGCGAACGTGTGGATTTGGTGATGTTCCAGAGGGCGACTCTTGCCACGACTCCTTCGCAGGAGTAGAGGATCGCGCAAAGTTCGGTATCCGAAAAGTATCCATAGGTTTTGAGTGTAACACATTCTCCGCAGCATTAGCTGGCACGTCTTTCTTGTCTGTAGGGCTAGAGTTGTTTGCCGGCTCCGACCCTTTCGCAGTATTGCCTGCATCGTTCCAAACTTGGTGCATCCCAGACGTCCCAGATGGTGCATTGCCGTTCTCCGAAGCGCTCCATCGCCCCCAGATGGGACGTAGTGGCCTCCCATGATGCAGCATCTCATACCAAACCCACTGAGCGCACAAGCAGCAGTCTACGAAAACGTAGTATCCCGCAATGATGATCTGCCATGACGCCTGGCCTGTGAACAGACATCCCAATAAATTTGTCACGTCACCCAGCAGCCATTCCGTTAGGAAGAATGCGCTTAGCCCTGATGTTGACTTGAGCTTGTGGTTCTTATATATTTGCGGTAACTGTGCGAACAGCCACGATATGATGCTACATGTTCCGAGTAGCGTTGAGATAAGGGCGAGGTTCGTAGGTACACAGGTGTGCAAGGTGGCCGATAAATGGTATAGAAAGCTGTTCGCAGGTTCACAGCTCGCTGGTATTGAAGGTTCAACTATACGTAGGGGTGACAGGTAGGGCGGCATATTGTCATGGAGTGGAGGAAGCAAGTATCGGTCCCCGTGGGAAAGAGCGAAGAAGGCGTTCGTGATGGGCTGCACAGCTGCTTCTGCCTCGAGACACTGCCAGTGTACCTCCCCTGCCCTCTCTTCTTTAGTCCTCGTGTCCTAGGTGAGGTGCTGAGCGATCAGGTCTCGTGCTCGGGAGGACCTGGTACAGCCACGAGGCGCAGTCGCACGCGGTCTTCAGTCTTCAGATGAACACAAAAGCAGCTTTCAGCAACAGTCCTATAGCTTTCAGAGCGTCTATGTTCTGTAAGTTTGAACTCGGTTCGTCGACAACAAGCTGACGTCGGGGAACTGATAGACAGAAGGTACGATCCGAGGTGCGGCCGCAAAGAGCCCACGATCAATGCCACGACGGAACCTGCGATTGAAACGGCGAAAGGGAGAGGAGAGTGACAGTGAAGACGAAAGAAGACTACGAGCAGAGTATCCAAGAGGTCACCAAGCGCTCCGGCCGTCCAGAGTCATCAACACCAGCGTCAGTGGCTCGAGGCAGCTCCACACATGCAGGGCGATCTCCCCGGCGGGCTCGGATGACCCGATAGTGCAACAAGCGCCGCGAACTGCGGCTAGACGAGGCATGGCGGACTGATCCGTCGCAGCTGTGACTTGGGTGGCAGGTGAGTGTTGAGAGATAAGGAGCTTATCTCCCCACGTCCCTTCTCCGCTGTCTTGCCGCCGCTCGCGGGGCTTGGCGATATGCACATCATCTATTGATCTCATCTCATCTCACCTGCGTCGGGGTTATTAGATCCGTGCAGCTCACACGACACAGCTAAGTTCACCACCAAAGCATTTCGAGATGCAGACAAAAGCAACGTTCAACTATCCTGTCTACTACCAGCCGTCTCAATGCACTGTGATAAGGGAGTATCCACGTGCCCCTCCAGGTGCCCCTCTCCGCCATCGGATCCTTCGCCTCGGCCCCGTGACGCGACAACTAATAAGCACCACTAAGTCGCTCTTAGAAACGTAACAGAAACACGCTCCATCGCCAGGCTTGTTAATCCAGACGCAAAAGGGAAGCGAGGCAGACGACATTGTGAACACGGTGACATTACTAACATATGAAATGAAGTGGTGGTGATCGATCAAGCTGGCTACGCAGAAAAGAAATAGGCGTACCAATCATTATACTACACAACATCACCGCCTTCACCAACCCTAGAGTATGCGCCCTGCTTCTGGGCCTTCCATCGAGGACTGCGACCCGTCAGCGCTGGTGTGCTCCATGCGACTCACTCCATCCTCCTGAGCTCAGCAGAGACAGACATACTAGAAGAAGTTCTTGAAGCCCACAATCCCCGCCGTCATAGCCGCAAACCCACCCAGCAACCTTGACCAATTTCCCTCTTGTCCAACAGCCAACGCAACAAGATCGTACACCAAGCACCCGCCAAAGATCCAATCGCTCATGCTCGCCGCTGCCGCAAAGCCCACACCTGTAGCGACCTGGACAAGCGAGCTGGGCGGGACGCCCTTGAAGTAGGCGGCAGAAGTGTTGTGAAGCAGATCGAGCACGCCGATACCAGCGAATGTCTTAGCTACGATGTGCGTGAGGAGGTTAGGCGTTGAGCGCGTGTCAAGCGGTTCGAGCGCGGTAGCTATGTAGGCGACTTGCGCAACGATGTTGATAATAACGAAGACATTTGACGTTGCGAGATTATTCGAGTTCCAGAAGAACATCCAAGCTGCATGACTTTGTCAGACATAGTTCCGGACTTTCAGATCATGGCAGTTGAAAACAAGGTAGGTTTAAAAAAAGACTGGAGGTAACTATACTCACTCCCAATGCACACATTCCCCAAACTATACACCCACGCAAACTTATTCATCATCTCGCACTCCTGTTGATTCCCATCCTGCCGCCAAAGTTTCCACAGCCACGCGAGCTGGAACAACTGCTGCGGGAAGAAGAAGGCGCCGATGAAGTACGGGTACGGCGAGAAGGCGGCGAGATTCTGGTTGTGGATGTCGAGCATGTTGGGCGAGGAGAAGATGCCGTATTGTTGCGCGGCGAAGTCGTAGAGGAAGGATGCTGGCGCGAGGTAGCGCACTGTGGATTGCGTGTTGCCCATGTTTGTGTGAAGGGATGATGGGTTTGGTTTATGTAGTGGTGTGGAGGGAGGCGAAGTTGTGGACAATAGTATGAATTGATTATTTCTCGAAGGCGTGGGCGTTGAGGTACGTTTTAAGACGGCGCACCGTGTGTATATGTATGGACGACAAAGTTCACATGTACTTTGTTCGGAAATCGACTACGTTCAAAGGGCTGCACATCGTGCACGTCATCTTCAATGTCTCCGATCTCAGGGTCCAGAGCCCGATCTGCTGGAAACATCATCACCATCATCGACGGCGCGCGGGGGAATGCCTTTCGCCGACGAGGAATGCTGTTCTGCAAACATGCTATTTGTGCAGCTGGGGACTAGAATTAGCATATTGGCGTACTGGTTAGACTGACGTGGCGGCTAGTAGACGTGCAATGTAGCAGACTCAGCTTTTGCACGCCGGTAGAAAGCTGCATGTTAATTATTTAGTAGACATGAAATATTCCGATAGTACAATTATGAGTAGTAACAGAGCTCAAAATAATTTGTAAAGTAAAATGGTACCAAAGTGCATATTCGTCGAGAGAGAATATACTTTGCGAGGAAACAACCACCGAGAGAATGCAGCTACTATCAAAAGTGTAACAGGGATTGGATATCCATACCATCAACGCCAACTACTCCTTGCCATGCCCGCAACATCGCTCAAGTCCACCGAAGATGTACACCTAAAGGCACACAACCGCTACCAGAGCGCGGCATCCTTATCGAACCGCACGATTTCCTTCCCAGCATCCTCGACATCCTTCCTTGCCTTCATCCGCATATAGAAAATGGGACAATCCCTCGAGGCACAGATGACCTCGCAATGAATGCTGCCCTGACACCGCTGACACTGCGTCCAAAGCCTAGA
This sequence comes from Neocucurbitaria cava, assembly GCA_027946455.1. NCBI lineage: Eukaryota > Fungi > Ascomycota > Dothideomycetes > Pleosporales > Cucurbitariaceae > Neocucurbitaria > Neocucurbitaria cava. The sequence continues at coordinate 1,051,945 of JAPEUY010000002.1, read as the reverse complement.
AAAGCGAACTTCTAGCTCACTGACCTTGCTCAGCGTCTTATAGTACAGCTCACCAATTCGAGGCCGGCAGTTCTCACACACAGCACCATCCTTTTCATGTGCAGCCGTTAGCGGCTTTTTGCAGCCCATGCACGTCTGCGTCTTCTTTGCAAACTTCATCAACCCACCCATTGTAGGTGCAGCGACGGAGATGGAGCGCGTGTGTTCGCCCGTGAGGAGCGAGTTTGCTTTCTTCTCCCCAAGAATAGGTTCGAAAATTCTGCCAAGTGGTTTTGCGAGTTGGTTATCCAGATAGTATCTTGTGTCAATAGGCAGGTTGTTCTCGAGGACGTAGATTGGGTCCTCGGATTTCTCGAAATTCCTCGCTCCGGTGGCACCCCTGACCATAACGTAGGCGACACGGTCACCGAGACCAGGCGCAGAACCAGCATCACGTTTCTTCATGCGTTCTGCGAGCTCGTTGTGTGCCTGCTTGTTTGCGTAGCCACCCTTGCCTTCTTTGTCTTCTTGCTTCGTGAGCGCTTTGGTAATGACAAGGTTGGACATGTCGATTTTATTCTGCAGGAGGTCTGAGATGGTCTCCTTGACAAACCTGGCCGAGGTTAGTGATGAATTCTTAGAGAATATGACTAACTTACTCTTGCGCGCCCTCTGGGTCTTGGTCGATCAGCAACATGCGCAAGGAAGTCTCAATGACTGTCTGTACCAGGCGGCAGTTGTCACGGCGGACCGTTTCGATACCCTTTGTGTCCATCTTATCCCATTTGTTAGGATTGGTCCAGTAAAGGCCGGCATAACGCTTTTTGTTGATGAGCAAGTACGGGAAATAGACCTTCTCGAACTCGAGCTTGATCGGCTTGACGAACTTCGAGGAGACATATTCGGCAGCTTCTTCTCCCAGCTTCATCGCTTCTTTTAATTCCGATGTACCAAACTTGACCATGACTGAATCTGTGTCGCCGTAAATGACTTCAGCGTCATGGCTATAGCCATTGGCAATATTATACTTGGCCTCGACTTCAGCCTTCGTCTTCTCAATCATTTGACGGCCGAAACTTGTTGTACTACTGGCGATGGCAAGACAGGGCAGCTTCCCGTTCGTGGCGCCCGTGAGACCATAGACGGAGTTTGCACTGACCTTCAACGCCAGCTGACGACCATTGAGCACAGCCTTCTTGAAGGGATCAGTTTCGACTGCCAACTCTTTCTTCGCCCGCTTACGTGCTCCAAGCAACTCCTCCAAAATTTGCGATAGGAGACCTTTGCGAGTCTTCGCCGTGCAGAACATGTCGCCGTTCGGGGTCACAATGTAATCCTCGTCTTTTTTCATCTTCAGTTTCTCAACTGTCTGCTTGTCCAGCCAAGTCGTGTAGCAAAGATTGTGTGCTTGCATAATACTGGGGTACAGGGAAGCGAAATCAAGAGTCGCAACGGGCTGTTTGTAGTAACCACGCTTCGGTTCAATGACGGTTGCACCCTCATATTGATCCCCGCTGTCGCCTTGGTTTGGAAGGTCTGGAACGATGAGTTGATGGTCGAGTGCTTTACGGAACAGTTGACTAATGAATCTGACTTGTTGCCCTCTGGCAAGTAGGTAGTTGAAAGGTACACCTGTGACCCTGGCCATCTCCGTATAGTTAACCAGACACAATAGCTTGTCGAGTAGTCGCTGGGGTAGATAAGCATCCTTGAGACAATAGACAGCAAGTCTTCTTCGTGAATTGGCGTCGCCGTTGTACAATTCTGTGATCATGCTGTGGTGCACGTCTTCTTTCTGCTCCTTCAAGAAATGTGCGCATACAGAGTTGAGGGTGTAACTTCGAAGTTGATGATCGCGCTGAATGAGCTGTAGCAAGTCGAGTTGCAAGCGACCGTTCGTGTTGGTGGTTTTCGTGTCTCGGTTGCCCAGCTGTTTACTCGAGAAGTTGGAGCTTTCAACCTTAGATTGCACTGTCTTTAATCGCGACCAGTAAGGAAATCTCTGGAGTTTGAGATGTTTCGCCCGATCCAGCAAGTATGGGAAGTCGAAGTTGGAGGTGTTGTAACCGATGATGACATCGGGATCGACTTCTTCGACAAAGTCGCGCCACTTCATGAGCATGTCTCCCTCGTTTTGGAAGGAAAGGATCTGCGTAGCGACAATGGGACTAACTGTGTCCATGCAAAAGACGTTCCTGACGAATGGCTTGTCCTCACCATACCTTGTGACGACGTTTGCAATTTGGATGACGGGGTCCACATTCGCTTCCGGAAAGATGCCCTTGCGGCCAGCGCACTCGATATCGAAGGAGAGGATGCGGAGTGGAGCAAGCTTCGCCCACTCGCCGTCAGAAGAATGAGCAATCAGATCGGTGTAATGAATTTGTGCCTCTATCTGGCAATTCGAATGCTGGTCTCGTGGGTTGATCATCCTGTACTTGCCGGCTGGTGCCTCGACCCACGACATGCCAGCAATCTATCGAGTCAGCACCGGTCTACTCCAGCTGTCCTTCAAGACATACCTTTGTGTCGATCATGAATCGGAGCACATAAGCGATGTTGTCAAATGTGAGAATACCATCTTCTCTATATGGCCAGAGTCCCTTGTAGTTAGCATGGCCTTTCTGCACCAACGTCCGTACCCGATTGATAGACTTGTGGTCATTGACGGTAATCTTCAAGTAAGGGCTCTTCTGGTTTCCTTGGAAGCGCAGAATGTTCTCCCTCATTGTCATCTGGACTGAGTTTATAACGGCCGAGTGCTGGTTGAACTGTTTTTGGCATTCGCTCTCGAGGAAGACCTTGTAGGAGTCGCAGTCTTCTTTGTGGAAGTTGATCGGGGCGGCAACGTAGAAGTAGTGAAGAAAGCCCGTAACGTGGAGAAGGACGGAGTGGCCGTCCTACACAATGCTGGTCAGCTCATTCTCAAGCAATCTGCTACTGCGCGTACCTCGGTGACGCCAAATAGTTTGACGGTAGTGCGACCCCCGTTGAGTACGCCTTCTTCAGCCTCGATTTGTTGGAAGACCAGCTTCTGTGTCATCTCATTGAAGTCCTGCGGCAGCGGCGGCCGCCGCCATTGCTGGTCTCTCTCTGTGTTCTTTTCCTTCAAGGTCTCCAATTCTTGCGTCATCTTCTCCAGCGTCTCCTCGAATTGGCTCGGCGCCGGCTGGCTCGAGCTGAACGAGCCATTGACAGTCTTGACCGGCGGCTTGCTCTTCCCACTGCCACTGTCCAGCTTCAGCTTCTTTGCAGAGCGGGGCGACGCCAGTACATTGGCGCGGGTGTTTGAGGCTTCGGCGAGGGCCCGCTTGGCCGGCGTTCTCGTGACGGTGCCCGGCATCATGAGCAGAGTAGAGATAAGGGGCAAGACGAGAGGATGTGCTGGGTGGACTGTGGTGGGTGGGTGTTGTTCTGCGGACCAGATGCGGAAAGTCCATTAACAGGAGAACGCGGGTGCGCGGTTCTGCGAAAGCGCGACCGCGTCGCTGGTTTGTGCCATCCCTGTAACTATGCCGATGTTACGCCACACAAGCCACAGCCTCTCCAACGTCTCGTCCCAACCTCTTACATCTCGTTATTCTTCTTGAAGACACAGGCCCTGATGTTTTAGGGACCTTCATAGCCGCACCGCCACAACCTCGCGAATCTGTTATATGCCAACGTAATTCGCGCAGGTCTTTTGCTCTCTCTCTCATGCCACCAGCCACATGAATAGAACCTCCAGCAACTCAGTCTTGAGGCGTACTGATGCTTGTCATTGACAATAAAGGTCATTCTTGTTTCCTGATGTCGTACGCAGCGGCATATGAGGATAAATGATTTCGGGGGCTGATCTGCGTCCGTATGAGACCGCCTGCACTGCTCCTTGACCATAAAGTGATAGCCGTCAAACCCGACTAGCTTCGATCGCACCACAGTAACATTCTGTTAACAAGCCTTGACTAAAAGCCTTGCAACAGTCGACTTGCTAATGATTTTTCACAGTGCGAACGAGGAGGTTCACCAAGCCAAGCTTTTCGATTCTCTTTGCGGTAAGCGTAGGCGTCTGCTTACGCGATGGTTCATATGGTCATATGCATCCTACCTTCTTCACACAAAAATGCTAGAAGTATAAGCTTGACCTCACCACCATCAGCAGATACACCATCATCCTGAGCAAAATTTTCCAAAATGACGACGAAACAAGAAGACGTCGTCGTCTCTCCTGTTGAGAATGAGGAAGACATCAAGCAAGCAAATCACTGTGTCTCAGAAGCGTTCGGTCGCCAGACGAAGGACGCCATTTGGATGATGTTGAATGCTGGCTGGGACACAGAAGATGGCCAAGCTAAGAACGCCATGAGCTTGATGAAGCAGTGGCAATCTACCACAACAAACAAAGACGGCTATCCTAATGCCCTCTATCTCAAGGCCACATTGCCAGACCCGGACAACCTGGGCAAGCGACGAGTTGTCGGTATGGCCATATGGAAGCAACTGTCATTCGTCGAAGGTTATGGTGAACCATTTACCGGTGACTTATCTGAAACTATCAAAGAGCTTAAAACAGAGGAGGAGCAACGTTTTGCGACACAGATGTTTCGCTCACTCTGGAAACGACGCATCGAGTACGTCAAGGAGATTTCATCCCCGGGCTCAGGCCGGAAGCCACCTGCTGTCTTCACTCTGGATCTTTGCGCCGTGGACCCAGCATTTCAGCGCCGCGGCGTCGCCGGCAAACTAGTTGAAGCCGGCTTGGAGGAAGCAAAGAAAAGAGGAAATCTGGAGTGCACAACGGAAGGAAGTGCGATGGGCAGAGCTGTCTACAGGAGATTAGGGTTCAAGGACGAGGGCACAGGTGACATTGTATTTGAAGTGGACGAAGAGTTCCAATCGCGGGACAAGCCGCCAAATGTGTTTCTAAGGACAGGTGTTTGATGGTACTTGGTGGTCCTGACGAAGCTAGAGGCGTGCAATGAAAAGCGCATCACATATCACAAAGCCAAAAAGCAACACGAAGCCAGGCTTGATCACTCTCCGTGCGGTCATATCCGTATGCCTCGGAGATTTGCGATACTATAGATTCTTACCGCTTGAGGAAGGTGGGATGATGAGCTTGGTGGAGTGGGGCAATCGCTCAGAGCTACCCCGCCGTAATTCGGAAGTTCACCACGATCCCATCTTCGCCATTGATTCACATCTCGCGTGTCAAACCCCTTGACCTTATTCCTGACTGCGTGATATACTTTCTCGCCTGTTACCGGCCACGGGAAACCACGCCCAAAGCGCAAGGCACATTCCCAACCGCCACGATGGCTATCGTTGACATTCATACTCATGTATATCCGCCAAAGTACATGGAGCTGTTAAAGTCACGCTCTACAGTTCCATACGTTCGCACATTTCCTGACGCGCCCGACTCTGCACGCCTAATCATCCTTCCTGGCGAAGATGACCCGTCAACGCCATCAACCTCACGTGGCCGTCCAATAGGCTCAGAATACTACGACATCAAAGAGAAGATAGCATTCATGGATCTTCACAAAATCAATAAATCAGTGATATCATTAGCGAATCCTTGGCTGGACTTTTTATCGGTCGAAGAAGCCGGAGAAGCTGCAAAGAAGATCAATGATGATGTGAACGACCAATGCTCGCAGTACCCCGGACGACTGTACTTCTTCGGCACACTACCACTGTCAGCATCTCCTGATGTTATTACCGCCGAGATCGAAAGACTGAGCACGTTGAAGTACGCAAGAGGTGTGATAATGGGCACATCCGGGCTTGGACAGGGTCTTGATGACGCGAAGCTGGATCCTGTTTACGCAGCTCTGGAAAAGCACCAGCAGCTCATCTTCCTACATCCCCACTACGGTCTCCCATCTTCGGTCTATGGTCCGCGTGCAAGTGAGTACGGGCATGTACTTCCATTAGCGCTGGGCTTTCCCCTGGAAACGACTATTGCAGTAACCAGGATGATGCTCAGCGGCGTATGGGATAAATTCACGAAGCTCAATGTGCTGTTGGCACACTCCGGTGGTACATTACCATTCTTGGCCGGTCGCATCGAGTCCTGCATATTACACGATGGACACCTTGAGAAACATGGGAAGACAGAAAAGCGTCGGGATGTATGGGATATTTTGAAGACGAATATCTATCTCGATGCCGTCATATACTCCGAAGTTGGGTTAAAAGCTGCACTTGAAGCTTCGGGGTCTGACCGACTATTGTTCGGTATGTTATCCTAAGTTGGGATGTTTTAGGAGAGTGCTAACGCTCGGCAGGTACTGATCATCCGTTCTTCCCACCGCTGGAAGAAGATGCGACCGAATGGCACAGTGTTAACGCTAACTATGGTGCCATATCGAAAGCGTTCGCAGGGGACGATAAGAAGGCACAAGACGTGCTTGGCGGTAATGCAACGCGTATACTACGACTTGACTAGACATGAGAGCACTGCAGAACATCTAGCCGCACCTTAATGATACCCCAAGTTTTGGTAAATTGAAGGATACCTAGTAAAGATGAATGGTAGGCACTATGAACTTAGGGACGTAACATCCGATAAGGCACCGAGTAGCGGTGAATTGCACTAGGGCGAAGCAAATGTAGTCTTCAGTATACATCTCATAGAGGAGAACAAAGTCGACGTTGCCAGTCGGCTTCCCCAAAGGAGTTAGACCTAGTCTCAGCACGCGGCTCCAATGCTACTTCGTACCGAAGACCTTCTCTACTTTTAACCCTCTTTGTGTGCCGTTATCACACAACTAGTTCGCAATTGCAGTGCTGTACAGTTGTTGAAATTTTCGAAATTCTCCGAAGACGTACTTGATATTGCTTTGCGCTGCTGTATCTGTCCACGGCGATGCCTCTTTCACTGAGGTCGAGCAGTGAACATTCTGGTAGTATATCAAGCCAAGCCGAATAGTCACCCAAGGTAGGTAAGTCGACCCTGCATGTCACGTAGGGGCAAGGCTTGTTACCTGGGAGGTTACATCAACAGGGGTGATCAACAGCGGGGACAAATGATAACGGCTGTTGACATCCCTGCCCGACGACGATCTTACCTACACAACAACGCTTCCATGAGCAAGTACAAAACCTACGACGCCACCACTCTAGATATGGCACTGATACTATCGAGACATCGTTTTCTGTATTCTTTGGCATGTCATTAGGTTTCTTCTCGATTTTAATTGGAGTTGCTAGTGCTCTGCAGCAACTACCACCAGTGCAATGGGTGACTAGCAACACCACGGTCTCTGGCTTCTCGTTGACTGAAGCTCAAAAAACTATATACATCGATGCATCTTTTGGGAATGTTACAGACACTGAAGGTTTGACACTGATACCGCCAACCGCCTTGGAGTTCGCGGAAACATTCCGCGAAGACATCTCCACGCTCTTCGGTGCAAATTGGACGCTCCAGCGAGTCGACCAACTCCCTTCTAGTGGGATCCTGTTAGGACACTTTCGAGGCAATGAGAGAGACTTGACGTATGAGAATGGCATTGTCACAGAAGAAGGATATGAGGTCGAAGTCGCTAATGGGAGTGTGTATGTTGGGGGGACTGGGGCACGAGGCATGTTCTGGGGCACGCGGAGCCTGCTTCAAGGACTGTTAGTTGCGAATGGGTCGTTGCCATCAGGCCGAGTTGTCGATGCACCTGCATATGCGACTCGCGGGTATATGGTAAGTCTACACGCTACAGAGTGTATAGCGACTCACACAATTCAACATGAATGTCATTTATTAACTGTATCATAGGTACGTATTCCTCTGCGTGATTTTGAAAAACACCTCCAGGTCTTTCTGAAATCTTTTAAGAGCCTACACTAACTTGGTTATTCGTGGTGACAGCTCGACGCAGGAAGGAAATGGTACACCGCGGATTTTCTCAAGGAACTTTGCACCTACGCCTCTTTCTTCAAGATGTCGGAGTTCCACTACCATTCCAGCGACAATTACCCGCTGAATCGCGGCCACAATGAGACGTGGTCTAAGGTCTTCTCACACTTCTCACTGTACCCGGAGGAAAACACAGAGCTACAAGGGCTCATTCAGCGTCGCAATGAGACACTGTCCCGCGCCGATTTCGAGGACCTTCAAAAGCACTGCGCGCAAAAGGGTGTTACCGTAATCCCAGAGATTGAAGCCCCCGGCCACGCCCTCGCCATCACAAAATGGAAACCCGAACTCGCACTGGCAAAGAAGGATCTGTTAAACCTGAGCCATCCCGACGCCATCCCAACAGTCAAAGCTATATGGTCAGAATTTCTGCCTTGGTTTCAGACTAAAGAAGTGCATATCGGTGCAGACGAATACGATTCTGAGCTCGCTGATGATTACATCAACTTCGTAAACGAAATGGCTGACTTCGTTAACAGCACGTCTGGGAAACGCATTCGTATATGGGGCACATACGAGCCATCTTCGAACCTCGAGATATCCAAGGACATTATCGTTCAGCACTGGCAATACGGGCAGTCGGACCCCATTGAGCTCCAAGATAGCGGGTATGACTTGATCAACTCAGAGGACTGGTGGGCATACATGAGCCTGAAGAACGACCACATGCCTATACTGCCCGCGCCCTATCCACAGTTCTACAATGTGACGCGGACGGTAAACTTCGCAAATGTGCCGGGTTGGCAGTGGGATCCATCGCTCTTCAATCCGGTCAATACTACTGAGCAGCTCCAGCCGGATGCTAGTGGCAACAAAGGCGCTATACTGGCAGCGTGGAATGATAACGGTGCGGATGCGACCACGCAGCTGGAAGCGTACTATGCTATGCGGGAGGGAATTCCAGCCATGGCAGCGCGTGCTTGGGCCGGAAAACGAGGCGTTGGGATACAAGCAGATAAGCTGGCGGAAGGTATTGCGTTTCTGGTACGTATCTGTACTCCCTCGACGCTCGCAAGGGGCGAAACCTCTGCTTTCGCAGCCCTGAGAGGGGATATCGAGTCCCATGCTCGAGTACTATCCCTTCCCTTCAATACCCTTCTAACCTCCTGTCAGGCACCCAAAGCCCCTGGCCAAAACCTCGATCGACGTCTACCAAACTCGCAGACACCTTCTCAGACCTCACCGCTCCTATCCTGGACACGACAGTCCTCAGACACCACAACCATCAATCTAGACAAAGCCTCCTACGGCCCACCCTACACATTAACCCTCAACGTATCATCTTCGTTCACCCTCTCCGGCCCCGATACATCCTTGTCGCTAGTCGCAACAAACAGCTCCATAAACAACAACAATACTCACCCCTACACCCTCATCTTCTCAACAGCAGATAACTTCCCCTACCCCCTCCGCTCCGTCTCCCCACTCGACGGCCACGACCCAGGCCATCCAGGCCGCATCTGGACCAACCAATCCTCGTCATCACACGAACCTGTTACCATCACCTTACCTACCACGCTGCGCATCGAGACGGATATCAGGAATGGAAGTCGTGTGTGGGTGAACGACGAGTTCGCGGGGCGGTTCGAGGTATTTGTGTTTGGCGGGCGGAATACGTTGTTTAGTTGGAGTCAGATGGCGCTTGTTGCGCCGTTGGGGAAGATTAAGGGTGGGGTTGATGGATTGGTGCTTGAAGAGGGGATTGGGGCAGGCCAGTCGGGGAGTGGGAATGGGAGTTATGTTGGGGTGCCCGGGCAGAGTGCTGCTGGACGGGTAGGGGTGTCTGGGATGGGAATGCTTGTTTTTGGTGTGGTGATGTTGAATTTGTTAGGTATCTGAGATGGATGAATAAGTTAGGTGTCGTAATAGGCCTAAGTTGAACGGGTTATGGTCGATAGTTAGCCATCACGTGCTTATTGTCAGTGTACATGCATGTGTAGTTTATGAGTCGAATGGTATATCTCTGCAAGTAGCGTTCTCGGCCTTCACCCTGGTCTAGTAGGTAGCCGTTAATCTCTGTATCAGGTAATCCCCACTCGTCACATTGTCGTACTTTCTCCCCGCAGCCTCATAAGTCCCTGGTATCGCCTCGATCATACGCACGTAATTCGGGTTGCAGAAGTACGCTATTGAGTACCGTGGCGGATACTCATCCTTGTCTGCGTCTTCAGGCCTTGGTGGTGGTTCCACAACGCGGTGCAATGTTGATTTGATTGTGTCGTTTGACCAGCGTGTTAGCAGGTCGCCAGCGTTGACGACAATGGTGTTTTCAATGGGTGTTGCATTGACAAATGTACCCTTTGGCGATCGAACTTGTAAGCCGCCGCGAGCATCTTGGAAGAGGAGAGTTATAGCGCCTGGAGTCATGTCAGCTAGCTCTAGGTGTCTATTCAGCGAGCATGGTAATACCGTAATCACTGTGCTCGCCTGCCCGGACTTGGAGTTGTCCATCGTTTCTCTTGAAAATAGACTTAGACACGCCAGGGTAGTGTAGCAACCTAAGCGTGTTGTCTCCCGCATCTGTGAATCCATCGAACCAACTCTCCTCTAGACCCATGCCCAGTGCAATTGCTCGCATTACTTCCGTGTAAAGGCTCCTACACGTCTCGAAAAACGTCATCATCTCCTTCTTGAACTCTTTGGCTTCTTCATCTCCACTGGGCCACATATTGGGCGTCTCAGGCTCGTCATCTCGCCCAATCTCCAAGCTCTCTTTGAGGTCTGGCACTATCTTCCTCATCTCCTCCTCTGTGCCTGTCTCTTCTAACACAACGAGCTTTTCACGGCCCTGCGCTGTATAGCCACGATTTGCTGCCGGGGAGTACCATGCCAATGTGTCTTTTTGCTCTTTCGGGCGGGCGAAGAACTTAGCCGATTGTGAGAAGATATCGGACACGGTGGAGGGCGATATGCCGTGGTTTTTGAGGTAGATGAATCCCGCGTTCTGGAAGCCTTTCAGGACAGCATTCGCCGTCTGTTTCTTTGCGCTTGGGTCGCCGGAAAGGAAAGCGGAGAAGTCGATGAGCTGCAAACTGTTAACAATTGAACGTAGCGCAGTGCGTGTCGGACACATACGGGGATGACCAAGTCATCCTGCGAGACTGCGGAATCCACCTTGATGTCTGCCATGGTTGATCAAGTTCCAAGGGCTATGACACGCGATAAAGCAGTCGAAGAAGCCAAGGAGGACGTATATCAGGCGATAGAGGTACGACAGCGGCCATCTCCGCCATAGCTTGATGCCCAGGTGCTGCGGGGAGGGGTCCATGCCATACGCGGAAGGTGCACACGAGGAGCGATAAGCTAAAGGTGGGGTAGAAACTCAACACCAAGGCAACATCGTGACTTGATGAAGAAGACTTTCTAACTATTACGAACTTGCTACCGCTTCATCATATTTTTGGGGTTTGATTTAAAATAACAATCATTCAATAGCACCTTGTTTAAGGTTCCAAAGTGAGTTCCTGAACAAGAGAAGGCTGTAGATACATGCAAGCAGAGACGGCATGCCAGGTGATAGACCAAGATTTATGTTGTCACAGATCTACTAAGGCTTTCGACCAAGTTACAGGACATGCAGGGCCGCTTCGCGGGAGATAAAAGTTCTCTATTAGTATTTAGAATTCCCAGTTTCCTAGTATCCACGTTTATATTGCAATGTAGTTTGCGAGATACCCATTTCTCTATCATCTTGTCGTAGCGTTGTCGTCACCCTTATGCTATTCCTATTTCCTGCAAGTCCTTCTTGACTGCTAGCCATATCATACGGACTTTTTCTTGATGCATTGGACCGACCTGCCCCAACAGCCACAGCATCCATCTTGATTGCACTTGCATGGTCCCGACTGCTCCCTGATCGGCTTTGGTCATGTCGAATGTATCCATGAGTATTGTACGAGACGTGTGGCCTGCGCGATGTGCGGTAGAGAACAGCGAAGGCAGGACAACAACCGACACCGATGGCTATGGAGGTCTCGATTATCGCCCAGAGCGCAAGCCAGGAAGGACTTGGAGAGGCGCTGTTTTCTGTCTTCGTGCCGACCTGAACGACGCGTAGTGTCGCGAAAGCGATGCATACAAATCCAGACGCAAACAGCGCGATGACAGCGATTTTCTGCCCACGCGCCATCTGAAGGTTCCAGACGAGTCTTATCGGAAGAAACATAACTAAAATCTTTAGTCCGCCTGTAGCATGCGATACGGATCTTTTGGCGTACTCATAAAGTTTGATAAGATATCGACAGCGTACGACATGTACAGACTGGCTAGCTCTCCACGCACGCTTCGAGGACCCGAACACTCCGCTCGTGATAACGAAGCTCCAAAATCGGGGCATGAGGTGAAGTAAGAGATAATACAACCAACGAGGGACTGTCACTTGTTAGTGAAGTCAAGCAAAGGAAATTGGGAGAACTGACCACCAGACAAAAGATGAACACTGCCCACCAAAACCTCGTATATATGACAGGTAGTCCTTCTATCAACTTCTTGTAGATTGCCAACAGAGACAACTTCACCGACCACAATGCGAGCCAGAAAAGCATCATTGTGACAAACATGATTCGAACGTATACGACTATATCTGCCATCATCGAAGGGTAGGGTGCCATCAAGCCCCTTGTGACTTTGCCGATCATATATACCTTGGGGATGATGACAAGATAGAGAATGGACATGGTAAGGAAGAATACAAAGGCCACGTAGATGAGGTAGTCCTGTATCTCCATGGCCTTCCGCTTCCACACCTGGATGCCGACTCGAGCGAAGACGAAGATGGAAGCCATGACAATCATGGTGCACGCGATTTGAACGAACCTCCGTTCTGAAATGAGCTCTTCATATGTGGACGCCATGGTGTAGTTTCTGGGGGCTGTTGGTCAATTGCGAAGATGGAAGTCCGTAGTAAGAAGAGGTTACGAAGACTCTGTATGAGTCACGGCTTGCAATGAGGTGGTGTTGGGTACGGTTTTGTCATCGGTGCTGCACGTCCTGCAAATAGGTACTTGCATCGCCTCTTCTGTCCAGATCAAAGCCTGAGCAACATCCGCGCCAGGTGAACAGTTCTGTGTGGCACGACACACCGTTTTTCCAGAGCTGGAGGCGCAGTTACGAAGCGAGATATATGTGAGCATTCCTTCGAGTCGCTTGCGTTCAGAAGTTTTGCCTTAGTGTTTGCCGTAGCCCTAATCTTGACTGGTCCAGGTACGCGTCACACGTTCTCACAGATCGTGAATGTAGGTATCATGTCCTCGAATGATAGCTGAGCGAGAAGTGTACGTGCGTTTGAAGGACGATTACACATGTTGTTGGAAGGCTTTGATTTGTATCTAGCACGATGATATTGAAGTTGGCTCGTGGCTTGTGGCTGTATATCAGCATGTCTACAGGCCTCATTGCGTCGTTGCCTTCGTCTAGGGAGAATAACTGATTAGACGCTCACCGCTCTACTCATGAGGAAGCTCTTCTGGCGCAATTGATAGAAACCCACTAAGAGAATAATCTACAATGATGGCCAGGGAGTGGCGGGTCGTCGCCGCTGTCAGGGCCCTGTAGATAGGTAGATGGGCCCCATACGGCATCCAACTGTTCGGGTGCATGCAGTAGTGTGAGAACTCGAACACGTGGTGGAAATCTTCTGCCTCTGATTTGTGGGGGAACTATCCGAAAGTTAGTCACTAGGTGGAAGGGTCTTAGACCGAGATGTTAGTGGGGGCTTAAAGCTACCATAGGTAGAGGGGGCCTAAGGGGCGAAGTCATGACCTAGCTGTGCATATCACCTACCTGTTACCGCATCATTCCGCCAGTTTCGTCCACTGCTAGCAGGGCGAGCCAGTCGATAATCATGCACAAAACCTTGTGCAACGAGATAAATAATCACGTGGAGGTATAAGCTTTTGTTTCGCAGCCTTAAAATAGTTAAGCAACTAAGATTACCGCAGGTGGTCACACACGAGGGAAGATCGCATGGGGTAGTCAGAAAGGTGACGAACGATTTCCGAAAGAAGCTGGGCAAATCTCAATGTGATTGGTTCATCATATTTGTGTATAACCATGAAATCGGGCAACCTGCGGGTACCTCCCGCACCCTGCTAGCGTTTAACGAGGCTGGTTAAGCCCCTGGCATCGGTCCGCCTGACCCACTAACCCGTGAAACATGACTGGTTGGCTCCTTTCAAAATCAGCGTCACTTCGCACTCGGTTACGCCTACATATGTTGCTTCGTTCTCAAGGCAAAGTATGTGTCCGTCGTATCCACACCGTAAGCTCGGATGTATTGATTAGCCTAGTTCTAGGTGTGACTAGAACGGGTTCCACGACACAGAGGAAAAGCTGAGCAGAGCAGGTACTGCCACATTGCTCATATTGTCCTACTACTGAACTTTCTAGATACGCCGGCTGGCTTCGCGGCTACAGTATTTTGAACAAATTTCCAGTGTGCACAAAGCACGGCTATTCCATAACATCGTCAAGATGTACATTTTCCATTGACACACTGCAATTGCCCTGGCTTCTTTGGGCAATTTTGCTGAGTTACCCAGATATAAGCAACTGGCCGCGTTGTTAGTGCATCTTCTGCTCATAATAACCTCTCACTTGCCGTTGAATTGTCCACTGAGGCCCTGAACAGGGACGCATCTCATCTAATCACAGTGAGTAAACAGGATCAATGTCGATTCAGATCGAAAAACGCACGAGATGACCTCCGTTACACTCGCACGCCAGCGTAGTGCCGCCGCAAAAGGCTCCGAATTTACCACATTCTGCGACAACCTCCGTCGAAAAATGCAGAGCGACGCCTACGAGGACCGCAAGGGAAAGCTTCATTATGATGAAGACAGCTTTTATATGTGTGAACGCGCCTCAATCGTCTGGAAATGTAGAACAAGAATTCTGGCTAAAGACAGCTCAAGAATGATTCTGCTGTGCTGTGATGTGATGACTGTGGTATCACGGTATATATAAGGTATTTATGCAGTTCGTAGCCGACTCGAAATCTCGAGCTAACTCTCGGACGCTTAACCGCCGACACGTCTAATACAATTAAGAAGGTGGTCTGAGATAGTGGAAGCCTCCGACGTAGTTGCGGCAGGCAAGTATACTTCATAGAAGCCAATCACTTGGGGCCTTCCCGCTGTCACTTTTCCGAGGAATCTATTGAATGCATAAACGCTGTCACGCCCTGTCTATCTGTTTGGTTGCCGGCCCTTTGATATATTAATTGGTCGCCTAATGACGTTTTAAACGGACCATTTCAGTCGATTATCTGTCGAATCTAGTACAGCGTACTTCGTATCTCGGGGTTAATCATACAGCGGCTGGGGGGTACGTGTAATAGGCCTCCCGGGGGCTGGAGCTAGGCACACAGATGTGGAGACAGGTAGTAGACTCTACCCGGATCCGTGACTGAAAAAATGATACATGAATAGCATAAAGCCTGACACCTCGCTTTCCGTATTGCCATAGAAAAGACATTGCCCAAGATTCGCAACCATCACAATCACGAAATGAAGGTCACAAATTTCTCCCTGCTTGTTGCTCTTGTGGCGAATGGGTGCGTTCCTGCTTTTCATTCACCGTCTTTCCCTTCGATCTTCCTCAAGGTGGTATGTACCAATGGAAAAGTAAAAGGCTGACCACTTTTTCTCCTTCAAGCGTCCTTGCAGACCTCCACCTTGCGGCCTGGTGCACTGATGGGACAAACCTGAACGTAGAAGCTACGCGATGTGTGAGCGATCTTTACAGTCAGAGCGCGGATAATCTTGACTATGGATTCGTGAGTCTTCTCAGTAGGGTTGTGACCAGACAGCATTGCTGACCTCATGTAGAATGGTATAATGATCCACTCAACAGATGGCCAAATCAATGGCCAAGAGGTAAGAACACATCTCTTTCGCGTGCGGTACATTGGTTTGGACGAACGTTGACCTATATGTCGTAGATGGCTTCTTATTGCGTGGAAAAATGCGGCGCATCCGGTTGGGATGCAATGGATGAAACAGTTTGAGCGGGCGTCGACGCCTGTGTGGAAGTTTGGGATTGAGAATACTCATTCAGCCTTGTAGCACAAGATCAACATGAGCAGTCTCCTTGTAGAAACAACTGAAACACTGGAAAACTAAATGGATGATCAACACTTCTTCTTACAAGCTTCAACAGAGTCTGTAACATGATACTAAGCGAATATGCAAAGGCCCTCAGTAGTAGGCCACTTCATGTGTGAGCGTCGTGAATTCTTGTTTGGAAGCTACGGCGACTTTCAGCTTTCCGTAAACGGCATTCTGACCCGTACTGAGATTCAGCGCCTTGGTGCCACAAGCTGATTGTCAACGCCGCAAGTGTTTCTCCATACCTTATGGAGTATACACAAAGGCTGCGATTACAGCAAGAAGCGAAGGGTATGCAGCAAAACCAGGTCGCTTTACAAGGAACATGCACTCCAATCCAATCCTCCCAATACTCATCTGCGATGGACGATCAATCGCGGGCTTATAGTCTCCTTAGCAGCCGCTGCACACACCAGCAACCAGCACGCCTATCCAGAAGACACCATCCAAGCTCTCGCGGAAGCCGTGAAGACTTCATGCCACCTCATGAACCGCTCCACCACGACAGCAAGAGCCACTGAGGACGCTACAATCTCTCAACGCCGCTGCGCCATGGAGTCAACGTATATACTGCATAGTAAGCGTACGAACTAATTAAACAGTTTTTTTTTTTAAGGATGTTGAGAGATTGTTGAACCGCTTTCATGTCTTATTGAGATGCCAGGTGTGCTCGCCGATATGCATCGAGGTTCTTTTTGAAAATATTGTTGCTGCCTGTGAATGTCATGCTGCTGCTTCTGGGAGTCTAGCTGCCGCTTGTCATCTGACCTATAATGTTGCATAGTGTGACAAGAGTTCTTGAGATGGTTTGAAGGTCATTCTGCAGCGGATAGGGTTCGCGGGTCGGCGGTGACACGATGCGATTCAGAAATGACAATACGGGATGTATCGCATCTGTATGCGCTCTGATTGTATGAAGGTGCCCCTGCCTTCCAATTAAACGGGCGCGGCTTCCTAAGACCAAGGTGCCATGTCACTGCCTTGCAGTCAAACGGGTGTTCCTTCCCAAGAACGGCGTTGCCACGCCACTGCCTCGCAATCAAACGGCTGTAGCTTCCAAGACCGCGAACCATGTCACTGCAATCCTTACCGTGTAAAGTCGGTGCCTGCCTTTTGAACGACTGTCACTGCCTGACTTCACCTGTCGGACTTTCTTATTTTACTAAGGACCCTTCTTACACTCAACTGAACGGGACAGCATGAGAATCTTCACTGTACTTGCCGCTTTAGCGGCAGGAGCTTTGTCTCACATCACGTTGGAGCCTTCCGATTTCAACATTACGGAAGCACTCCTGGACAACGGAATCAATATCTCGGCGATTCCGGAGCTTGCTTCGTTAGCAGAAAGGTCGCTTTCGTGTGAATGTCCAATAGCTGTATGTTCAGATGGCGAGGTTTTTGTATTAAGCCTAACTGAAGCGATTTATAGTGTGCCTCGTTGAAGCTCATCTTCGGTGATGCAAAAGCCGAAACTCAGACAGATTTCACTTACGATGCCTTCGTCAGCTCATTTTGGTCTGCCCAACAGCGGCAGATTACCCCTCGGTGTATCTTCAAGCCCACGAAGTCACTGGAAGTCTCTACGTCCGTCCTCATCTCCCGTCTAACGCAATGCCCCTTTGCGGTGAAGAGTGGAGGACACTCTGCAGTACCGGGAGGATCAAACATAGCCGGGGGAATCACTATTAGCTTGGAGAAGATGAACAAAATTGCCGTGTCTTCTGATAAGAAGATTGCATCTTTCCAACCTGGTCACACTTGGCACGATATCTACACTGCTCTTGAAGGGGAAAATCTCGCAGTCATTGGTGGAAGAGTAAGTAAAATGTAGCAACTTCCACCTTTTTACCCACTAACTTGAAACCAGGTAGCTAGTGTCGGCGTTGGTGGCTTGATTCTTGGTGGGGGTAGGGTCATGTCGTGTCCTAACTTACAAGAAACGTAAACTAACTGTACACTCCTAGGGATTTCATACTTCTCGAGCGTGTACGGACTCGCATGCGATCATGTGGAGTCGTATGAGCTAGTGACCGCATCTGGACTCATACTCACAGTCAGTCAAACCCCTTATCCGGATCTCTACTGGGCACTCCGCGGTGGTGGAAACAACTTCGGCATCGTAACCCAGTTCAACGTCGCGACTATTCCTAGAGCTCCGACCATGTGGGGTGGCATGCGAACCTACCTTGCTACCGAGTTTCCTGCTCTTCTAACCGCATTCTACAACCTTGGTATGAACGCGAAGAAAGATGGGAAGGCCCATCAGATTCTATCGTTTGGCTGGGGCGGTATGCAAGTAGCACAAGTGGAGCTCGAATACGCCGACCCCAACCCCGATGCTGCGATTTTGGCAGAATACAACGCGGTTCCGAACGCTATTGCAGATCAAACAGCCGTCAGAAGCCTTGCTGAACTCACTGCTCTTCTCGACGATTCGGCCAGTGGTCACGGACTTCGACAGACCTTCTGGACATGGACGGTCAAACTTGACACGGATTTGGCTACTGGCACCAAGGATCTCTTCTTCGAGGAGATTCCATCAGTCGTGGATGCGGAAGGCATCCTCCCCGCTGTGTCACTCCAAGTTATCACTGAGCCGATGTTAGAGAAGATGGCGACACGAGGAGGCAATTCGCTCGGTCTTAGCGCTAATGACGGTCCATTAATGCTGGTCCTTGTTGCCGTCAAATGGTCTAACAGTTCGGACGATGCCAGAATCAACAGGTTTGCTGCAAAGATCAAGGATCGCGCGTTGGCTGTGGCGTCGTCGAAGGGAAAGGCGAGCCGATACCTCTACACGAACTACGGGAGCCCGTATCAGGATGTCATCGCTGGCTATGGCTCAGAGAATCAGGCGAGATTGCAGGTTATCTCTAAGAAGTATGATCCTACCGGTGTCTTTGAGACGCTACAGCCAGGCTATTTCAAGCTTGATGGTGCTCCGTGGGGCGACATTTCCTGAAGAGACATTAGCTAGCTCGTAGACGTATGAGCATTAGTTCATCTAGGTGATAGGCTTGTAGAAAAATATCTGTAAACTGTTATACTTGCGTAACTGTAGATTGTAAATACTTGTCTGTGATGGTTGAAGTGAATGAGTTGGTCGTCCCGATTCGGGAAGGCGGCAGACGTGCCGTCCTATGGCTTAGTCATCCAGAATTTCTGCTTCGCAACTCATCAACATGCATTCCAATGTCCATACAGAGCCATCCGCAGCCATGCCGCCACGCCTCCGAATAGTTCGACTAGCCTCGTCGCTCCTGTCAATATCGCAAAAGACGACCTTCCCATCAATTGCCCGCCCCCTACTATCCTCAACGCAACAACGATGCGCATCCATCCTCTCCTCGCTCTCAGACACACAGGGCGCCTACAATAAGAAGATCCGACGTGGTCGTGGTCCCGCGTCCGGCAAGGGCAAGACGGGAGGACGTGGTCAAAAAGGTCAACATGCGCACGGCAAGGTGCCTGCGGGCTTTGAAGGTGGTCAGACGCCGCAGTGGATTACGAACCCAGAGAGAGGGCGGGGGAAGTACAATCCATTCAAGGTGGAGATGAGTCCTATCAATTTGGACAAGATACAGTCGTGGATCGACCAGGGAAGGCTAGATCCGTCCAAGCCGATTACCATGAAGGAGTTGGCGAAGAGCAGGTGTTTGCATGGAGTTAAGAGGCATGGTGTGAAGCTGCTGGCCAGGGTAAGAAAGCTCTCCTCCCTGCCTGTGATATTGCCATGCGATAACGATGCTAATACATGATTGTAGAATGCTGAGCAATTGACTACTCCCATCAACATCGTCGTTTCCCGCGCCTCCGCCGAAGCTATCGAACGCATCGAAGCCCTCGGCGGCAGCGTAACCACACGCTTCTACTCGCCCACGGCCATCAAGCGCGTCCTACGCGGCGACACACACCCCGTCATTTCCCTACAAGCCCCCCAAAACCTCATCGAACCCTTTGCAACACTCGCCATCTCCTCCTCCTCAGACATCCCCGCAACCGTCCAGTCCGCTTCTCAAAACCCCCACAACAAAATTATGGCTGGAATTATGAAGCAGATTGGGCAAAAGTACAGGTACAGGCTGCCCGATGCGACATCAAGAAAGGATATCGAATACTATCGCGATCCTGCGCATAGGGGCTATCTGTCGTACTTGGTGAAGGAGGGCGAGAGCCCCAGTTTGTTCTTCAAGCCGCCGGGTGAAGCTAAGGATAGGAAGAAGCAGAGCGCGAGGAGGGATGCTGCGAAGGCTAGCGCGGATAACAGGCTGTTTTAGATGGCCTGTGGTTGAAGAGCTTGTATTGTACAATGTAAATGTATGGAAAGCATCATCCCTAGACATTGGAGTTGTATTTGTAGCAACTTTGGGATGGGAGTGGCACCTGGTATATCTTGTCTAGCGAGCTTGAAGTGAATGCATTCTTAAGCCTTTTGTCTACACGAGCCATGCAAGCCTTATGGAGTCCTCAAAGCTATGAACATGCGGCATTCTGTCTCTATAGCCTATTCTATAATCTTGCCCTGTTGAAAACAGGGTCGGGTGGCGACAACGGTTACTGATTTCAGCACTGCTTAGAGTCTTTCCCCTAAGGAGTCCAAATGTACGTTCTACGATGCCACTGGGATGTTTTGCTTCTACGTACGCTTCGGACACAGTTATGATATCTCAACCGACACCGTGCTCTGGAAAACTGCCCAGGAGATTGGTATTAGTTTCTGAGCGTTCTTCTCTTCTCAAGGACCTTCTACGCGGGTGTCGCTAACGCGTATTGTGTTTTAATGATTGCGCAAGTCGATCAATTAGGCTGGCCGGATGATCCGCCAAAGTCGGTACGACCGATTCACTTCTTGATAGCGTTCACCTCCGTTTGTGCGTATGTAGATGGTCCACGGAAGAATTTCTTGAAGGTGCGAGTCCTTGTGCTTCGGCTGCGCCACTGCATATTGCTCATACGTCCCCCCGCGGTGAGATCGGGAAAACAATCACCGTCAAAGAAATCCTAAAGTTGTGTTTCATGAATTATGGGAGGGTAATTAGCGAGCCGAAATGAAATAAGTCACACCAACGAACAAGCGTTGTTGGTTTGGAAAATGTGTGGAAAGAGCCCAGGAGACAGGATCTGTATTGCTTCGGAGATGTATCCAGAATGGTCAGAATAGTGAAGATTGCGGCGATGTTGCGTTTTCGTGTGCTCCGTGTTCCGTGTTATATCGCAGACCGAGAAGACGGTTGCCGAGCCAGTAATATTGAGGTCCGAGTACGTGCATATTACTGCAATGAGACACGACGACGACCTAGAAATTTCGAACATATAGCCTAGCACCCGCCCTTTGAACTATCATCAAAGTAGTCGTCCACAATGAACGTTCGAGTGACACGTGTCGAGGCGGAAGGACGTATGCTATGTGCGTAGATAAAGCGAGTCGGGCACTGTACGTCGTAGGTGGAATTACACCAAATCGGGTGAGCCTGGAATGAGGAAGCGTGTGATCAAAGGATGTCGCAATGAAAGGACATGTTTGAGGAGGAAAGACGGTAAGAGAGGACGCTCACGTGAAACCTAAACGAATGACAAAAGAGCGATACGAGTACTGTCTCGACAGCCTCTCAATCTTACCAGGACAACATCTTGGCCGCATGAGGTGCCCATATGTCGTTTAAACACGAGACGATGGTGA
This sequence comes from Neocucurbitaria cava, assembly GCA_027946455.1. Taxonomy (NCBI): domain Eukaryota; kingdom Fungi; phylum Ascomycota; class Dothideomycetes; order Pleosporales; family Cucurbitariaceae; genus Neocucurbitaria; species Neocucurbitaria cava. The sequence goes on along the minus strand of JAPEUY010000002.1, from coordinate 1,030,284 downwards.
AGATTGATGCATGAACCATGCCAGCGGCAAGTCCTACGTGTCAAGGTGATATGTTCGCGGTGTACTTCGACGTGAACCATCGAGTGGCGTTAGTGGCCTAAAGGCACCGGTTGTGGGAGGCTGGCGCTTCATTTGTGCAAGCCGGTGAAACAGCAGGCCCGTCTTACAGTAGTCAGTCCACGGCTGCTTGCGGTATCCTGCTTGGGGAAAATCAATTCCTGACGCTGCAAAGGCTGAGCGGCGCATTCAAAACAAGTCGCCCGACGAGAGGAATCCGGTGGCAGCCGCTAGGCACACGGTCGCAGACTCGCAGTAGTCAATAATAATTCAAGGCATCCTAGTTGTGTCGGCAACGCGCAGGTGGCGCAGAGGCTGTCTCGCGATCGGGCAGGATATGCATCCGTCGCTTGCATTCCAAGAAAAGCTGAGATGAGTGCGCTGAGTGATGTATTGCGGCCCATAGAGGGGCAGGTGGTGACCAACATGACTATGCCGGGATATGCGACGTTCATGGATAATATCTGACAAGGCGTACATTATACCGCTGTGGGATTAGTTACAATCAGTGCCTTGATCAACTGTTGAGATAATAAATAGGTAAGAATTGCTAGGCATTAAAAGATGGTGTGGATGAGTGGTTGTCAAACATGGTTTGCTTCGTTGACCTTGCATGATATGAGGGGTTAACTTTGCGTGGCGCTGGACTGTCGGCAGGCGGAGAAAGCGCCGCCTGATCTTAAGGCTTGTGCTGTGAGAACATCGTTACCACTTCAGGTCTGGGCAGCAATAAAGGTCGAGCGGTGTATCTTGTGGAAGCGTCTCGCCCAACTGCCGGCGAGAAAGCAAGGGAAAACCAAAATTTAGCTCAAATCGTTGGTGATATTTGTGGACTGCAACCGCGGACCAATACGTGGGTGCAAATGGAAGGAGCACCCTGCATAGTCCTCTGAAACATGGGGTACGATAGGAGGTCATACAGAGGAGGTTGGTTGACAACAATTCACCGACCGCTGGAGTGATCGCTAACGAGGCCCAGCCTGTGGCGCTACGTATCCATCCCGCATATCTGCAAGCCGTTGTCCTCCGTGACAGGACCAGCATCGGGATACAAACTACAGGGTTGACAGCTGGGAGCCAGGGCGAGCGATAGGCTGACACTTGATCGTGGTTTGATATACTTTCCTAGTATACTTGCCACATATACGATCAAGTGTTGACAGCGCTTGATCATAAAGTGCACTACCTATCACAATATGCCCAAACGCTGTCAGATGTTGGCGGTTATCGGGCCAAAGCCGCCGCACTCAAAAATATCATGACACAATGGCGGTACATAGGGAACCATGAGTAGACAGGGTACCTGATGCGGCACAGCAGGGAATCCATCAAACCGGTGATGGATGCCTTGGAGTTGGGTGTCTTTTAGATGAAAGGCGTGATTGCCCTATAGCGTGGGGTTGGGGAAGAATCATTCGTTAGACTTCGTCTTACCTACTTCTTCTAGTAGTGCCGGCCATATCAAAATTGGTGCTGAAGAATATCGTGCAAAGAGGCTAAACTTAACCTAGTGGGTCATGGTGTGGCAAGTATGCACACATTTGTATGCGGAGCGGAGTCGTTGTGAGGCTTGTCGCGTCTTCCAGACCGGTGCGATTATCGCGATGTGTTCTTGGTAATGCATCCCACCAACGCCAGAGAGGCAAAAAGTGATCAAACGACGAATGCATAGGTCATGACTCGGACAAGCCAAAGCGAGTTGCAAAGCCGTCCCCTGTGGTGAGAAAGTGATCGGTGACCTTTTGACGGCAGCAACCAGGTAGATCGTCCCGGCAGAAAAAAGAGGAAGTTCCCGCCATCTAACGCGTGCAGGCTACAGGGTTACGACGTCACGTTCGCGTCGACCATAGTGAAGCTCGGCTGAGCTGCACTTGCGGATGACATGGCTCCGGACTGCTGCGCATGATTGAAATGCACTAGGCGATTGCAGAGCATCCATGGTGTGCTCGGCGAGGGTGGGTTATCGAAGACAGAAACCCGAGTCAATCGACGATAGATATAATAGTGTAATGTACATACGCGTCGTGGAAGCGTGGTACGTCTCAGGCGGGCCATGGACAAACTAATAATGCTTCCGTTTACGGCATCGACTAGCCTCACAAGCGACGCTGCTCGGGGATTGGGCTGGGCAGGGCAACGACTCGCGCTCGTAATCGTGTAATCGCGATAGAAGCGAAGCCGAGTGTGGTCCGTATTGCGCCTCCGCTATCCGTGACAGAAGCTATTGCCTTTCTACGCCAAAATGAGCATCGTCATCTCCACTATATTGCTCGTCTGACGGCCTGGGAGAAGAAAACTCTGCTGCAGGCAGCGGGAAGGTGTGTTAAATCGAAGCGTGACGACGAGGATGGCTTCTGATAGAGGCATTGTTATTGCAGCACTTGGACAACAGCGGTATCACCGAAATACCCGCGACTCGTTAATGAAGTCACGCAGGCATCCTGAGTGGTGCATGTTTGAGATATCGCCCCTCACCGAACAGAAGCCTGACAAAGCACCGTACCCGAGCGGTTCCAAGCTGCTGTAGCATCCAAGGTCCCACGTTGAGGCCTCCGTTTCGATGGACAGACTAGCCGGCAAATGGAAGGTATAGTCCTAGACGTTGGTGTTGGCGTGCAGTTTGTGTGATCTGTGGTGTCGAGCGTGATTACGTGTGCATCTATTTTCACACTACCAAACAAGAAAGAGCAATCCTCCTCGGCCTGTTTCGTATGACCATGCCCTTTTGCTCCACCAACAGTCCAACCGGAGTCTCGAACTGCCAGGTCACCGACGGCAGAGATATCGATAGACCATCTTTGACTACTGGGATCATGCGCCTCCCTTGCGTCGCGTCTTCGACTGCAAATATTGCCCTCACGGTTCCACGGTTAGCGTTGCTTGCCTCAACAAAGGCGTCGTTTATCCTCCCCAGGCTATTTGCCTATGAGCCAAGCACACGACTCCAAAAGCAAACCCACTCCCCAACCGCTGCTAGTTCAGGAGTGGCGCGCGCAATACCGCGATACGTGTTTCGCCAGGGGCGCTGAGAAGGCGGTCTCGCGGTGCAGATTGCCTTGGAACCCTCGCGACTCTGGCCTCCATAACACCTAATGAACAGCCCTAGCGTCGGGGTCGTCGGGGTGCATGCATACGTGCAATTGGCCGGAAGCGCCGGGGCCGAGGGATGCAAGCAGCTCTAGCTATGGGTCCACTTGATTGGGAGCACACGATGCAAATGATTCTGCAAACAAGTTGTCAAGAGGATTGCAAGATCAGCAGCTCGCCCAAACCTCAGCCTGCAAAGCTTCGCGTTGGACAGGGTTCGGGCTCGGAATTAGGCATGCTTAGGGTAAAGTAAGACGATGATTTTGTTAGGGCGGCCCGGCTGGCGGCTTGCTCGTATCGCTTCTGATGAGTCTGGCTGCAGCACCTCAGCGTTGCGGTCGCCGCACGCGTGCATCAGCGTCTCTCTGTCTGCTTTTTGGATGCCTGTGAGCGGACTGCAGCATGGACAGAGGATGCGATCCATGCCGCTTCGACACAGCACAAGCAACGGCCAGTCAAAGCGAAGCAGAGCTAAACACGGCATGGGCGGAATGATGGACAAGCGAACTGCCATTCGAGACCGCCCGGCGCTGTCTGATGATGATGGACGGATGGAGCATCGATCCTTTGCATCGTTTCTGCACGACGCTATCCGAACAGTCGCGCATGGCTAACCTCAGCCGCTTACGGCAATCACTGAGCAGCTGTTGCGAGACGCAAGTTTGATGGCGAGAGGCTGGCCAGTGTCGTGGGAGCCGGTGGCAGCGTGCCGTCGCAAGTGCGTCTAGGTTTGTGTAGGGGGGAGGTGTCCTCATCATCTGGGTGTGTGTGTGCTCACTGCTCCGCCTGGGCCAGTAGCAGTAGGTGGTGCAGCTGGCCGTGACGCGCAAGGGATCTCACAATCTCTCCTGTCTTGCTGATGAGACGGCAGCGCTCCGGGGAGCAGGCCAACCATGCTGGAGGGTGCAGAGAATTGATGAGGCCCACCAGCGCTACCGTTTCTGCCTGGACCGAGTCCCACGCCTTGTTTGTGTGGTGGGGTGAACAATGGCTGAAGCCCCCTCTGGGACGCGCAACGGCGACGGGCCAATCAGGCGCGGCGGGATTCGCTGAGGCTGTACGCTGGCGGTGATGGTCGCAGCGGCGCAGCTGGGGCTCCTGGGACGCTCGGTATGGATGCTATGGATGCTATGGATGCTTTGGGGCAAAAGCCGTGAGCCATGGGATTTGATTGTTCACGCCGTCTGACGCGCAGCGCCCATCGCCCGTCGTTTAGGGCTCTTGGAGCAATGCGCGCGTCGTTCGGGAGTCGAGGGCTGAAGCCTGAGTTGCGTGCCACCGTCCACGTCCGACCGCAAACGCCGCCCGCACAATGGCAGCATGGCGAGCCTGACTCTGTCGCGGGACACTAGCAGGCAGCGCAGCGAGGTCCGTCCCAAGACCATCGCCGTGGTTTGTGAAGCCCTCCACTCAGCACGCTGGCTGGCGGCTGCACGTCGCCGCGCCCGTCCGCTCCAGCACTCAGTCTTGGTCAGTCTCTCCGTGTGATGTCAGGCGCAGGCGGGACGCGGAGCTGGCCTGAGTCCTGCTCGACGCTTGCAACTGCAACGCCTGGCGCAGCCTGTCTCTCCAGCGCTGTCCCAGTGCAGTGAGTGCATGCACCAGTGCACCCTTGCCCGCGTCGTGACCAGCAGCCAGCCGCCAGCAGCCCGCAGCGAGCAGCGCGGGACCAGCGGGCTTTGTCTGTGGCCTAATTAACCCGCCGCGGCTTGGCTCCTGTGGCTCCTAGTCTCCTCTGGCTCCTCGCTGGCCCTCGCGCTGCGGCCCCGGTCGCGGCTGCTTTGTGACTGGCCGGGGCGTCCGTGCGAGCAGCAGGCGCGGTTGATGTCAGAGCGCGGCTTCTCCTTCTGGATCCTGGATCAGCCTCTTGGGGCGTTGCTCTTCCCTGCCTGGAACCTTCCGAGCCTTCACGACTCCGTGTGTGAATTACCTATGTTTTATTCATCCCCATCGGCCCCAAGCCATGTCTGCGCAAGCAGCAGACGCGTGCGGGCCTCCGACAAGCCGCCTCCTCCCAGCACAATCACTCTGACCAAGCCGCCCTGGGCATAGCTGCAAGACACGCACCGTACCTGCCCTCACCCTCTTCTTTATTGTGTTCGCCTGTCCCCTTCTTTGCCTCACCTTCCCAAGGCCTGTGTTCGCAAGCATCGTTGCTGTTTCCCGGAAAACAGGGTTGCATTCATTGGCTCAGCACATATTTTGCGCTGGGTGCTGTCAACAGTAATCTCCTTGCTTGCCTCCAGCACGCGGGACCACGACACACCTTCATTGCCAATGCAGTGAAGGACCATAGTTGCGTGCAAACAATACTTGCGGCCACAATAGACGACAATAGTCTCCCATGCTTGCCGGCCAACGTTGACGTTGCCGCCTCCTCACCACCTCTCCCTCTACCTCACTCCTCTACTTCACCTTCCCACCATATCGCCGTCCACATGCTCGAGCTACAGCTCCCTCGTCCAATGCCTCACGCCCTCCCGCGGGAGCCTCCCTTCGACTTCTACGCCTCGGCCTCTCGCTCCATGAGCAAGTTGGACGCCACCATGCAGCTTCCATACCCCAGGATCACAAATGGACATGACCTCGACTCGCTGAGGACTGCTCCAAGAGCAACACCTCTCACGCCTCCGGGTCTCCCGGGCTCAGCGGTGAGGGTAGTGTCTTTGCCCGCGAATCAGGGTGCCGGACACCACTACGGCTACCAACTACCAGCAATTGGAAACTCGAGAACGGTCACAGCCCCCAGAAGCCCCAGTCCACAGAGACAGCAATCTCAGCAGGCACAGCCGTCCCAGGACGTAATTCAGACACCACGAAAGAGATATTCGATCTCGCCAAACCTTCGGATACCTTCGACCATCAGTGCACCTCAAGATGGATTACCTCAGTTGGCTGCAGAGGTGAGCACCCCCGTCTTCCATCCCCGTGTTTTGGCTAACCTTTCAAGGTGACATGTCTCTTTTGGTTCGAAAGCTCGACGACGCTTAAGCAAGTAGTAGACGTGACCTCGCCACGCCAGGTCATCCAGCCCCTTGTCTCTGACGCACACCCCACGACTGGTTTCAGGAAATGGGTCGCAACAATCTTGACGACTACTCAGGTTGCGCAGAATGTCATTCTTCTGGCATTGCTCTTCATCTACAGGTTGAAGCTGACTAACCCCACGGTCAAAGGAAAGCCAGGTAGCGAATACCGCCTCCTTACCGTAGCGCTCATGCTTGGCAACAAGTTCCTCGATGACAATACGTACACGAACAAGACGTGGGCGGAGGTGTCAGGCATCTCAGTACAAGAGGTGCACATTATGGAGGTCGAGTTTTTGAGCAACATGCGATACAGCCTATTCACATCGAAGAAAAAGTGGGAAGAGTGGCACACCATCTTGGGCAAGTTTGGCACCTTCTTCGATCGCGCTTCGAAGATACCTGCGTCTGGCGCCGTAAGCCCCGTTGGGCCGCCTACACCTTCGCTCGCTATCCCGCCGAACTTCGCTCCATCGCCACCCACTACGCAACAGACCTCTCCGCCCACATCGTTGATGTATTCGCCCAGCCATCTGGCATATTCCAACACACCTTTGTTGCAACCTCAGGCCACATCCGCCACTGTTTCTCCCATCGGCACTCTTCCAGAACTCGGTCCCATCACCCAACGTAAACGAAGCAGTGATTACAATTCCGAGCCACCACCAAAGCGACAGGCTCATGGGTTCACTCCTGGACCTTACGCTAATGCCCCGCTCGTCCCCACCCTGCAAACGCCTGTGAATAGATCGTTTGAACCACCTTCTGTCCATCGACTCCCACCTCTGCCGAGTCTTTCAATACCTCCACCGCAACACATGGCACCTACTCAATTAAAGAACTGGTCGGAACTCCCACCTCCCGTTTCTGGTGGCCGGTCGATGGCTATGGTATATCCGCCACCTGTTCAATGGCAGCAGCCCGTCAGCACCCCGACTTCCACGATTGGCCCCTCTTTCCCCAACACTTACACGCCAACCGCGGATCGATCTCGTCAAATCAGTCCATTCCCACCATCGGCTGGATCTTCGCCTGTGAGCGCATCTTTTCCGACATCTGGTTCAAGGCAACTATCGCCCTCATACTTCCTCAATCAGCGCCAATCACCATATCGACCGGTTCGTGGTGTTCACACTCTATTGGTACCGCCGCCTCAAACGTCGATTCATAATCCTGCCAAGAACATCGCATATGATCAGATGCAATATCAGCCTTTGGGACGACCCATGACCGAATGCCGGACGGGATTTTTACCATACATGGATCGCAGTGCTTGGCCGGAGACCAATCAGTTCAATCAATTACCCATTCCCCAACAACCGATCTTCCGCTAGATCAACCACTTTACATTCGATGTAATGATTTTACCACAGAGTGGCCCCCGACGATGGATCAATCCACTTCTACACTACAGATGATTTTATTTACTGCGTTCGAGCGTGCATTGTATTTGGCGGTCCTTTTATTTGCATCACGCGGTCACAAAAATAAGACCAGCGTTTTCCTTACTGCATACATCGGCATCTTCAGGCGTTATTGTACAAATACGATGCTAGACCGAGCTGGTCAGCACCCAAAGTATAGGGTCTTGAACACATCGATTTGATGTACAGCTAGTATACAGCTGGTTCTACTGGGTGCTCATGGAGTATGGAGATTAGCACTGATAGTGGAGTAACCAGGGATCATGGTACATTGATGATCATTCAGGAGAACAATAGGAGCATCTGGATTCGGTCTTGGGACCGATAATGAGCTCCTGGGAATTGAACATATTTGAAGCTCCGAACCCTAAGAAAATTCTTGCTTCGTGATTGTCTTTACATTTCTACCTGTGGTTGTGCGTTACTAATATCAAGTATAAAGCTTGCGGTGATTGGTTGGGGCGCAATGAAATCACCTCGCGTGCGCCTGCTTCCTTTGCCATCGTGCGGGGTCGCAACACCCGAATCATTGATCGGAACCATACAACAGACCTCGATTACTTTCGCAAAATTCAATCAGTCTCGATCCATAGGTATAGAAATACTTTAAAACTGCATCCATGCGCGCACATGAGGGAACTATTTGAGTCACAACTACAATCCGGATCTGTGCGTACCATGCATCAAAAGAATGTGCATGACTACATAGACTATCCTAGTGGGCCTCCCACTCTCATCGTTTCGATTCTCGTAGACGACGTGTGCGACCGGGGGTATTAAGAAACCCTGGTTTCATGATTGTAAATGATACATTTTTATTATCGTTGACGGTGTGCAGATTAGGAAAGACCACTCAAATGCTCTTCGTTGCATCACTCTCCCTCCTCCAAGTCATTAGGTTATTTGGTGCATGTAATTCATTTCCGTTATAATTCTCCCAGATGCGCTTCTACCTAGGTTCCTATACCGACTTCCTCAACCCCATAACTAGACAAGTATCCTAGATCTCCGAGACGGTAGCGACATCCAGAGTCAAAATGAGGACCAAGGCGCAATATTAGCGGCGACGCTCCTAAATCTGGTCAGAATGTACTGCTAATAATAGTAAGGAAACGTCCACTTACCTCGAAGTAGTGTCTATCGTCCCGTGGAGGTTCTCTATTGCTCCTTCCTCGTAGCGGATGCCCTTCATTGCGTGGAAAAACGCTCTCACTCAAGTCAGCAATCCGCCTTTGGTCCGCTAATTCAATCATTCTGTCTGCCTCCCGTGCCGGGATAGGAACGATAGAGCCCCATTCGCTGGCCGCATCGCAGAAGTCAATCATATCTAGCCTCTCAGCTATAGCTCATCAGTATTTTTCTATGCTGTTATCCTCTTTGAACATACCGTCACTCATCCCCCTCTGTCGTTCACTCTCTTGTTCGCGACGTTCCCGCTGCAGTAAACGATCCGGATTCATCTGCATGAAGCCTATAGGGTACTGTGGCTGCTTGATCATCCGTGACACAATAGCCTGGTAGGTCGCAATGTAGTCGTCCTTTCGAGGACCTGAAATCTTTGCAAGTGCGTACTGAGGCTGAAAGGGCGCGAGGAAGTCGATGAGCCAGACAAGGTCAGCATCGCGCCCGGGATAGTACTCGAGGCCTTCGATAAGACGGTGTGTGAGTCGGAGCGCGAACAGTCCTATGATGAGAAATTCAGGAGCCGCCGACGGAGGAGTAGACCTTGGTGGTGCCGATGGCGCGCGGCGAGGTACGACATCAGGCGGTGGGAAAGGCGTCGAGCTATGATGCTGCATATTCGGTGCTGGAGTACGTACACGATGCTAGCGGTGTGAGGTCGCAAGATAGAAGCAATCTTTCGCCGTATCTTCACGTGGCCGCGTAGCCGTGCTTCAATGACGGACAGGCAAACGGTAAGAGCGGTCAACTTTGACACGAGGATGTCGCCATTGCTCCAAATTTCCACGCATGATCACTCTATAAAGCCTTTCCCGACTCTCATAATCCTCGACTCCTGCGCATATCAAAACACCGTCGAATCTCACATTTTTGAGTTCAAACCCCATTTACTTCTTTCTACACCACAGTGTATACGAGAGCACTATGCATTTCCACAATATTGTCACCACTCTGTTCCTCGTATTGGCCGCCTCAGTCTTCGCAGTCCCCGTTGGCGAGGTGGACCTCTTGACGCTCAACTTCCCGTCCGAGAACTTCACAGCCCTCCTCAACACCGCCGCCGATCATTCATCCGCACTGCCGTGTCCCGCTAGCGATAAGTGTGGTGTTGTTACTTTCCAGAGCGGCCAATACGTCGGGTTTGGCGAAGGCATCTGCATGCCGATCAGCGGCAGCGTTTTGTCAATCTACGTTGCCCATTGCTACTGTTCGATTTGGAAGTATGTATCAAGCCTTGAAAGTCATTTGGGTGAATTGCGCATCTAACCGGACGAACAGCAAGTGTACCTCTACCGGCAAGAAGACCGACGTATACGTCGGCGGCATGATGATGTGCCAGCAACCTCAGCTGGCGAGCAGCTTCTCCAAGGAGCCCAAGTTCATCTCTTGTGGTGGACGTAAGGCCGGGTTGCCCTCCTAGGAACATGTACCCACAGCCTCCCATTGCTGCGGCTGTGATTCCAAAGCGTGGACACAATTGGCCAATGTTGCAACCTCGATCTGGGCCTCTGTGCGAATCATCTTTCTTACAGTCAATTATTCATGTTTGTGATTTATGATCTATGGCTTCGATGTTTATGGAGAGATATGGAAACCTCATTCCTCATGAGGGATATTTGAATGAATGCTCGGAAAACTGGTAAGAAGGTTTTCAGAGTTGGCTATGTATGCTAGCACAATTGGGATCTATCATTAGTAGTGCTGGACTAACTAAATATGGTTAGCGAATATGAGTCGAACTTGACAGCTGATGACCACCAATCACCCGTGAAGTATAATAGTTCAGCTTTCCTCATCACTAGACAGCATATTGGAATCAAATTCGTATCTCTTGGTTCTCATCGACCCCCTCAGGCCCATCGTTTACTTGAGTCGGGCATTTGATGAATCAAGGTTCCATAATGGACTACTCCAACATCCCAGGGACTTTACCCCACACCTACAATATCCTCCCACCGATTGCTCGTGATGAGCCGCTTCCAGCCGCTCTCACATCACCCAAGCCACCAACCACAGGTGCTAAACAGATCTTCGCATTCTGGCACTCCGGCCTCGCCACACTACCACCATTTACTGCGCAATGTACTCGCCTGGTACCGTCGCTTCTCGCCTTTAGGATGGACCATCTACGTCCTTGACGTGGTTCCAAATTCACCACTCAACGTCTCCAACTTCATAGATACAGCCTCACCGTCCGTCGTACCTGCGGCATTTACCCATAAAACGCTCGACGGGCACTATGCAGCGCAACATACCTCGGACTTGATCCGCTACCCTTTCCTCCTAAAATATGGAGGTGTCTACCTCGATGTCGGCATTCTGCAATTTGGAGACCTAGATTGGCTCTGGACAAAACACATTACCAATCCGGAGTCTTCCTTCGACTTCGCAGGTTTCACAATGGGAGACCCACCGGATCTCCAGATTGTGAACTTCGCGCTCATGAGTGGCGCTAACAACCCGCTCGTACGACGTGCACATCATATTGTCCTGAAGGTATGGGAGGGCAAGACGAACACTACTGGCGCACACAAACACCCGCTGGTCTCGCATGTCCCGCTGATGCGCGTACCCCAAGAGGTTGTCGTGGATCATGAAGGGCACGGGAAGATGGTAATCAATGATGAAGTCATGACCGACTACGCAGTGCAAATTCAGTGCATGGGATCTGCACAAGGCTGGCTCGACGAGGAAGATAATTGGGATGGGCCAAAGTATGTACGGGAGAAGTGCTGGTTACTCAGCATGATGACCGGTGCATTTCCACATGAGCAAATGACAAATTGGAGCGGACAGCGGCAATTCGACCTGCTGAAACTCCCAATACCGAAAACGGGCGAAAAGGAGAGCGAAGACCAGGCATTAGCTAGGCAGATTGTGGAGAAATTGGTAGCAGACAGCTGGTGTTTGAAGCTCGGTCATGGCTTCTCGGCGAAGCTCTTTGGTGGTGATACTTTGGGTATGCTGTGGAGGAAGCACGATGGTAGCGATTGTGAAGATGAAACTTATGCCGGGTGGCTGCGGTGGGCTGAAATCAATTGCAGACAACAGCATGTCATCGGGCCTATGAAGGTACCTGTGTATGAGCCTACTATGAGAGGAAAGCTTTTACCATAGTATAAGCATAGAACTAGGCTGGACTACAAAGCTTGATCAAACCACGAAAGCGGAAAATGCAAGGAATGTTTGCATCATAATTTCTGGCTTCCACGTTTCCAATATTCGTAAAGCCAGAAATCTAGAGCCATAGTCGGAGGTCTAGTGGTTCTTTCAGAAGGTGAGAACTTGGTTTTGGTTGAGAAGAGCGGCTGCGGTTGTGACATTCAGGCACTTGACTGAATACGATAATTTGTGCAGGGGCACGTATTGAGCACATATTAACTCCGAACAGATGCTAAGCGAAGCGCGTAAGATTGGGGGCTCATATGCAAGAAGTTCTTATTCCGGCAACAGCCGACATTACATTGAATGTAGTCGTACCTGTTTAGGAAATCTTCTGGGGCGTAGCCATGATCGCCCAAAGGTTCAAGTACTACTTATCATCGTTTCTTAGAGAACTCTCCGAGCAATACAATATGCTCTTGCATCAGTCATAGAAAAAGAGTGCGCGGGGAGGGTATCATATCGATGAAGTCAGTCCAGCTTTGAATGCCGAAACACGATTCCCCCGTGTCTGTCAGCCGCATCAACTCCGTGCATTCGCAGCATACGGCAGCGCATATACGTAAAAAAGTTGATATGCGTAGGTGGACTTCGACCGATGAGGTCCTATTGATTCGTATTTAGAAAGGTAGAGGTCCTCGTAGTGGCTGGAAAACGGCTCATCGGCTTACCTTGCTCGCCTTGCTTACCATCGATATTAGCGACTGTACAACGCACATGATACGACAGACACGGTCTCTTCTGGGAGTGATAAATATACCACCAATTGATGCTACCGTATGTCTCTACGAAAAAACTTCTCTCAACAGCAATACTGCCATAAATCGGTGACACACTGCACTCACGAGATCTCAGAATGGAAGATGACTTACTACCGCGGACAGCCGATGGTGACATACGATATCTTTAAGCGATATTAAAATTGCCACTAACTATTCGACTCTTCCTGTTCCTGCAGGTAAGCGTGTACAGAAGGCCCGAGCAATACTCCAGACAAGTAACACCACTCACCCTGCATCTCGTAACTGAAAGACCCGAGTAGCAATCCTGGAAGTAGGCGACCCACAATTCCTCTTCCAGACTGGTCCTCTCGACAACGAGTGAGAGTCTCATGAATGCGAGCGTTCCAATGTGCCATCTTTAGACTAAACGGTGACGTGAACTTACCTATAAGATGGCAACGAGTACTTCGATCTTGGGATATCTTCATCAGAGCGTTCTCCACAGCAAACTTCTACACAAGACTTGTTTCCAATCCCAACTCCCAATTCCAACATGCGCTTCCTCAACCTCGCCACCGCCGCTACCCTTTTGACATTGGCCACAGCCTTCGTGATCCCATCCGACAGTCAGGATGGCGTCTACGCTGTCCTGACCCGCGACGACGGCACCGAAGTGCACACCAAGATCGCCAAGGCCGCCGAAGAGAAGCGCGATCCAACCGGCATAACCCCCTACAACCAAGTGGGCGGCCTCGAGAAACGCCAAAACGACCGTATCTGGTGTGGCTGTGGATTCGGCATGAACTCCGGCAACTGTGATGCCGCGGTAGCAGATCTCAAGAGCCAGATGAGTAAGAAACCCTCCCCAATCACCACCCAACCCTACATCTAGTCTCTTTTTGTTTAGCTTACTCACTCTCTTTGCTTAGAACCCTCCTTCGTAAACGCTGGACAGTCTTTCTACTCTATTCGCGGGGACGTTGTGGCTTTTGCTTGCAACCGCAGCCCCAATAGGTCGTGGCTTCTGGTTGCGAGTGATTACGCTAATGCACTTGGACGCATTACGGGTGCATGTGGACGTTATATTGCTGGAGCTACTGAGTTTGGTGATCCGGATCAGGCGCTGATTGTGGGATATCAGCGTTATGCTAATGGGGATAATTTCTGCGCTGGTTCGACTAGTTCGCCGGCAAATCACTGCTGAGCTGGCACACTCTAGAAGAGGCGTACAGCCTAGGTGGTGTATTGAGATAGTTACTGTATCTTATGCATGGTGTTGAGTTGTGGAAAGTGATACGAGTTGTAGAACCTAACGGTTGCTTGACATCGTACGTAGTCAATTCATTATGGTTCCTACATTTTGTCAGAACAAAAGGGATTACACGCTAGCGAGTTGAAGTACTTACTCCTCACTGTCGATAGTTATGATTGACTATCTGCCGCCCACTTCCATTCTAGATACAGCTTCAACTCTTTGTCTGTTGCAACGACTCTCTTCCACTCTGGCTCAAACCCCTCTTCGAATCCAGTCGCTCTTAATCGATCCCGATAGAATATACGATAACTATCAAGCGCATACGTTCCCATACCAGGTAAATGTGCAATCTCCCACCCTTCGCGCTCATCATCCAAACCCAATACCTCTCCAGGCTTCACATCAGCCCCGCACCCTCGTGAAGGATAGTGCAGTTTTCTATATCTTCTTTCCTTGCAAGGCGGTGCTGCAAGCCACGCCTGCGCCAGCGCTATCAATCTCGCGGCTCGAATATTGTGCAGTCCTATGGGCTGCAGAATTGCAGTCAGGGTCTCAAGAGATGCCAGGGAGAGGTCGAATGGAGTTGGATATTCCGAGAGTATTTCGAACAAGACGGGTCGAGCCATTTGTCCGCGCGTCTGGTTCCAGAGGATGGATTGAACTACTAATGCGTATAGGCTGTCGCAGATACGCTCTTGGATGAGGCCGTATGTTGCTGGCTGGAGGAGGAAGGATAGCCCTGGTGGTTGAGGTAGAGTGATTGGCCGCCCTGCAAATGTTTGAGGGAAGAAAGGTGAGATCGTAACTTTATCTTTCTCTTTGGACCGTTTGGTAAGTGGTTTCTCTTTCCGTGTAGGCGATGGAGTTGGAGGTTTGATTACACGACTTCTTAGTGTGACTGTCATCTCCTAATACTAGAACTGTCTCCTGAGTACAACTGGATTGCTTTCAACCAAAAAGAATTCGATCTAGGGCAACATAAATATGTATAGTATCGAAGTAGCCAGTTTTCTAGGTCCAATTGAGTTGCGCTCAGGAAGGCCGATCATATACGTCATCGAAACCCTTACTTCTGTCATAAGCCATACAATGACCATCAACGAGACTGACGTCCACCCAAAGAATTTCATAAAAACCCTCAATTGACCATGATACAAAAGAAACCAAACAATCAGGGGATATTCGACGACACCTGCCTCAAGAATGCCAGCTGACATAATCCGCCCCCACCACACTTTCCCCAATCAGCCCGACGAACAGTCTCCACCCGGAAGCCGGAACGGTTCCACCAACAATGTCATCAATCTTACATATCTAATAATGTACCTCGCAATGCCATCCCGTCAGAGTCCAAACACAACGAAAAATGTCCTTCGTAGTCGACGACAATGACCACGATGAAGACGAAGAAGAAATAGCAATACACCCACCCGCCCGCTACGAAGGCGAAGATACAAGTCCAACGACTCAGCGAGAACTCAATGGCTGGTATGCGTATCCCATAGCAGCAGAAGTCTTCGCCGTCGTTGCAGTCGGTATGTTCCTGCCAACTCCCCCGCCCAAAAACTTTCCATCTGCAATCTCAGCTAATGAAAGGATAGGTGCATTCCTCCCTGTTGTGCTTGAGCAATTAGCTCGAGAGAATGGTGTCTTCTTCTCGGATCGCTCAAAGCCTTGCGTTGATGTCTCATCCGGAAGAGTGCGGATGCGCGCTGAAAATGGCAATGGTGAGAAAGAGTCGGAGCAGTGTATGATTACGTTCATGGGGAAAGAGATGTCGACGAGTAGTTTTGCCATGTATACGTTTTCTGCGGCGGTGCTTGTGCAGGCTTGCACGCTTGTGTGTTTTAGTTCGTTTGCGGATCATGGTATGTATCTTCCACTTTTCTTGAATTTGCGTTAGTCAAAACCGACACGATGCCTACATACGTATCCACGTCTCCTTAGCCAGTCGGTTTAAAGCTCACAAATGTACAGGGCCATACCGCAAGAAAATGCTCTTGACATTCGCATACATAGGCTCCGTCGTCAGCGCGCTATTCATCTTCATCTCCCCCTCAGTATACTACCTAGCGCCTATCCTAGTCATCATCGGCGTCACAAGCTTAGGCTGCTCCTTCGTGCTTTTAAATGCCTTTCTTCCCCTCCTCGTCGCCAATCACCCGGACGATTCCCACGACAATCTACGCTCATCGGACAGCTCCTCACAAGTCGAGCTTGGAAGACTGAATCCACAGAACGGATCAACTGCAGCAGCGCATAAATTCGATCCTGACAAGCTCCCTCGCGATCTCGAGCGCTCAGCCCAGATATCGAGTAAAGGCGTGGGGTACGGCTACATATCCGCAGTCTTTGTAGAAATCATTAGTATCCTGGTTCTATATCTCTTCAGCAAGACCGAAGCCCAGAAGAACAACCCCAGCCTATCGATACGAGTCATCCTATTGCTAGTTGGAATATGGTGGGCTGTATTCACAATACCAACATTACTATGGCTGCGGGTACGGCCAGGTCCTCCGCTTCCCACCCAACAATTGTTCTTTACCCGCTCGAAGCCACCGTCGTCCAAGATGCGCACATTCCTCTTCTACACGTCCTTCTCTCTGCGCTCATTCTGGCGCACACTACGAAGAGCGATTCGTCTGCGTCAAACGCTCTTGTTCTTGGTATCGTGGTTTCTCCTCTCCGACGCCGTGGCTACTATTTCCGGAACCGCAGTGCTCTTTGCCCGCACAGAGCTGCACATGGGCACTATTGCCATCGCCCTCTTATCCATTACGTCGATTGGGTCTGGTGTCGTGGGTGCATTTGCCTGGCCCCGGGTGCAACGGCATTTTGCGCTGCAGCCAAAGACGGTCTTGTTGTGCTGTGTTGCGGGCATGGAACTCATACCCTTGTACGGCCTGTTGGGATACATTCCGCTCTTCAAGAGCCTGGGGTTCATAGGACTCCAGCAGGCATGGGAGATTTACCCCATTGCTGTTTTGCATGGCATCGTGATGGGCGGGATCTCTAGTTACGCTCGCTCGGTCTACGCACCACTCATACCAGAGGGGAGCGAAGCCGCCTTCTTCGCGTTGTATGCAGTGACTGATAAGGGGAGCAGTGCTTTTGGACCAGCGCTTGTAGGGTGGATTGTCGATCGGGCAGGAACGATCAGGCCAGCATTCATCTTCTTGGCGGTGCTCGTGTTGTTGCCTGCGCCGTTGCTGTGGTGGTTGAATGTCGAAAAGGGGAGGGATGATGCGAGGGCTATGGCAGACGGAGACGGTAGGGGAAGGGGAGCTTATGAGAGAGTATCGGAAGAGTAGCTGGAATTTGGTGGTTAGATGTGATGATTATACTTGCTGGTGGGACGGATGATTGCTCGGATTAGGTGCAACATACCTCGTAACCAATAGCTGTAATGATTACATGAATAATGCCCCTCCCAACCAGGGAATGTGGCATTGATGGTCTGTCTGCAAAGGCTCATAGTTCCTTAACGCCTCCCAATGCTAATGACAGCGCTGTGCTCACGCTCGTTCTTCAATCCTTGGCCGCTTACTATCCCGATCATTGTCCCCTCCCAATCTTTTCCTCTCCCCAAGCGGCTTCGCATTCGCCCCAGTCGCACCCTCTCGATCCCTATCTCTCCCACCAAACGAGTCTGGCCTGAACCTGTCATCCACACCATAATCGTCCTTGTTTCTCCGCGACCGATCCTGGCCTAAATCTCCCCACTGCCCCGTATCTTCACTCTTCATGTCCTTGTAGCGTGTCCTACCCTTCTTGCCCAGTTTTGTCATGTCCCTAATCTGCATGTACTCGGGCAACACGTCGCGGTTCGTCTGGTCTTCGAAGCGCGCATTCATGAGATTTCTCCTGTCGACGCCCAGCTCCTTCAGCTCGTCGGTGAAGAAAGCACCCTTGTGGAAGTACTTCTGCATGTACTGCATCTGACCGCGTTCGCCTCGCTCGTCTTCCTGCTGGTGGATGAAGGCGCGGTCTTCGGCTTCGCGCTCGGCGGCAGATAGGTTGCGACGACGCTCCAGCTCTGCGCGCTCGGCTTCGGCCTCCTCTATAGCGAGCCGCTCGCGTTTTATGCGCCTCAACTCTCGTAGCTTCCATGCGGCGTATTCGGCAGCGGGATCGAGTCCGTCCGTGTCGTCGATGGCGTTGATGTCGGCCTCTTCCACGTCGTCGTCCCAATCCCTTTTGCCTGCCGCCTTCTCCGCTATGCGCTGCTCAATTTGGTCCTGAATTAGGGCTCTGTTTTGCTCCTGCCGCCGCGCCTCTTCCTCTGCTGCTATTTCCTCTGCTGACTTGACGGACGCTGCGCCCTGGTTCCGCTCATTTTTCTTCAGAAAGACTGGCCGTAAGAGCTTCCTTGGCGCTTCCTCTTCGCTGCTTGACTCCTCTTCTGACGACTCGTCACTGCCGCTGCCGCTCTCACTCCCGCTCCCACTCGCGCTGCCATCCTCGCCCTCCTCGTCTTCACTCTCCGTCTCAAACTCTTCTTCTAGGGCTTTGTTCTCAGGCTCCGACTTCTGCCGCGACGCGAGTTTTGACTTGAGCGCGGATTTCGGGAAGGACGAGGCGACGGGTGCGGGTTTGGGCTTCGTGAAGGGCTTCTGCTTAGGCTGCTCGTCCTCCGACTCGGATTCTTCAGAGCTGGAGGAGCTCTCTTCTGCCTCGACGGCACCGGGCTTTCCAGCGAACTGGCGCGTACGCACCGGCTGCGCGGTGAGCTTTTTAGATTTCGGGGGCGGCATGGCGAGCAACTGTGAGTGTTTGTAGCAATGAACATGCGCTTCCACTATTATTTGGCGTTCCTCACGGGCTAACGATAAATGGCATGCCGCGGTTGATGCAAGTGGCTTGGCGCTGCGTTCACTACACCCAACATGACTTGCTGTTAACCACGTTTACTTTTAGCACAGTCTAATTCAGATTGATTCATTCGTTCATTTTTCTCATGGTGGTGCAACCATGTAGGCTTTTATAAGCTGTGTGATATACAGGACCAACGTGTAAGGCAAGCGTAAGGTTAGATTCACTTTTGCGCAAGAGAAGGCTAGCATAATGCCAAAGAGCGGAGTATTATTGTCTATGGAATTGACGAGGCTGAGTTGGAGACTTCTTTCTTTATATGCCAGGAAAAGAAAGGCTCAATAACCAAGCTGGATAACACAGCTATCTCGGTCTATTCATTGTACGCCTCACAGGTCACCTACGCCTTTGGTATGATCGCGAACAATTTATTGAACAAGTTCGTTGGATCGTACTTCGCCTTCAACTCCTGCAGACGCTCGTAATTCGCCCCAAACACATCCTTGGACCGCTCTTCGTACTCTATTAATCGTTAGCATCCGTCCAAACCAATCCCTACCACTACTTCAGGAAACCGATATAGTACTTACGGTCATAATTCCCATACACCATAGTCGCCCCATGCTCTCCCCTCTTCCCAATCCACCCATCCCCACTTCCTCCCGTCGCCGCCCCATCACGCTCAAGCTCCGCCTTGAACAACAGCGCAACATCCCTACTCCACTGCCTACACACTGCATCATTCGCCTTATCCCACCACAGCGGCACAATCGCCGCGTTGAAATGCCTCCCTCGATTCGCAAACGCCATATCTGAATTTGGCACCTCAATGATCTTGGTAGGATCGAGCAACTCGAACATGATCTGCGTGCCCGCCGCGTCCGCGACTTCATCCGTGAACTTGGTGTACGCTTCGAGTATGGACATGACGAAATCGGGCCGAATGGGTAGTTCGAAACTCGATCCTTTGAGGCTGACGCGAGCGCCAATGGGGGGTTGCATGAGTTTATTCGCGTTTTCGTACTTGACCATGGCCATTGTGCTCATGGCTGGTTCGAGCGCAAGCACGTCTTTGAAAAGCTCTTTGCCCGCGTCTTCTGGGCCGTCGAAGACGCTGGCAACGAAGAACATGGTTTGCCCGCCTGCAGGGGGAGGCTTGACGAAGCCGATGCCACTTCCTGCTTTGCCTATTGCTTTCGTCTTCCCATCTGCATCGGGCGTGAAGATGGAATTGACTGCTTCCACTGCTTTACTGATAACCTCTGGTGTGGGTGGGAAGACCATGAAGCCAGCCCACATATCGCCCTGCTTGTGTGCGCGAAACACAAACTCCGTCACGATGCCAAAGTTCTGGCCTGCACCGCGCAGACCCCAGAGTAGGTCCTCGTTCTCGCTTGCTGAGCTCGTTACAATGCGTCCGTCGGCTAGTACTACAGTGCATTCGAGAAGATTGTCCGCCACGAGGCCGTGCTTGACGCTCAACCACCCGAAGCCGCCACCGAGCGTGAGTCCTCCAACGCCTGTGTCTGCTACCGTCCCGCCAACTGCTGCAAGGCCGTGTGGTGCGAGTGCTGCATCAACGTCGCCCCATAAAGCACCTCCGCCTACTCTGATCGTCTGGTTCTCAGCGTTGACGTCCGTAGTGCGCATGTGCGTGTTCAGATCAATAAGTAGCCCACCATCCGTGGATGAAGCGCCAGCAGTAGAGTGTCCGCCTCCTTTAACGGCAATATCGAGATTGTTCTGCGAAGCATATTTCAGGGTAATTGAGACGGCTTCGTTGGATTTCGGAATTAGACACGCTCCTGCGGGCTTCTCGGCGGCGCGGGACCAGCGGCGGATGGAAGTAGTGTACGCTTCTTCTTCTTTTGGGGTTACCAACTTTGCCTCGGTGCCTTTTAATAGCTCTTGCAATCTTGCGATGTCATTCTCATTGAGCGAACGCTTGGAAGTCATAGTTCTCGTATAACTATTGTTATTCAGTCGGTCGTAGTATCGGAGGCTGAGCGGTGATCTACTGCAGTTGTCGTACGAAGTAAAATTTATAGTATAAGCTTCAAATCTTTATAACTTACAGTCGGAGTGACTTTAAACTCCGCTAACAAGTAATCCTCATGGCCCACGTCAGAGTGCGTGGCTTCAGCTCTGCAGGTACTCAGCTTTTGTACTTTAAGAAGTAAGCTTCGCGTGATAGGGCGCTCAGTCAGCAACGTACTCGAACTAGTGTAGCGTATGTCAGATTTTGGACGTATGAGGCTAACACAAATGATGATCGCGATGAGGGATTCTTTTTAGTTGGCTGTGATACGAAGATTGACATTATGGTCTGTGGGGTTGGACGCCGTCAGCTGTGAATGGAACCGCATTCGCCATGTTTCGATCTACCTCCACCAACAACGATCTGGAAACAGACGTAAGCAACAAACGGGAGTATATCAACAGGACAAAATATGTACTGAAGTGTATATCCATTCATTCCTATGGAGCTTCGTTGCGGCTTCTGTATACTGTTTTCAAATTCGGGACACAACCATTCTTCAACCCCATATACTAAATGCTCAAAACACCTTGGAGTGGCAGATCCCTGGAGCTCCACCCAACACTAACTGAGATGTCTCCAGTAGGCAGCCTCCAAGCCTGCGCTGTCGTATCCCAGTAGCTCAAGTCGCGTCTCATCAACGGGAATTGTACGACACAAGATGCACCAGCCGCAAGTGAGGTTTTCTCAAAGCCTCGCAGACTCTTCACGGGCATCTGTGCTTCATCTGGGTACGACAGGTATAACTGCGGCACGGCGGAGCCTGCGACATCACCCGTGTTGGTGATGGCTACGCTGACGGTAGCCAGTGTGGCCCAAAGCTCGACGTTTCCACCTGGAATAATCTGGGCTTCGGGATCGGGTGTACGCGAAGCATTCGTAACTGCAATATCAACCTTGAGGTCTGAGATCTCGAAAGTCGTGTAGCTCAATCCGAAGCCAAACTCGTAAGCAACGCTCGCGTTCTTCGCATCAAATTCTTTATAGTCGATCAGATTACCCTCGACAAAGTCTGCTTGCCATGCATTCGGGTCGGTAGTCTCTAGGAGCTCAGTGCTGTTGACGAGATTCTTTGCGTAGTCTGTCTCATTGAGGGCAATCGTGTAGGGCAGCCTGCCGGAGGGATTGACGTCTCCCCACAGAATGTCGACGATAGAGTTTCCACTCTCCTGGCCGGGCATATGCGCTGCAAGAATGGCAGTGACGTTCGGGTTGTCCGCCCACGGCAGAACGTTTGGAGAGGATCCATGAAGCACGACAATTGTATTCGGGCATATCGCCGCAGTCGCCTCGACAACGACGGTAGAGTTCCATTCCGCGATCAAGGTCGTGCGGTCAAATCCCTCGGTTGCCCATGATTTCAGGAAAACGACGCACACGTCCAAGGGGAGAGGAGCCAGGGAAGAAAACCCTCCGTTGGCGATGACGTCGTTGTTCGTAATATACTGCACGAGAGCACCGTAAGACTGCGCGCGAGACTTGATAGCGTCCAGTGGCGGCACAACGTAAGTGAATCGACCCGTTCCGCTACCACCTCCAACAGCTAGAGTACCAATATCATAGTCTCCATTAGCGAGGCCAGTACCCACAAGAGTTAGTGAATATTGGCCTTGTGTGAAGTCCGCCGCATCGTTGCCAAATACTCCGATGTTCATGGGCTGCTTCAAGGGAAGAGTGGAATTCACATTCTTCAGCAGGACCGTTCCCGCTGCACCAAGGTCTCGAATTAGCTTGGCGTGTTCCTTCTCACGAACATCAACGACAGGGCCGAGTGTGAAGTTGTACACGTAGTTCGCCTGAGGGAAGAAGCCAAGCTTTGGAGTGTAGCCATCCACAGGTGGGAAATCGGCGTCCTGGTTAAGGAAGAAATATGGTGTCATGATGCGAAGAGCCATGTCATCAACCCGTTCGACCGGCAGTGTTCCATTAGTTCTAACGCGAGAAGCCAAATTAGATTGCGAAGATCAAGCAAACAAAGTCAACTTACACGGCAGTAGTGATATTCCCACCAAAATATGACGGTGATCCGCTCACGAATTCAATTCCTCCAGGCATGTTCTGTTACATGTTAACACACATCCAACGGCAGTATCAAGGTCATGTATCGTTTTCTCAAGACCCCAAGTCCTTCGTTCCGTGATAACTTACCATATCCTGTTAACAAGTTTAGTTAGCTCGGAACTCCGATTTGTGTCAAAATGGACATGAACGTACCAAGCCAGCGTTAACAGATGCCACACCGGTGTGAACAGCGAGCCAGTCAGACATGACGTAACCTTGGAAACCTAGTTCCTCTTTGAGTAGACCATTCAGTGTTTTACTGTTTTGACACCTACGAGTTTGAAAGTATGCGATTAGTATTTGTTCATATCCATTTTATGTGGCATGCTTACCCATAGCTGCCATTTATGCGATTGTAAGAGCACATTACTGCTGAAGTACCTGCGTGTACCTAAAAGCGAAGGAGTAAGTCAGGAAATTTGTATATGTGATTTGTGTATCGGGGTACTTTACTGCATTTGCAAAAGGCCAGAGGTACGTTTCGTGCATCGTCTAGAGTTGCAAAGTCAGTATGAAGATCCTACACGAACGACAAATGGGACCCTTGCCTTGTCGTCAACGTTTGAGCTGATTGCGTCTATAGTCGTCCCATCTGCGCTGGTAGATGGGTTGCGCTGGGTCTCTTGCTCGTTCAAGATGTAATGTTTAGTCGTAGCCTGCACACCAGCACTTTGGATTCCTTGAACCGTCTCGGCTACTAGCTCACCAGAGAGATAGGCATCGGGGCTGAGCCCTTCCCAGTTTCTGCCGCCAAAAGGTGACCTCCCAAGCGGTCCTACTACTGGGCCCAAAGCGATATGTGCACCCTTTCCTCGGAATTCGCTACCCATGTAAAGCCCACGCTGGCGAACGAGCGAGCGATCCCACGAAGCTGCCGCTGATAGCTCGGCTGAGAACACAGAAGCATAGACAGCTTGACGAATAGCGAGTGGACCATCATGTAGGCAAAGTCCACTGAAGTTGAGGCGCTCGATTGGCCCGATATTACCAACACATGGACCAGGAGTTCCTATGGTAGATGTTGGCGAGAATATGAAGATGAGTGTTGAAACCAACGGGGAGGTTTTCGAATTTAGAGATATATAAAGAGAAGGTCTACATACCTGTGACCAACCCAGCTTTCTCCTCGAGCGTCAATTCTGCGACGAATGCGCGAGCCTTAACTAGCGCTTCCTCCCAGCCACCTGCCCCAGTGATATTTGCTAGATAATAGTTCAGCTTTTTTACAATAACAAATATGGCAATCGAAGAATGAGCTTACGCGATGGGTAGACAGGCGGACTTGTCTCATATTGAGAATGGGTGAAGCTGGACTGCGCTAGAACAGTTGTAATGCATCCTAGCCATGCGATTGAGCGCCGCATTATTGATGATACCCACGATGGCGATTCTTCAAGATACCACAGATGCAAAGTATATTTGGTCGGAAGCGATGCAGGCTTTATACAAACTTTCTATTCCTACTCACTAGGGCATTGGATGGACCGAATCGCACGATACGGGGCATACAGCCCTGTTCCCGGCCTCTCCACATCACGATGAGCCGAGAATGCGGACCTGTTGGATGCAAGAAAAAGTGTAGTAACCGGCTTCCTTGTTGACTGAGAGGCTAGCGATGTGCAAGCGGCAAGAGGCTTGTCGGTTGGCGCCGTCGGTACTTGCACTCGCTCTATGATTTCGAGTCAAGAAGCACGTCGACCGGGTGAATCATGCAGAAGCAGCACGAGACGCAACCAATGTGGTCAAGCGACGGAGGTACATCCTAGGATGGGTTTGGTTGTGCGGTCCAGAGAAGGTCGAGGCTGTAGAAGTGCGGGGACATCCTGTGGGGAAATTGCGGCACATCTTCGGATGGCGTTCTCAGGCGTTGCTTGCTTGCACTACCTCCGTCACTCGATATTGGACCTTTCATCAGCTGTCATGACGTTTATCGTGGGTTTTGCTGCATATGTCTTCTAGAGCGCTGATGGCTTCCTTGCTTGTCGCTCCCCTAGTTGCGATGCATGATCTTGGGGCCTAGAGTTGTCTTTCACCCCGGGTTGCACCATTTGTCAGACATGTAAAAGGATATAGAATGGAAACTAGGGACGCAGACCATGCAGGAACACATCAAAAACTGTGGACGTGACACTGGTGACTTTACGACAGCGATATATCGAGTTAAGATCGAATTCTAACGCCTTTTGTAGCTGCAGCACCCGTAGTGAAGCAGACCGACATTAGAAGCGTGAAGAGATGAACGACTGGCGACAAGCTTGAGCGTGCGAGGCCCTAAGCCGTGTCAAAAGTATAATAACTACGGTTTGCCTTCTTTCCACCAGGTTCTACTATTCAAGAGAAGTGACAAGAGGTATCCCGATTGTTGAGCCTACTCAAGCCGGTGAAGGTCAACTTTTCTCTACTCCACTCATTGTATTCGCCTTTGTTATTCATTCCCTCAATAGTTTGCTGTTTCATCTCTATCTGACTCACAAATTTTCGCAAAAAGTTGACGTAATTAACAGTGAAAGTGGAGGGAGCATCGTGCAACGAACTCGAAGCGCTTATACCCATATGTAGGCTGCCAAGAATACGAAGAGATGTCTTACATTGACGAACTTCCTGTATGGGCAACCCATCCACCTGGACAGATGATAGTATGAAGATCGTTGGCATCGTTGAAGCACTTGGCGGTGATAGTCAACCACAATAGCATACTTTCACTTGGCCGGAATTTGTGAAACATTCACACTCACTTTCACCTAATAGCTAGAACCTTCCCTCCACCTGACGCCAAGCGGTCGTTACCTAGTCAGAGCGCCCACAATAGGACTGTTATTGAAGCGCGCTCTCCTCTGCACCTGATCTTTCTCACCGACACCAACGCTTCCACATACAAAATCTTCGTCTCTCGACGTACAACTCTTCGTCTCTACATACACATCTTCTTTCCTACAGACAGCTTTTCTTCTCTCGAAAATCAAGCCCTCTTCTCAGCACCACGCGCGCACGTCGATCGCGAGTAGTGCTATATCCTCTGATTACTCAATTTACATCCACTTACCTCAAAATACACTTACGTCATACTCGTACTCAACCCCTACGCCGCTATCACAGCTACGACATCCTCCGCCATCATGGCTAACGAATATATCTTGGGGAGCGGCAACGACCCGCTTCCCTATTTCTTACGCACGCGCGCAGAGCAAGAGCTGCTGCGTCGTATCCAAGAGCTCGAGAGTGACAATGAAGTGCTTCAGAGAGTAAACGAGGACATTATGAAACACAAATCGGGAGCGACCAAGCGCGCTGAAGCCCGATGCAAGCGCATTCAACAAGACCTTGCTAGAGAGCAATATTATCGCGCAGATGACCAAATGAAGTCTGAGCGCGTTATTGACAGCCATCAGAGCACCATCGATCAGCTACGAGAAGAGCTACAAAAGGCGCAAGCAAGCGCAGCCGATGCTCAGTTCCAAGAGTACGAGACCCACATTGCGCAGCTGAACGCTCAAAATCAAGTGTACAAGGCTGAGAACATGCGCCTCCAGACTGAGCTGGATCACGAGAAGACCCTTGTCAAGGAGAATATTGACAACTTCAAGAAGAAAGCGCTTGAAAGTGTGGAGCGTTACAAGTTGGAATTCCAAGAGAAAATGCAGCAGCAGTTCGATGTGGCTCTAAATCAAAGGGTGAAAGAGATTATGGACAAAGTAAACCCGCTCGTGGAGAGCTACAAAGCTGAACAGCAAAAGACTGCTTCATTAGTGAAGCAACTCCAGGCTAAGGCCGCCGAGCTCCAGTGGTTGAAGGAGCATACGCAGCAATCTTCCATCGAGCAAGCGGCTCAACGCACCCCGGGGAAGAATGTCGGCCAGCATGGTGGTATTCCCCTGGGTGCTGCGAGTACGCGTCGGCCGCTCAGCTCTGTGGACGACGTCGGCATCACAACACCAGATGCCCAGCGCCCCCAACAGCCGACACCACAGCCTGGAGCGCCTGGAATGGGCCAAGAGTAGCAGCGACAGGCCAGCCAACAACTTACCGGGGCCCCGACACAGCCTCAGCAAGCCTTGGCCACCGGCCTGATCGCTGTCCCTGGCCCCCTACAGATCGTGAAGGGCAAGAGGAGTGGAGGAGTTTGAGCAGGGTTGATTGCTACAACTGAATGGGAGACGGGGTATCTTGATTTCAAGGAAAACTCGGGTCAAACTCCATGCTATCCATACCCCAGATCTCTATGTGGTTTACGCTCTCCCTGCTCACTCTCTCCACTCTCCTCACTGGACCCGCTCGCCTCGCATTCATGCTGTTCTCCTGCCCGGCCGGTATCTTCTCTTTTCCCTTGGCTGGCGGGAACCACACGGCGCCCAGCTTGAACACAAGCTTATCGCCTACACCCAAGTACTTTATGTTTCTATACTCTGGCCTCCAGAACTCGGTCGCGATGACAAAAGTGTGCATTTCAGCACCCTCCGTGGAATCGATGTTTTCGGCCAAGTCGGTATTCGGTCGTACGAGCATGCGGACAGCCCATAGTTTGGGAGTCAAAGAGAGGACCTGACGGAGGGATTCGAAGGGTGGGACTTGGCATGAAAAGGCGAGCTGTTCGAGGTTTGGGCAGGATTGGCAGATTTTGAAGAGGGCGTCGTCGGAGAGTTGCCACTTGTCCGATAGTAATAAATGTCGCAGCGTGCGATGATTAGTTTCAATTACAGCGAGATACTCGCCCCCAATACTACGAGTCTGATGTTCTGTGACGGTGGGTGTGCCATTCGCGCTTGTGTTCCCGTTTGTCATTCCGGGTGTGGCAGTGGAGGGTGTGGTGGGCGTTGCAGCTGCGCTACTAGGCTTCGATGCTTCTCTTCCCGGCCTGTTGTTCACGAAGTAAAGGCGTTCCAGTCCCTTGAACCTGCCAAGCATGAATGCGCCATACTTGTCTGTATTGTCGGTGCGTAGCATTTTGAGATTTTGTGGAGGGGGGTGCTTGTTGGAATGTCTCCATGCATCATCGACGAAGACGGTCATGGGATCGGTAGACCCCATAGAGTTTAGCACCGTAATCTCCGTTTGAGCAGTCGCATCTATAATCTCGTTCATGCCGTCTCCCGCGAAACGTGTGAAGAGATTGTAGATGGCCATTCGCCTCAATTTTAAGGAGTGTCTTGCGGCAACGCAGCGACCGAACATGGTCATTAAGTTGACAGACTCTTCCCCACTGCCTCGCATGCGCGGGTTCCAATGCAGCTTCAGATTGTCCAGCTTTTTCGACCCTACCAACAGCAATGATATGTCGTCCGGGTAGCACAGCGGATCGATGTCATAGACAACCAATGTTACTAAATTCGGGAGGGGCGGTATGATTGTGGTAGGCCGGGGTATTCGTCTCGTCTGGCAGCGTAGAGTGAGCGAAGTCAACCCCGGCTGCTTGTTGATGAGGCCTTGGTACACCGTGTGTAACGGTGGAGTATTCAATTCCCAGCTGCGCGTATCAGCACTGTCGTCATAACCAATGGTCCGATACCTACGCGAAAGCCGTGAGGTTCTTCATCTTATCAAGAGCCGCGCGCATAACAATCTGCAGCACCATGCTATTGTCCGGCACGCGGCCTTGCTTATAATCGTCGACATCATGTTCGCGCCAATCGCCTTTGACCCTGAAGCTCTGTACATAGTCGGCGAAGGAGCGAGACACGAGCGTGTTCAATCCCATGGCAAATGGGCTGCCACCGCCGTAGCCTTCCGGCCTGCCATCGATATACCGAATTTCCGAGTATGAGCACAGGGTAACTTTCTCGTAAAGGCGCGGTAGGGTCATGTAATAGAAGAGGCGCGAAGTGCGCGTAACGCGCGCGAGGTCGCCAACATCATCGAGCTGGGGTTGCAGTCAGTACTGTCGAATGAGGTCATAGGCCACAGGTCGCATGTGAGACAGATAAGACAAAGGCGCGACGACGCACTTACGTGTGTGAGGATGAGCTGTATTAGATGGAGAGGTAATTCTTTGGCTTGGGCAGCATTGGGATGCGATCGTGCAGGGGACGTGAACCATGAATGTATGGGAGCTGTTATGGGCCCGCCGCCTATCCGCAGCGCAGCTCGTCTCTTGGGCGCTGCATCTTCGGGAGCTGGCGGGCGGCGAGATCTAGGCGTTTCTGCCATGGGGAGCTGCACTGCTGAGACACATAGGAGAGTAACGGGATCGAAATCTACAATATCATGGTGGAAAGCTGTCGATTCTTCGTGGGGTAGTATTTCCCCAGGCATCTCTAATCATTTTTGTCCCCAGTCGTCGGTGCATGGACTCTCGAACCTCCGCTACCCTCCGAGACGTCCGAGTCGTCCGCATTAGTCCGACAAACACCCTGATTTTCCTCAAGCATCTTGCCCCCAGCTAAACCAATTCCAGCGGCATGCCATTCACAGCCACAAGCAGCCTCTGAATTTTCGTCGGTATACGGCTAATACGCCGCCGGAGTGGCTTTTTCTCCTTCCGACAGACCCCTGAGATTTGCGACTTTAGCTTGTCCAGCTCAACCGAGACATACGATTCCCCTCTTACTGACCGCATACTGGATACCATCGGAGACTTCCCCTACTTCCTTTTGGGCGCACGGACACCGCCTGTTCATCCAGCCTTGAAGAACCAAGGCTGTCCCCCTTCGTGAGACTTGCCTGGATACACAAAGGGAACCTCTATTGTACCTTCAAATACGCTCATAGGCGGTATATTTCCGTCGAGCAACTCCACGGCTGCCACCTTGTGATCCGGTACTTGCATCACGACTCCACATTCCCAGTTTTTGATGTTCAAGCTTCCCATCTTACCGTTCTTGAGCACCCTTTGGCCTCCCCAGGCCGACTCTGACATATTTGCGGATCCAATGTATACCCATGCGAATGATTTGCCGCATCTCTTACGGCCACGCACGAAGAGCAGCTTGTTGTGCGAGAGCATGCCTCGGCGAGTTGAGTCGTAGTCTCGGAGGCATTCCTTGGGAAACGTAGATGCGTAGTAGTGCTGTTTGGTAAGGGAGATGATGCCACCGCAGTTAGGCCCACCTATGCTCCTCTCAACCGTTTCGTTGGTAGGGAAATATATCCGGACATGGTTCCGCATGTTTGAAGATTCGGTATTCGTAGTAAAAGACTCCCCGCATGCTGCAAGATAAAGGCGCTGAAGCAGCGTATCATTGATGGCACCGAGGGAAGAGGCTGCATAGTCAAGCTCAGCCTCCTTGATGTTGTCTAGCTGCAGCTCTCGTATAGCTTGCGTGAGTCCTGGGAGACCCGTAGGATGGTCTGATTCATGCTTCCATGAACCGCCACTGCTCTACATTAGATAATGGTACAGTTAATGATGTAGCAGACTCACATTGAATGAACAAACGCGAGATGATCGGTCTGTGAGAAGTCAAACTTCGATACGCCTTCAACCACCTTCTGGTCGACTTTCTGCTGCTCGAGAAAGTGAATAAGTTCTTGTCCAAACTTTGTTGACTTATTTCTGTCTTGAGCTTCTCCATCTTTCCTTCGTGGGAGATCTATCAAGAAAACCGAATTTTCCATGACTCCAGGCTGCCAGTCATTCGCAACCTCGCCCCAGTCAATCTGCGTCATGTTCGCGGTCGGCACAACAAAACGGAGCTTCTCTTTTCCGAATAGCAACATGAACTTGCTATGCATGCTGATGGTCATGCCATCCATTGGCGGAAAGTGTACTTTCAGGTTAGGTACGCCGGTCGCTTCCATCTCGCGTACCCATCTAAGCTGGACATCTTTATCTTTGGCGTTCATGATCCATATCTGCTTGACCTTCCTGGGGTCGAGCTTTTTGAGCAGCCAATCCGCATCCCACATGAATGAACTGATGACCGCGATGTGGATGCTGGAAGCCTGCAGGAGCTCATCGATAGTGATATCGTTAGTACGTGGATACCCCGTTGCAAATGTGCGCTTGATGGCGCCTCTAGGATATTGTGACTCCACGGCTACTGATGAGTGAGTAATGGTGCTAGTGCTTGCTGGAGTTTGTGTAGGTGGCGTCCTCCCATTTCGCTTCGAAGGCCGCTCTGGTGATGCATCACGTTTCCGCTTGCTAAGCCTTGCGAGGCGTTCCTGCTCCATGGCTTTGCGATCGAGTCCTACGGAGCCCAGAGGCTCTGTTGTATTTGCCGAATCCTTTGCCTGTAAGATCTTAGAGGGCGGCTGTGTAGAGTGCTTGCTGGCGTCAATCGGTGGAGCGGAGTCCTTGGAGATGAGTGAGCTAGCTTGTGCAGAATCGGTCAAGCCGTCAACTGGCTGGGTTTCTTGGAGAGAAAGTGCAATCGCCCGCCGAATGTCCTCATCCTCATCCTCCGCACCAGTAATCTCGTTGCTCGCAAATGCATCATGCCGCGCAGCAGGCGAGCTCTGCTGGAGTGACATCGCTATTGCCAACTTGATTTCATCCTCCTCCTCGTCAAGTGTGGACGACATTGTTGTATCCAATCCAGGCGATAAGATTTGGTGCTAATTTGTAATGTGGCCGATGAAGTGTTGATGATGAGGCGGGAGTACGCGAAGGACCAGCAACGCGCTTCACGTGGGCACGTGAGTTTGCCTTGGCACTGGTCAGATACATTTCACGTAGGCCAATAGCGAATCATGCTGTAATCCAGGTAATGATATTCACGATCATGCAATCAACTAAAAACGTCTTCACTCGTCACGTTGCTCGTAAATGGGTACTGAACATCCTTGCCTCCTAACCTCCATGAAGCGTAGAAACGAACATTATGTGATCATCCTTCTGCACCTCATAATTATCTTCACCCTCCAATTCCCAATCTGCTTCGTTGATGAGAACCAATATTCCCGGCCGTCTCCCATCAGTCAGCGCAAGCACGTTGTTCTGCTTATGTAGCACTCACACTGTTCCGTCTAAAACGAATAATTCCTTGCGCGGATCTTTCATCATCTTTTCACACAGATAGCGCACAAGAAACGCGATATTTGCTGGGGCGCCAGACTCATCTTTGGCTGGCAGTGAGAGAGAATACTTCTTTTGATTCGAGAAAAGGATCTCAAGGCCTCCACTGTTGAGCGTTAGTGAACTGGCAGGGTCAACATGCAGGGCTCTTGTACCTGAACTCGATTGTTATCGGTACGGCCTCATCGTTCTGCATGTCTGGTATTCACCGTTGAGAAGAGAATGCGTGATCGTTGGGTGTTATTACCAGTCGGTTGCACCTGCCCGCAGCAGAGCGCTGCGCTGCGGATATACTCTCCACTAAGCCTATTGAAGCATGCTAAGCGAGACCAGCGCTAAAGAATTCCTCGAGGTGATGACTTGGTGTAGGAATCAGAGAGCCGTCACGAACATTGGTGAGAATGGACATCTCTTCACAATACAGCTCAATAGGTGGCAATCGGAACCCAGCCGCTGCAGATTGGGATGAGGGTGGCTTGCAGCTGCTCGCGTTTGGTGCCGACAACTGCATCGCCCTGTGGGATCCCGAAGTCAGTCATCTTGGCAAATGGCGTACCATGTACTAACTTGCGAAGGACAACAGTCATCGTGGAGTTCGAGAGATCTTGAAAGGTCACACTAAGGCCGTCAATGCTGTCAAATTCTTTACCACAGACTCGCCGGACGTGTCTATTCTACTTAGCGGAGCAGCAGATAACTCCATTCGCGTATGGCGCGGTCGAAAACATGAACAGCCAATGTTCGAATGCATAAAGACTTTTGCAGAGCATACCGGTCCAATCACAAGAATAGCCACCCTTCCAGGAACGAATCTGTTCGCCACTGGAGCATCAGATGGCACCGTCAAGTTCTGGAAGCTGATCCACGACTCCGACTTTTCGACGATTGATGTCGAGCTGTCGCAGACCATCACCCTATCTCCGAAGTACTTCCCATTGAATCTCGCACTAGCGTCTCTAGATGAATCGTCCGCCATTCTAGCGGTCGCAGGCACACGCAGTACAATCCAGATCTTCGTTTCTCAGAACGCCCAATTCGAACTTTCAGCCACTCTCACAGGGCATGAAGGATGGATCCGTGCACTTGCGTTTACTCGGGAGACATCACATTCCGGCAGCGACTTGTTACTTGCATCGGCAAGCCAGGATAAGTACATTCGACTCTGGAGGGTACATCGCGGAGATGAGCTTCCTGCTGCAAGCAGCGCACTTAATGATCCAGCCCTAGGAGGCCTGGGCAAGTCTCTATCGAACAAGGCCCATTGGATCTCTTCGGTTGCGGCCAGGTACTCCGTCACCTTTGAAGCGCTCTTACTTGGACACGAGGATTGGATTTATCAAGCTTCATGGCGGCACCGAGACAACAAATTACAACTTCTGACCACTTCGGAAGATAATTCACTAGCTATTTGGGAATCTGACTCTGCGTCAGGCGTGTGGGTTGGCGTTACGAGATTGGGAGAGATAAGCGCGCAGAAAGGCTCAACTAGCGCCACGGGTAGCGCAGGAGGCTTCTGGATTGGACTCTGGTCACCGGGCGGTAACTCAGTAGTATCATTAGGTCGGACTGGAAGTTGGAGGAAGTGGACATACTCGGCCACGGAGGATATGTGGGCACAACAAGTCGCTATCACAGGCCACGTGCGGGAGGCTAAAGGTGTATGTTGGTCAAGAGACGGCTCTTATTTGATTACGACTGGATCAGACCAGACAACGCGGCTATACTCTCAATGGAAACGCCAAGGGTCACCAGCCTCGTGGCATGAGTTCTCGAGGCCTCAAATACATGGCTACGATCTCAACTGCATCAACGCAGTCAACGATTCTCAATTCATCTCTGGCGCCGATGAAAAACTGCTGCGCGTCTTCGACGAACCTAAGGGCGTAGCTGAGATGCTCCACAAGCTATGTGGGATACAAGCCTCGACTTCCGCAGACCTTCCAGATGCCGCCAACATTCCCGTCCTCGGCCTCTCTAACAAAGCCATCCAAGCCGTGGGCGATGATGAGCGTGTCGAGCAAAATAATGAAGAAGAGCGCGAAGCTGTTGACCCAGCATCTGTGATCCGCAAGTCCACTCTCGAGTTCAACCACCCACCCTTCGAAGACCATCTTGCTCGCCATCTGCTCTGGCCAGAGACGGAGAAGCTATACGGTCATGGTTATGAAATCTCAGCAGTCGCAGTAAGCAGAGACGGTAGTCTTGTAGCGACGGCATGTCGAGCAAGCTCCATCGATCACGCTGTCATTCGTCTTTATGATACCAAAGAGTGGCTTGAAGTCAAACCACCTTTAAAAGCCCACTCACTCACAGTCACATCGCTGCAATTCTCACCAGATGATGAGTACTTGCTCAGCGTTGGACGAGATAGACAATGGGTCATCTGGGAGCGAAGCACCGAGTCCTCGATGTATGTGCTCAAATTCGCCAATCCGAAAGGCCATACAAGGATGATCTTGAGCGCTGCATGGACGCCTCTAGAGCAGCCAACCTTCATGACAGCCGGCCGAGATAAGGCGGTGAAGCTGTGGCAGATAGCAGACGGTGATGTGCATCTCAAAGCTACGGTGACGGCTGGTGCGGCGGTAACGGCAGTAGCATGCAATGGCACCTTAGCCAATGGCAACATCATATTCGCTTTCGGTACAGAAAATGGAGACATCGGTATCGGAGGTGTGTCGGTAGAAGCACTGGATAAAGTAGACGTTACTATGGTCAAAACGGAACTGTCACCAGCAAAAACAGTCAACCAGATCGTGTGGAGACCTGGCCGGACCGAGGAACAACAACAGATCGCTGTAGTGAGCGACGATACATCGTTACGGATCTTCGATATTGGAACGTCAGCATCGTAACATAAAACTGGGTACGTAGGTTAGTTTTGCTTGTAGCAGCTTTCATGTCATCCACAATCAGCTTGTGGCTGCTTGTCTCGCTTGCTGTCCCAGACAACAGCAAGCTTTCGTCTCATGCCTGTGTATATGAAGGAAGCCAGAATGTGAAGGTCTTCGAGAATTAGGGCAGCGGAAGTGGTGGTGAACGATGTCATGATAAATTGTGGAGTGGCAGACCATTAGCCACAGACTGGTGTCGGCAGCGTTGATGGAGTGAAAGCAGAGTAGGATGAAAGGACCTGCGCTGTGACATTTCGTGAGTCCCTAAAAGTATATAAGGTCTCGTTGCATATTCTTCCCAATCCTAAACCAGCACTCATCCTCTCAACCACCACCCACAGAGACTACACTCAACCTTATTCCCTTCGGCAAAAATCTTCAACCTTTCGGAAAGATGGCCCCAAAGACACGGTTATCCAAACCAACCTTGCTCCCCTCATACAGCCCTCCCCGGTCCACCCGAAAGGAGGTATCGATCTTACGGAAGCGCAAGTCGGATGCTCTCGACGAGCCCGAAAAGACACTCCCTGACATGGCCGACACCTTTCGCAAGCGTCTTGTTGCGACCAAGCGCTTCAACAATTCCAATCTCCGGAAGCAACCGACCATCGACCTCGATTCGATGGACCCCATAGCGGCAACATCTCCTTTCTTCGAGAAACTGCCCCGAGAGATCCGTGACAAGATCTATGGACTTGTTTGGGACGACACTCACGGAATAATTCAGCGGTACGAGCGCAAGTACTACGCTGTGACCTATGGCCATCGTGATCCGCCGAATCGAAGAACTGCGTCGAAGGCACCTTGGTTGCTGACCAGCAAGCAGTTGCTGCTCGAGGGGTGCTCAGCATTTGTCAAACAGGGTGTCTGGCACTTCTCACCACATGAGGTCGGACCCTTGGAGCCTTCGCAGTATATCTTCCCGCTCATCACACCGGGCATGGTGCGCGCACACCATCTCCACCTCGGATCGGAATCGGATGGCTATTATCCCTTTTGTGGGCGTTACAGTTACCAAGAGGGATATGAGAAGCATGAGGGCGAAGTCGACGATGGAACCGCCCAGCAGTACCACTGGCTGCCCAAGGCTTCGATCACCCCCATCAACGCCATGGCAGCCTCGATGGAGTTCTCCACAACTGTGAAGGAGGTCAAGGTTGATATCAAGGTATATAATATTGCCATGCAACTTGAGTACGGTGGCGTGCTCCAGTACCCAAACGCGTATGAGTTCGATCTCTCCCAATTGGAGCGCCTAGCAGTCCACCGCGGCCTCCAGTCTTTCAAGGCAAAGCTTGTGGTGCGGGTTACACCTGGAAGAAGGCCAGCGTCCATTTCGGACACAGACACTATGAAACTAGCACTGATGGACGAATTGGAGCGCATTGGGACATTGCTCGTGGAGGGAGGTTCGGTTGTTCGGGTCAATTCACTCAATCCTAACAACTCGAACTGGCAGAACTGGGACATGTCGCTGTCGGTCGGTCGGCCGGCAGAGTAGTCCGCATAGTGTGTCAGACGGGTATCTTGTTGCAATCTGGATTGAAGGTGGAGCGGCTGAATGACCCATCGCGTGTTCAACCTGAGCTAGTATTATAAGGTCGACTTCTAGCGAAGGGATATGTGGAACTTCAAGACACCTCCAAACGGTGAATCATGTACTATAAATACAACAGAACTACAATAAGAATGAACAACTTGCTCTTTTCCCTCATTATATATACTCAGGATGTTGTAAATGTGAGATGTATACATGATGTCCGAAGTCCTGTCGCTCCTTTTGCACTGATTCTCCCGTACCACAAAAGCACTCGCAATATACACTTCTGCCACAATTCGACCTGCAGATCGGCCTTCACGACCCGCGGATCCACCAATGCCTGTCGAGGCTAGAGATCTTGCACAGACACCCAGCTGTGTAAGACTAGACCGACCTCTATATCTATAAAGCTATGTGTGCACAGTCATCCGAGAAGGACAACGACGGCGAAGAGGAAGATCGGCCAAGAAAGAAGCGGATTCCTTGGCCGTGCTTCCTCTTCGCCGTCGTTGTCCTTCTCGTGTAGGCCGATAAGCATAAAAGGTTGGTTTGTGGGTGGCAATTCCATAGGATTGGGAAATGGTAGACTTGTCAGACGTTTGTCCCAGACATCGCGAGCCGCCGCCCTCAGAACAATACATGGTTGTTCAAGCATTTCCTTTTTGTTTAGAAGGGATTGGATTGTTTCACATGGCTTAGATAGGGCCAGAGAGTTCGTCATATCTGGAGTAGCGAGAAGGATCAATCCAGAACCCCACGGATGTGCCAAGTCAACACCTAATGTGCAGCAGACGACCCGCACTGCGAAAGGGGCATGGTTAGTCCTATTCAAAGTAGGATGTGAGAAGGAAGACATACCCCTCTCAATCTTTTGCTTCTTGGTTTCATGCGGCCCTCCATAAACGTCTTCCCCGTCACCCAACTCCCGCTTGAGGCTGCGGTCCGGGATACCGCTTATGCTAGCGGTATTTGTTGCTTGTGGAAGTAAAGGAAAGCGGAATAAGGGAGATAATGGGGGAGACTGTCCCTTATATGCTGCTCCAGCTTGCGGGTTTGCGATGAAAGGAAGCTTCTACGGGTCCGCGGATAGCCTCTTCATAGTATGGGCCGGTGCCTGTGATCTTTGTCTTCAAGAAATCCTGCGACAGAAATTTGGCCAAGGGAAAGATGCAGCCAGGACCAAACTCGGAGACTAGGATATTAATCTTCGCTCCATACGTGCACCAGTCGTACACATTCTTCGCTGCGTGTCCGATGCTGAGGACCTCTGAATGGTTGTCGTTGACAAGAAGCGGTGCCAGGAACGTGCGATCATGAGGCGACTGTCCCCTGCGGTCTTTCTTTTGATAGAAACGACCAAGTACTCCCGCACCATGTGCGACTATTGCCTGGAGGAAGTCTCGAAAAGTAATGACGTATTCAGCAGTGCTTCGAATTTGGTCGCACACCTGTCTCAGTTTAGCCGGTTTGGCTGGAGGAATCAACATGGCTGTTCCGTGCTTGAGTAACACCATCGAGGAGTCTCCGACATGATACAGGGCAGCGCCCGCTTCGAGGAACATGAACATGGTAAGGCGAATGGCAGCTAAACAACGGTATTCCCATTCCATTGCCTAATAAGACGTCTTCAGCGTGATCCTGAATCCCTGAGAGTGTAGTCCGACAATGTAGCTCTGGTAGCCAAGTAACGTACTCGGATGGAACAAACAGCATCTGCGGGGGGACCTGATTTTTGCATCTCGGATATCCTAAGAAGAAGACTGGATGGTTCGTGGGTGGCCCATCTCTTCTGTGACATCCGAACGCCGACGTCGATCGCGGCGCCATCTATTCCTTGCCACCGCCGGTGTTGCCCCAGCTTCCTCGTTCACATCCTCCGATGTGTCCGCCTCTTCTCTCTCCCCCAGAATGCGGCCAGGCGCATTGAACGAAGCCATAGCTTGCTCAATTGCTTGAATAAGCTGGTTGAGCATCCTCACACGGTAGGGATAGTCGTGGAGATTTCTTTGCATGTCTTCATCGCGACGAGGCGTTGGAGAGAGGGGGTGCCAGGCTTTGTACGTTGCAATATCATTCTTGTAAGTGTCCTTGACTAATCTGTTCCTTGGATCCGTAAAGAACACTGCTAGCTGTTCACC
Source organism: Neocucurbitaria cava (assembly GCA_027946455.1). Classification (NCBI taxonomy): domain Eukaryota; kingdom Fungi; phylum Ascomycota; class Dothideomycetes; order Pleosporales; family Cucurbitariaceae; genus Neocucurbitaria; species Neocucurbitaria cava. The sequence goes on along the minus strand of JAPEUY010000002.1, from coordinate 991,936 downwards.
AAGCTCCCGAGCATCAGCTGGTAGGGTCGGTGTGGCTGGCTGGCGCCGTGGGGGTCTGGAACGACTCTTCTTTGGTGGCATTGAAGTGACGAAGCTGTGAAGGTGTGGGAAGGGTGTGGAAGGTCCGTCAAGGGGAAAAGCTAGCGAGTTGAGGGCGCTCCTACTCGCGTGCACCTAGGTAGTCTGTCGTACAACAGACTCTGCTGCTAGCATGTAGGCGTGGGTAGTATATAGATAGGCGTGGGTAGTATATAGGTAGGCGTAGGTAGTATATAGGTAGGCGTGGGTAGTATATAGGATTTCCGGACACCGTGACTATGATGTTTTCCATCATAGCAGTGACTTGAGGCTCGTACAGGGCATACAGAATCGATACGGAGGCAGCCCAAGCGACAATCTTCAAAGTTCGTGCTAGCAATTTGTGGTGAGAAGAGGAGTGTTGTTGAAGAAAGGAAGAAAGACTTTGACAACGGTGGAAAATGTCGACAGGCAGGTGTGATTGCAGTGCTTCGTGGACAAAATCGCACCCCCGCGCTCCTTTCTCCTCATCCTCCTCAGAACTCCTCCTGGTCGGGTATCCGTGCAAGACTTCTGGCCTCCAGGTGTTCGTACATCTGTGGGTCGGGAAGGCCGAGTTCGGGGACGAGGTGTCATATCCGAAGACGCGGTCGTATCAGCATTCGGGGTCGCAGGTCTGGTGTGGCCACGGACTATATCCGAAGCTGCGCTCACGGCGGCGTTCGAGGAAACACTGGCTGCAGACTCCAAGGGAAGGCCCGTTGTTATCGGGCACCGATCGTGTCAGTCTCAGGCCACGTCCACAAATATAGTGGCTTTAGACTGGGCGGTCAAAGCTACTTCGGCTTGTGTACGTATCTGTCCCCCAAGCTTGGCAAGATTGGCCGCCATAGAAGCTGGATGCAATAGGTATAGGCCGGTCTGATGAACGATGTCTCCCTCGGTAACAGCTCGCGGGTGGCGGTGCAAGACTTCTAGCCTCGACAGGCGTTCGAAGAGAGAGATACTTAAGAAGACGTGGGTCGTTCCCGGAGCAGCGCTCACGATGCTGTTGGGCGGAGCACCTGCGACAGACTCCAAGGGAAGGGGTGGTTGCTCCTGAGGAATGCTTACTTCGGTCTCGGGTGAGCGGCCATTGCTGTGCCCGCTTCCCCCATCCACATCTTCTGAGATGTCCATCTCTTCTCTCTCTTCTGGAACCTGACGTCGATGACGAACCCTTCCAACCCCTTGCCACCGCCGGTGCTGCCCCGGCTCCCTCGTCCACTTCCGAAGTTTCCATCTCTTCCCTCTCTTCAGGAGCAGAGCGTATACCTTGGCTATCATTGGCAGGTGGAGCTGAGTAATTCCGGGAATCACAATCGGACCACCGGGCATTGCCCTGATATGTATATCAGTGTTGTATATTAGTTTATCAGGAGAAGAATCTTACAGTTTGCGTTGCTTTTGGCCGCACCAGACGTCCATAAGCGAGACGGCGATAATAACAAGGTGAGAAAGTTTATATAGTTGAACAAAGTCGCGAATCCAACCTTTTACTAAAAGGTTGGTTTGTGGGTTGCATGAGACAAAGTTCAAGATCTCATGTAAGTCTGTCCAGGGGGGACTCCAGGGGCGCAGGGCTGGGCGGTATAGTTGACAGCATCGTTACTGTTATCCGCGACGAGGGTTTGAAGGTGTATATATAATAGAATTTGAAGAAGGTGTATATAGAATAGATTTTGAAGAAGGTGTATATATAAGAGAGTCTGAATAAGGTGTAACGTATATATAATCGCAAAGGCGCTGATACATCTCCACGTCGTCTACGAGAGATGTAGTTAGTATCTTATATAGACCACTAGGACGACAGCTTACGCTCAGAGCATAACGGACTGCCTCTACGATGTGCGTCACTGTTCGATCATGATGGCGTACGCCTGAAGGGCTACATGCATTGGACAAACACAAGCTTCTGCAGTATTCGTCTTGCTTGTCTTCAGCTCAGCCAATCGGCGATTCCCAATGCTGATGGGCGGTGAACAATCTACAACCAAGCGGGGTGAGTGCTCAAGCTAACGAATACGTTTTGCTCATTGATGCGGCGATACCACGCAACCGTGTTTAGCAAACATGGAGCGAAATGTTGGATGGTTAGGTACCATCGTTCTTTTGTCTAGATAGCAAGCTTTTCTCCGGTTGTGGTGTCAAAGAGTCCACTCACAAACCACGGCTCATGTACCCGACGGTGGAAAACAATGGGCGCTGGCCACCGGTGAAGAGTAGATTAATTGCCATGCAGATGGTTGCCTGTTACCAATAGTGCGGCACAGCTCCGATGACCGTAGTGAGGTCAGGCAATGAGAGGCTTGTTTGCTTCCGCGACTGCCTTTGAAGTTGCCGTGCTGAGTCGCCACAAAGATGCTAACCTGAGCAGTGAGTATTTTCATCACGAGAGGTCATGGTAAGGTTTGGATAAGCTATCCACGGCCGTTCTCGCGGCGTTCCAGCCTTGCACACTAACCGCGGTAGTGGTGCATCCGAGTCCGTGCACCACCATCCAGACTGGACCTGTGACGTGACAAGGATCTAAAATTAAGTCAGGTAACGATATTGGATACGGGAGAGGAGTTAGGCGACCAGCCCTTCTGCCTCCATATGAGTTTAATTTTGCCTCTCTTCTCTGGTTCTTCATCCTTTCGCTTCCCTTGTTTTGCACCTCACCGGTCCGATCGATTATAATTCGCACGTTCAGGCGTTGCTTCCACTCGCTCTTCTTCTTTTTCTTCTTCTTTCTACATTCGTTCTTATATTAATATAATACATAATGTCTGCACCACCACAGTCGGCACCCGCGCCTCAGCAGGCGCCGCACACGATGGGCGCTCCTCCTCATGCGCCAACAGCAGAGGCTTCGACCTCGAGCCCACGAGTGGGCTTCGCAAACACTCCGACTCAAGACGCCATCAACCCAGTCCATGCGGCAGGCGCACAATCTACTGCCCCTCCAGCGACCGCGAACTCGACCGCAACTGCAAATACTCACAATCACACCACGGAATATGAAGAACCCCTCAGCTTCAACGACAAACTCAATGCCGGCGACCGCTACTGGAAATTCAAAGTAGCCCTCAAGACAATCCTGATCATAACAGGCCTCATCGGCATCGGCTGCATAGGCTGGACAATCTCGCACGGCACAGGCCTAGGCTACGAATTCGGCTTCGACTTCTGGTCGCTATGGCCGACGCTTATCACCTTCTCAGTCTCCATCCTCTGGTGCCTCGTCTGCATCCTCGTCTTCATCCTGCGCAAGCGACCCGTGCACCCAGGCGTGCGCGTATCCCTCGACCTCCTCCTCTGGCTGGGCTTCATCGTGACGGCGCTGTTCGCGACGGCCGCGCTGACAGAGCTGCTGAGCTGGGGCGACAACGGCGACCTGGGCTACGGCTACTCGAGCCGCGGCGAATACGAGCTCGCCGACAATGGCACGTGGGTGTGGGAGCAGGACAACAGCTACGTTTCGTCGCCGCGCAGCTGCAACGGGTCGAGCAGTGACAGCTACTACTACGAGTACGGATACCAGTTCAGCAATTGCAGCGAGCAGGACGCCTTCATCAACAAGCTGTGGCAGGAGAAGCCGCAGCGCGCCAACATCGAGCTCACGGCTGTGGTATGCCAGTTCATCGGCCTCCTGCTGCATTTCGCACTCTTCGTCTGGGCGTGCGTCGACACGCATCATTACAACCGCAGCAAGGTTAGCAGCGATGCCGAGAAGCTTGCGGCCAACATTGTGCAGACTATGATCAATAATGGAACGGTTGTGCCGCCTCCGGGACAGGCGTATATGAGGCCTGGTATGGGGCAGGGGGCGTATTATCAGTTGCCACCGCAGCAGCAGCAACAACAACAGCAGCAGGCGTACCCAATGACGAACATGTATCCGCAGCAGAGGATGCTGGGGCAAAATGGACAGATGGCACAGGGACAATACCGCGCAGCAGGTGCGCCTGGCGCTGCTGGTCCAAGTAACGAGAAGAGCCAGGGGCCGCGGTACGCTTAGGGAATGCATACTTCCGTGTAAAATCTCCCGGTTTCTTTACATATGCCCGCTAGCTTGATACCCAACGAACGAATCCAAGAACGTAATACATACAACTCACTCAATCAATCAATCATGAACACCCATCGATCCTCCCCTCCCGTCCCCTTTCCCCCCTGTGTCGAGTGTGAATGTTCCTGTTGATCTGTATGCATGGCATAGTTAAGGAGTGTTGGGTAGCTTGGGAAGAAGATCTAGTATCTAGTCAACTGGTATGCCAAGAGAAGATGTGGACTACATTCATGATTGGGAGCACATCAGCGTGGTAGAGTAGAGGTAGTATATGGCATTAACCAATATGTGCAATTCGTTCGAACGGTGGTTGAATAAGAACAGAGGGAGTAGTAGCATGTGGGTAGTCGGGGGAACTAGTTTAGCCACAAACACACACAAAAAATCTAGATCAAGACATCTAACCCTGAGCCCCCAACTTCTTCTTCGTCTTCTTTCTTCCCTGAAGAATAAGCAAGATTGATAAGCTCAACAACGTACGTATCAATACGTTCTACCTCGCGGTCGCGCAGGAACGGACGGTAGACCAAGCCTCGACTATTGACTCAGCTTAACGTAATTTCCTATCAAAGTTATTAGTATGGTTTTCTCTAACCCAGCAGACGTACAGAATCTGCACAACATACCTGGGAACTGGCCCTGCTTCCCCCTGACTTTCCCAATCCACCATTCATTATCGTTCTGCGTCCGCGACACAATCTCAATCACATCTCCAGTCAAGAAACTTAGATCGCCCTCCGCCTGCGCCTCGTAGTCGTATAACGCCGTGACATGCTCCGTAGCGGGCACACCGCTCAGGCGTGATGGTTTCGGTTTCGGCGGTGGCGGTGCGGCGCCTTTGGACTTTGCAACTGAGCCCCACGAGCCTGTTGATAGTGCTGGTGATTTGACGTCTCCTGTGGCTCCAGCGACGCCAGCGGGCCCTGGACTGTAGGGTGGCGGGGGTGTCTCCGTTCCGTCTAATGACGAAGTTCGGCCTGCCTTGGCTTCTAGTGCTTTTGTGGCATACTTCGACTGCCCGGGACGTGCAGCAGCCCCCGTGCGGCCCCCTGTTGCCTTGAATTTGACAATGGATATCTTCTCGGCTTGCTCTTGGGTATCTCCGCGCTTCTTCTCGTAGGCAGCCTCGATGTCCAGCGTCAGGTCAAAATAGCCAATGTCGAGTCTTTGCATGCGCTCGTGCAGCGTGTAGAACACGTTCAGTTGCATATAGTAGAAAGACTGGAAAAGCGGCTTGATGAACTCTCTTTCCAGGGCGAATAGCTTGGGTAGCTCCTCTTTGAGTAAGTCGTTGAAGTAGTTGTAATCCTGCGTCGCCTGCTCCACATCATTCTCGGCCTTGTATATGGCCTTCTCATCCTTGAGTGTCTTGTCCTTTTTGTCTTGCAGCTTCTTGAGGGCGGCTCGGTGACGATCGTAATCGAGCTGCTTGTGGTCGCGCTTGGCGGCAAGCTTGCGCACCGCTTTAATAATGGTCAGTAGCTCGTCTGCCGGGCGGATAACGCGTGATTCAATCATCTCTAGTTCCGGCTTAAGCGTCTCTTGCAGCTCTTGGACCACAGATTCGTACTGATCGCAGGCTTCTATGCCCGCAGTGTTGCCCTCGTCGAGGAACGAAGTAGGATCCGACATTCGTCCGGATATTGGCTTGTAGATCTCGGCGATGGCTTTGGAGAACTCCATCTGGTGGGAGAGCATGCCTGTGAGAGATAGTTAGGCGGGAATGCGCAGAGGTATGGGTCGAGTATACGCACCATTGATGGCTTCAAAATACCTGTCACATGTTAGCTTGCTGCGACAGACCAGTATATTTACGACAGGCGCATACTTTTTAGATTCCTCATGGAGCTTCTTCGTCTCCTTCTCCAGCTCCTCAAAGCGCCGCTCGGCATCGATGTAGATAGCATCCTTTGTGATCTCGCCCTGAAGTCGTGTGCGTTAGCGCGTGCGTGGGATAGCAGCACCCCCGGAAGCGGGCGCGAAGCATGGTGACGCCTTCGGAAGGGCCTGTGGGAGACGTACGATGTTGAACCTCTGCTTTATGGTTTGCGGCGCCTGCAATATGGTGTTAGCTTATGGTGAGGCCCGAGCCGGCGCATGAGGATGCTCGTCCGTACCCGAGTGACGCTCTTGGTCAGGCCCTTCCAACTCATTGCGGGGTGACTATGGTAGCTCGTTCGCGCTGAAGGACCAGAGATTGAAGCACAGTAGGGGGCCGGGCAGCCTGTCGGGCCTGTATACTCGCAGGGGGGAAGGAAGCGGATCGCTGCGAGGGATTATGCGTCGTCGTCCAGTGTTTGGCGGCGTGGCGCGGGCCTTTGCCGTCTTGTCGCTCCTGCCCTATGACGTGCAACCAGTGGCTTAGCGGACTCGTGCGCTGTGGCAGACACTACGACACGACTACCACGGAACCGGGCCGGGTCTTGCGAAGCTCCGACCAGCGATTGCACCACAGTGCAGTGTACACGGGCGATGTAATGTGCTGTAGGTGCGGACGTGGAGACTGTACAATCAGCAGCGCACAAGTCCGAGAAAGCCGGACGCTACATTGTCGCCGACGGCCTGCTGCTTGCGGACATGGCACCCGCGCACCTCTTGTGCGAGCTTGCCAAGGCGCGTGTGCTTAGTCAGATCGAATCCTCCTCGAAAGCCTTGAGAGGAGCATGAGGCGACTCTCGACGTCTGCAACAACGACCAAATTCTCGGCACACCATGGCGAATATTGCACCCACCGTTGCGAGGCAGGCCCTGCGCATTGCGTCTCGTCGTTATCCATCCTCCGCAGCCTCCCGCCTCTCGCCTCGACTGGCTGCAGGCAGCAGGAATTATGTCTCTGAGTCGCGGCCCTCTCAGGCCACTGTCAACGTAGACACGACCATCAAGGCGGAGCAGAAGGCATTCCTTAAGCAGACTGGCGAGCGAGCACAAGATGCGACGATGCCAACAACAGGCATCAGCGCGGATGCCATGATGAGCCCGAATGCTGGTAAGCTCCGGGTGTTGCCCCTCGTCGTCCACGGTGCTGACTAGCCCAGGCATCCTCAAGCAGGCCACTGTCATGGACCAAGGCTCACGGCCCATCTACCTGGACATGCAAGCCACCACGCCAATGGACCCGCGCGTAGTAGATGTAATGATGCCCTTCATGACGGGCCTTTACGGCAACCCACACTCGCGGACCCACGCCTACGGGTGGGAGACGGACAAGGCCGTAGAGGATGCTCGGGCCCACATTGCCGACCTCATTGGAGCAGACCCCAAGGAGATCATCTTCACTAGCGGTGCTACTGAGAGTAACAACATGAGCATCAAAGGCGTCGCTCGCTTTTTTGGCCGATCAGGCAAGAAGAAGCACATCATCACATGCCAGACTGAACACAAGTGTGTGCTTGACAGCTGCAGGCATTTGCAAGATGAAGGCTTCTCCGTCACTTACCTTCCAGTGCAGACCAATGGTCTCGTTGACATGGCTCAGCTTGAAGCAGCGATCCGCCCAGACACAGCCATTGTCAGCATCATGACTGTGAACAACGAGATTGGTGTTGTGCAACCAGTCGAGGAGATTGGAAAGCTCTGCCGATCAAAGAAAGTCTTCTTCCACACCGATGCGGCCCAGGCGGTGGGCAAGATTCCTATCGACGTGAACAAGATGAACGTCGACCTGATGTCCATATCTGGGCATAAAATTTACGGCCCGAAAGGTATTGGAGCGTGCTATGTACGACGAAGGCCTAGGGTCAGACTCGATCCCATCATCAGTGGTGGCGGTCAAGAGCGTGGTCTGCGGAGTGGTACTCTAGCACCTCCTCTAGCCATCGGAATGGGTGAGGCTGCACGGATTTGCAAAGAGGAGATGAATGTAAGTATTTCCTTTTGCCCTTGGTTCCGATATCACTATGATTATTTGCTCTATACATGCATGGCTTTCAGAGCGTTAGGCGGCTTCGGTCGTCGACGCGCCATGTTGACAAATGTGCAGGGGTTATGAGTAGTTGTTTGTTGCTTTTTGATTCACACCGCGTTGGCTGGGATCTAGCTGACCAGAAGCAGTATGACTCTAAGCGCATTGGCGCGCTATCAAATCGTCTTCTAGAGGGCCTCCTATCGTTGGAGCACACTACACTAAACGGTGACCGAGAACGGCATTACCCCGGATGCGTGAACGTATCGTTTGCCTACGTTGAAGGAGAGTCGCTGCTCATGGCCTTGAAAGACATTGCTCTCTCCTCGGGTAGTGCTTGTACTTCGGCGTCCCTAGAACCTAGTTACGTCCTCCGAGCGCTCGGGAGCAGCGATGAGAGCGCACACAGTAGTATCCGATTTGGCATTGGCCGATTTACTACGGATGCAGAGATTGACTACGTCCTCAAAGCCGTCAAGGAGCGAGTAACGTTCCTCCGTGAGCTCAGCCCGCTCTGGGAACTGGTGCAAGAGGGCGTTGACTTGAATACGATTGAATGGAGCCAGCATTGAGCGGTGTGGTGGAGGATACCCAGGGAGGAATTTGTATGATATGGCAGCGCGCTTTTGCCCTGGCCACACGCTTAGACTCACACTGGCTGAGGCGTTACGATTGATGATTAGCATTCGCTGTACTATATTATAGCTCTTCGCCAGACATGCAACGAGCATACCAATGTAATGATATAAACATGCCCACTTTTAGTGTCTGCCCTTGACCCGTGAAGACCTAGCTGATGACTTTGGCCACGGCCGCAGCGAACAACCAATGAAGGAGTGAAGGTTTTTTAGACGCTCGTGATTTTCCGCTGCCAATGTGGTAGACTTGGGCGCATGTTGCCAAGGTAAGAGGGGAGTTGATGGCATTGGCATCGCGTTCGGAGCTTCCCCGCCAACTTGGACCTTCGACGTGCAGCATGGCCGGCGTGCCTGAGAAAGTGCTCAACTGGCTGTACAGCGTCCTTACCAGTGTATGGCCTGCCTCGACCTCTACAAAACCTGCATGTGCTGACCCCTCTTCAGGAATATGCAGATGTGAACCGCACCTATCACGACGCCGCCGAGGCTCTTTCCCACTACCCTTCGCTCTCCCCGCGAACGGACATCTACAGTACGTCAAGCCGCGACCCACGCCTACACGCTCTGCGCGCATATACTCACCGTATCAGCATACGAAAATGGAGCTTCAGCACTCCTGCTCATGCTTTCTGGGACGCTGCCCGTCACGTTCCGCGGGCAGACGTACGGCTTCCCGGTAGCGATATGGGTGCCTTATGCCTACCCTCGAGAACCGCCTATCGTATACGTTACGCCCTCGCAGGACATGCTCGTAAGACCTGGTCAACATGTGAGCGGAGACGGCCGCGTATATCATCCGTATCTGGCGCAATGGGCAAAGTACTGGGATGTGAGTGACGCATGCGCTGCGTGTCATGCTGAGATCACGTTCGCTGACTTTGCGTAGAAGTCTACACTATTCGACTTCCTAGCTGTCTTGCAAGGCATCTTTGCGAAGGAACCGCCTGTGCGATCAAAGCAGCAGCAGCAGCAGCCGCAGCACAATGTGCCGGCGCAGCAAGCACCTCCACCAGTACCCCCAACTCCCGTAGAATGGCGACGGACACAGCAAGGAACTCCAAGCGCATCACCTGCCCCGGGTCCCTCCAGTCAACCTCCAGCGCCCCCTCCGAAGCCACCGAAGCCGTACGATCAGAATAGCCCGAGCTCCTTTTCGCAGCACGATCGTTACTCACAACCGCCTCCGCTACCACCTCACCCGCCACAACCTCAACGGAATAGTTATGGAGCGCCACCGAATTGGCAGCAACAAACTCCTCCAGCTTCGCAGCGTGGCCAACAGAGACAAGGCAGCTACGACATAAGCCCAGCAACGCCTGTGTCGAGACCGCCGCGGACACAAGGTCAAGCACCAGGCTATCAGCCCAACCCCTATGAGCTTGGAAGTCCTGTTAGCCCAATTACTCCTGATGGCCAACGCATACCGTCTGGGTTTTCACGGCAAGCTCTGCCTGCTCAACCGCAAGCTAACGTCCCACAAAGTCAACAGTATCAAGGGCCGCCCACGAATCCGCACCAGCAATACGGCCGCCCACCACCTGTTCAAAACCAGTACCAGCAGCCACCTCCTCAAGTATACCCACCGCAGCAGCACCCTCAGTACCAGCAGCAACAACGGCAACCGCCACCGCAACAAGCTGCCCCAGCTCCCAAACCGCCGCTAGATCTCCTCGACGACTCGCTCGAAGTAACTCTCCCCTCACAAACCGGAAACCAAGCCCCCTCCCCGTCCCACCCGTCCCCCAAACCCCGAAAAAGACGCCCTCCTCCGCGCCCTCAGCCAAACGCTCGTCGCGCAAATCCGCCAAACCGTTTCCTCCAACACCGCTGCGCTGGCACCTCTCCGCGCCCAGCAAGCCGCCCTGCAAACCGCGTACGCCCGCCTGCAAGCTGAGTTGGGCGAACTGCAACAGCTCGATGCAGCGCTGTCTTCCAATGAGCATATCCTCAAGGGCGCCATGGTCGAGGCTGACCGCGTCATGGAAGATGCGCGAAGGCGCAAGGCGCCGGATGTAGACGATGTGCTTGTTGCGCCGACGGTGGTGGGCGGGCAGTTGTATGGGCTTGCTGCCGAGGAGAAGGGGATTGCTGATGCGTTGTTTGTGTTGGGGAGGGCGCTGGATAAGGGGAGGGTTGGTGCGGATGTGTTTGTCAAGGTATGTCATGTCATGTCAAGTTTGTTTCTGTTTCTGCTGGCGAAAAGCCTTGAGTGGGAATTATGCTAATTTGAATGTGTAGCAAACGAGGAGTCTTGCGAGGGAGCAGTTTTTGAAGAAGGCGCTTATCAAGAAGATCGCGAGGGGTATGGCGTTGGATGATTATCAGATGCGGTGATCGAGGGGGGTTTGTTGGTTGCGTATAGGGATGAAATCGTCCTGTATGCTTTGTGTATGAAGGGTGGTAGCGCAGCAGTGACTTGTAGTAATCATAGCAAGATCCGATGAAGGAAAATTGAATGCAAATACTTCCATCCTGCTGCTTGCCATTTCCTTTCGTTTCGATCGTATCAGATGTGCTTATGCTTGCGGTCCGCCATAGTATACAGCAGGTGGCATAAAAGCACGAACGAAATGAGAACTTGAAGTAGCTAGTAGTGGAAGTTCATGGACATAGGAATCATGAGGGTAATATTAGAGAGAATGAATTCTTAGGGGTTGTGCAATCGGTCTGTCCAGAGGTCTCCAATCTCCTCCACACCTTTATCCATCAAGTGCCCATTCGGAGCTCCGCACTGCTCTGCCCCAAAGCAACGCAAAAGGCGATATCAAGAGTTGTCAGGTAGATGGCAGAGCCAAGTACCATATCCAAACCCTAGATAAGAAGCCAAAATGTACCGTTATGGACAAAACCGGATCAAGAATAATACAAGTTGTCGTGCCAAATCGACTCGTCTTCCCACAGAATGTCGCTGTTGTTGTGGTACCCTTGTAGCAGCATGGTCAGACACTCCAGCATGCTAGAACAGCTCGTGAGGGAGTATGCGACTATGAAGCGACTCTACTCGGGGACTGCCCAGTTGAACGCGACGTCCTCGCGCTTCTTGGCCTCGCTCACGGTGGGATCGCCGCAGACAGGAGGCCAGACCTGCGCCTCGAATTGCCCGGCAGCAATGTTATTGCCAAAGAAGCTGTAATCTAAGCTTTGTCAACAATGGACCACTCTGCTCAGTGATCCAACTCAGCGTGACTTACAGCAGTAGAAACGACCCGGGTAGTCCACCTCATCACTGCAGTGCCCAAGCGCGCAGCCGAGACGAGTCGAGTTGCGCCACACCATCTGCGAGAAGTGACCCCACGAGGAGTCGTAGTGAGGGTTGTCGTACGGGTACTTTGTCTCCTCCTCGTGCCAGCCGTGGGAGGCGGTGCGAGCGAATTCGACCCAGTCGTCATAGCTTGCGGGAGCCGGCTTGACGGAGGAGAGATTACTACCAGGGCGCATCTAGACGGGTTAGCGATTCACTCTCCCAAAGAGTTATGCTGAGCACGTACATGCTGAGGTTCATGGGTGCACTGTTCGATATCCGCTCGCGCGGCGTCGGCAAGATCCGCATCCCAGACGAGCTCTTGAGCGCAGTGGAGTTGGCGCCAGTACCAATGTGCCCTCATTACAGCGCTAATGAAGTTGGGGTCGTCTTGGTGTGGAGCATCGTCGGCAACGAGTTCACGAGGGTGGACATGGTGAGCTGGCGCAGCGACCGCCGTAGCGGCTGTGAGAGCTGCGAATGGAGCAAGGAGCCTCATTTGGGCGTGCTTCTGAGGAAGTGGCGACCGAAGTACAGGAGTGAGAGTGTCGTGAACTGAGCTGAGGAAATAGGTGAGTAGGCGCAGTTGTTGTTGGTATAGGTCACGCGGGTAGGTAAATGAGTGGCAGGTTGAGTAAAGAGCGGCAAGGTTGTGGGGAAGGAAGAAGAAAAGAGGGATGCGTGGTGTTTATTTGAATTGAGTCCGTGTGCTGGGGTACAATTATGGCGTGGTGTAGTCGGGGCGCGCCTTCCTTCACTGTCCGCGGGCCGCCCCGCAAACAAACACTGGAGCCGTGGATGCAGACCAATCACGGCAGCAATTAGGTCGATTCGAAGTGGTTTAATTGACAAATAAGCTTCATTGCGGTGAGGGGGTTATGGCAGAAGACCTCTCTGGCCGTTCGTACAGATGCCATGGGGTTGCATGAGTGGTTGGACAGCTTGACTATGAGAGCATGCTGCTCAACGATTAGCCGACATCTTGCCTTACCACTTCCTGAATGCAAGCCCGCTCGAGGTATCACAATGCACTTACCTCCACATGCTGCTAGCGATGTTCGTGAGCTTTGTTCACACTCTGCTACCTCCGTAGACAGATCTCGTGGAGTTCATTGCGCAACTTGTGTCCCGAATGCATGCTACAGTCCCACACAAAGGAAGCATGTGAGGCATAGAAGCGACACAAGCGTCTCGCTGGTCGGGGCTCTAGATGGATGTCAGGCCTGGAAATAAGCATACAGCTGTTCAAGGTGAGCCGGGCCTCGGGGTAAATACGCTTGTTCAACTCCTCTCAAGGGAAAGGCCAGCGGCTCGAAGGATTTCGTACTCATTATGGCGCTCCTTTAATGTCAAATACTCCACGTGGGCAGAAAACCCATGTCGTTTTAGAGATATTTATTCTGTTGCTCTTCAACCTGCATTTGGCTCAACGCTATCTCCTCTCCCCGTCATGCGGCTGAGAGCCCCATTATATACTCTTCAATCAATACCCAGACACCAACATTCCGTCTTCCTGGACAACGGAAGCTATGATGTCCTCGGACTCTTTGATTGACAATATGTTGGCACAAACCAGTCATTTCTCGTGGTACCCGAAGTTGTATGGCGCCAGTAATATAACCACTCCTCTGCGCCACCCTCGTGCGAGTCACAACCTTGCACAGAGCCACAATCCACCCACCAAACTTACACATCGCGGGGTCGGTTCGGGCAACACGATGCCGGTGAACGGGGATCTTTTTGCCGCAGAAGCCGCGAGAAAGTACAGGCGGGGATCAGCATCAATGTGTTCGTACAGTCTCCCAGCTTCAGGTTACAAGTTATGCGATAGTACTGCTTAGGTCATATTCACCCCTCCTTAAGACGCTTTGCAGGCCGTCCAATAAGCGAATCGTCCGGCAGTCCGCTCCTCTTCGTACCTGGCAGACTAGAGGTGCGGATATCATTATCCTCCTGGCTGACTCTGCGCACTGGATACTTGATCTTCGAATCCTCAAAGCAACCTCCTGACGGTTTGCCATGGACAGTGAAATAAGGATGTAGCAGCGCCTTCTCAGCTGTGAGTCGTTTCTGAGGATCGTATTCGAGCAACTGCTTGAGCAACGAGAGACCCTCGGGTCCAGGGGTGTCCGGACCGTTGCCGATGGGATATTGGTTGTTGTTCAACGTCTGGTGATACCACCGCTCCAGGCCATCACCACCTTGTGGACGCGGGAATCGTGCGGCATTCCCTGCGTTGAGTGACAACAACTGTGTATACTCAGGCATGACTGTTAGTAGCGGCCAGCGGTCCTTGCTTGGCATGCCCATGATTTCAACAATTTTCTGCATCTGATTTCGTTGGAAGGGTACCGTCTTCTTGCTGTCCATCTTCGCTTCCTCCCCCTTGAAGATAGGTCGTAGTGACAACAGCTCAGCGAAGATGCACCCAACCGCCCACAGATCGACAGCTGGCGTGTAGTGGCGGCTGCCGAGCAAGAGTTCGGGCGCTCGATACCAGATCGTGACGACGACCTTGTCGCCAGAGAACAAGGACTGGAGGGGCTTGTAGAAGAGGCGAGCGAGACCCAGGTCGCCAATCTTCACCTTGCCCGAGCTGGTAACCATGATGTTGGCAGGCTTCAGATCGCGGTGCATGACCCAGTTTCTGTGGAGATAGACGAGACCTTGTAAAAGCTGGTAGAGAATAGACTTGATCGTCCGCGCCGGTATTGCCTGTCGCTGAGGCTGATTGTGATGGTGGATGATCTGGAGCAAGTCATGCTCGGCATATTCGAATACAATAAAGATGCATTTGTCTTCCAGAATGATCTCTACCGTATGCACGACGTTTGGATGTGCGAGCTCGGTACAGAGAGCCATCTCCCGTATAGCTGATTGTGAGATGCCTGAATATTGAAGTTCCCCTTCCTTGTCTGGTTTGAACCTGACTGGATCAGCATCTATGGCAGCGTTACTTGAACTTGCTTACTTCTTGATAGCGAATTCTCCGGTGAAGCCATTCTTGCCTTCAGCTTTGTAGACACGGCCATATGTGCCACTACTGATGAAGCCAACAATCTTGTAGCGCTCGTTCACGCGCTTCTTCGTGTTGTACCCAGTGAACATGGCCTTGGTTGAGTCGGCGGGATCTGGTCACATGAATATTCAGTACTCGATCTACTATGTTAAATGTGTTGAGGGAACACACGAGGTAGAGAGACAAGCTTGACAATACCAAATGCAGGAAGCGCAAGCGGCCAGGTGTCGCGATGTTTGGGGCCGCCACCTCCTGCGAGGCTGACAAGACGATGATCAAGCGACACAGGCAGGCATGACTGAAGGCCCGATGCAAGACGGGTAATTAGAAACTAGAAGATGAAATGTGGAGGCAGATCAAGAGACTAGAACGTATCACGGAGAAGGGACCGGCGAACTTGGATTCTAGCAAAAAGAATACCGACCGTTGAAAGCCGCAACAACGCTATTTCGCAGAGCGGCACGGGCGGATGCAGCTGCTGATGGCGGGCCACCCGAGGACGGGGGATTTGAGGACTGGCTCATGTTTATAATAGGTATTTTAGGCCATCGCCGGCGTCTCGTTTAGCTGATCTCCACAGTCGGCAGATGGCGTCTCCGGTGACGGTTATAAGACGATGCGGATGCGTCTGCGTCTGCGGCCTGCACGCTATGCCGATATGCGGGGCGCGAAGCCTGGAGAAGTGCTATCGTGGCTGTCTGCTTCTGCAAGTGTCAAGGACACGTCGGAGGGTTTCGCGGAAATCTACCGGGGATATGAAGGAGGAAGTGAAGCTGTGCAGGCCCTCGACGCGGTCTTGATCAGCGATCTCAGGCTGTGGTTTTCCCCGCAGAGCCTCATCTTGATGAACCAACCACGGCCCACTATCCCCCCAGCTTCAGTCCAGACATGGCAACATCACAACAGTGAGCTCCAACATCTCCAACATCTCCGCCAGTCCATCGCCCCATGACGAGGTAGCGAATAGCACGCCAACACCCAGCCGAGCGCCCACTGCTCAGCTCTTGAAACAGGTATATGCACGCCTCTGCTGCGCATTGTCACAGTCGTGTACCTTGTGCATGTCGCTCCGCGATGCGTGCATTTGGCTGACACGGGGAAATGCAGTGCGACCAGTGCCGGTTGTTAGATGCAGTTGAAAATCGACGTCGCCAGAATCAACACCGCAGCCCTCGACCATGGACCCGCGCTCGTGGTTCCGCCATCTCACTGGCTACTTCGTCTACATCCTGCTCATTGCAACACTCGGCCCGCTGCTGTTCGGCTTCCACCTGGTAGGCCTCGACAAGTCAAACGCGGAATCTCAGCTAACAGGCACAGTCTGAGCTCAACGCACCCGAAGATGTCATACGTTGCAAGAGAAAGTCGATCAAATCCACGACCGCTGGCCCAAACCTCCCGCAATGCATTGAGATGACGCCCACCGAATGGGGCGTGGTTGGGTCTATGTACACGCTGGGTGGTTTGATAGGCGCGCTTTCGGCAGCCCCGCTGGCAGGAAGATACGGGCGGCTCAGGGCAATGCTGATTACGACCATCTTCTTCGCAGTAGGCCCCCTCTTTGAGGCGCTCAGTCCGAACATTGGCGTCATGGCATTTGGAAGACTGGTGTCTGGCGTGGGTGCTGGCGCCTCAGTAGTTATCGTACCTCTCTACATCTCAGAGATCGCGCCGCCGGCTGAGAAGGGCTTCTTTGGCGCCTTTACACAGATCATGTGCAATGTAGGCATTCTGATCACTCAACTGCTAGGGTATTTCTTAAGCCACGACTCCTATTGGCGCATCATCCTGGCCATTGGTGGCGTCATCGGGGTTGTGCAGGCTGCAGGATTGCTACTGTCCGTTGAGAGCCCCAAATACCTTGCCGAGCAGGGCAACATTTCGCTCGCGAAGAAGACCCTGCGAAAGATTAGGGGCGAAGATGCAGACATCGATGATGAGATGAACAGTTGGGGGGTGGCAGGCTCAGGAGACATCCATGGTAGGTCAAATGAACGCTCATATGAGTCCACGCGAGCTTCAAATGGGGCACTGCTAACGACACTACAGAGGAAGAGCAGACGCTCCTGAACAATGGCGACGAACCTTCTGAATCGCGACCAAAACAGTCCAGCAAAGAAGACACGCTAAGCATTATGCAAGTTTTCCGCCACCCCGACTACCAGAAGGCTGCCATCGCCGTCATCATGGTCATGCTTGCTCAACAATTCAGCGGAATCAACAGCATTGTCATGTACGGCGTGTCCCTCTTAGCGGGCTTGCTTGAGTCGAATTCTGCTCTACTCAATCTCGCCGTTTCTGCGCTGAACATCGTCGTCACGGCAGGATGCGCACCTCTCGCCGACAAGTTGGGACGGAAGACCTGTCTCCTCAGTTCACTTGCGGGCATGGGCATCAGCTCACTTCTGCTTGCCGTGGGTATCATCAAGTCAGTGCCTGTACTCTCTGCCGTCGCAGTCCTGCTCTTCGTATCGAGCTTCGCTGTTGGCCTCGGTCCAGTGCCCTTCATCCTGGCCAGCGAGCTTGTTGGCCCAGATGCTGTTGATGCGACGCAAAGTATTGCACTTGGAGCGAATTGGATTGCCACGTTCATTGTCGCACAGTTCTTTCCGTTGGCGAGCGCGAAGCTGCACGGGCATGTCTACTTCATCTTCGCAGCATTGTCCGCTTTCTTCTTCGCCTTCATTACTTGGTACGTGCCGGAGACCAAAGGCAAGAAGAATGCCGACGAGGTTTGGGGCAGAGAGCGCAGAGTGGACTGAATGATAGACTACCATCGAGGCATGCTTGAGCCAACAGTACCTTCGGATGTCATGCTTGAAGTCGCTATAAATTCCTACAGAATGGATAGATTTGAGGCTGGAACTTATAACCCGACGTGGGGGACGGTCGTCACGTCACACTGTTCTATTTCTTCACAATCAATGCGCAATATACGAATGAACATTTGACTCTATATTTCTTTACTAGAGAGCGTTCTCACTGCTGATTGAGATATATTGCTTACATCATACTAATTGCGGTCAAATACCGGCTATGTTCTGCAATGACATGTCATGGACCCTGCGGCTTCGGCTTCGGAAACACCAATTGGACCCCACTTCGGTTCGGTCACCGTCCTTTGTAAGCACGACATCAGCATTGGAATCACCAATTTCTCTACATGTTTCGCATAGCGTCTAAGCAGTCTATTCTTTCCTTGTCTCCTTGCTTTCGCGCCTCTCCACAATCCTCGTTGTGTCTTCGGCAGCCATGCCGGAACTACCGGCGCACGCTTCACCAGACCTCCCGCCACTTTATTCACCACACCCAACCAGCCCAGGACGAGATGGGTTCGATTTCCAAACTTCGGCGCAAGGGGTCGAGGTCGAGGCCCATGATACTCTCGCGCGAACAAAGAGCCATGACCCACCGGCCTCGATGGTCTCGCCTGCCTTTACACCTCCAGCAACTCCGGGTGTCTCCACACCCTCACACCCACGACCACCGCGCTCAGTACCAGTAGACACCTCGCTACACTCCGACTCACCGAGACCCGAATTGCTACAGAAGCTGCCAGAAGTGGAGTGTGAGGTACGGGCACGAATACCTACGACGACGGGGCATGAGATGTGGCTGCACGTATACCGGAATAGCGTCGACACGAAAGAGCATTTGGCAATTGTGTTCGGAAATCAGATACGATCTCGATCACTAGATGCGGAGAGGCCAGGGGAGACAGAACTCGACCGCATGACGAGGGGCGCATACGTAGGTCGCTTATACCCAGGACGAACAAACTCGCGGGTTGAGCAGCTCAAGAGAGCGGAAGGCGTACCGACGAAACGCAGGCCCGAAAGCGAATTTCCACAATCAGAAAAGAGCAATGGTCTGCTTTCACCGTCTTCGGCATCCTCGGAGAGCGGGGATGTACAAACCATCTCCTCGTCAGAATTACCTCTCGTCCGCATACACTCAGAATGCTACACGGGCGAGACCGTATGGTCCGCGCGCTGCGACTGCGGCGAGCAACTGGATGAGGCAGCTCGGTTGATGGCAGATCCGATATTATCACCTTCAGGGGGCGCAATCATTTATCTCCGGCAAGAAGGGCGAGGCATTGGACTGGGCGAGAAACTCAAGGCGTATAATTTACAAGATCTCGGCAACGACACATACGAAGCAAATATTCTGTTAAGACATCCGGCAGACGCGCGAAGTTACGGACTTGCCACGGCTATGCTTATGGATCTGGGACTAGAAGGAGAAAGGGGCATAAGACTTTTGACAAACAATCCGGATAAAGTACGAGCCGTGGAAGGGCCCGGCCGCGAGGTCGTAGTGAGAGAAAGGGTGGCAATGGTGCCACTTGCGTGGAAGACCGGTGGTGCCCAGGGCATTCAGAGTGAGGAGGTGGAAAAGTACCTAAGTACGAAGGTAAGCCAAGTCAATTTGATAGACAGTGACGAATAGTAAAGCTGACATGAATCTAGATCGAGAAGTTCAAGCACATGTTAGACCAGAAATAAGCTGTATATAGCAGGGTCGATTCATTTTGCATACCATGACGAGCATATAGACGCTACCAAAAGCTATGCATTCAAGCTGGGAAGTCATTTGCATGCGCAAGATACCACATATATCATATTCTATAGTAACGCATGTTCATTTTCATCTCCAATCATTCCTGATCAAGGACTGGTAGTGCCATGTTGCAAAGGTTCGATTTTGAGAACAATACATATTTGCAGGCCGTACTCAAGTTGAGCACAACTTCTATACTCTTCTACAATGACCGACGAGTGAAGTTTGCATGCAGTGTCGAGAGAAGTGCCGACGAGACGTGATGGTTCTGCCTTCCTCATTCGGCCTAACGCTGATGATGGCGTCAGACAGTCACCTCACTCGGCCAAAACGACTCCACATCGACTAAGTACAAAATGTAGTCTACCACCACCAAAAGCCTGACAAGGCAAACCCGCAACCACTTTCGCAGAAGTCGAAATCAAAATGTCCGAACAAG
Organism: Neocucurbitaria cava; assembly: GCA_027946455.1. Taxonomy (NCBI): domain Eukaryota; kingdom Fungi; phylum Ascomycota; class Dothideomycetes; order Pleosporales; family Cucurbitariaceae; genus Neocucurbitaria; species Neocucurbitaria cava. Next base: position 972,024 of record JAPEUY010000002.1, on the reverse strand, counting down.
TCGTTGACAAGAGTCTTGCGCCTTCCATCGACGTCAAGAGCCTCAGCTACGCGTTCCCAGATGGCTCGAGTGGTCTGAAGGATGTCTTCCTGAATCTGCCTCCGGGCAGCAGAACCCTACTCATTGGAGGTGAATGGCTCCTAGCACGTATGTTAAAGAGTTACTGTTAACATAGAATAGCCAATGGTGCCGGCAAAACCACTCTCCTCCGCCTCCTCTCCGGCAAGCGCATGGCTCCATCCGGCACCGTCTCTATTGCGGGCGTCGACCCTTTCAAGATGGGCCTCGAAGGCGTGACATACCTCGGCCTCGAATGGGTCCTCAATCCCATCGTACGCACTGACATCGACGTGCCGACCCTCCTCGCCTCCGTCGGCGGCGATTACTACCACGAGCGTCGCGACGAGCTCATCCACATACTAGACATCGACCTGGGCTGGCGCATGCACGCTGTTTCCGATGGCGAAAGAAGACGGGTGCAGTTGGCTATGGGATTGCTGAGACCGTGGACCATATTGCTGCTGGATGAGATTACGGTAGACTTGGATTTGCTTTCGCGCAGCAACTTCCTGAACTTCTTGAAGAAAGAGACACAGACCAGGCCGTGTACTATCGTGTACGCGACACATATCCTGGACAATCTAGCAACGTGGCCGACGCATCTTGTGCATATGAGTCTGGGCAAGGTGAAGAAGTGGGGCAGTGTAGAAGAGATGGACGTGCAGGTCGAGCAGAGTTCAAGGCTGTATACCGGCAATAGTCAGCTTGGTGAGCTGGTGCTCAAGTGGCTCCAGGAGGATCTCAACGAACGGGGTCCGCGAAACCCACAATCTGAGGGCAAGTCGTACCCAAATCACGAGGGTAAGGGCGGATACGGTTCTGAGAAAAAGGCACAAAAAGAATAGGAAAGGTCCCTTTAACGAGGGCTCAACGCGACCCTCTTCAACAATGTGGGTCGTCGCATTTTCAACAGGCGTTCCGGAGGCTCAACGAAGATACCCCATTTCGTATTTCAACACGAGCCAAGCATTACTTAGCAGCATACTAAACAGCAATATCATGAACCATCGATATGATGGCATTTGAGCAGAGATCCAACGTTACTTAGGCGCACCATCTCAATCACCCTCAGCAAAAAGGGGGAAGCCCTCACCCGACGTACGCACGCTGCTCTTGCCCCTGTAATGCGATGGCAACCTCTTAGTCCGTTCCCACTCCCCCGTATACTGCCAATGCCACAGATCCCCATAGAAGTCCTCCACAACGGCTTCAAGCGCAAAGTTGAAGCTCCCCTGCGTAAGCCCCCACACATTCGCAACCTCGCCCTCCCCAAACACACCAACCCTCTCCCACCGCCCCTGCACGCCCACCTCAGGCACCTCCCCTCCTGCAATATCATCATTCCTCCTCTGCCAATGTTCCACATCCCCATCGTAATTAGCAACGAGCAGCTGAAACCCGCCATTCTGCGCATTCTCATCCGCCGTGTCCCAGAAGTCCTGGATCATCACGGGTGGCGTGTTGGGGATGTTGTTTTCTTGCCCGAAGACTTCGCCGGCTTGCCAGGAAGTTGCGAAGGCGGTGCGCCAGTAGAGGGCTAGTTGGCCTGAGTTGAGGACGGCGGCGACGTAGAGGTTGCCGGCGGAGGAGGAGTTGTAGACGGAGAGGTTGATGTTGGATTGGACGAGGCTGGGGCCCGAGGCGAGGATTGTGCCTTGGGGCGCGATGGGGGGCGTGGTGAGGGTCCAGGTACCGGTGTTGGTGCTGCGGATGTACTGTGGTGTGGAACGTGGATGTAAGTAAATCAAATCATGAAGATGATAAGTCCAACTCGTACTAGGTAGGAGAACTTGACTTACCTCAGTCAAAGCCCCAGCCTCCGTGCGAATAACAACAGAAAAGTCTGAGGTATCCAGCTCGACGAACCCTGGATACCCCGTTGCAACGCCATACACGTCGCTGTCATTCTGCGGATTCACAAAGAGAGCACCCGGTTGCACCTGGTTCCATCCCACCCACTCCTCAGCCGAGATTTGTCCAGAATCACTCGTGTACACCCAATGATTAAACGTATTCGTCTCTTCAGACCAATACAAAATCTCCGGCTGGCGCCCGAAACTCGTCTCCAGAATAATAGGCTGACCCGACACAGGGCCTGAGGGCGTATAATACTGCTCGGTCCATCCGGAGTCGGGATACACGGTGAAGTTGTCGAAGGCCGCCCACTTCTTCTGCCCTTCGCCCTGGCGTTCGAGCACGAGTATGTTGGCTGATTCGTCGGTGCGGCTGACTTCGAAGTCGCGATGCGTGGCTCCCTTGGCGCTTTGGTAGATGTTGCCGTTGCGGAAGGGCTTGCGGGCGAATTGGTCCGGGTCGATGTTTGTTACGCCGTATTTTGGGGTTTCGACGTCGTCGATGTCGACTTCGCCGTATCTATATAGGCCAGGAATCAGCTTAGCAAAAGTTTTTCAAGGTGATGGATTGTAGCAAGACCTTAACTTACCCGATGAGCCAGTATCCATTGTCTCCCACGTCGGTACCCCAGGAGTTTTTCACGATGTAAGTCTGTTCATCGTCGTTGTAGCCGACGATTAGCAGAGCGTGGCCGCCTTCTGGGTCCTGAGATGTGTCGGTGTGACGATATACGCCTTGGTCTGGTGTCCAATCTTGGAAGTCGGGGTATACTGTGATGGTGCAAGTTACCGGGCCTTGTGCCGGGTTGTGAGATCAGTGACGATACTCGGGGGATGAGTGATCGAATACTTACCTATGTTTGCTAGCCACCTGAGAGTTCATCAGTAGGGCCAATGGGAAAATGGAAATATTTGTACTATGTATGGGGGCTTACCAACGCGCATCGTCTCGGCTCTCGATCGTGGCATAATCACCGATCCTCAGCGTCCTACCCTGCCTATCGCCGCAGCCTAGAAAGGGGCGATCCGAGTCGTAATAGATATTGCCTATTACGAGCATCGTTAGTTCTCGAGACTCTTCTACGTTGAGCCCTACACCTGAGAGACAAGTCCGAAAGCCATAGATCGCGAGCTCCTCTGTGATTAGCAGCATTGAGATTATCATACGTACATTTCGTATCCGTCAGACCAAATCGATTCCCCTTGATCAGCTCCAACGCCCACCCCGGGGCCCACCCAGTAGTGCACGTCGCCGAGGACGCCTCAAAGACGTCTGCTTCGCTCCTTTTACTCCACACGCCGTGCTGAATGCGAATCATGGATTCAATCAACGCGGTTACGGAAAACGCCCAGCAGCTGCCGCACAATCCTTGGTTCTAGATCACGAGACGGAAGTGTGTAAGAACAACAATCATCTCGAAGTTGACAGTAATGAGGATAATGAACATACTCACTTGAACAGTGGTAATCCAATTGACTCCATACCGGTTTCTCCAGTCAACTGAGCGCGGCAAGTTACTACCATCGCTGCGCTTCGAGTCATGGGGGCCTGGAGTCCATGGGGCGTCGCCTGGACGCGGAACGGGGGGATAGTCATACGACTTCATCCATTTCGTGCGGTCGATTAGGTCGAGCTTGTTGTCGGAGGTTGGTGAGGGGTCATTTAAGCCCAGCCCGTGCTCAAGGTCATCGTCATCGTGGTGATGGTGCCAGGTAGCGCTTGGGTCGTTGAGAGCTGCGGTGGGCACATCTTGGCGGATTTTCTGGGGCGATTATGTTAGCATTTTGTGGAGTAGTAGGATTGGGTGTAGTTCACCACTTACAATGATCGCGCATGTTGATAAAGAGAGTTGGAGGAAAGTGACTAAAAGAGTGGATACCCGCATCTTGGGCGATTGGTAAGGCTGGTAAGTTGCGAGATGGTCCGCGGAGGGTGAAATTCATTATAAAGTACTGTATAGTTGGAATTTGGGAGGTAGGCTTCTAGACCGTAAGCGTGCCTGTTGTGGAATGCTGCAGTTAGAATGGAAGAATGTATGCTTGAATAGAAATTTGGTAAAGACGAGCCTTGCCAAGCATATTTGAGTGCGGATTTGGGACATGGCGGACGATTTGGGAAGATGCTGTGTTTTTGGAGAAGGGGAAGGAAGAACGGCTTCGATGCCTCATGCTTGTATCAGTGAGAGGCTCTTGTGGTAATTTAAAAGGTTCTGTGAGTGGTCTTTTGAATCGTATAATTGAATGGAGCCGCGAGCCGATTTATGACTGTACTTGGATGAAATCGGTCAGCGATCTGGGTTACTTTTTCAAGGCCTGGAATATTTGTTGTCCAGAGCGATACTAATAGTCAACTAACATCTCCTGACCATACTGTATTATATAAGCGCAACTGCATAAAAGCTACCTACGTATGCTCAAGTCAACACAAATTGAAAGTCAAAAGCAGTTGAGAACATAACAATTGAATGTCTACCTGAACGTATAATACTTTTCTCGAGGTGATGAAGCCAGTCTCAGTATAATGCTAGATCGGCGCTCAAAAGCCAGAGCGTCAGGATAAACCTCAGCAACTGGTAAAAACTATGAAAGAATAGAGGAATGTTAGAGTTTAGAGATCTTCAATGGTGTATGTAGGGTTGTACCTAGGTATCCCCTAGAGTGCGGGGAAAACGCTAACCTGAAAGCGGAAACGCCCCCGCTTGATCGGCACTAGCTAACATTTTTGGCCATCTCACCTTGGGCTTCAGCCTCTTTTCGCACATCTATTAGATGCATGCTTCGACACATCCGCCCCTTTGGTATGATTAGAATGGCGCAGGCGCCAGCAAAGCCCCTGATCGCGGTGATCGGCGCGACAGGGACTGGCAAATCTGATGTAAGGATTGGAAGTGTGAAATTCTACCAACTGTGGCTGATCACGGTGATAGCTGGCAGTCGCCATAGCGCGTAAATATAATGGAGAAATCATTAATGGCGATGCTATGCAGCTCTACCATGGCCTACCAATCATAACGAATAAGATTACCCAAGAGGAGATGAGAGGCGTTCCACATCACCTCCTAGGTCGCATTGGGCTTGAAGAGGAGACATGGACTGTTGGAAAGTTCGTAGGCGAGGCACTCGGGGTGGTATGGCGAGTTATACTCCAAAAGCCATCACAATGACTGACCTAGGTAGATTGATGAAATTCGTAGTCGAGGCAAGCTACCGATACTTGTTGGCGGCACTCATTACTACACACAGTCGCTTTTGTTCAAAGACACGCTAGCAGATGAACCCGCTTTGAAAATAGATCAGGACACTGAGCGTCTACCAATACTAGATGAGTCTACAGATATCATTCTTGCGAAGTTGAAAGAGGTGGACCCAATCATGGCAAGCCGCTGGCATCCCAACGAGCGTCGAAAGATCCAGCGCTCGCTAGAGATCTATCTAAGAACAGGAAAGCCGGCTTCACAAGTATATGATGAGCAGCGTATACGACGCGATGACTCACCTACTGATTCTCTCAATGGGGTAGGCAATACTCGCTCCGGTCTTCGATTCCCCACTCTTCTGTACTGGGTTCATGCGGACAAAGATGTTCTGTATCCACGCGTCAATGGGCGAATTCATAAGATGGTCGACAAAGGACTGTGGTCGGAGGTGCAAGAGCTTAGCGATTTCCGTAAGGATTATGAATCTCGAACTGGTAATATCGTAGATCAGTCTCGAGGAATATGGGTGTCGATAGGCTACAAGGAGTTTAGAGACTATCAACAAGCGCTCGATCGGGAGCCGCAGGACCAATCAGAACTTGAGACGCTGATGATGGCTGATGTGGAGAAAATGCAGGCAGCTACAAGGCAATACGCAAATCGCCAAATCAAATGGATCCGCATCAAACTCCTGAACGCACTCATCAGCGCGGGGCAAGAGAAGAATATCTTCTTACTAGATGGCTCCGATCTGGCTAAGTGGGAAGACGAAGTCATAAAGCCAGCGACAACTATCACCGAGCGCTTTCTCTCTGGCGAAAGCCTTCCTGCACCCACATCGCTCTCGAACGCTGCAGCAGAGATGCTCACACCAAAGCGTGCGTACGATCTCGGACAGCGACCGGATCTTTGGCAGAAGAAAGTGTGCGAGACATGTGGCACAGTCGCTGTGACGGAAAATGATTGGACCTTACACATCAAGAGTCGTGCACACCGCAAAGCTGTTGGCGCGAAGAAAAAGCTTGAACATACCCAAAATATGCCACAGAGAGAGACCAAATCCTTGCAGGCAGACACGTTGGACGTGCTTGAAAGCTACGTGGAAAGAATACCCTGAGCAAGGCTCGAGCTCGCAAGGGCGCGAGCGGGCATAAGAAGCAACATACCAAATTAAATGACGCAGGGATATCGAGGCGAGATCGCCATAAATCATGAAAAATGCACTGGGCTCGTGTTGGGGACATGGAGGAGCGCAACGAGCGCACATGGTCCAGCGAGTGGCACTTAGTCACGAAAATTGCACCCGCACCCCTAACTCACCGCACCTAAGTGAAGGACTCCCTTAGAGTACATGCCTCAATCAAAATGGGACAGGATCAGGGAATTGGCTTTGGTGTGCTGTCGTCGTTTGTATAAGGGTCATGTTGGGATTGCCTAATTGGGGTTTGAATAGCCATTCTGTGAAAGAAGGCTTGGCGTAGGGCAAACGAATCTAGTAACTCCATCACAACACATATCTCGTCTCTGACAACGGATCACTCTTTGCCGCATTGAAGTCCGTCGATCTATGGTTTTCTGCACACTTTGATCAGTCTAGCAAATCGTAAACTGCTTGGGGTTTGGGGGCCACACCACCCGCCATCAACTTGTGCATCTTCACATCGAACGCGAACGAGTACTAGAGCTATGGCTCCTTACAATTACGCGAAAGTCAGCGGCGAAAGTTCCAACGACGACTTGCTAGAACAACAGCATAGTCATCCAGGACTAGGCCGATTAGCAACATGGTATAAAGCTGTTGAGAAGTTCCAGTTTCTCCGGTGGCCGCTCACTTTCTTCTTTCTACTGGTAATCCTGGTCTGCGAGATATCGATACTGCACAAGCAACCAAACTCTTTGCAGCTTGGTGAGGAGCTCAATAGGCTGGTGCCGCGCTGTAAGCTTCCTGCCGCCCAAAATCCAAAACTGTTCACGCAACTGTTATGAAAATACACTAACGATGAGAAAGTCTCGATAGAAAAGAAGATCTTTCACACAGATGATCGATACTCCTCAGATCACAAAACTGCGCAGTCCATCAATTCGACAAAACAGGCATGGCGAGATCTAATGCCTCGTAAGCCGACACCCCTCCTCTCGAATCACCTAGTTCTGATATTCTAACTCACGCTAAGGTGGCGGTGGCTTCCTGGACGTCCCTGACTACTCCTCGCATACCCTTCCACCTCCGATGCATTTTGACCGGAATCCAGGAAAAGACGTCTACGCCATCGCGGTATTCCACGAACTACACTGCTTGATGCACATATCGGGCTACCTGGATAAGCTTGTTCTGAAAATTCGCAACAAAGACTTGACGCTTGATGAAAGCGAGATCGCACACAACGACCACTGTTTCAACTACCTACGCAACGCACTAGTGTGCTGTGGTGACACGACGCTCGAGGGCCAATCGCAGACTCCAATGCTCAAGGATGTGCCTGGCACGGACGGTACTGGAGCGGTGCACATTTGTCGGAACTATGACGAGATCACAGCGTGGGCGGAGAGGAGAAGGATTACTGATGCGAAGGAGAGCCTTTGAGGACCAGATTGGAGGAGCCTGGAACGACTGGTGGATGATGTGATCTACAACTTCAGAGTCCAGACGAGCTGCCCAGTGGCGTAGCTCATCTCGGATAGAGCGGATAGATATATGTACGTAGCAGATCTGAAAAGAAATGTGTTATCTCAACTTGAAAACTAGGTAGCTGGCTAAGCAGCCACGACGGAGGTCCCCATGATGATTAGGATGGTGGAGATGATAGTCGCTGCAGGCCATTGCTTGCGCGTCGAGGAATGTGGCTTGACACGGTGTCACATGACAAGCTTTAGCGCCGGAACTGGCAAGGTGCGACCCACCGTTATCTGTGCTCACTCCGGCAGTCGGCATCTCGTCTCTTTATTGACAATCAGTTGAAGCATACAGACGAAGCTTCGACTGCCCTTCCTTCCGAACTGATAACACATGATAAGCATGACTTGGATGGCGACTAAGGCGACTCAATGGATGATGAACGACGCAGCCCTGTCCAGGAGCCTCCAGCCAAGAAACAACGAACGCTAGCATGCCAACGGTGTCGCTCGAGGAAGCAGAAGTGCGAGGATGCAAGACCGTGTTCAAACTGCGTAAAGGGAGGAGAAGATTGTGTGGCTACCCAGCCGGCGCCGCGACCCCATATCGAAAGTGAATACGTGCGCGTCCTCGAAGAGCGCATCGCCGAGCTGGAGTCATTGGATCCACGGCAAAGCCTCGATCACCTGGGAAGGACAAGCAGCAGACCTGATCAGAACCGTAACGACCAAATCTCACCCACAAGTAATGGAACCAATGGTGTCACACAACCATCGATCTCCAGCCCAATGGCCCAAAAACCAGTGGCCCAGCGACGACCTTCTGCTCTATCTGGTTCATCACCTGGCTACGCGTTGGCTTCTGGTAACGACGACGAGTCTGACCTGAATCATCTCATCTTTGGACTGATCTCATCTCCTTCAGCCCACCGGTCGACTCAAAACACTTCTGTAACCCACGCATCACCAGCTCCGTATCAGGGGACCACCGAGGAGGCATACTACGCAGCCCATACACCAATCGCGAATCTGCCTTACGACCTGGAGGAGCTCCTGATTGAGGCCTACCGTGAACGAGCTCAAGCACAGTATCCCTTCTTTCATTGGGATACGTTCCTCATGTGGCATTCAGAATGGAAAAACTGCCATTCCTCTGACTTGATGGGACGCGCGTGGCAGGGTTTCTTCATTAACTTGGTATACTCGACTTCATTGCTTCTCTTGCGCCGAGCTCATGTGGCGACATACGATGCACGATCATTCTACAGCAACGGCATCTCGCTGTTGCCATCGGTGCTACAACAACCTGATAGGGTACTTCATGTACAAGCTTACCTTCTCTTGTCTCTGCATGCATTACACCAGAGCTCGACCGAGCGCATAATTTCTCTCGCATCTACCACCGTTCGGCAATGTGTCCAGCAACAACTACACCTCAGCGAAACCGAACCGGAATCTTTGGATCCAAACACACGGATCGCGATACAAGTCAGACGTCGCAGCTTCTGGTGTGCTTACATGTTGGATCGCCTAGTCACGACCACATTTGATCTACCTCCGTCAATCTCGGACACAATGATCACTGTTAGACCTTTCTCCAATATCGAGGATCGAGATCTCTTACAAGTTGCTGCTGTCACGCCTCCCGATTCTGAGCTACCCGACTCACCACGTTACACAAGCATATCTCCCGCGTTACATATACTTCAGTGCCGTCGCATCCAATCTGAGATCAGTGCCGTGACACTTCGATGGGATTACAGTCCTAATTTTGAGAACTCACCTGAATGGCGTATCAGAATTATGTCAGAGCTCGAGCAGTATAAGTCCAGGGTACAAAAGTTCTCCGATCCGCAATCTAAGGGTTACACCTCACAAAGATGGTTGGCCATGATCTACCATTACACTCTGCTGCATCTTTATCGGCCAACAAAGAGCAACGTCGTCGGCCCAGCTGGAGATTGGTCAGTACAAGCTAGTAGTCAAGCCTGTCTGATGTTCAGGAGAACGCAAATTGACCGTCAAATTGCTCAACCTTGGATTGCTGTAAGTATTTTCTTCTCAAATTCGCTACCGTATCTGACACCTGTAGCTCCTGGTGCAATTTCAGTCTGGTATTACACTTCTTTACTGCTTCTGGGCCACTCCACCGGAGCACCGAACTGAGAACTACGACTCCCTCGACGTATCAGATGCATTGCGTGCATGCTCAAACATTCTCGCCATCATGGCGGATCGCTGGCCAAAGGCCGACTGTTTGCGAGATGTGTTTGAACTTCTCGCGCGTGAGATACCACTTGTCGATCGTCCGAACAAACCGCCAGTCCGACTTTCCGATAAAACAGTCGCAGCTATAAGGACACATCTACCTCAAGTGAGGTCCTTGGTTGTGCACCGTTCAGTATTACGCATGATCGAAGAAATGATATCAGAAGATTTTCCACGCTCTGTAGACATTGCTCAGTTCAGCCGACCTCCTTCAGTAGCTGGTCTTCTCGCGCCTATCGTCGAGCCTACGGTCCAGCATAACGTACAAATGTCATCGGGGAGTGCAAATTTCCAGCTACCATTTTCGGTACAGCAGCCGTTCGACTACGGCAATGGGAATACAGACATGGAGAATCTGGATGTGGACGGCTTGTTGTCATTTCCTGGCGTTTTTGATTACGAAAGCTGGATGTAATATGAGCGACGTGTATAATGAAAAATCTAATCACTGTTTGAAGTCCCTTCGCGAAGCTACAAGATCTTGATCAGCTGAAGTCATCCAAAGCATGATTCCTACGCCTCGGACATAAAAATGTTGTCACTACAGCACTATAACAATATAAAAGAATCTCAACAAACACGGTAAGAGTCGCCTTCTGTAGATCATATACTTGACATAAACAACAAGCTGACCCCCATACCTAGTGATATCAAGAACGAAAACGACACAAATGCAAAGATGGGGAGGCTAGGTAACGTGCATACAATATATGAGATTGTTCAATCACGTTCCTAAAAACAAGGTGCAACCGCACACCTCGTTCGCGTTGAGCATGGTACATTCTTACTCGCCATGATATCTTCTTGGAAGATAATAAAAGCTCTGCTCCTACGCGATTATCTCGAATCTGATGGCATCGGCGAGAAAGGGATCAAGCACCGCAGCTACGGCTTTAGAAACCCTATGACGTGGCCTCCTCCAAACATTATCCGTGATCCTGCGCGTCCCAGACCTTCTGAGGCAATGAAAACATACCTACTGCATGGATCAGATCAGGGAGTCCATCGCCACAGCTCTTTAGCTGCGCAGGGGAAGACCCATCCCGAGTTTCTCCAAATGACCCGTAGACTGCGACTGAAGCAATTAACCGGCACAAAGCATGTCAAGGAGTGAGCTTCATCCCCATCGCCGAAAAAAGGTCTTCTGCGCATACTGAATCACTCCAGGCTCACACAAGATGAATTCTTTGAAGTACAATAGCCACACATGTAGGCTCCAGGCCACCTTCTAAGATAAATACACAAGCTAAGAAATATAATTGTATCTCTCTTAGGATATCAATACCAATTTGAGTCTGAATCTTTTAAAAAGGGTAATCCACGAATTGTTCAATGCACGTTGAATTATTCGCTCTTGAATGTTATGCCCTAAGATACTCCTAGCGTATGCAAGACCATTAGAAGAGCGCGAACGAAACTCTCGTATGGCTCCGGGCCAGCCTATTGGGCAGCTAGAGTAGTACAGCGATAACATTGTATACCTTCTGGACAACTATAGCGGTTCAAAGAATAGTATGTTCAAGGTACACTGATAGCCTTTAGGCGCAAGTTTGAGGTAAAGGCTATTCAATGCTAGTATGTTTAAGCTAGACCAAATCTATTCGTCCTATATCGAACCATCCCAGATTAATGCCTCGAGAAGTTACCAGCCTTACCCTTCTCTACAATCGGCTCTCCAGCAACAGTCTCAAAGAACGCATCAGCCAAGTACCCTCCACAATAACTCAGTTTCTCAAACCCATCAGTCATCGGCTCCTTAGCCAGCGCCGGACCCTGCACTGATTTCAAGTACCCAGCAATGCCTTGCTCCGACCACATCTTCGCAAACTCCTCCGTCACCATGTTCAAGCCCTGCAAGCTCCAGATGGGCTGAACTTGCCAGACAACACCCAGCTTTGCCAAGTCAAGATGTAGGCTCTTAACCTGCTCGTCTGAGAAGCCTGCTTTCGCGAAGTTGAAATCACCAGTGTAGCCAAAGGCAAAGAGACGGTCTGGATATACTTTTCGTACTTCGGCGTGGAACTCGACGATGTCGTTCCAGTTGGGCGAATCCATGCGCGCCCAGGTGACGTCGCCTAAAGGCGCGGCCGCCAGGGCACGTTCGACAATGGCCTTGACGTTGCTGTCAAACATGTACTGGCCCATTGCTGAGCGGGGAAGTTCCCAGTCGAAGAAGACGTCTTGCTTGACTGTTTTGGCGGCGATCTCGCGGCGGGTGGAGAGCGAGGTGAACTTCTGCTTTGATAACTCAGCCTTGTAGGTTTTTAGCTCATCCGCTGAAGCAACGGCTTCAACCGCTTGGTCGAAGGTAGCGATGCCAGCCTTGGCTTTCCACTCGTTCCTGGCGGCCTTGAGATCCTTGCCCTCTGCTTGGGCAGCCTGCAAGCACTTCTGCAGCGGCTCGACCTTCTTTGTCGCACCCTGGACATATTCATGATCCCTCTCGTCTACCACACTCGTGATGAACTCGCTGTGATCCGTATCGCATCGACACAGCAACAGCGTCTCTGCGCCCATAACATCGAACTGCATCCTTACGGCGGTCAACCGATCAAGATACTCCTGCGTAGGCACAATCGTCCTCCCCTGGCCAATAGTAAACTTCTTCATACCAATAGCCAAGTCATCAATATGAATCATGGCTACTCCCGCATCGACAAACTCTCTCGCCATTTTCATCGTGCTAGTCAAGCTGCCAAACCCCATATCTCCATCCGCCACAATCGGCGCAAGATAATCCCAGTTCTCCAGCTTCTCACGCTCCTCGATGGGATTACGCAGTCTGTACTGTCGCTGTCGCTGATCATGCCAGAGTTGAGACTTGAAGATCTTGGACACGACTTTGGGGACCGTATCCCAGGGGTAGTCGGCGTGATCCATGCCTGGGAGAGCGACCTCAGAGAAGCCGCAGAGTGCGCCGGAGACGTAGACTGTTTGCTGGTGCTTGGCCATTTGAGAGACTGCGACCGGGTCGGTGGTGCCGAAGGTCAGTTCGCAGGTTCCCGCTTTGTTGTGGGCATGAAGCTGATTCCACAGTTTGACGGCTTGAATGGAGGAGGCGTTTGAGGGGGCGGGAATGGAAGTTCGCAACGCGGCGATGGTTTGAGGCGTGTAGGGTCTGTATTTTCGATGTTAGCTTTGCTGTTTAATTCCTAGGGGTGATTTTGGAGGAATTGAATGGCTCTCTTGGTGGATTTACATACCGCTTCAAATGCGATTGCCTCGCAGAGCTCCATTGCTTCTCAATCGCAGCAACATCGGCCTCAAAGGCCTTCTGCTCATCCTGCACGGAAATATCAAGTTTCGGCATAGTTATCGACTCGTAAATATACAATTCAGCAATGAATGAATGAATGAATGAATGAATGTCGCGGTGTTTGCAACTTGGAGAACCTTTAACAACGTGCGATAACTTCAACCTGACTACCAAAGAAACAGCGCGCTATCCACCATTTATTCCCCTCCCACAATGACTGCCCCACCAAAGCTACCACCTGGACTTTCATACCTTACCCAGCTCCACGCGCGACGCACGCGTAGCTCCTCCCCCTTGTCCAACATGTTCCCTCTGACGCAGGGTCCACTACTACCGATAGGCTACCGATAGGCGGGCGGCGTTGATCGGCGGTCGTCGCACTTTCGCAGTCTGCACTCCGAAACACCGCGACATCTCTCCGGTGGAATCGGCTGAGGACACCAGTACACCAGCGCGGTCGATAAGCTTTCGCCTCATCATGGGGTCGTCACGAGGAGGGTCCACTTGAGTTCTGCGGAGAAGGACGCCTCAGATGGATGGGGACATCCGAGTTTCGCCCCCTGAGTTGGGAGGTTGGTTTGGTGATCGGACTTAACGGCGAACATTCGAGGAGCGACGGTATCATTCGAATTCAATACAATTCTGTGCTGGTATAATTTCGAACCTGGCATTGGGAAGAGGAGCACACACTCAATGACCTGCAGCAGCGAGCAGGAAACCTTCAAAGAATTTCTGCAACCCAGTGTTTACGTATTGTAATCAGGAGAACACGGGAAGGTCTTGCGTGTTTCTCAGGGAAATAACGAACAACTGGTGGTCCACCGAGGCTATTTTCACGATACATTGCATTTCAACCGGATTGTAGACGCGACAAGTAATCTCGAATTGCGCACCAAGCTATTAAGACTAAAGCACTCTGAATACTCCCTAAAAATACCATTATCGAGCTGGATATCTACCAGACATACCTAAAGTGTACATTCTGCTTATCTGTCAAGTCCTTGAAATCCGTGTCAGAGTGTATACGGGCACCCTTAGCAGCATCGACCTTGTCGCGCCTGCGATTCTCATTCCAGCAATACGCAGCATACAACACGATAGTGATCATCGACAAAACGTATGAGCCCAAAATCGCACCCATGCCAAGAGGATACAATGGCGCCTGGTTGGACTTGAAGAATTGGGGTGCGATGATGTTGCTGACACAGTAAGCGATGAAAATGAGCGCGTTGACTGTGACTTTCTTGGTGTGACCGGCCGTGTTGGCGGTGTTGATGCCAAGAGAAACAATATAGGGACCAAGGTAAAAGTACGAGCAGTATAGAGCGGCAAGTCGTCCATGCAAGGCATTCAGTGGGAGTGTGTAGAGGAAGATCGCCGCAATCATGCCAATGATGATACCAAATAAGACCCAGGCGGTGCGGCATTGCTTCTGAGGCAGGTACTTCAAGGTGAGAAAGACGCCGCCATTGCAGATATAGGAGGCCACGGTTTGCATGATACCAGTGGGCATGGTAAGAAGCGTCGAACGTTGGGAGGTGTATCCGAGGCCCTTGATAATGAGAGGCGCGAAGTTCGTGAGCCCACCGTTAGGAATACTGATCCAGATTTGAAAGAAGAACATCAGCCATGTCTTTGGGTCGAGGAACGCCTCGATCACCTGCTCTTTCTTGAAGGTCTTGTTTTCCACGCCCGTCTGATCTCCTCGAATCTTGTCAATGACAATGGCTTTCTGGCGTTCTGTAACGAACTTGGCCTTGACAGGGTTATCGGGCAAGAATAGTCCAATAACACATGCCCAAACGATTGTCATGCCGCCCGTGATCCAGAACATGGCGCGCCATTGATGGTCGCCAGAAAGGAATCCAATTCCCCATCCTATCGGGCCAGTGAATAGTACTGATAGACCGGTGTACCTTGAGGTTCTAAGTCAGCGAATATCTCAAGGAATTGGTGTATGCGGATACGTACATAAGACCAGTTCGCAGGGGTTGTTCCCGTCTTGGGTACCACATGCTGATGATGAGGAAATTACCAGGAACGATAGGCGCCTCAAGAGCTCCTAGAATGACACGGAGCGCAATGAGCGTAGGGAAATTGTTGGCAAATCCGGTTCCGATGAGGACGCAACCCCACAAGAGCTGGGCGACGAACATGAGCTTTGCGACAGGGAGGCGCTGTAGAAGACTGCCACTCGGAAGGCACCAGAATAAATAACCAAACTGTTCGTATCGTCAGTATCTCCCCAAAAAGTACGAAGTAAGGTAAGCACTCACGTAAAAAGCACTTCCAACCCAGCTGTATCGGTCTCCGGTCAAATCAGTATCAGTCTTGAACCCGTACAAGGCAGCTGTAGCTGTCGTAACTTTGTCCATAGCGCCGAGTGTCACGTTGACTATTTCTCTACTTAGTAAGATATTAACGTCTGAGTTGCGAGTACTTACACCACAGCAATGGCACAAGTCGAAAATCAAGCTTCCAGCGAAGCCGAGTCGCCTCCTTTCGTGTGTACGCGTTCTCGCCAGTAAGATGATGAGCGTAAGCCGCAGCAACATCTACATCAGATGTTACTTCTCCCATCTTGATGGAGTGGGTGTCCTCAGCGTCGGCAGCAGACATGACTTTGTGGTCGGCCATGTTGGTGGCAGCAGGATGTAGTGTGTCTGCGGTAAGAGACAACAGATTAACAATTCGGATGATATCGACTCCACTTGCGATTTATACAAAGACAAGTCCCCAAGAGAAGGGGTACGAAGCAGGCGTATCTTGGAGGCGTATCTTCTCGACTCGTCGCTATCTCAATCAAGTTGAGATGATATGAAGTGTGGAGAACACCAGCACCGCGCCAGTGCCCCGGGTCGATAAGACTAACGCTCCTTCGCGACCCTAACGCCGCTATTCTCCAGGTATGGGGGTTGGTAACGTTCGACCGGTTCTCGAGCGCCGTGCTGCAAACAGAACTGCGGCTTGTCGGACACAAGAGTCCGCAACAAGCGAGGCCCGGCAAGGCCGACACCGAGAGCGCGTTGTCAACCCGCCAACGATTGGCTCACTACGATGTTCAGGCGTTGAGAGCAAGGAGATAGTTGCTCGTCGCGTTCTTGTGACCGTGATAACATGTTCTCTAATGGGTGATACCTAGGAATCACACGCTGTGTTGCTGCCGTTCGGTGTACCAGCCCCGGCTTGTGGCGTTCATCCTCAACGAAGCGGAAGATGCTTTGCCAAGAAAATCCGATGTGCTTCACGTCGAGATCTCACAGACTTTCATGAGGTAGGGCGTAGATGTAGAAAAATAGCGGCGAGATGTAAATGGCGGCGATGACTCGCTTATCAGCGGGCATAGTCACGTGCCGGGCCGAATTCGGCAACGACATCCAGACGCATAGGAGACGTAATGACTGTACATATCATAGAATCAGAAACTTGTCTCCAAACCTCAGTGCGTGCTTTCATAATTCTTGTTGCGAGAATATGGCTCCAAAACTTCGAATATGTATGCTCAACGCCGACATCCCCGTGCCAAACGTCTACGCCCAAAAAGCCCCCACCTACGGTCAGATATTCCACCAGCTCCTCTCGGCGGCGGCTACTCAGTCTTTATCACCAGTCATAATTGAGTCCTCCGATTACGATGTTATGAAAGGAGAATACCCAGTGTCAATTTTAAATTACGACGCGATTGTTATCAGCGGCTCAGCGAATTCGGCATACGATGACCTGGAATGGATCCAGAAGCTAGACAGCTTCATCTTGAACGTATATCAACATCACCCTCAAGTCAAGATCTTCGGCAGTTGTTTCGGGCACCAATTGGTCTGTCAAAGCTTACTGAAGGACCGTGGTGTAAGAGTTGGAGTTGACCCAAATGGATGGGAGATTGGGGTACAAGAAATTACACTGCACCCAAGATTCCTCAAGGAGTTCGGCAAGAGCAATCGATTACCTGAGAAGCTGCGTCTTCAGTTCGTACATCATGATCATGTTGTCATTCCCACACCACATTCGCTACCCGAGTCATGGATGACGATGGGAAGCACGCAGCATTGCCACGTGCAGGGAGTGTACGAGCCTGGTCGTGTACTCACGTATCAAGGCCATTTTGAGTTCGACAAGTTTGTGAATAGCGAGACGGTCAAATTCTTCTTTCCGACATGGGCGCCTGAAGTGTTGGCGAATGCTATGAAAGCTATCGATGCGGATGACGATGCTTCAGCGGGTGCTGCGATGGTGTTGAGATTCTTCATGGAGGAAGGTGTTGAGAGGGGTATGGACAAAGACGAAGCTAAGTGTGAGGTGACTGAACTCATGCTTACAGAGCCTGTGGGTGCGTGAGTGTTGATAATGAGCGACCACCACACGATCTTTTTCCTTGTATAGGGTGTCCGTATGCGCCCCATATAGTCCATAGACTGCGCTTAATCAAATCAAATAGTAGGCATAGTTGTGATCTGATCAGTTTCGATTGTAGTGAATCATTATTGAGAAGAAAGTGTGATAATTGGTGTACAAGTATAATGTGAAGCCCAAACTACTCTAATACAGATATAATCAAGGTTGAGCTTCGTTGATAGCTTCTTTGACCAATGTAGCAAGCCTCTGGACACCCTCAACAATCTCTTGCTCGGTATGCCACGCCCACGACAATCGAATGCCATGTCCATAACCCTTCGATGCCCTTTCGGCTGAGGCAGGCTCTCCTTGTACTTGCATCATATCGCCATATGCAAACTTCAAGTCGTAATCCTTAAGACCTTTGGCTGCCAGCGCAGCACCCTTCCCAGCAAGAGCAGTAGGTAGCAAAATCCAGATAAAGTAACCCCCAGCTTGCTCGACGGGGTCATGATGACCATTTGAGTTGCCGTTGGTTTGGTCCGAGAGCTCATGATATGGCTTTCCGGTAGATATTTGCATTCCCAGCGGCACAAGGTATTCGTCAATTGCTTTCAGTATTGCGTAATACCTTGCTCTGAAAGTCGGAATTACATTCTCCTTGAGATGCTTCTGCAGTGAGCCTGTCTCCAGAAGTTCATGCACAAACGAAGCCGTCATGTGTGAAGGGCACCCTCCAGATCTTGTTGCACCTACTGTCGAAAGTGCAAGAGAGAACGCGGGAGTCCCTTCAGCCCATCCAACTCTTACGCCAGGTGCAATTATCTTTGAGAAGGAGCCGTTGCTCATGGCGTTGCCCCACTCGTCCTTTGGTCCACCATCAAGCGTACGATCAACATCGACGAGACGCGGTGGTACATCGCCGAGCTGATCTGGGCTTGCGTCCTTCTCTGCTGGCCAACGCAAGACATCGTATACATCGTCTGTGACCACTAGGGCATCATATTGCCTTGCTAAGCGGATGAGCTCTTGTCTTCGTCTGAGAGACATTGTTTTGGCGCTTGGGTTCGAGAATGTGGGGACACAGTATATGATATGCCGGTACAGCTTCTTGTATCTATCTCCCGTCTTTCGTGTTGAGTTGTGTGGTGTCGTATCTTTGCTTGACTCCTCTAGGCCTCGTCGTAAATACTCAATATCAAGCCCCTCATCGTCCTCGGGTACGCCTTTCATCATTCCCTGAAATCCATTGTCCATGAAGATGGGGCAGGCTAGGAAGTAGCAGGGCTCGACCATCCAAATGGTGCGTGTGTAGCCTGGATCCGTAAACCGAGCAAGGACATTGTCAAGGTTGCCAGATGCGCCATTGTTCACACATATCCGGTCGAAAGAGAGTTCTGAGCCCCGCCCGTAGACGGAGGTGAGCCACTTTGCAATGCTACGTCGAAGCGGTTCATAGCCAGCATCTGGGCCGTAGATGAGTGAAGAGGCGGTCTTCTTGGGCGAGGTAAGGACATTTGAAGCACCTTCGAGGAGCTGAGAAGCTGGGAAAAGCGACGGCGATGGCCAGCCTAGCTGCAAGTTGATGTGACCAGTCATGTTTAATCGAGTAACACAAGTGATTCAATCCAGTATTGCAGATGTCAAGTATTGCGACGCCGTGAAGTAGCCGCCATCATTGCGCTTAATCGGAACGGCCTCGGAATGCAGCATCCACAGATCAGCTATACTCGCGAAAACAGTTAGCATGGTGTAGACACCTGTGCTTATGGACCCTAGTCTTTCTTCGGACTCTGCATCCCGACAAAGACTGGATGTGTCGGATGCGAAGGAGCGCGCAATCGCAGCTGGGGGCGTTCTTGCGCATTGACCACCGAGATCGGCAGTCGCCCGTCATCCCACCCTGCATTCGACACGTGCATGCACGACAACTCCACACACTACTCCAGACGTGATAAGCGGTTCCGAAGGTATCGGAACTATGGGTCCTCAAGCCGTCTTGTTGATGTATCTTGCTGTCTTAGGGCTTCGGACGCACAGCGACCGACGTCCTGTTTCGTCCGAGTTCGATAGCCCAGAGGGTCTTCCCATCTGAAGGCCTACCAGACTTGAAGTCCTCCTGCAACCTCATTTCATGAGCGAAGAGCACCGCGAGTGCAGACCATTGTAATTACTCACCATCTAATCACGTCCGGTCACACTGTATATCATGCCTTTTGTCGAGCAACCCTCGCAAGGCGCAGGAATTCGCATAGCTATCGACCGTGGTGGCACCTTCACAGATTGTCTTGGAATCGTCCCCGGCAAACCAGATATTTTGGTTAAACTTTTGAGTAATGATCCTACCAACTATGCCGACGCGTACGTAACAGCCCTGAGTAGCTTCAACATGTTTTAGAGAAGCTAACTTCTTTACTTGTAGACCCACCGAGGGTATTCGCCGAATCCTTGAGCAGGCGACGGGTGTTTCGATACCACGAGGCCAAAAGATTGACACGAGCAATATCGAGTCGATTAAAATGGGAACTACAGTCGCCACAAATGCATTGCTTGAGAGAAATTCAACCAAGTGTGCATTAGTAGTTACGAAGGGGTTCAGAGATCTACTCCGCATTGGAGACCAAACAAGGCCCAAATTGTTTGATCTGAACATCCGAAGGCCGGAAACGCTTTTCGATGATGTCTTGGAAATTGATGAACGTGTTACCCTTCATGACTCCACTGAGGACAAGGCAACATTGCGAGACCCGAAGCGTGATTCGTATGACCTGCAGAAAGGAGTCGGTGGAGAAGCGATACGGATCTTACGCCCTATTGGTGAGTTACCTGTCTATTTGCATGTAAATCCGAGCTAAACTTCTCCATCAGATAGCACAAGTGCCCGCCAAGGACTCCAGGCGCTGTTTGACAAAGGCGTACGGTCTTTGGCCATAACGCTCATCAACTCTTACACCTTCCCAAACCATGAGTTGGAGATTGCCGACATAGCAAGTGATATTGGATTCAGTCAAATCTCAGTCTCTTCGCAGATCTTTCCCATGATCAGAGCGATTTCAAGAGGATATTCTGCGACGGCAGATGCGTATCTTACACCTCTAACACGAGACTACATCAACGGTTTTCGTGAAGGCTTCGTTGGCGGCCTTGAGGATGTGAACGGCGCAAGATGCGAGTTCATGCAGAGCGATGGTGGGCTCGTTGGGTGGCAGCATTTCAGTGGTTTGAAAGCCATTCTCTCTGGTCCAGCAGGCGGTGTCGTTGGATTCAGCAAGACGTGCTATGATCCCCTTCGCAAAAAACCGGTGATAGGCTTCGACATGGGCGGTACTAGTACAGATGTTTCACGGTACGCGGGTACATTGGAGCATACATTTGAATCAATCACTGCTGGTGTGACAATACAGTCTCCACAGCTTGAGATTGACACCGTCGCTGCCGGTAAGTTAGATATCAGTTTTTGAATTAGACTCCACTAATTTCAATAGGTGGCGGAAGCATCCTCTCATATCGCAATGGCCTCTTCCTAGCAGGCCCTGAATCAGCCAGCGCACACCCTGGGCCAGTCGCATATAGAAAGGGCGGCCCGCTCACGGTCACTGATGCCAACCTTGTCCTTGGGCGTCTGCAAGCTGAGTACTTCCCAAAAATATTTGGCAAGAATGAAAACGAGCCGTTGGACTACGAAGGCTCGAAGAAAGCCTTTGGAGAGCTACTCGTCAAAGTCAATGAAGACTTGAAAAACACAGGTGGAAAGACCAAAACCGTTGAGGAACTTGCCCTGGGCTTCCTTGACGTCGCCAACGAGACGATGTGCCGACCAATCCGATCGCTCACCGAGGCCAAGGGCCATCGTACGTCGGATCACGATCTCGCTGTGTTCGGGGGCGCTGGCGGCCAGCATGCTGGGTCAATCGCGACCAATCTGGGCATCGACCGTGTCTTGGTTCATCGCTATTCATCCATTCTGTCAGCGTACGGCATGGCTCTTGCAGATGTTGTTCGCGACGTTCAAGAGCCATGCTCCGCGCTACTAAGTTCATCTCTCGAGCACCTAGACGAGCGCTTGACAAACCTCGAAAAGAATGCAGCTGAGATGCTTGCTAAGGACGGGTTCGCTGGACAGACGATTGGATTCGAACACTTCTTGAACCTACGATATGAGGGCTCTGACACCACGTTCATGATCTCTAGACCAGACAAAGGGACGTGGGATGATGCATTTGTCGCTGAGCATAAGCGGCAATTTTCCTTCATCATGCCAGGGCGCGACATCCTAGTTGAAAACGTGCGAGTACGTGCGACAGCTCGGAGCCCGTCTGTCGAGCCTGAGTTTGCGCTTGAGCAGCAATTGGCAAATGCCCCGCCAACCGCCGTTTCATCGAAGAAGATCTCTGATCAGGTGCAAGTCTACTTTGAGGGCGGTTGGTGTACAGCCCCATTATTCCATCTTTCGACCTTGAATCAAGGTGACCAAGTTGAAGGTCCTGCGATCATTCTTGACAACACTCAAACGATTGTAGTTGCACCCAAATCGAAAGCCACAATTCTGGAGCGTCACGTCATGATTGAACTTGACCGATCCGCTGGACAGGCTAACACAGAGGACATAGCGCCACGAGCGGTTGACCCTGTTGAGCTCTCAGTCATGGCTCACCGATTCATGAGTATCGCAGAACAGATGGGCCTAGCGCTGCAGAAGACCAGTGTTTCGGTCAACATTAAGGAACGCCTTGACTTCAGTTGCGCGCTCTTCAGTCCCGAGGGAAGACTTGTGGCGAACGCACCGCACGTGCCCGTACACCTCGGGAGTATGGAGCAGGCTGTAATGTGAGTTATAACTTCAACAATCGTATAACAATATGCTAATCTCAACGAAGGTACCAGCACAAGAAGTACTTGGGTCAACTGCGACCTGGGGATGTCATTGTAGCCAACCATCCTATCTCGGGCGGCACTCATCTGCCCGACATCACGTGTATCACGCCTGTATTCGACGACGCAGGAGAGACGATCATCTTCTACACGGCCTCGAGAGGCCATCACCAAGAAATTGGCGGTATACTTCCGGGCTCCATGCCAGCTGGCAGCGTCGAGTTACACGAAGAGGGTGCGATGATAGTGTCGGAGTATCTTGTTCGCGACGGCGTCTTTGATGAGGAGCTTGTCACCAAGGTCTTGCTCCACGACCCTGCGCAGTATCCGGGATGTTCAGGAACACGAAAGCTTGCGGATAACATCAACGACCTGAAAGCGCAGGTCTCTGCGAATGCTAAAGGCGCAGCACTCGTTGCTGATCTGATCACCGAGCGAGGTCTAGCGACGGTGCATCTTAATATGCATGCCATCACCGCCAACGCTGAAGCTTGTGTGAGAGATTTCATGAAGCGCACTTACAAAGAGACCGGTGGTAAACCTCTTCAGGCCCTCGACTTCATGGATGACGGTACACCCATCAAGCTTACGATTACAATCAGTCCAGAGGATGGATCAGCACATTTTGACTTCACTGGAACTGGCGAAGAGGGCTACCACAGCTTCAACGCCCCGCAAGCAATCGCAAGGTCTGCTACCCTTTACGTCTTGCGCTGTCTCATCAACCAAGACATTCCACTCAATGAAGGCTGTCTAAGACCTCTCACCTTCACAATACCTGAAGGCAGCATTCTCAACCCATCGCCCTACGCTGCGGTGTGTGCAGGCAATCCCATCACCTCGCAGCGCGTGACCGATGTCGTCATTCGAGCCTTCGAAGCCTGCGCAGCTAGTCAAGGCGATTGCAATGTCTTCTCATTCGGCATCAACAACGACTTCGACAGTGATGGAAAGGCTATTCCGAACTCCGGCTTCGGGTTTGGCGAGACTATCTGCGGTGGCAGTGGTGCGGGCCCTGGATGGAATGGCACCAGCGGTGTCCATATCCACATGACAAACACACGTATCACAGACCCTGAACTGCTCGAAAAGCGGTATCCCGTTCTTCTCCGCGAGTTTAGTATCCGTGATGGTTCTGGCGGTCAAGGACAATGGAATGGTGGTAACGGTATTAGACGCATTTACGAGTTTTATCGAGATATGAACGCCTCAATCGTCAGTGAACGTCGCGTCACTAGACCTTATGGCATGTTTGGAGCGGAGGATGGGAAGAGTGGCGTGAATTATATTGTGAAGAAGGTTGGAAACAGATGGTGTAGGCTGGGTGGACGGAAAGACTTCTCAGTCCAAAAAGGAGATTGGTTCGTCATTGACACACCTGGTGGAGGTGGTTGGGGTGCAAAGGATGATGAGCAGACAGAAGGTGCTGACCGTAAAGGTAGCGCACCGGTGGAGAGGAGGTTCGTCAGCCAATTCCAGTTGGCTCAGGAAGCGAGCAACTAGTTAGGGACGTGGTGCACAGGATTGGCCAAAGGCAATTACACATTTCTTCTTACAAACTTTCAAGTGTCCCCTTCAAACTCCAAAATCTTCACATCGAACCTCTAAACACCCACACAAACATACGACTCAGCCCACATACTTGTACAAGTCGATCCAACCCCAGTGTTCCACTTAGTAAAATTCGCCAACGAAATATTATTTCTCTTCGTGATAGCATCACACGTATCTCCCTGCTTCACGAAATCAAACTTCTTACAATTAGTCACCATACCCGGCTGAGTTGGTGTAGGCGTCTGAACGCCATTCCCCGGGTTCGTCGGTGTAGGCGTAGGTTTGGACGGCTCATGTCCGACAATAGAAACACAGGCATACGCATCCGCCCAGAGCCCCGCACACGAGCTACCAGCAGCTGGATTCCAAGCAGTAAACTGAGCTACCGTAATGCCGTTCGCAGAAGCAATATTCGCGCACGTATCGCCTGACTTGACTAAGTAGAACTTGTCGCAGTTGCTGACGAGGTTGGGCTGCGTGGGCTGAGGAGTTGAGATGCCGTTTCCAGGACTCGTGGGTGTAGGAGTAGCAGAGGGAATAGGGGTGGCGTCTTCGCCGATGATGCTGACGCAGGCGTATGCGTCTGCCCAGAGTCCGCCGCAGGATGAGCCGGCGGAGGGATTCCAGGCTAGGAATTTGGCGAGTGTGATGCCGAATTGGGAGGCGATGCTAGCACACTGGTCGCCAGATTTAACGAGATAGAATTTGTCGCAGTTGGAGACGATGTTCGGTTGGGTTGGGACAGGGGTCTCAATGCCGTTACCGGGGGTTGTTGTGGAGGAAGTAACTGGGGCCTTCACAGAGCTTGGAGTAGGCTTGGCTGTGGGAGTGGGAGCGGGGGTTGTGGGTGCCTTAGTAGAAGAGCTTTGAGGCTTTGAAGTTGGCTTAGATGTAGGCACAGCTGAAGAGGTCGGGATGACCTCGAAGAGCGCTTCCACGCAGTAAGAGCGCCCGCTTGTAAGGCCGGCGCAGTTTGCTCCAATGGTAGGATTCTGTATCAATTAGGACCTATCTCAAATTTCGAGTGAATGGAACTTACCCAACGACGAAAGTCTTCTAGAGTGGCATAGTTGTCTCCAAGCATGGTCGCGCAATCGGAGGAGCCATCATAGTCAACCCACCATGTGCAGTATTGAGATGTGTTGGAGTCATAAGGGAGAGCTGGCTTTGAACCTCTTTGTTTGATAGTGGCTGCATTGGCAAGAAGGGCAGAGGTTGCCGCAAGTGCGAGCATCAAGGACTTGGAAAGGGACATATTGAATCAATGGAAAAATAGAATGAGTGACAAGCTCGATGCTGGGGTATCAGTGCGATATCTGATGCGTAATTTTACTGCCATCGAGAAACCCAACTTCTTATACCTACGCACTTTTTACTACTATCCTCATATGCCTAAGCTGTGCCACAACGTGCTGATCACGTGCCCTAGTAAGGCTAACTCCAACATACCAAGCTTCGTATACGCAAGATTGAGTACGTGCTCCTATAGTAAGCTGTACCCACAGTAAGTCCTAGCTCCCCGCTCACCGGTACTCTCCCCCTGAATTTTGGCCCCTGGTCCCAGCATGTTGGTACTCGCGATCGGATCCACTAGCTATTCAGCCGGCTGTATAGTACCACACGGTCCACCATGGGAAAATCGCCAAGAATGAACCAAGACTTCTGGATGCTCCTAACAATATTGAAGTCAGATTCTGAGGGGAGCTAATTACGCGATGTCAGACCAGTGTACGTTAGGAAGGTAGGAAGACGGGCGAGTAGACATTGAGCCGGACTGGAAAGAGAAAGGGTGTGGTCAGCCAGATGCTCAACTTCAATGCTGAGTCTTGGTGGAGGCAATGCTACGCCTAAGCAATACCACGTCTAAAATTCCAAACATAGTCTTCGTTCGCTCTAGAATGTGTGCAAGTATCATGGAGTTAGCTGAGAGAAGATGGGGCGAAAACGACTCTGAACTGCTCTATCAATTCTTTGGTTAGAGGTAACAAGATACGAGAAGTTTGTGTTAAAGCTTTTATCAAGATTGCTAGGCTGTATGTTACGAAAGAGTCTCACTTGACCAAGTCTGGAATTCCCTCAAAGTTGCAATTGAACATGGTAAATTTATTGATGATATAGTAGAGAAAAAATAGAAGCGAAGACGAAATGACATATACTTCTCCAAAAAACCGCCAGCCAGATGCTCAACTATCAACACGAAGCAGGAAGAGGAGCCTTGATTGTACTCGAAACCGCCTGCGCAGCCTTGATATCCCGATGATGCGTGACACCATTTGAACCCGCTTTCTCTGACAAACTCTCGTCATTGGTATAATTGGTAACCTTATGTCACAAATCAGCTCTCAACTCACACGCACGCGCCCATTAAAACCACTTACATATTCAGTGATAGCATTGTCGATAGCAGTCTTCGCTTCCGCACTCAAACTTGGATGATTTTTAATATCATCCGCGAACTTCGTGGCGTCAATGATCTTGTAGGTCTTCCCGGTGTCCTCATCTTTATAGTCTGTTGTTGGAATCTCAATTTTTGGGTTCGCTGCGTTCTTGCCCGTGTTGTATTTGCTGATAACTTTCAAATCGAGGTCGCGCACTAAGCTGTCTGCGTTGTCCGCTTGGCGACCCAAGATCACGTTGTCCCTAGAACAACACCTGTCAGTGAAGAAATTCATACATCTGGCTGGAGCTTGCTGTGCTTACAATGAGGTGTTTATCCGCTTCAATATGTCGTCACCTTTCGAACCAGCCGCCGATCTAGCATCTTGTGTAACTTTTCCAAGCTTGGTTAGAACGTCACCATGCTTGTCTCTTACTTTTCCAGAGTTGTACATTTTGCCCAAAAGTGCTTTTTGATCGTACTTCCCGTCGTAGCTAGGGTAATATGGATCGGTGACTTTGGGGTTCTTTCCGTATTGGGGGTTCAGCCACCCTTTCCAGTCCATGATCTTGGAGGCTTCGTTGATGTCGGGGTTTTCAAGATCGAGAGATTTTGGGACGTTGTCTGGATTAAATTTGCCAACTGTAGCCTTCTGGCCGTTGATAATTACAGACTGAGTTCCAGATTGTATGTGGGTTATAAACTCTGCGAAGTTGCAGCGGCCGCCCTTTGCCCCTTTACAGCCTGTAGCGATGGTCCGGTCACCTTCAGGTCGAAGCCCGTCCATGCGGTATATCTGGAGTAAAAGTCAGCTAGCGATTTCGAAGTACGCCGAGTTACTGTTGTGAGGGTTGAGAGGTCATCTAGAGCTTTTGGGCTTACGTCGTAGAACATAACGGCTTCATATCCAGCAGCGCGATCGGATGCGAGCACAGGGGAAGCTGCTGCAGCAAGCAGTAGAAGCTGATACAACTTCATGTTTGGCTATTGAAATAACTGGAATTGTGTATGGTCCAGTGCTGTACCACTAACGACTGAACAAAATAAAAGAGCGACAAAAACGAACGTTGTTTCCAAGGAGAGACGTTGAGATACGTGCTCGACCCAATACCGAAGGTAATGCGTTGAAAAGCTGAGGATGAAGGTTGTCCAGACCGCAGTATCTCATCTCGGAATTCATATCGCCAGAATTCTCGTCCCGCATCCTGCCCGAGGCTAGAACTACCGTAGTCGATATTGGATGTTGAGATCAGGACGCCTGAAGGGGTTTCCATGATACTACCATTTAGACGAGCTGCACCTATTTTCATGCTGTCAGCCTCATGGTGGAATCCTCCAATTGTGCCAAGATGTTGGTGTACCACTGACCATTTAATATCCATGGATCTTAATTATCATACTGTACGCGATATGTCCTAAAACAGCTATGTTCCTGCATTAGCTTCGCTTATGTGGGTAGTTAGGGGTAGTTTTCTAGAACGCGACCGGCTAATTTACAGTTGCATGATCGAACACCATCGAAGTCAGCGTTCACTGGTCGCACATTCTCAACGTGGTGAAAGACGCGCTGACAAAAGAAAACTAAACAGGAGGGAATAATGACAGCTAGTCATATACCCCAAGGTCTGCTCTTGCGTAACATACCAGGACTCAAAATTGCCATAATGGCGACGAGGAAGTAGTTGCGAGAGAGAGATGAGCACGGCCCGAACGGTTATGCAGGGGACATGACTGTGCACGATGGTAAGGCTGACACGGATAAGGTTGTTGGGAATCCTCCTGAACGGTAGAAGATTTGGCCAAGCGATATAGATTGTTTGCTTGATTGCTCGACCCGAACTCCAAGCTACATCGGTTGACTTTTGCGATGGGACTCTGGCGGCCTAACCGGCATGTAACTCGTTGCTCCGGTCGTAGACTAACTCATGCGTTGTAGGGAGTGTAACTTCCATGGCTTCATAAAGTTCATTCTTGCTATTGACTTTTATCCAAGCATCCTTTGGTCGTGGTTCATTGACCGCACCTGCCCTTCATTCTCGACGCTCTTTTTGTTCTTGATCCTTTCTTTGAACAGTTCGGCATACTTCATATCAAAATGCTTTCGACCTTAGGCTACATTGCCATTGCTATCTTTTCTTTCTCATTATCAACACACGCAGCATCGTCGCCTATCGATCCATGCCCAATTCAATGCAGCAAGGCGGGCAACGATCCCACAAAATGGACTCACCTACACGGTGAACCTGCACTAAAGAGGTGTCAGGAGCCTGTTCTTTTTGACACGGCGATCTTCACCGCAGTCGACGACCCAGATACACTCATCACCTTACGATCATGCACGGCCTCCGGAACAAACACCACACAAGAGATGGATTACAATCCCGCGCCATTCACTTTCGGTTCACCCCTTGAGCGAAGACAATCGAACAACTCAGTGAGCTCCAACTCAACGCTTGGTTATAGCAAACTCGCTGCCCTGGAGGGTTGTAACGCCAATGCTGAGGGCATCCGGAATCAAACCGCCGTTCATATTCTACAGTGGAGGTATGGACGCGACGGCATCTTGGCAAATAAAGCCGAGATAGTCACCGCGGTTCAGAAACTGAGAGACTACCTGCGTACTCAACCGAATTGCAAATCCACAACCATGCTTGCTCAGTTCCGTGGGGCAGTCGTTGGTCTATACGTTGGCACTGAGGTTTTGAATGCCGACGCCGACATCGTAGTCGACAAGCTCGTCAAGGCGATTGATGGAGCTGGCGAAGTGTCTGCACTAGCCTCTGAGGTATGTCGCGAGAACACACCAGCTTCCTGGAATGTGGGTGTATACGCCGACTTTCGAGGAAATATCTCAGCAACGCAAGCCGCGATCGGCAACTGGGTGCAAGGAAAATGTCTTACCGGCTACGACAGCAAGGATGCTGAAGAACAGATACCCATCACCTTTATCAGGAGGACAAGCGTCCCACAAGAACTTCACATTATGTCCGGTCTCGAACAAACCAGCGAGCCTATCTCGGGCTCAGCTAAGCGACACATTCGGTCAGAGCTCCGTCCTCGAGACACGTGCAAGTATTTGAAGGTTGTTTCTGGCGATTCTTGCTATTCTCTGTCTCAAGCATGCGGCATCTCGCAGACCCAGTTCACTGGTTTCAATTCAAAGACCGACTTTTGCAAGACGTTGAAACCGGACCAGTATGTATGCTGCTCCAAAGGTGACCTTCCTGATTGTAAGTAACATGTCTTCTGTCAAGGAAATTGATTGGTTAACCAAATTTGTAGTCACACCCAAACCAAATGCAGATGGTTCCTGCGCTACGTACCAAATAGTTGCTGATGACACCTGCTTCAGCATTGCAGAAGCACATTTTCTCACCGCTCAAAACATCACCGACTTCAACAAGAAGACGTGGGGCTGGGCCGGATGTTCACAAATTCAGCCAGGTCAGAAGATTTGCTTGTCGAAAGGAGATCCCCCGATGCCTGCACCTGTCGAGAACGCGCTCTGCGGTCCCACAGTCCCGGGCACCCTCCGCCCTACAGATGGCAAAGACTTGAAAGACCTGAACCCCTGTCCATTGAATGTGTGTTGTAATGTGTGGGGACAATGCGGACTAACCGATGATTTCTGCGTTGAGAATCCCGCGGACACAGGCGCACCCGGAACATCCAAGCCCGGTAAAAACGGCTGCATAGCAAGCTGCGGCATGAACATAACCAACAACAAGTCTCCTCCGGCCCAATTCCGCAAGATTGCTTACTTCGAAGCGTGGAACAAGGATAGACCGTGTTTACACATGGACATCACCGACATCGATAAGGAGAAGTATACGCACGTCCACTTCGCTTTCCCGAACATCACAGCAGACTTCAAACCTGATGTGTCTAAATTACAGGAGCAGTTTGACAAGCTCAAGAATTTGACTAGTATCAAGCGTATCGTGTCTTTTGGTGGTTGGGCTTTCTCAACGGAAGCAGCGACGTTCAATATTTTCCGCACTGGTGTCACGGATGCGAATCGCGCTACTCTAGCCACCAACATTGCGGCTTTTGTTATCGACAACGGACTAGACGGCGTTGACTTTGACTGGGAGTATCCTGCTGCCCCTGATATTCCTGGGATCCCTGCCGGAGAAATCGCCGCTGGAAAGCAATACCTGGAGTTCCTGAAGCTCGTGAAGAGGAGGCTCGGAGACAAGTCAGTAGCAATTGCTGCCCCTGCATCGTATTGGTATCTCAAGGGTATGCCAATCAAAGAGATCTCGGAGGTTGTCGACTACTTTGTGTACATGACCTACGACCTTCATGGACAGTGGGACTACGGCAACAAATGGGCTACGGTTGGATGTCCGGATGGAAACTGTCTGCGTTCCCACATCAACAGCACTGAGACTGAGATCTCGCTTGCTATGGTGACCAAAGCAGGCGTGCAGGCCAACAAAGTTATCGTCGGTGTAGCCAGCTATGGTCGCAGCTTCCACATGGCAGAAACAGGTTGCACGGGCCCAGACTGCAAGTACACGGGCTCATCGACAGAATCTGATGCCATGCCAGGCGAATGCACTGGAACAGGAGGCTACATTTCCAACGCCGAGATTCGCGAAATTTTGTCCAAAGGTGCTGATGACCGTAGCGGTTACACAGTCAAAACATGGCATGACGGCGCATCGAATTCTGACATACTGGTGTATAACGATGTCGAATGGGTGGCGTATATGTCTGAGACCACGAAGAGTACCCGCACAGATTGGTACAAGGGACTTAATTTCGGTGGTACCTCTGACTGGGCGGTCGATCTCGACAAAGACTATGGCAGTGATGGTATTGGAGAGGGCAGCACCGATGGTGAAGACACATTAAGCGGCGGCGGGCCAAAGTGCGACCAGCGCGACAAGTACGATACGCTGGAGAAGATCTCAGACGATACTGGACTGGACCCATACTGCGCATCAGTGTACACTCTCCGTGTTCTTCAGCGCATGTTACAAGAGTCAGTTGTCAAGTATAGCCGCGTCAACGATGGATATGACAGCAAGTTCAAGTCGTACGTAAAGTACATGAAGAAAGGCCTACCAGAGACCCTTCGGCTCTGGGTAGACTGGCTCGATGGCGAAGGCCAAAAGTACTTCGATTGCCACTTCGTAGGCAATGGAAAGGACTGGACAGGAGCTTGTCCCGTGCCACGCAGCGTGCGAGGCGGTCTTCTCATCGGTGTCTGGACAATCGACATGACGCTTCGCGACAAAGATGGTTTCTACAAAGCCTTGGCCGACAAGACCGGCATCCTGGAAGATTGGATTAAGTAGGCATCCTTACAACTCAACATTCGTCCAGCTATACTAACATCTTCTAGATTCGACAAATACAAGGAAGAAACCCTATGCAACCCCGAGCCCTGCAACAAACTCTTTTTGGAGGTGAACGGTATGCCCTTCCTAAAGGACGACTACACAATCCCCGATCCAAAAGACATCGTCGTCAACGCAATGGGCAACGTAGGAAACCTCGACTCAGCACTCACCGCGCGCATCTTCGACGTTGGCACAGGGCAATGGCTCGGCGCAAACGCCGACGTAGTAACCGCGCTGTCCATCCCCGTATTCATGGTCCAAAACGCCGTGGAAGGAATGGAATCCGCAAAAGAACTCGGCGAGGAAGTCGAGAAGAAAGAAGCAGAAAACACCCTCCTAACAGTCCTATCGCTCGTCTTTTTCATCGTGCCCTTCCTCGGCGAAGCAGTTGCCGTCGCCGCAGGCATGTTACAACTTGGTCGCATCATCGCGTTAGCGGGCTTAGCTGCGAACGCGGGTCTTACGATTAAGGATGTCATTGACAATCCTGAGATGGCGCCGTTGGCGATCCTAGAGCTGTTGACGGGTGGCAAGTTGAAGAGCCCGAAGGAGTTTCTCAGTGCGGCGAACTTTCGGAGGGCGATGAAGGGGGATGATATTGCGGCTTTGGGGGAGACGTTTGTTAAGCAGGATGCTATGATTCAGAAGATTGTGAAAGCGTGCGCGAAATAAAAAAGAGAGATAGGGGGATTGTTTGTCCTTTTGTGTAGAACAGCTACTACGGAGCAAGCTAAAAGCTATCATGCCTGCTTATAATTGTAAAGCATCATGAAAAGCATCCAGTATCACCTGTATAGGTGAATGAGATCGAACTAGCACCTCGCTTTTGTGATGAATATGCAATGACTGCCCTACAGGCCTAGACAGGGCGCCTGGTTGTCAACATTGTACTCAAAGTAGATAACGTCAGTCGAGCCCACTTCATCCGTTAATGAAGTCCTCGTCCTACTACCCTGCGGTGGCCCAAAGCGAGCAAACATAGTCCCAGAGAATCTCCAATCGCTCGCAGAATCTCCCAGTCCTATCAAGCCTCCGAATATTCATAGTGCGTCGTGCTGTTTGATCTTGTTAACATGAGGGAGCTTCCTCATCTGGCCCACAGTACTTGGGCAAATACTTCTTGACATACCTCGTCCAGTTAGCCCACGACAGCTTGGTCTGATTTTCTTCTGCGGCTGTGCGGCCCACATCGTCCAACTCGATCACGTAGCCTTCCGCACCTAGCACGGCTTGAGTGTCCGGGAGCTTGGTGTTTCGGATCTTGGTAGAGAAGTAGACGAGCGGAACACAGACGCAAAGGCCCGTGATACAGAGAATGAGTTGGACGTGCTTGACAGCAATAGCAACGGCGTCGCGTGTTGGCGTTCCAGATGGGTAGAGTTTTAGCATATAGGATGGATCATTGTACCAATTCCAGGCGAGTGTTCTGTCGCCGAGAAGTTCTTTGAGTTTTCCAGGAAGGATTTGGGTCCAGATAGTGGAGGAGACTGTGCTTCCGAGAGTCCCGCCGAGATGGTAAATGGCGAAATACAGGGCGGTGACGCTGGCGACGTTTTCGTGCTTCGTTGCGGACTGGATACCGGCTAAGGCTGGGTACGGGAATAGACCTCCTCCGATACCAAGTAGAACCTGAACAGCTATGATACCAAAGTGCTCTAATCGGGGAGCTGGTGCACCAGTATAAAAGATAAAGAGCCCAAAAGCTGTCAGATACGGAATTGTACCTATGATAACAATCGGTTTGAGGTGGCGTGCCTTGAAGATGACTAGACCAGCTACGATGCCGACTGATACTGAGACGAAGCTGTACACTGATGTTATCTGCGTAGCCGATTTCTGGCTTTCGTTGAAGGCCATGATCAAAACCGAGAAAAGGTAGTCCCCTTGACAGCCCCATGCAAAGTTAAGAGTCAGGGCGATGCCTAAGGATCCCCACACGGCGCGCTGCTTAAAAAGCTGGAAAGGGAGAACAGGATAAGGCGCCTTGGTTGACCACCAGATGAAGACCGGAATCAATAGTATTCCGATGACGATTGGAGCCAAAATTCTCGCTTCGGTCCAATGCGTCTTTGGTTGATCGCCTCCAGCGGCAGTGAGGGGTGTAAGTATCAAGGCGAGCACGCTCGTAACGAGAGAGATGCCGATGATATCCAGCTGCCAGAATAGGATCTTCATCAGAGCCCAGCCACCATACTTTTGACCTGGAGTTTTGATCCTGTCGTAACGGCCAGCCTTCTTCGCTTTGCGTATGACCCAAATAATAGCTAGGATAAGCGGCAAGACACAGATAGCATAGATTATGGCGAACATGCCAATTGCCCAGCGCCAGCTCGTGTGCTGCTTATTGAGCCGAGTCGTGATGATAGGTGCAACCCAGGGGATAAAGAGGTAACTGGAAGGCGGAATGTAGGAGAAGAATCTGGACACTAGTCAGCGTTATGTATCACCTTTTGCTCTCACATCGTTACTTACACACGCGCCCTCAAGGTGGTTATGTCCGCCACGAGGATCTCGAGGAGCAAGACAACGACAGTGTATCCGAGCTTGTATAGCACCGTGCCAACAGCGAACGTGGTCACTTTGGTGCTGGCTGCTTGAATGGCCGTACCTAGGTAGTGTAAGCGGAGTCGCACGCTAAAAGTTAAATTACACGACTTACCAATGCTGTAGAAGCAGACCGAGAGAATGAGCAATTGGATGCGACCGAAGATGTCAGCGATTCTGGCTGCGCCGGGCTAGTTGATATGGTTAGTCACAGCACTGCTGGAGTCATCAAAAAGCCACGTACCTGCGCAGCGACGGCGATGACGCCCGTGACGACATTGATTGTGCTCAAGACATCGTGCTCTTCGGAATAGGCCGAGACGTATGGCTGGTAGGCGTATCGCAGGGTCGAGTCTAGGCCATACGCGAAGGCGACTAGGAAGATGCTGAAGAAGATGCAGATGCGGTTGCAGAGCGTGATGTGCGGATACAGCACCTCCACACGAGCGGCACCCGACATTGTGAGGCCAATCGGCGATTGACCCTCGCGCACCTGGAAAGGGTAGCGCGGCGGGATGAGGTTGTCGAGCTTGAGGCAGAACATCGTGATGTCGCTGCCGTGGTGTCGAGAGAGGTGGTGGGAGAGCAGCAGATACGTCGGTGAGAAGTTAACAACACCTAGAAACGACGTCACCTAGAGTCCAAGACGGGCACGTGCAGAGCTGCACAGGCGCGGTGAAATTGCGTGCTGTTCGGTGAAAGTGAAAGTGAAGTGAGCTTGCCTTACACATTCACTTCATCGTTGCCGAATAGGGTAAGCGGTATCGCAGAAAGCCTATACATTAGCATTACTTAGTAAGACTGGAACTGCTTTGTATCCACTATAACTACTTATAGTAGTAATAGTAGGTTATCCAGAATCACTTGTAAGTCTCTAGACTCCTTGTCACCCACCACGTTATGTTAGAGTGTAAAGTTGTAGCTGCCTGTAAGAAGTCTAAAACTCCTTGAATACCAGCTCTTTCAGGACCTTGTATCTACCACAACTACTTATAGTAGTAATAGTAGGTTATCTAGAAATACTTGTATGTGTCTAGACTTCTTTTCACCTACCACGTTATGTTGTAAGGCAGAATTGCAGCCGCCTGTAAGACGTCTACAACTCCTTGAAAACCGGCTCTGTTAGGACCTTTCCAATAGTGATCACAATGTGTTATGAAGAGAAATAAATTTATGAAGGTTTTGAAATAGACTCAACTTGAGGACGGAGAGGAATAGAATTACCAAACCATTGCTTTTACGATCATCTTCACCTCTGGCCTTTCCTCACCTTAGGAGTATTCCATGGATCCATCACATGTTCTCACACTTTTGGGTATGACGCCGTCTCAAACTCGATCGACTTCACTGCTAACTACGTACGCGTTGCTCATTTTGGATATCCAGTGGAATTTTGTGATCGTGATGCACGACTACAGAAAGAGTCTTTGGTGTGCGATATCCTACTAAAGATGATGTTCATTAACGCTGATGTCCATCGAGAACAATGTCCATTAAAGATGGCAGAGTCCCAATAGAGGTTATTAGAGATCTTCCGCTTAATCGAGAGATCATCCTCTTTCGTGGTATAGTGTCGTGTACGCATACCTCGCACAGAAGTCATTCCTTGTCTTAGTGCGCCTGTCTGTTCTCGACACGAGCACTCTCGTATTTGTGTCATTGTCGGTGCGACAAGTCCCATGGCAGGCCGGAATCCAAGGGTGAATGAATGAGGGTTGAATCTAATGCGAGCAATATCTTCGAGACGACGCGTTCTGATGCCTGGAGGTTTGTGTGGAGCCGCATGAAATATTCGGTACAGCCTCGTTTGATTCGTGTCGACACGCCTCGAAATAGCAACCACTACCCAATGCGGGCCCTTGCAGCTGGAAAGTATACGGAGCGTGCGCCGTGATTGGAGCTGCTGCTCTACTGAATTGCCAAAGAAGCCTGGTGGAGACGGACCGCTAGCCCAAATGTGCGCCCAAATTCAGGGTCTTTTGGGCGCTTGGCAGCGGTCCATCAGGCGGATCAGGGATGATGGCGGCTGAACCGCTGGCAGCAACCGGGCTCGTCGGGCATGATGGTAATTGTCCTTCAAGTCGACTTCCATATAGCTATATAGAGGTGTATGCTGTGTAACACCAGTATTGTTGTCTGCACGGGTATTTGTTGTTGTGGTTGCGGGCTCCTTCCTTATCGCCGTGTCACATGGGCCGCGACTGCCCCAGATTCGATAGCGGCAATCCCGGAGCAGGTACCAACGGTGAACGACACGACGCCCCTCAGTTGCGGTGCAGCGCAGCGCGGCGGCATCGTGAGCGTCACCACCTGCAGCAGCACTACTGGTCGCGCACACCGTCTGTCGCCAGCCTCTGCGACGTGCGCCCTGCTAAACAAATTGGCACCCACCGGCCAATAGTCGCGCCCCGATATTCACTTTCCGGCGGCTGAAACGCTGCAAGGTGCAACCTGCGTCCAACCTGCGTCCGCTGGTTGGGACACGGCCCAAAACAACAAGCGCACCGGACCGCCTGCCCCTGCGTACCTGACTTGGCCTCGGATCGGACCCTCCTTCGAGAGACAGACTATGTATTCGCGCAGCACGCCGCCATGACTGCCGCAAATCTCTCCTCCTCGCCGGCTGCAGCGAGGAAAGACGTGCAGCACGACGACGATCCCATCCAGCGGCTAAAGGCCATGTCGCGCTCAGGCCCGACTACTCTACAAACCCCGAAGACGGACCTGTCCTCCCCGCTAGAAATAGTAGAGAAGACCGTGTTTCCGTCCACTATTCCTCTAATCCACACCCAAAACCCAGCCAGGCAAACAGAGACGCTCCCAGAGGACACGGAAAGCATGGGCGAAACCAACACGCTGGCTCGCCAGCTGAGCAACACCTCCGACGACAGCACTACCTCCCGCCGACCTTCGACACCTCGCTCACAGACGGAACCTTCGCCCGAGACCCCTTCTGTCTACCACGTACAATCCCGAAATCGCTCGCCGTACTCACGGTCGCATCTGCGCTCACAGAGCGGATCCAGCGCGCTTGCTGCACCCCCGATGACACGAGCTCACTCACTGCCCACCGTGATGCACCCCAGCGGACACCTCTCCCTCTCACCTTCTCCGACGCCGCTTGCTCGGCCCTCGTCTCCTCTACGCTCGCCCAAGCGGACACGAAGCCCACGGGGACTAGAACCTCGGCCTCTAACGGCGGGTCCTCAAGAGCGATATGGCTCGGGCATTCGTGCTACTTCAAACGGATCCTTCGAGGGGGCACCTAGTGTTTGCGATATATCAGAGGACGCAGAGCTGGAGCTCACTCCACGAGCCGGTGCTGGCATATCAAGCCTATACAGCAGCACAGGGTCTCTGTCCAGGCGGCGACGACCAGCATCCCCTTTATACCAGGTTGCCGTATCTTTTGGAGCTCTGCCCACAAGCACACCTGCTGTCAGTACGCCAACATCTGCAACCTCCTCGCCGCTGCTCGCCGCCGCCAAGTTCAACGAACACTACCCGGCCTCGCTCGCTTCTTCTTCGGTACCGTCCACGCCGACCTCGATGCGTTCACGCAGCCCGTCCATCTCGTCCCTCGAAACGATCGAAGACAGCCCTGATGCGGAGGAAGAGGCTATAGAAGCAGATCGCATTGCCAGGCTCAGGGCAGCGGCTGACCACGAGGATGGCGGAGACCAGAGGAGGTCTAGCTTGGACGTGCCAGAAGGCCGTGGCCGTAGTCTCGGCTTCGGCAAGCGTGACTCTAGGAAAAGATGGAGTGTTTGTGGGGCTGAGAGGCGTGGAGACCTCGATCTCGAAACTATCTGGGAAGACTGATCCTTGACACATGACATGCTTGCGAGCAACCTCGAGAGCTTTTTCTTTCGACCTTTGAGCGAGGAGCATATACGGCGTTTGGTGGTCTCTTCCGGCAAGGCTTTGACCTTCGCCTCTGCACATGGGAGGTTCAGCGGGTTTCATTTTCCTTTCCTTACGCAAACCAAATTCGGCATGACACAGCGCGGCGGAATATCCACCGAGGGAAGTCATGGTCCTCAACACAAGCATATGGTATGATACATTTCACGATCGATTACGGTCAACAGCATGATACCCTCCAATACGGAGCTCTGATTTAGTATAAGAGCGAATGAAGAAGCAATTCCCTATGGCTAGGGGTGAAGGAGCCTTACAAATACGAAACCTTTAAATAGATATATCTTGCAAAAGTTCCCGCTTGATGTTCACCTGGTGACCTGGTAGTAGGAATTTAGCGGCGGGGATTTCCTTGTCTTCCGGATTTGGCATCTGCAACAGCTGCCCAATGACATCACATCCTCGAGCTCCATCAACGTGGGGCCAATGTGACTGCTACTCCATAGCAAAACTGTGCGTCAGCAGAGCTTTACTCGAGTATATAGTGACCATAGTGTACTGGCTGCCTACCTTACCTCCTCGCCAATCCCTCTTCCTACTATTAAACCCATACCACAATTTCACAATGATCAACTTCGGCATCGTCGGTACGGGTTGGATAACCCACTCCTACGTCGAAGCCGCGCACGCGACAGGAAGATGGAACCTCGCAGCAGCGTACTCGCGCAAAGCAGAAACCGCGCAAGAGTTCGCCTCGAAATACTCCGACAAAAAAGTCGCGACATACACCTCCCTCCCTGACCTGGCCGCGGACTCCAACATCTCCACCGTCTACATCGCGAGCCCCAACATCTTCCACTACGACCAAGCAAAGCTCATCCTGAACGCGGGCAAAAACGTGATCCTCGAAAAGCCCTCCTGCAGCACCCTCGCCGAACTCGACGACCTCTTCGCGACCGCAAAGGCAAAAGGCCTCTACCTCATCGAAGCCTTCCGTCACATCCAAGAAGCAAACTTCAAGCTGCTCAAGGCCTCGCTACCCTTACTCGGCCCCCTCCACGGCGCAAGCATAACCTTCGCGCAGTACTCGTCGCGCTACGAAAAGGTGCTCGCGGGTGAAGTGCCCGGCATCTTCGACTTGAACATGGGCGGCGGCGCCCTCGTCGACCTGGGCGTCTACTGCGTCGCGGCAGCCATCGACCTCTTCGGCGCGCCCCAAGCTTCAACGTACTACCCCGTTATGCTACCGACGGGCGCAGACGGCGCAGGCCGCCTTATCCTGACGTACCCGACGTTCACGGTGCACCTGTGCCATAGCAAGATTTATAATTCGGAAGCGCCGAGTGAGGTGTACGGGGAGAAGGGCACGCTGATTATTCCGACGATCACGGATGTGGAGAGGGTTACGTTTTGGGATCCGCGGAGTAAGCAGAAGAGGGTGCTCGAGGGCGTGAGGAAGCCGGAGGAGTTGAATTTGAAGGAGGAGGCGGCGGAGCATGCGCGGATTATCGAGGAGAGGGATGAGGCGGCGTTGAAGAGATTGGAGCAGCATAGTAGGGATGTTTTGAGTGTGTTGGAGAAGGCTAGGCATAATAATGGCTTGTTGTTTCCTGGTGGGAAGTAAGGGTTCTTCTATGCAGCACAGCATCGTAATTGTTAGTCGCGTTGTCACTTGAATGTGCAGCACTTATATCCGCTTTGAAAGCAAGTCGTGAAGAAGCAAATGCATTCCGTTTCCAAGCTTAAAAGAAAATGATGAGACCCTAGAATACACGCTTTCAAATGGATCGCCAATTGCTCGTCAATCGATTCCATTATTTACCCTTTCACCCCACTTGACTCGCTCAAGTCTCCCCGATCCCCGCTTCGATGTTCGTCTGTCAAAGAAATACACATAGGTAGACGTACAACATGTCGCCCATGCCCTCCACGAGCGCCATGCAACTTCGATTGATGTTATGCGAGGAGTTGCGATTGTTTCAACTGCGTACTGCTGCTCGTCCGTTGCAGAGATTCTTGTCGCAGGCTGCAACCGTAAGGAGCGACTTCGTTTAGCAGCCACCTTCGCTGGCCTTGGAGTTCATCAGTAGAGCTACGATGAGACCGTACAGACCTATTGTTTGTTAGTACCCCTCGCACACCAGAAAAAATGTTTGTACATACCCAAAACTTCAGCGAAAATGAGGATCAAAATCATTCCGACGAACAACCTGGGTTGCTGGGCGGTTCCTCGTACACCAGCATCACCAACAATGCCGATGGCGAATCCAGCGGCCATACCCGACAGACCAACAGCGAGACCAGCGCCGA
Source organism: Neocucurbitaria cava (assembly GCA_027946455.1). Taxonomy (NCBI): domain Eukaryota; kingdom Fungi; phylum Ascomycota; class Dothideomycetes; order Pleosporales; family Cucurbitariaceae; genus Neocucurbitaria; species Neocucurbitaria cava. The sequence continues at coordinate 931,576 of JAPEUY010000002.1, read as the reverse complement.
GCTGAATGAAGTTGGAGAAGAGCGTGGATTCTTGCTTCAAGCCGTTCGAAATTAAGACGGACACGACGAGACCGTAAATACCAATGATACCAGCCATGACGACGGGGATAATGTCTGTGAAGCATTAGCTTAGATTTGTGCACTGGCTACCGGGCCATTGTGAACTGCCGTCGGTATGGAGTATGCAAGCAACGTACTCTTGACGATCAGGTCGGGGCGGAGGACACCCATGGCGCTGACACCGACACCTGCCTTGGCAGTGCCGTAGGCGGCACCGAAACACGCGAAGACGATAGCTGACGTGCAGCCCATCGCGCCGAAGAAGGGCTATTAGATCATCAGTAGCTGGTCTATGCAAGGAAAGGCATATCGAATGCATCGTCATATAACGGTAGCGAGACGTCGTTGCAGTGCCGACGGCGGAAGGGGGCGAAGCGAAGCTTAAGCTTGGGGACTCGAAGACTTACAGCATAAACGGGGCTGCATCAATCATGTTAGCATCTATTCGCGAAACGCAGTTGCGGCTAAGCTCGTCCAATGCCATCAAGAGACGCCTGCAAGCTCGAGCTTATCTCCAAGAGGCAAGCTGGAGCTGCCTACATGCTCGACGGCACAGCTTCGTGTGCACTCACCAGAGTTCTGAAACCATCTTTGCGGTATTGTGTGTGTTCGTCGACTCGTCTTTGACGGGTTCGAGATAGCTGATGAAATGGGCGGACGGCGTGGGTGCAGCGACGGGGGCGGATGGGGTGTCGAGGTGAGTGGTGACGATGGCTGGCGATGCAAGTCTTCGCTTGACGCTACGCTACCCTGGTCATAGCGCCGCACGTGACTGGCGTCGTATGCCAAGACCGTGGTTTCGCGGTAAGCCACTAAAACTTTTCTGAAACTCAACTTTGAAGATTCACGATCGCACAACCACCCACATCCCTCCGCAAATCCACCCGGGCGAGCAAAGCAGTGTATGTACTCTCCAGTGTCAATCCTACTAGCGCGCAAATATACTAACTGCACCAGGAACCCTCCTTCGGGCGAGCTAAGCAGTGAACCCTCACCTCAAAACTATCACTCCATACACGATCCAAACCGCACCATGGCCGAAGACAACTCCGCGGCGTGGCCCCTTGCGGATTCCGCGCTCTCGCAAGAGTAAGGCAACCTCTATCCGTCACGTCCCCTTTACAAGGTCGCTACTAGGGCCCAAGGCCGAAGACATCACTCAGCCCAAAATCGCGGTTTCGCGCTGGGGGACATGGACTACTGTGTAGACTACGGCTGCAGTGCATTGGCAGCGACAGCCGTTGTGCAAGTCGCGGGTCCATCTGCACGCTATTCCTGTGCCCCTTACTGCTGCGCCCAAGGGGACATCTCACTCTCAACCCTCCTCTCCGTGCCCGCAACGTCCTACCAATTGACCGACGCGCAAGTGCTGACTTTGCTTCTAGAATTCTGGATCTCGTTCAACAGGCGACCCATTATCGTCAGCTGAAGAAGGTATGTTACAGCCGTTTCTATTGCGCAAATAATCACTAATCACTTTCCAGGGTGCCAACGAGGTATGTACCGTAACTGCAAAGTTATTGATATATCATATTGACTAGGAAATAGGCAACAAAGACGCTCAATCGCGGAATTTCCGAGCTCATCGTGTTGGCTGCGGACACTAGCCCGGTAAGTCGATCCTGGCCCTAAGAACCACTTTCGTTCTGTCTCAAGACTTCGACTAACGTATACAGCTCGCTATCCTTCTGCACTTGCCCCTGCTCTGCGAGGACAAGAACGTTCCTTACGTATATGTCCCGAGTAAAATGGCACTGTACGTCTGTCCCTTGATTCAAGTCCCTTATGTCTTAGGGGAAAAAAACCCCCCCTAAGTCAACTCTTCTTACAACATCAAGCTGACACCATCAGTGGGCGTGCCTGTGGAGTTGCGAGGCCAGTTATCTCGGCGTCGATTACGACCAATGAAGCTTCAGATCTAATGTAAGATGTGCTTCCTACAACAGCTGAACACCTACTAACTACGTTGTAGGTCACAGATCCGCACGCTCAAGGACAAGGTGGAAAGGCTTCAGATCTAGACAACTGTACAAGTTACAATGCTGTCTGTCTTCTAACCAGAATGAGTTGAGCAACCAACGGGAGTCAGAAAAGTTCGTTACTAGGGCTACGGAGCGTATACAAGGATCAGGGAACTCTGCATGGAATATTGTAGACTCATCTCTGTACGTAGTCTGAGAATGAAATGCTGGGCACTGTTCAGTCAGCATGGACTCTACAAAGAATTGAAAATAAACTTTTCAACCTTGCGTGTCCTCTTCCTTCTCTTTTACTCGTCGAATCGAATGGACATTGGACAGTCCTTAGGTGTTTTAGTATATCTTGAACACCATGAGTCAATACCTTGTAGGTCATAGCAGCGTGATACCTAATGTCGAGCATTCAAGTATATTACTTTCGCACTGGTTGTGATTATTCGTTGACAAGACATGGTCAAATGCATATAATTCACTCAGCAGCAGAATGTCAGTAATAGGTACTTGTACTTGTCTCTTGCATTCCATATGGCTAACTCAATTAACAGTATATTGAATGATGGCGTACCCACTTGACTACATTATATTTATACGAAGTAGTTCCACCTTTTTCTCTTGGTCGCACTTTGATGATCTGGGGCGCGAGTGAGGTCTCGTGATCTGGAAATGAAGAGTTTGTATGGGCGCACCGATCCATTCAAGATCTAGATGGTGTCACTTGGATTGATGATGTGGTCATCTCGAAGAGATTGATCTAGGTGGTATACGGAGAGTCTTTATTTTCTATGGCCTGGCTGGATCAGGCTGAGGTCCTGCTTCCATCGCTATGTAAGCGATATGAGAGGGTCTCTTCTACTACAGTGTGGCTCAGCCGCCCCATGGCCTCGACAGAACGAACCTCAGAATGCCTGGATTCAACCGAATTGGCTACTTGAACGCACACATGTTCATCTATGTCTTAAAGTATTTCAGCCCATGAAATTGTGTTAAAATTGCTCCACAATTGCTCCGTTATCACTTCAAACTTAAAATTAATTGTCTTTTAGCAACGCAATACTAGCGTCTTAACTTTGCAAAAAAATATCCCGATTACAAGTAACGATTGACTGTAAACATACTGCTATTACTATGCTACAGGCATCTTGAGATTGTATATACGGGGCCTACTGGTACCTTTGTTCTGTTCGCCTTGTGAAGTCCAGTTGGCAAACTTTGCGGCAACTCTGCTCGAACATTTGTTTCAGATACTCTTGGTAAACCTCGTCGTACCTTTGTTCTGTTCACATTCTGAAGTCCAGATGGCGATGGAAGTGCTTCAATAATCTCTCCCATCCGCAGGAGTGTTGCTTGGAGCGCTTGCGGATGGTCGAAACAAAGCACAAACGAAACCCTGACTGTTAGTGCGGAGAAGAACTTCTTGATCGGCTTCGAACCTATGTTACGGCTTGCTGCACCGGCCGTGAGCGCAATCCACAAGAGTACGCCCGCCATGTCAGACCAACAGTTGGACAGATCGGAATTTTCAAGAGCAGTTTTGAGAGATTTGAGTACGGTTATCTGCTGGGAGACAAAGGATTCTGTGCGGTCGAAAGGTGAACTCGGCGTGGTCTGATAGGAAAAAACACTTGACGCAGAGGGTGTATAGCGGGATTTCAAACCTTTTATCGCTACAGTATGATTCAGTGCTTCTGAGAGCGATACCCTCATTGCGATTGCTGTAGCCTGAACATATGAAGTTATACGAATGGCCTCGTACTTCCAATCGCTTGGTGTGGGTGTTGTGGTCCGTTGCATTTGAGACACGGACGAGTAGTCTGACATGATCTTTTTGTACAGACTGAGTATTGCTCGGCCATGTTTACGGCTTTGCGACGTCTTTCGTTCATTTTGGTCAGCATAAACCTTTAGAAATATCGTTGGTGCTCTGAGACTCACTTCACCTGTGGCATGAATGAAAACATCTATAAGCATGCGGATGTCGCCCACGATGTCTACCGCTTCCCTTTTGCACTCTGCCGATCGTCGAAGGGTAATATACAGCCCATGCGGGCAGTATAATGGGGATTCTGGGATAGTTGCAGTGGGCGGGTAGGCCTTGGAGATCAAAGTGCTATAACGATGATATATGACCCGGGGTTTTGCCTCTCTGAGAATGGCCGACTCGAGTGCAATCCAAGAGATCATCGATGCCAACACTATGTCGAACTGATCTAGGCCACCACGCTGCTTGATCATGGTTTCCAGCCCCTGTTCATGATATCCCAATGCTGCCTCTTCCCTTCCAATAAGTTCGCTAGCAATAAGTTGCGTTACCGCTATGACGTTAGAGTCTCCTACGCTGGAACTTGGGTTGAGTAAATTTGTGCCAATAAGTTGATTGAGCTCCTGACGCAAAGCTGCTGTTTCCAGACTTTCTACAGGTAACTCACGTACAGCATCAAGGTATACAGATGCCATACAGAGCGTACCCAAAAAAGCATGCGGCGTGCTGAGCACCTTTGGGAGCCAGTGCTTCTCCCCGCCGAATGCGCCAAAGTACCGAGTGTCTGACCAAAAGTCAGTGTTTTCCTACATGTAGACGAAGTGATACTTACAGTGGAGCTTCAGATCCTCTACGGAGATATGGGAAGCTTGTGGCTGAATATGGACCGAAAGGGGTCTAGTGATCTGCCAATTGACTGAAGAGGTCGAGGTGTAAAATTGGCATGTGGATCCCGAATGTTTGTGCGTAAGGGCAGAACAGTTGCGGCTGAGGGAAGAGAGGCAGGAGGAACAAAAGATCTTGACCTATCTGAGGCTGCTGATTCTGAGTTTCCTCTTGTGAAATTCAGTCCCATTTGAGGTTTAGTGCTCCTCTTATCTTTCCCGAGGAAATGGTCCATCGCTTTCTTGCGAACTACAGTCATGTTTTTTTTGGACCTGATTTCAGTTGGCGTATCACCGGTGATAAATGTCAGGCCACGGTCGCTGGGCGACATTTGGTTCATATACGGGGGCCGAGAGCCTGTGTCAAGTATCCCATTAGCACAATACATAAATACGCACACTTCGAAGAACGGAAGAAAAAATCCAGGTCTCGGACCCTTGGAGATGTACTATTGTAACTCGAAAAGGGTATGGAAGGAGATTTGGAATGCCGGAACCTGAGGTTCCGGTCTGTTATGTTTTCCGCAAGTAGAGGCCCTTCCAACTCTAGATTGCGCTTCGGTGGAACACCATGCTCAGTCACTTTTATATCATCAGTAACGTAGATCAAAGGACACCAGAGAAGGATAGGTTTTCAAGGGGCGAAACCAACCTTGTTCTTTGAGGCTTTCCGGAGACACTGCAGCATCAGTCATGAATGGTACATCCCATTGAGTCCCTGAAGCTTTCATAACTTGTGGCGCTGCCACAATGTGCGCCATCCGTTTCGTCATGGAGGTGGCAACAACATGGCCATACGGAACAGTTGTAGAGACATCGGAAACAAACTGCAATCTCCCCAATCAAGCGGGGCGTCCAGAGCCACTGAATAGACTTTCTGGAAGGTGAAACTGCCCGGAAATCGCATGTACGATGCATCGTCGGATAGTATTCCGTATATGGACCCGTGAGAAGTATTCGCAATCACCCGAGACCCTAAGGTGAGTTCCTGCGGATTTGTGTGGATGTTGTCACTCCATGTAGTCGATTTAATTTCATGAATCCTAGCGTAACTTTTGGGATTCTTGATCTCGACCAAAGCCCAATCTAGCTCAGTCGATGATCTTGTCAGACAGCCTAAATATTCGAGGCTCTCGATGGGTGGAATGGATGTAATGGCGGGACTGTCACTGAGTCCCTGTCCCATTGGCTGAGTAGCACGTACCATCTGTAGAGCGGAAGCTCTGGGGTTGTCCGACACAAGTTGTTGTGTGAGAGAAGGCTCATTTGTCCATGTCGAAGATTCGGATTCGGATGAAGCTGAGTCTGGTCCATCGTCTAAGCTCTCCCCTGCCGAACTCATGCTCGCCCGTGAAGTCACTTCCATACAAACATCATCAACCTCGGCTTCGGTGCCACTTCCAAAGTCCTTTTCACTGTCCGAATCTGTTGTCGTGTTCTGAACAGACTCCGCATTCTGGTGGAATACATGTGAAACTGTCAGGTAGACGCACTTTTCCCCGTCGAATACCGCATTAGCGGTGGCCTGCCGCAGAATGGCGTCGCTGTGCTTCACAAATATGGGCATTCCGAATGCCTGAATAGCGTGTGAGGGATCAAAGTAAACACGAGGGGCTGAGCCAGGTAAGCCAAGTTGATCCATCGCGCTCCTTTCTGTGGCAGGCTGAATCAACGATCCAACTAGAGGTTGGGTCGACTGGTGACCAATTCGAAATCCGGGAAGTTTCTCAATGATACGTCCTTCTTCGAGAGCCTTCTTGGCCTTCTTGCGAGGCTCCTTCTCTTGGCAAAAGACCATGATCGTAGGTGTAGCGAGTTCGGCCGTTCGTCCTATCATATATAGATGGAAATGGACGATGCTAGAATAGCTATCGGTAAATTCAGCTCTGAGCTGTTCTAGAATTTCTAGCTCAACTGATATGAACTTCTCTTGGGCTTGTCCTGTTGCATGTCACCAGTGTCTATCGTGAGAGAACCCAATTGGTGCTCCGATGCAACTCAGAGCGTTTGGATAAACTTTCGCTGTGCTTTTCCAGAATTTTCTGAGATATGAATCACCCATAATGACATAGTGTGAATATGACGGATGTGGGAAGATCCAACATCAGAAATATTGAAGAGATGCGGACGGTGATGGGCACAGGAAACGCGTTGAGATGTGTTGCGCCGAATACATAAAGGGCAATGCAGGATATGATGCGGGGTCGAAGGCAGGTTCTGTGCTGGTTTTCAGCTGTGCGGATATGCTGGGGGTGGCGATTGACATAGTATTGTAGCTCGCGTACGCTTCACCGGTGAGTTATGCAAGCCCCACGAGGGCGGTGCAGAACGCCACAGCCAATTGACGTTCCAGCAGACTTGCGAGAAGAATCACCCAAATTCATGAAAAAAGAGCGACTGAGTTTGTGATTGTCCCTTCATTTCCAATGTCGAATCCTGCTAGCCCAATCTACGAAGTTCTCCAGTGTCCAGCTACGCCCCAGGCCAGAGCGGAGATTGTTCACTATCTATGGCGGCGACGATGCGGAGCGTCATTGCGAACAAATGACTGCGACTGGGATGCATATTTTGCATACTATACGAGAGAGTGCAACGCAGCGTTGATCAACGGAGGCATATATCTATCAGCTAGAAGTCATCATGACATAGTCAAGATCGCACACCTACTCGAGGAAGAGCCTTGCGAGGATGAGGTCAGGCAGAAACTTCGCAACACATTCACACAAGAGAGACCTCTCGCAGATGAGAACAAGATGTTGGACGGTTCGATTAGGCTCGCTGCTCGCTTGCTTGCAATGATCAACATCGGGCCGCTTCCTTCGGAGGTCTCAGGAAGACATTTTGTACGTTGGAATCGGGGCTCCCTCCAAGATGCTGTGCATCGCCATCTCGACATCCTGCCAGAAACTGATCCCAAGAATGACGTTATTGGGACTGATCTGACATGTCGCAATATCGCCCGCGTGTCTAGAATCGAGATTGTGCCGACAGACAATCTCGTCGACCACTTGCGCCTCGTGGAGAGTGATAACAAACTGTGCGTCTTCCATCATGTGTCTTTCCTCAGATTCATGAAAGCTACCGAAAAGTGCGTATTTCTTTTCTAGTATAAAGGCTTGCTGCACTGAAGCTTATGAAATTATGTAGTCCTCTCTTCCCAGATGGGTTCATCGAAGAAACCCTCGATACCCTCACATTACTATTCCCGGATACTGATCGCGGGACCAAACGGTGGTTGGAGACTGAATTTCGGACACACCCTCTGTTGACACAAATGGATTGTGGTTTGCTGAGATGTGACCACTTCAGATCTGGTCATTCATCGCGCCGCTTGGAGCATTTTCGGTTCTGGCGCGACCGACTGGGAATGCTGAGAGAGGCTGTGAATGAAGCTACGCCTCCATCTAAAGCTCTCTTGAAAGCTTTGAGAGACACGAAGCAAGGCGATTGATGGTTCAATTCATGGGTAGCCATAGTGGCGATCGGTTTAACCCTTTTCTTCGGGCTGGTTCAAAGTATTGAAGGGGCTATTCAGGTATACAAAGCCTACCAATAAGTCACAGAATTGCGCTTTGAGATAGAAGTAGAAGAGAAAATGCGTTGCGCATGTCAAAATCACAATATACGATTGATCGTGGCGTTGGGAACATGTCGCAAAACTCGACAAAAGCTCGGAGAAAATGATCATTGTACATTCATGGGTCCAGAGCCTGTGATGTTGTGAGCGTTTTGCAAAGAAAAGAAAGACATGGAGGGGTCTTAAACATATTGAAACTTACATTTAACGCTGACATGTCATATATGCCTTACAACCGACTTACAAATCCACTCCTATCAATCTTCACCAAATACTCCTTCCCGATATCCTCCACCTTCGTCACACCAGCAAGTCCCATACACAATCTAATCTCATCACTCAGTAATTTCAAGCAAAGTTTCACACCCTCCTCTCCTTTGTAGGCCAATCCCCATAACACCGGCCTTCCCACCCACACGAAATCTGCCCCAAGGGCTAAGGCTTTGAAAACGTCGGTACCGTGTCGTATCCCTCCATCTACATGGATAGGAATTTTACTAGATTGAGAACGCACAGCGTCCACGACTTCAGGTAGCGCATCAATTGTTGCGAGCGCTCCGTTGAGCTGGCGACCGCCGTGATTCGAGACGATTATGCCGTCGACGCCATGGTGGCACGCTAGCAGGGCATCTTCTGCGGTGGCGATGCCTTTGACCCAGACTTCCATTTCGGGATAGCATTCCTGCTTAAGCCATTCAATATCACGATCCCAGCACAGTTTGGGATTAGGAGCGTGGGAGTGGAAGGTGATGGGCCCTGAGGGTAAGACACGCTTGGAACCTTCCTGGTAGCCAGCTTCGCTAGCTGCGCTTCTCTTGCGGCTCTCGTTCGCCCCCGTTTCCTTTTCTGTATTATCAACGCCCTGATCTCTTTCCTCATCTTGCATGAAATTCGCGATCTTGAGATGTTTTGGCAGTTTAAACTGATTTCTGATCTCTAAGTTCCTCCTGCCGAGCACGGGCGTGTCGACCGTTAGAAGCACGGCCTTGTACCCAGCCTTCTTCGCTCTCTGAATCAATTGTCGACTCTTCTGTCGCTCCTCAAAAAGATACAGCTGCAGTGCTCCAGGATGTTCATCGCCCAAAGATCGTTTCACATCTTCGAGACTAGTTGTACTGAAACTGCTAAGACCCATGACAACGCCCATCTCTTTGCACGCGCGAGCTGTGGCAGTCTCGCCATCGGGGTGTGCAAGGCATTGCATAGCAGTTGGCGCAACACCCAGAGGTATACTGTTTTTGTGGCCAAAGACGGTCACACTAGTGTCGATCGAAGAGATGTCGCGGAGCACGCGCGGTCGGATGCGGTATTTTTGGTATGCGGATATGTTCTCTGCTAATGTCGAGCCAGAGTCTGCCCCTTCGTTGTAGTAGTCGCGTGTCTGCTTGTCCATACGTTGAGCGGCTAGCGCTTCAAGTTCACTAATGGTCAAGCAATTGAGATCATGGGCTTTAGAGTTTGCCATGGTGATAGTTCAAAGAAAATGATACCGCGATGCTTAAGAAAAAAGACGGGATATATCTATTGATGGCAGCGTGAGGATAAACCGGATATTGATGGGTTTGAAGTCACATTGAAGTCTTTTAGCGGTTCGGCAGCCGTGTTCCCAGGTCGGCTATGAGGCTGTTGATGACGATGTAGAAGGGGTCTGGAAGCTAACTAAGGCTTGCCGATCTCGGATCGACGCGACACTTCCAACTCCCATTCGTGCGATGTGGGTACAGGGTATTGGCCATTTCACGGCATTAGAACAATAAGAAAGTTGGGTAATAATTGCTTTTTGCTGCTTCTTGTCATGAAGATGAGTTTGCTGCTCCTTTCCTCATATCCGCTTCCTCGAGGCATTTTAGTATAGGGGTGACGAGACTCACACCCCCTGCCGCCGACTTTCGACGAAATCCACAAAATCAAAGAAGCTCTTCTTATACCTCCTTTCCTGTGTTGTCCGATTAACCGTCTGAATACCAAAATGCGCATCGTAATCTCCAAATTCCCAGTTATCCGCCCAGCTCCAGGCAAATGCGCCGATCCATTGTACACCATCCTCCCAGATCGCTTTTAATCCTTCATTTAGATAGGATTGATAGTACCTAAAGGAAGAACGGAGAAGTCAGTGTATGTATCACAATTATAAATTCCCTGCGTTCCACTCACCAGCTGCGGGGGCTATCGAACTCCTGATCTTGCTGTTCTTTCTCCGCCTCTCCGAACACGGGGAAGCCAAACTCAGTCACCGCGAGAGGCGCACGGAATGTATTCCAAAGATAGTTAAGGTATGTGCGGAAGTAAGTTGGAGTTAAGTAGACATAAGATTGGCTTCGATAACCAATGTTCCAACCTGTTGTAGTAGTCGTACTTTGAGTAACACAATATGGCCGGAGCGGGTGGCTAGTGTTAGCTGCGCATGCCGCAATGGTGTCGTTCGGTGGTGGGCTCACTACAGTTGCTGTGTATGGTTGGATTGAGAAGAAATCTGCAGTTCCATTGATGTATCGCAAATCTTCTTCGGTTAGCGGCACATAATCAGCAATGGTCGCTGTGTATGATTCGGGATAATCCAGGCCGAGGAAAATAGGATTTGCAAAGGTCGCCAGTTGGAACGAGTTGAAGTGATTGGCAGCATCAACATCGTCGGCATTACTTGGGTCGCGAGGAACGCCGAAATTGTTATTAAAGGTTAATGAGACCTTTCCAGTGCCTTTGATCTCCTCGTGATAGAAGTGATAGAGTCTCGCGTGCGCTTTGATGACTGTGTCGATGGACTTCCCGTTCCGCGAACCAAGGAGCGGCTCGTTGAAGGTCCACCAGATGGGCACGCGGTCGGCAAAGTGGGTCATGACTATCTTCCCGTAATTGACAAAGGCATCCTCGTATGAGACATTCTTGTACGAGCGCTGGAAGCCAGAGTCGGTATAACCTATCCCAGTTCCTGAGGCGATGCCGATTTCGGAGATGTTGGAGTAGAATTGAAATGGAGAGTCGGTGTGATGAAGCATGATGGCCGGCAACATGCCTTTCTCCAGGACGAAATTGATAAGGTCGTCGTAATGGGAGAGACCTTGTTGATTGACTGGCGTATCAGGGAGAGCGAAAGGCAAGATGCGGGTCCATGGTATAGAGAAACGATAGTATTTCACACCCATGGCCGCGATGCGCTCGATGTCCTGTTTATACAGGTAGTAGTTCTCGTTCGCTACGAAATCCGATGCTGCACCCGGCGTGATCAGACTGAGGACATCTATATGAACCGGTGTTCGACCTTCATCCGCAATTGCCCCTTCGATCTGGACTGCAGATGCAGCCACACCAAGCATGAAATCCGCTGGGAAGGAATAGCAGCCTTGAGGACCAAAGACCTCGGGTGGAGGCAGGACGAGCTCGCTGCTCGGTACTGGGGTTGGTTCTACCGTAGTCGAGTAAATCCCTCTTGTGAAATTGACCCATGGCACAGCAGTCCAGAGTGCACTCCACGAAGCATTTCCATACGGACTCCCAAAATCTGTAGCCGAGACATTCGACGAAGGCTCCCAATTGCCCCATTGCGTTGTCGTTAGACTAGTGACGAGCGGGCTGAGAGACGCATATGGCGGCGCGTAAGAAGTTGTAGTAGTAGGAGCTGGGATCGACGTCGCGATGCGAACCGTCTCTGTTTGCGTGAAGCTAAACTGACGGAAAGAGTATGAAGGAAGTGCAGTGGCGTACGTATTGTTGATAGCGCATTGCGATCTGGATGACGGTCCATCAATTGGCACATAGACCTGTTGTGCAACAGCTACCGCGCTCACTGTGAGGAGAGCTTGTGGCTTCATGATGTGTTTTGAGACCTGTCGTGTCGGTCTGTCCAATCCTCAGTTACAAAGCTCCCCAACCCTCTTATAAAGTTGGGATGCTGGCGGATGAGGCTCACAGCTGCCGTCATTCGGGCCATTGTGTTGCGGCATTAGATTCTAACTGGTGAAGACCGTCGCCCAACTGATACATCGAAATTTTATACGAAGGGGTTCCCAATTTTCTAAGTCTTGGTGTGGGGAAAGCCTCGGTCGGACAAGACTTCGGATGCAAAACGCGGGGTAAGAGCTTTCCTGACATGACGATGCACGGAATTCTCCGTTAGGTTGGTACCTCCAGTGGATAGAAATTGTAATGATTTAGACAATCGCTTTGACTCACGTCTGCACTTACCTCCAAGCAACTTAACGTACCGAGTACACATTATACAAGGCTTCTGACACTCGTCAGAGGCAACGCCAATATGAGACAAGTCTCGGATCTACCAAAATACGAAACACACAGTCTTATCTATACCTTCGCTATCTGAGAAACGAGAACGAAGTCACAAACCGTATGGAGTTGGGATCGATTTCTATTCGCGCTTTCGTCCAGATACCGGTATATGAATTACTGGTGATCATCAGTGTGGTTGCCAGAAGCATCTTGTTCCGATGCACATCCTACACCGTTTCGGTCTCTTTACGTCAGAAGAATGCTCCTAATCTTGCACTTCGCGTCGCTAGGGTGATGCTTTGTGAAAAGCTTCGTAGCAGTATCTCGAAAATCGTAAAAACATGCAACAATTCGCAAGGTTGAAGAACTGAATATCTGGCTAGAAATCTACACTTTTAGCATCCTCATGAAATCTTCACTTGTGCACCGAGCTATCGACGAGTCAAATTTCGTTCAAGACCAGTTAGAAGGGCACTACATTTGTGACTGGAGTCGAACATGTCGTACAACATTTTCATTCGTTGGACTAACAACAGAGAATAAGACATCGCTCATGAGGCGACCCTTCTGAGTTGTGTGTCGCAATCTTGGTTCGAGCCTGCGTGAAGATTGAATTGCATGAATACGAAGAAGAAGGTTTCAGATATCAATACGCCTGGTCGTACGAATGCTGACGATTCGAAAAGTGAATCTTGTCATGCCAAGTGTTTCCATTCTACCAGATGCACTTGTGTATAAGCATAAAACCATCCACACCTTGCCGTAATTGGTAGCAAAACGTCGAAAAGGTCGTATGGCCATCCGAAGTGCGCCATGAAGTCATCCTCTGTCGGCAGCTGGGGCGCAACGCACGATTGCTTCAGTGGAAGAAACAAACGATTGCGCCATCCTAAAAGGAAGTATGGTTTTCGGAAATGTTTATTTGGTCTAACCTTCTGAATATAAAAATATCCGTTCCATCGATAAGCGCAATACTGCACTTGCGCCACCTGAAGCTGACAGTTAGAAACAAGTGTCTTGTCTATATAACTACGTGTGCAACACGCTGTTTCCCAGTCTAGTAAATAACGGCGCCCTTTACGAGGTAATGCGGCGCACGTACCCAGAGCCAATTACGAGCTCTGACAGGTGCTAGCTTCAGAAGGCTACTGCTTACTGAAACATACTGTAGTTATCACGAGAAGCTATATATGGCAATTATGGTAATTTACTTACTCTTGGATCACCGAAGCAGTCTACGCAGCATAATATCTCGAAAGCAGAATGCATTGTTGCAGATTTCTGGAGAGCTGAATTGATCGGTTGTGCTGCGCCTCCAGCTGAAGAATAGACGTGGGGGCGGTCCACAGATCTTGCTCCATGTTCTCACGAACTAGTAATTGTTATTCGTGTTCGCTCGCTCAATTTCCGTATTTCTAGCACTAGCCGCGCGCTACGTCGCAGATCTGGCAGCGATAGCAACCTCGCAGGATCGATCTAGAATGCCAATTTCGCCAAATGTCCGCATCAGGTCGTGCTCAGCCACAATCGTCCCTGATGTATCAGAAGAGGAAACGACCAAGTGTGGTCTCTCAACTCGTGCACAGAGTTAGAGTTGGTCCACGCTCGGGCTGATCTTTGAGGTGAGACAGAGTCGTTATGACATGGCATATAGTTGGAACGACGAATTGTTGCGTTGCTTCGATATCTCTTGGATTCTATTCCTTATTGCCTGTTTTTAACATCGATTCTATTTACTCATGGCTTTCTGGGATACTGTACTGAACTCACCAGACGACGTACCACTATATGGGAGACGGCTCGTACCCAACATCATCGATCATAACGCTAGAACTCAACCGGACAGTGCTTGTTTCTTAATCCCCCGCTCTGAAGTCCTGCTGCATGGATTCCGCGATATCAGTTGGCAAACAGTACGACAATTTCCTGGTCACGATTTCAAGTCAACTTTAAAGAAACTCATCATCGCAGTACGCTAACGCGATCAATAAAACCGCTCACTTCATCGAGAAGGAAATCGGCCGGAGCTCTTCTTTCGAGACGGTGATGTATCTCGGTCACCTAGATTTGCGCGCATATCTTGTTCTGGTAGCATTGTATGTTCGTTGCCCGCGCTACGTGAGATATATTGCGATATGAGTCGGGAACCCACGCTGATATGAATAATGTAGAATCAAAACTGGTCATAAGGTATGGAACTCTATCTAATTTTGGTATCGAGCCACGGATTTGCTGTTGGTTAACAGAGGCAACAGGCGCTCTTCAGCTCAAATTATAATAATTTAGCTACGCACTCAGAACTGATCACTCAGATGGACTGTACAATCCTGCTACACACAGCCGGATCCCCCATCACCAGTATATTAGCAAAGCACCGTCTGGAAAGCATATGTTTGCCCGAATTGGAGGACCTTCTGGGCGGCCAGATGAGTGAACCATATCCGTACAACAAGACATTTAGTGAAGCTAAGCACGATCCATGTTTCATCATTGATACATCTGGATCCAATAGCGTGCCAAAGCCAGTGGTATGGACGCATTGGTCAATAGGTACGCTGGGTTATCACCGTCAACTTCCAAATCTTGATGGCCGTCCCACGCTTTGCGCTTCAATTCTCGCTGATGGAAAGCGAATCTACTGCGGCTGGCCATTGCTCGATGGCTTATCGCTTGGAGTTGGTCTCATCGGTAGTTGCTTTCATGATACTGTAGTGGTTATGGGCCCGCCACAGCCAGCGACAGCAGATAGCTTCAATGATATATTGGAGTACGCTGATATCGACGCTGCAATTTGCTTATCATCCACGCTTGAAGAGGTTGCGATAAGACCGGATGTCCTCGCGAACCTGGATAGGCTTAACTGGGTTGGCAATGTTGGAGGTGACCATCCAAAGCGAACTTGCAAAATAACGACTCTGACATTCTGCAGGGTCGCTATCATTGGCTGCACGAGATGCCATCTCACAGTACACTGCTCTTTATACTTTCGTAGGGAGCACCGAGACTGGCGTTCTAGTACAGCACTCTACCGACAAGAACGAGCAAGCATTCGTTTAGATCACATCCTCGGATTCGGACGCGTGATCGCATCGTGTCTGATCGTCCGGTATGACGTTATGTTCGGTATCGAGAGCGACAAACCAGCAGCCATCAATGAGCCCCGCTCAAGATTCCCTCCAATACTGTCTTTGAGCAAATACGCCTATAGATACCTTGCTCTTAACCATTCCAGCCAACGAAAGCTTATGGTTGAGTCGTCAGGTCCCATCGAACCTGGTTATGTCATGATCGCAAAGCAAATCAAATTTTTCGCGACTGTTAACCTAACTATCGAAGGGGAAATTTTATGACTCATACGCTTCCTTGCACGTGGAGGGTGTACGGGCACCTAATTGATGATGAGCAACCTACGGCGGATTTGGATCGGAACATTGAATCCCACCGCCGACATCGCATGATCCATTACGTGATTATCGGATTGAATCCGCAACCGGGTTGTGCAAGCTCTCAGACTCTACTGTGTAGCTTGCATGTAGCAACTTTGGAAACGAGCCGTGGTTAGTGCAGAGCGCAGAATCGGGATTGGATGGCTACGACCACCAAATTCCGGTCGGCTGGCTTGTCACTTCCCAGTCTTTGTTGTTGCTCTCGCTTTCGCACCTACAATCTCTTTTCCGTTACTCGCATGCTCGGGCACCTCGGTCTCTTGTTCAATTGGTAGTTGCATGCATTACACCGCGAGGCTTTGTCATCCAGGTACTCACCGCCAAACATCCTACGGCTGCGGGCCATGGTTTAGTCCGAACCGAGTTACACAGATATGATAGACGGACGAACCAAGGAGCTAGCGTTGTTCCATGTTCGTGCAGACTACGCGTCGTTTCGTATCAAGGGCTGCCTCTGGTACTAGGCAAGTATATCAACTGTATAACCGCCAGCTAGACATTCTGATGAAGAAAGCATAGAACCAAGTTATCACGTTTTCCTCAAAGAAGTTAAAAAAGGGATCGATAATCGTCTTTTCTCAACCACTGAATCCTATTGTTAACACTACGTCGAAGCCTCTAATATTCATCATACCCGTCCACCAACAAACTTAGTAGTCATCATGACAGGCATCACTTTCCACCAACTCGCCATCGTCCCAGTCCTGAACGAACTGAAGAACGCTCTCGCCTTTGTCACCAAGGGCTACGAGTACACCAAAACTCAAAACATCGACCCTAATGATTTCCTCACCGCACGCTTACACCCCGACATGGCCGACTTCATCTTCCAAATTAATCGCTTCACCGAGGCAGCAAAGGGCATTCCCAGACGCGTCAATTCATCTATCGAGGACATAACGTTCTCGAACGAGGAGAAGACGTTCCCTGAGCTAATCGCAAGGATCGAAAAGACAATTAAGTACCTTGAAAGCATCGATGCGAGTAGCCTTGAGGGCCGGGAGACTGCGGAGGTGATCCTGTTGATTAGGGGCGGGACGCTGGAAGTGAAATTGACTGGGATGTCTTATGTGACTCAGTTTGCTCACCCAAACTTTTGGTATGTATGCGTCTGTGCTGAGTGGGAAGGGGTGCTAATGGTGAGGTGTTAGGTTCCACGTCACGACTGCGTATGGCCTTTTGAGAATGAAGGGTGTGAACCTTGGCAAGATGGACTTTTTGAACGGCGCTGGGATGATTAACGCGACTCCTGTTGCGAAGCCGGAGTAAGTATGAGTTGTGCATCGGATGCGATTAGGATCGAAGTGCGGTATTGAAGGTGGGTATCGCTATGGGTGATGTTTATGTAACAGTCTACGCCAAATGAAAAATCAGCGCTTCGTCAAATATGCTACGCCTCAAAACCTTAATGCTCATCTGTTGCCCTCCTCGTCAACTCTTGCTCTAACTCCTCCCTCTCATCAACCGTCAAATCGCTCTTCGCCTTTCCAATTCTCACACCGAAGAACATAATAATCAGACCTGCCCCAGCAAGCGCCGTCGCAAGCCAAAACGCAACCTTATAGCTCTTCCTCTCTCCCCTATTTTCGGTCTGGCTCACTGCTAGATCTGCAAAGCTCAGGAACACCGCGATGCCTAGAAACAATAAACTGTTCATGAATGCTCCAGCCAATCCCTGGCGAGCCTTGGGCATGGACGTGGTGATGAAGATGTTTGCTACGTTGTAAGTGACATCGATCCCAAGCGTGGCGCATATCATAGAGGGGAAGATATAAGCCCAGTAGTTGAACTCGACCGGGATAATGGCGAAGAGTAAGGCGCACAAAATATAAGCGGTACCGCTGATAAGGAGAAGGATGCGACCTGGAAGTAGGTGTAGGATGAGACCGCCAATTGTGGCGAGGAACAGGCCGCCAACGCACATTGGTGTAAACCAGGCGGCTGTGAGAAGTGAACCAGCGCCGACGACTTTCTCGATGTAGAAGCTGGCGTAGAAGAGGAATATACCGAATGTGCCGTACTGGAAGAACAACGCCAGAGCCAACGGCTTCATGCCCTTTACGTCGAACATATCCGGAGGCAGTAACGGTTGTTCTGCAACCCATCCTTCGATGTAGATGAATGCGCCGATGAATAGCCAGCCAATAACGAAAGTGACTGGAATGTAAGGTGTAGCCCAGCCTTTGGGTGCGTGACTACCATCCGTGAGGGCGAAGACGATCAAGACTAAACCCGGGATAACGGTAGCGGTACCCCACCAGTCCATAATGATATCTTTGTCGGACTTATCTTCTGGTCGATTAGGTATGCAGAGATAGGACGCCACACCAACAATGGCGAGGATAATGGAACCGATGTAAAAGAACCAACCCCATTTGATGAATTGAGCAGAGAGACCGGCGAAAAAAATGCCTGTGAAGAAGCCTACAGGTGCGAATGCGCCGTAAAGACTAAAGACGAGGTTCTTGCGAGGCCCAGGACGGTATATGCTACCAAGAAGCATGATGCCCGATGGCAAGAACGCGGCAGGCCCAAAACCTTGCAGTGCTCGACAAACGATGAGCATCACGTAGTTCTGACTGAACCCAGCGACGATTGACCAGATCAGAAACCACCCAAGGCCGATGTTAAACACCAAGTAACCTCCAAACATATCTGCTAGCCGTCCGAACGGCAACAAAAATGCGCCTGTGACCAAGGAGAACACGCTTGCGGGCCATGTTTGCGCATTGGACGGGATGTGGAGTGCCTCTGTAAGATCTGGCAAGAGGATGTTGAAGCCCGAGATGAAATACTCTGCTACAAACATGGATCCCAGAAGAGCGAAGCAGAACCCGAGTTCCATCCATAGTGACGTGAAGACTTCGGGGCGCTCGCGGCCTAGGCGTTCGAGCTCAGAGGGGGAGTATGAGCCTCGAGTAGGGGACGGACAGCCTTCCTCGATCTTTGGGTCGGACATGGTTGGATCAGCCATGTTGGCCGTATAACGATATTTGAAGAAAGAGATTGACAAGATATACAGTATGAACACAACAGAAATATACCTCAAAGTCCTTAAGAGATCCTTCTTTTTCTATATGTACATATGCATGCGCCTCCGCCGGACACCGTGACTCCCGCCAGTATGACTGATATGGGCAATGGACGACATTGCCTTGAGATGCTGAGAAATTCGACTTGAGGGCGACATTTCGTTCTTAGCGGTGTCTGACGTCTCGACGAAAGGCCGTCACCATACGATCCACTCATGCAAGATGTGTGTCTTGGCTTCCAAATCCGGTATAGGGAACGGCAGCGCGACCGAGCCATTTGCGTAGAAAGGTTGGTAATTCTATGCCCACGTAAGCAGATGGAGACATGTGAATGGTCAGCGCATCCGAGGCCTGCACAGGTGGCTGAAGCGCCCGCTGTACCAGCAGCTCAACCATTGTGACGAAATCAGCGGGCTAACTGCACATGCACAAGTTCTCTAGGCGTTAGTCATGCATCCGGCTTTAATCCGCCATTATCCACAGCTAGCACTACTCCACACCCTAAAATCCTCGGAGTTGCTCTTGCCATCCCCAAATAGTCAAACACCAGCACAGCTCGCATGGCGCTCATCCAATGAGCTCGACTCCCTTCACACTCCCAACTAAGGCCTGCCATAACTGCAGGAAACGGCGATGGAGATGCGATCGGTCTTTACCCAGCTGCCAGAAATGCTCGTCTGCCGGAACCGAGTGTCTGGGCTATGGAAAGCTGTTTGTGTGGAACCGTGGAGTTGCGAGTAGGGGGAAGATGATGGGGAAGGGGTATGAAGAGAAGATGCAGGCTGTGCATAGCGAAAATGGGACGAAAGGGGAAGCCAAGACGCATGAGGGACCTACTCTGATATGGGACAATGAAAGTACATCGCGACAGCAATCTACGCTCGATATTCGACGATCATTTGAGAATGCAGAAATCGACACAGTTCAAAGTGCTGGGCAAGAGGAGGAAGAAGAGGTGACAATGACGGTAGACCGGCCGTTGGTGGACCCACTGGTCAATGACCTTGATCAGCATTCGCGTTACTACCTATATCACTTCGCTACACAGCTATGCGGAGTCATGGTGGTATACGATGTACCTGGACGGAATCCTTTGCGCGACATTATACCCGCCACATCAGCATACCCGCTACTACTCCAAATCATGATCGCAAACTCGGCATTCCATGTGTTTAACATCTCGTGCAACCCTATGGGTCAGTCAGCCTACCAAGGGGAACGAAGTCCAACCGTCGTGGCCTACCATCAAGCTGTAAGTCGGTTCGGAGGATCACTAAAATCGTCGTACAAAGACGCGCTCGTGGCAAAGCAACAAGCTCTGTCATTGCTCGCGCAGAATGTCGCCTCAGTCAATGAGTTCAACATAGACATCATACTAGCGACAATATTGATGTTTGTCAACTATGCGCTCGTCGAGTCGGGACGAGACAAATGGAAGGTGCACATGGATGGAGCGCTGAAGCTCATTCAACGACTCGGTGAACCACCATACCTGCAGCGTCCGATGAGCAGATTACGCCAAACCATTCTCTCGGACTTCCTAGTCTTCTATATTCTTGGCTCGACATTCTCTTTCACGACATTGCCCGCGATGATTCCGGATACAATCGAATTGGAGCCCATTTTGCGTTATGCGGAGACGAACAATTACCTCTCCTGCCCTGGCCCGCTTTTACGCATCATGATCGAATCTTTTGCGTTGCCCGATTCGCATTACGCGCCTTGTAATACAGGCGCGCACAACAATATTCAAGAACAAGTAGGCAAGTTGCTGCAGCGTGCCCTTGATTTCGACCCTGTTGCTTGGTCCCGCGATTTCGAGCCAGCCTCACCGTTCGAAGATATACAACAACGCATACGTATCGCTGCCGCGCATCGTTCAGCCGTTTGCATCTACCTCGCGCGCGTATTACCCTCGACCAACCCTCTCGTCGATCCTACAAGTGAGACCGCCCTCGTCAGCTTGACAGGTCTCGCTGACGATGTGGTCCACCACATTTCGCATCTCAAATCCGGGGACGCTTTGTTCAAGTCCATATGCTGGCCCTTGTTTCTGGCTGGTGCCGAGTCGGAAGATGCAGCGCAGCGGGAGTGGATCATGAACACGCTAGATGAGCTGTACGGAATCATGTTTTGGGGTTATCTACATACTTCTAAGCGGGTGCTGGAAGAGATTTGGAAATTCAAGGACAGAGCAGTCGCAGGGGCGGACAATTGTTGGGTTGAAGAAGTCAAACATCTCGGGAATGAGATATTGATCGCCTGAAACCGCCCGCAGGCAAATGGCACCGATCGGACCTGGATCTCGGACCGCCGTGGCGAATAAGTCATTTGGGTTGCATCACAAAGGTAGAGACTACAGAGGTCAGAAACTGTGATTCGCGAGGAAAAGTTTATGGTACTCGACAGAGGAATGTAATGGTGTTGTGTGTAACATAGGAGAGGTTGCATCTCGGTTGATCGACCCCGAGTCTCGGGGTAAGGCTCAGCCTCCTCGAAGGAACACCCCACGTCGGTCGCAAATTCCACCACCACGCAGACTCTCGAACAGCGAACAGCTATCTTGTACAACATTTCTCCTTGGCACTGTTGAAGTCGGTGTCCATATCATTGCTCCCTTCCTTGCAGATCGGTATTTGCTGAGCATTCGCGATGACGCCATGAAGCTACTACTCGCCACGGTCTTCCTGCTTATGGCTCACGCACATACTCATCAGTATACGATCGCTGGCAATACTACAGTCTCCTATGCTCACACTTTATTTCCGGACAGCGAGACGCCAAGCCTGAAACCGCGCCACGTCAGAGAACAAACACCTATAAATGTAGTGCCCAGGTATGACCTTGTTGTGTTGTTACATTCATTACCATTCCTCATTTGGCAACGGCCCTTCCCTTGTTAGGCGGTTCGTGATTGCTTGTGTAGATGGACGGCTGCTGGCAAGTACGGTACTTGACGCCCTAAGGCTTAGGGCAAGTACAGTAAAGTCGATGGGTAATTGGAGAAGTTGCGCGTCCTCTTTTGTTCTCGATTCTGCACTCCAGCATCTATAACCGTTCTGAGTGCGCCGCGCTGGGCACGAATTCCTGTTACCCATCAAAATATCAGCATCACCATGTTTCTATCATGCCATTTCCAACTGCTTGTCCTCAGTCTATCCTACATTCCTAATTCGTCCGCTCAAAGCCTCGACGACTCAACAACGGACCCAACAAAGCGCGCCGAGAGCGCTCTTTCAACTCTGCAATCGTGGTACAATGGCGACACCGGAATCTGGGATACAGCAGGATGGTGGAACGCTGCAAATATTATGACCATGGTCGGCAACCTTGCCAAAGCAGACTCGGATAACGAGGGATTGCAGAGCCTTGTGACAAGAGTGTTCGCGAATACAATGACGCAGGCGCCCTCGAAGAACCCCCAGCCAGGCGTCGAAGAGTTCGCATATAGGAGACAGGTCTTGAATCCCAGTAACGAAGCATCTGCCCTATACGATGGCTCCCACATGGGGTCAGGATATACGAAAATCTTGGTCTCAGCTACCAACGAGCCGCTCTCCATATATCCTCAAAACTGGACCCAATCGAAGCGCAAACATGCCAACAACGGAGAGTTTATCAACACTTCAGCCCCGAGACGCCGCACCACTCAGACTACGCTTGCGTCTACACCAGATCCGAAACCCTGGCTCGATGGTTTCTACGACGACGACCTCTGGTGGGCACTAGCATGGATCAACGCATACGACATCACATCTAATACGGAATACCTCTATCTCGCACAGGGCATCTTCATTGCCGTCACTTCGGTCTGGCCGTCCCACTGCAACAACGGCGGCATATACTGGAGCTGGAAGAAGACCTACGTCAACGCGGTGTCCAACGAGTTGTTCATGAGCGTAGCAGCGCATCTAGCCAACCGCGCCAACAGCAGGGACCAAAAGGAGATCTACGTGCAGTGGGCAGAGCGCACATTGACCTGGTTTCAAAACAGCGGCATGATCAACGCGCACGGCACCATCAACGACGGCCTCACAGATGCTTGTGAGAACAACCATCAAACCACATGGTCCTACAACCAAGGCATCATCCTCGGCGCCCTCGTCGAACTGCACCGCGCCACACCAGACCCATCCTACCTCAGCCTCGCCGCCAAGATCGCCAAAGCCGCCCTCCAGGAACTCACCGATCAGAATGGCGTTATCCACGACGTGTGCGAGCCGAATTGTGGAGGCGATGGCACGCAGTTCAAGGGCGTTTTTATGCGCAATTTGCAGACTTTGCAGGCGGCCGCGCCGGATGATGATTATGTTGCGGTGATCCAGGCAAATGCGGACAGTATTTGGATGAATGACTGGGATGAAGGGCAGGAAGGGGCGTTTAGTGTGGATTGGGCGGGCCCGTTTGTTTGGTGGGCGAATGCGAGTACGCATGGGAGTGCGATGGATGCGCTTGTTGCTGCTATGGCGGTGGGATAGGGTAGAGGAGGAATTAGGGAGAGGGAGGGAGAGGGTGGCCAAGGGGTTATGATGTTACTCCGTGAGATATGCTGAGGGAGCACTTAGGTTAGACAAATTGTACGAAGGAGGCTTTATTCATATCAGTATGAAGTAATGAAATGAATGAATGGTTGGAAGGCATTTTTTCTAGCTGTTACGGTTACCAAATATACAATGCTTTAATGTACATGATACGTCCAATGAGAAAGTGCATAACTTGAGGACTTTTAGTCTTCATGCACTGAGAAAGCGTGACCAAATGTCAACGTTACGCAAAACACCAACAGAGAAACAAACCAAATCCCAAACCGCTTCCAACCCATCACTTCTTTGACTTCCGCACCTTTTTCACCTTTTTCGCCTTCTTCCTCTCTAAACCCTCGCCTTATCCATCCCCTCCATCATCCGCCTTCCTCTTCACCCCTGCCTTCTTCCTCTCCGAACTTTCACTGCCCCTATCCCCTCCATCCCCACCTTCCTCTTCACCCCGACCTCTTCCTACCAATAACCTCCCTCTCTCTCCCTCCCTAGCATTCTTATCATCCCTCACCAACCTCCTACGCACCTCCTTCTCCGTCCCCTTCCGCGCTAGCTTCCGCTCGCGGCACAGCGCAAGAAGTGCGTAGTAACCCAGGTCCTTGTAGTCACGCTGTGAGGAGGAGGGCGTAGGGGGTGCTGGAGTATCTCGCTGTGGACTCGGGCTGTGGATGGAGGTAGGAGAGGGCAGCGGGGAGGTGAGACTGGGCGAGGA
This sequence comes from Neocucurbitaria cava, assembly GCA_027946455.1. Taxonomy (NCBI): domain Eukaryota; kingdom Fungi; phylum Ascomycota; class Dothideomycetes; order Pleosporales; family Cucurbitariaceae; genus Neocucurbitaria; species Neocucurbitaria cava. The sequence goes on along the minus strand of JAPEUY010000002.1, from coordinate 907,365 downwards.
AGGTGGGGAAGAGAGGGGGAGGACGCAGTGGAGATGGCGATGATACGCTTCTTGGGATACGGGCGCGAGGATGGGGGAGAGGGAGTGGAGGCTGTCGAGGTGGTGTCGCCAGTGTGCTCCTCTCCCTCCTCCTGGTCTTCCTTCTCCTCGGTGCTATTCCCATGCTCATCGATCTTGCCTGCTGCCCAGTCCGCCAGCAGCTTATCTTGCGCCTCGTCCCGCGCTTTCTGGTGCTTAAGCGCCGTCTCGTACTTTGGTATCTTGTCGTGGTTCTTCCCCGTGTAGTTCGGATGCTGTGCGAGATACTCGGGCGTGTATTTAATGTGGAGCTTGCCGGACTCGTGCCACGGCTTCGAGAGCTTGACTTCCATCTCCTCATCGATGTGGCCGGCCCGGCGTAGATGCTTCGCGTGCGCAGACATCAGAGCGTGCTCGGTGGCGCCGCGGTTGTCGCCGAAGACAGAGCGGGTGCTGACGTTCTCGATGACTTGGGCACCTGGGGAGGGCGCACGGGCGGTGCTTGTTGTCTTTTTTCGAGGCATGTTTGGTTGGTTGAGTCGATGTAGTTTCGAAGTGTGGAAAAGGCCGGTAGAGAGATGTAGAAACTTGTGAGAAGCTGGCGAGGTTGCAGTGTGTGGATCAATGGAGTTGATGGCAAGTGGAATGGAGTTGACTGATGAAGCGGAAGGGGAAGGGAAAGGTAGAATTCTATCGTGACGTAGATTTGGAGAGTAAATAGTTTAGTGAAAGTGAATTGATTGTCTCGCACCATGACACAATAGCTAGCTGAGGAGTTTCATCGAGACAATAGACCGCAACGCTTTGAAGCAGCTATGGCCCTATTGTCGTACATATCGAACAAGACTGAATAACTACGACGATTGTTCGTTCAAATGGAATGCTTACCCAGAGCTGATCGCGGATTGTGTGTGTGAAGTGTCTTGAAAAGAGCGACGATAAAAGTGTGCGTATGGCGTGGTTCATAATTGTACCTATTATCTTCTGCGACCTGAGTAGATCATGGTTTGGAACAACACAGGAACTTGGAGATTGGCAGTCAACAAGAGATAAAAGCGACGAATGTACCCACATAATTATCACTGTCAGTATCGTCAATGTCAAGCCCGCTTCACCGCAAGAAATCTCCACCAGTCTTGGCAAAGATCTCATCATAATAGCTCTGGAAAGCGAGCCAACCCTTCTCGGGTGTTCCCACTTGCTTATATGTCTCAGCGGCTTCGTTATCCGGGATAATCTTGGGCTTGTGCCCACTTCCTGCCGCTGCGGCATCTACGAGTAGCTGTGCTTGACACGTCTTGTCGAGGGACAGAAACCAGAACGCTGCTTCGTCGACAGATTGGCCCACAGTTAGTATGCCGTGGTTTTGAAGGATAGCTGCTTTGCCGTCGCCTGTCGCGCTCGAACGTCAGTGCCGTCTTGGAGCTCTGTTGCAGAAAAACACATACCAAGAGCATCCGCAATCCTCTCGCCCTCCTCACTTGCTAATACGACGCCGCCAAACTGGTTGTACACGCCATGATTCTTGTAGAACCTGATGCTATCTTGTGTGATCATATCCAATTCCCTCCCAAATGCACTGAATGCCTTGCCATGTACCGAGTGCGCATGACAAGCCGCATGCACATCACTTCTTCTCTTGTGAATAGCACTATGGATCGCAAAGGCGGCGGCATTAATCGGCTGGTCACCCTCGACCACCTCGCCCTCCTCATTCACCAATATCAGGTCGGATACGCGGATCAGCGAGAAATGCGTAGACAGAGGATTCAACCAAAAGTGGTCAGTCAGGATCGGGTCGCGCACGCTGATATGGCCAGCGACGCCTTCGTCGAAGCCACGGGAGGCGAAGATGCGGTAGGCGGCCGCGAGGTGCTGTTTACGGTAGAGGCGCTCGTCTTCGAGACTGGCGAAGGTTGGGTATTTGCGGACTTTGAGGGCTTTCCCGGTGCTTGTGCGGCCCATGGCTGCTACCGTGCGGTTGTCGTCGGATTCAGCATGGTCGACGCGGACCCCTGCTGCGACGGACGCTTGATGGGGTTTTGTGGACGTTGCGAGGGCGCGACTGATTGGCGTTCGAGGACATTGTGAACGGCGAGTAGCTGCCAAGGCAATGCGAGAGATTGATGGCGGTAGGAAGCGTGCTGAAGACATAGTAAGTGCTTTGGTCAGCTACTCATCTCATCCGAGGGAGCTTGAGCTGGTTTATAACAGCTTCCCCGCAATTGGGCGCCGGAAATATTTCCGGTGTCATTGCCGACAGACGCATCACTTCATAGCCTGCAGGAAATGATCATATGTGTGCTTCAGAGTCAGCAAAGATGTGTAGTGGAGGCAGTCGTTGGAAATCTTGATTTGAGGTGCTGGCCGAGGGTAAAACGCCTGGGCACGTGACTGCGCGCTGCCCCGCGTTCCTTCCGCGTCCTGCTTCCCACCAAATCATCTCTCATCGAGATACGTCAGGAGAAAAGTAGTTTCATTCTCTACACTCCCCTACCCATCAGTTTACATTGAGCCAACCGTCTTCGAGAATCAACATTAGTATTACAGCGATGCTAGCAACAGCCGAAGAAAAGAACAGAGTACTAATGACGCGACAGCTCGTCTACACGCGTGCTTCCACTCGCGAGTGGCCTATGACCATGAATATCAATTCTTGCGTCCATGGACAATAACCTGCTTCTCCTTCTTCAAGCCCTGGACAATGTCAACGGGAATCTTGAGAACGTCAGCGACAATATCGGCAGGCGTAAGAGCCAGCCATTGTGTCAACGACACGTCCGCAACGCGATCAGCCTTGTAGATCTCAATGAAAGTCAGGTTCTGGGTCTCGGAAGTGTTCTCGATGTAATGGCCTGGTACGAGTCAGTGGTGTGTAAGAAGCGGAGGAGACGGCTGATTGCATACCGGAGTTGTCAGGGAAGACTGCCGTGTCGCCAGGCTTGAAGTTGAAAGTTCGCGAGTTACTGTTACCGGTGAAAACAGTGGCGCGAGCTTCTCCTGCATGGAAGTAGAGCCACTCCTCAGACTTCGGGTGGTCAGTCAACGGGTCAGGACATGGATTACACAGAGCTACTCACAGTCGGGTGCCAGTGTAGCTCCCGAATACCCTTCGGCTCGATCACGACATACGTCGAAGCGATGGTCTTTGACACGGGGAAGTTAGTCGAGTCGATTTTCCACCACTGACCAGCACCGCCAGGCGCAGGCTCTGGAGCATGCTGGAATGTGCGGTAAACATAGGATGCATCTCCTGTGAGTTCACCCGCACCACCACTAATGTTTCTGAATTTGGAAGCCTGGCCAGAGGTGCTGTTCTGGATGTACGGATTCTTGTCCGGGATCTTGTCGAAAACTGATTCTGGAAGACCGAAACTCTTCGCAATGATGGACTTTGGTGTCTTCGCCAGCCAATCGTCGAGGTTGAAGGTAGTACTGGGAACATTAGCCGGCCGCTCCACAGCGATTGACTAACTGATACCACTTACCCGGCTTTGTCAAAGTCTCCATCATCAAAGGCCAACAAATATTCGTTCTCGTCATCCAGACCTTGGATGGTGTGGGCCTGTCCTTTGGGAAAGTACCAGATATCGCCAAAACCGAGCTCGGTAGTCTGGTGGCGGCCCTTCTCGTCTACGGCAGATACCAGAACACGACCGACGAGTACTTGACCCCATTCAGCCTATCCAGTCAGCATATTGCTCAATATAGACTTGATTGAGTGTCGACATACCACACGATGCCTGCAAAGTAGCGGCACCATTAGCACTTTTCTAGTTTTAGAGAATGCAAATACTAAGTAAAACAGTATAGAGTAGCTGCTTTAGACACCTTCGAGACATCTTGATAGACACCTTAAGATGTCTTTGGGATATCGTTAAGGCATGGTTGCGTAGCGTAACGAAGAATATTAGTTACTTACTATTCGTATATTAGCAAGATAATAAGTGGTATGCGTGGAGTTACCTTCGTACCCAGTGCAACTCACGAATGGCACCCTTCTTGAGATGCTGTTGAGCAGCAGCGATATCATGGCTCGCTGGGAGGTCGTTAATGACCTGCTCTCGAACCCAACCACCAGGATAAAGCTTCGTCTTGGAGTCACCGAAACGCCATTTCAAGTTGGGTACGGTGCCCGAGTCGGTGCTTTGCTCGCCCAAGTTCGATGGATTGGCGAGGTCGATCTGACGGTCGGTACCACCTGTAACATGTGGTCAGCAACGCCGTGAAAGACGAACAGCAAACGTATACTTACTCAGGATTGGAGCGCCCTTGCCTTTGCCATCAATTGGTTCTCCTTGAGCAAATTGACCATCCCGCTTGATAACACCTGCAAGAGATGACGATGCGAACAGGACGCTGGCAGCAAGAGTTTGGAACTTCATGGTGTTAAAGAAAGGTGAATGAGTGACTGAGCTGAAAGATACGTCGCAACGCTGCTTTCTATACCATGATGCATTATATGCAAGCCTTATGTAGGTTTTCTATATGCTGACCACATCCAGCCAATTGCATCTATCCTCATCTCCCGCCTACTCTCGCGTGCTCACGGGATGCGAGCGCGAATACAACTACGGGAACACGACATCTAAACAAATCATCGCCTAGATCGATTTCCCGCCACGCATCTCTTTGCGGAGCACTTGCGCGCAAAGCATGGGAATCAATAGCGGGTTTAAGAGCCGGCCCCTATCCTTCGCGAACACTCAAGCTCCGTGTTCGGGACAGCGAAATTAGGATGTCCGCTGTCGTGCTCGACTGAGCAAAGTCAAAACATGGTCCGTAAACATATCACGTTCGCAAACATTGGAAACAATGTCGCGATGCTTGGCGCAGTAGAGCAGATGGTGCAGATCTAGTCTAGAACGGGTGCGCTAGCATGGGGCTGAAGATGATGCCATTCGCGCATCGAATTACCAAACCCCAGATTCCCCAGATGATTCACGAACATGTCGAAACCTCCTAATCCTGTAGAGGAAGCCATGAGAGAGCTGTGGCTCGATTCTACCATCTTTAGTGGCTAACACTGTCATGGTAATCACATTCACTGTCTGCCCCAATTCCTAGGTTTCAAAAGCACCACGGCATACGAATCGGCAAACACAGTATCTGAAATACAGAACCCGGATGCTTCGCAGCTTGCTGGTTTTGCCAAGTAATGTGCACATGGATCCCCTGGTCTCCGTCTGTCAATCGCAGGGGCCCTCCTCCCTTGGCTTACCACATTGCTTACCAGATCTTGATCTCACCAATTGAGTAGTGGCCCCTGCTCTTCTTTCCATGCACGGATAGAAACATTATCGCCGACTATCAAGACTTCACGCGCCAATTCCGAAATATTCTACAGTACGTGCGCACATCAACTCAGCCTCATGGACTCGGCCTCTGCAACATTCACTTCCCATCCAGTACAAGGATATTCTACAAAGGACTTGAATAGGCTAGTGAAACAAGAAGAAGTAAGCTGCATCCTAGCAAGGTGCTTGGTACCTAGTTTCGAAAGACGAAGACGGCAGTCGTCACAGTACGCTAACGCTAATTGCCGCATACACATAGCTCAAGCAGTGCCTACGGCGACGATCTTCATACTCTTGACAGCCATAAGGCTCTTCAGCCGAGCATCATACTAGGGTCTGGGAGCTTAACATGTTTTGGCTGGAACTTTTCTCGGTCCTGGGGCTCTACCATTGTGACTGTGCCCCTGCCGATCGACCTGTGTAATGGGACTGTTTTCGATATTCGTCGTCAGGCGCTGGCGGGATGATACAATTTACGCCAGTGTGAGAGAGATGAGGATGCTCGGTATTCGTGATCGTAGACGGAATGCAATGACAACCAGAGTCGAAGTTGGTCAGAAGAGGGTACAAGGCGAAATCGTGGACGAAGGCATGGACTATAAGATGGACCGGAAGAACCGCGATGCAAAAACCAGCTCACAACTTGCTCAAAGCCTCTCAACAACTTCGCAGTCATTCGCTTTCCGCTTGAACAAAAGTCACTCATTCATTCGTTATGCATTCCACTACGCTCCTCTCGGCGCTTCTCGCCAGCACTGCTTCCGCTCTTTCGCTTCCACCTCTCATCCCAAGTATACCTGGTGTAACGGAGCCGCTTTCCAAAAATGCTCCTCCTCTACCCATTCTCCAAATTCCTACTCCCGCTCTCGACAGCCCAGCCCATGAGGTCAACACCCAGATCAAGCCCAAGAAGATCGGTTACTTCTGGACGTCTGCTGGGGACAACCAGCACAAGGATTTCCTTGCCACTTACTCCCTTGATGACGATACATTCGGTACTCTGATTGCTATCACTGATGTACCAACGAGCGGCAACTCGCCGCATCATCTTGGCCCCTCTCTGGATGGCAAGACTTTGGTTGGTGGTGGTCTACTGTCACTGTTGAAAACTCAGGTAAGCACTTCACTATGATCTAGCAAAGTCTTCACTCACATTGCCAAGGACACTGCCTTCTACTTCGACACCACCAACCCCTACCAGCCGAAGTTCAAGAAGAGTAACCGCGCCCTTCTCTCTTCCATTACAGATGAGATCCGCGCAAAGCCCGATGGTGGATTCTTCATCACCTACATGGGCTCCGCCGTCGGCACTTCGCCCGGCCGTCTCGTCGAGACGGACGCAGACTTCAACATCATTCACGAGTGGCCCGAAGACGTCGAGGGAACCCTAAACGTTCTGGGCGAGCAATTCAGCCCTCACGGCCTCTCCATCGACTTCCGGAACAACATCATCCTGACCTCAGACTTCGTCGTCCCGCTCACCATTCTCAAGCCCGCCTCCATCAACGGCATCCAACGCGCCAACACGCTCCGCCTCTGGGAACTCAGCTCCCGCAAAATAATCAGCACAATCACCATCCCTGACGGCCAAGGCATCCAAGACGTAAAGTTCATCCCCGGCAACAAGGAGAGCGCCGCGCTCGCCACAGCCGTAGGACCCGGCCAAGTCTGGATCATATACCCGTTCCGCAAGAACGCGCAAGGCCAGCAAGGCGTCGCAGAACTGCTCTTCGACCTCGGCCCCCGCGCCCGCGACAACCTCGCCATCTACTCCGACATCACCGACGATGGCAAATTCGCCTACTTCACCCTCACGCTCGGCAACCACGTTGCCGCCCTCGACATTAGCGACCTTGACAACATCAAGCGTCTTGACAACCCCGACGAGGACCAGGGCATCGTCGGCCCGCATTACATCAAGGTTAGCCCGGATAAGAAAAATCTGCTCGTCACGGATTACTTTGTGCAGGGCGGCGATATCAGTATCGTCAATACGCCCGCGGACTTCAAGGCGCAGTGGATTGATATTCTTGAGGATGGCAGCTTGAGCTTTAATAGGAGTATCAACTTTTTGAGCCAGTTCCCCGAGCGGGGCGGTGGATGGCCTCATAGCGCTGTTATTTTCGACTTGTCGGACCCGGAGCATCCGTACTACTACTAGGTTGGTAGTTGCAAGGGTGGAAGGTGAGAGAGTTTGATGAGGGGTTTGGGGAACGTAGATATCTCAGGGGCCTCTTGTTATTTTGGGTGATTTCGTGGGGACCGCCTTGAGGGGTGATACATTCGCTGGCTTCTTTTTGTTTCAATTCTGTATAGGGCTATAGTATAGCTGGCTTAAGGTATGAGTAGTTTAATAGTAATGTATGAATCTCTCTTTATCTTTGCTTCCTTGGTCCTTCTCAGCTAGCATTACAATGTTTCTAATACCTTGCATTCTCTCTCTCTCTCACACACACATAGGTAATCGTGAGTGCGTGTCAAGTTCGTATATGGCACATACTTTCGTCGCCCACCTAACACTGATCTAAACCCCATCCAAAGCCCATTGAACACATTCATGCCTTCCCACACTCAATAAATCGTAGCCTTCAACTCCGTGAAATCCCCCATCAGCTCACCCTCTTTCCAAACCCCCTCAACATACATCTCCCGCCCCGGTCTACCATCTCTCGGCAACTCATTCAGCCACCCCCACCGCGCCTTCTCCTTCAACCCCTCTTCCTTCCACGCATTAAGGTCCCTCTCCGGCCGCTCATTCAAAAACGGCAGCACCCGAATCAACGTCGGATCATGCGCAATGCACACCAAAACATCCGGATGCCCATCGAAGCGCTGAAGCTCCCTGATACTCCGCGCCGCTTCCTCGCGGTCCAGATATGCCGATTGCGCAGACGACGTTACCTCGAAGAATGGTTCTGTGCGTGGTGAGTTGGAGGAGGAGGAAGGGCCAGCGGGATGCACGGCTGTAAACACGGAGCATGGACATGGGTGCGGGAAATGGGCGTCTAGATGGGCGTTTGGGACGGGATCGGGCAGCGGTATGGACGAGGAAGGCCGAAAGCTGCCTCCAAAATGGCAGATGTCTCCGCCTAGGAAGACAAATGTCGTGCGTGTCGTGCGCGCGAGGCCGCACATGTGGCCGATTGCGTGGCCGGGCGTGTCTAGGAGGTAGAAGCTCCCGTCGCCGAAGTAGTCATGGGCTCTAAAGTTGCCAATCTTGAAGGACTCGTCTGAGAAGGCGATCTCGCGGATCGAGCGGCCGGCGAAGTTCGCGTCGAGGAAGATGGCGTCGGGGTTGGTCGGGTAGCCGGGCATGAAGGTCGCTTTGAAGCCAGGTCCTACGACTACGTCGACGTGAGGAGGGTATTCCTCTGGCGCGCCGTGGTGGTCCCAGTGCCAGTGTGACCAGATCATTGCGTCTAGCTCGTTCAACGATATGCCAGCAGCTTGCACAACCTCGTGGACGTCTCTCTCGATCTTCAGGCCTTTCACGTTGAGGTTCAGCCGCTCTTTTATTCGGGGCGAAAAGTTCTCGAAGTCTTTTCGCGCGCCGCAGTCGAAGAGGAGTTTCTTTTGGAGCTGTGGGTGTTCGATAAGGAAGGTGATTGAGGTCAGATTGAGGATCTCGAAGCCGGGGAGACTTGGTTGGATGAAGCCTTTTGAGGAGACGCACATTTGTGTCTTTGCATCTATGGCTCGGAGACGCACGGTGGCATCTGACTGTGGGAGGTTGAGACTGGCCATGTTCGTGAGATGGTGTTGTTAAGGACTGGCTATGTTATATTTGTTGGGTATGAACGTTAATCAGCAACTGACCTCAGGTGAGTGTATGTCTGCAAACTTTGGGATGCTTGGACAAGTGGGATTCATGGACAAGTATCAGTGGAGTCATGTTTAAACCAGAGGATTCACCAAGATGTGATACCCTATTCATCGGGATCCTGATCCATGGCGGCTATCTTCACTTTCGTGTGCAGGTGAGGGTAGCTATTGCTATTCTTAGGGGACCCTCGGTAATTCAGCACCAGCACCTGCGATCTTCATAGAGGGGTAAACTGCGACGCCAACGCTGTCTATAGTTCCCGCTTTTGATAGATATGGGCGACACATAGTGTGGAAGCAGCCGAATGCTTCTATAGCTGGAACTATCCATCGCGAGGCATACAACCGCGGCTAGGGGCAGAGTGTAACAACCAACTTTTGGACGACCAAATCTTTTTTGTAACAACGCGCGATAAGAGCGCTTGAGCAAGTCGCAAGGCTTGCGATAAATGTCGGCTTTTCGAGCGACGCAGCGACTTATGTGGCGCCAGCAAAAGGTCTGTTAGTTCAGCACGGTGTTTTACCCTGGATAACTACCGGTAGACTGCCGCACCCGGCCTGTCACACTCCTGCACGAGCACAAACGAAGAGCCGGCGAGGTGGTTCGCCTTCGGGGAAGCTGGCGGGTACATCCGTTTGGAAACACCTGGGAATTGACCAGTCAAGCGGTCCTGTCGCGCCACTGGTACGACAGCTGCATACACATCTGCCGTGTGCACGCACGCAGGACGAGAACGAGTACCGGGTAGAGAACGCAAGTGCCGTCCATGTCTTGGTCGTTGAGCGGAGAACGACAAGGTGGAGATGGAGCATGTCTTGTTCGAGATTAGTGAAGCTAGGCTAGCGGAACGGTCGGAGGAATTCCAGAATTACTTTGTCCACAGATCTGCGCTCTAGCAGCGCTGGACACTCGTTCCTGAGTTGGAGGCCGGCACGCCTCGCAAACGTCCTCATCCAGCTCCACCACCGGTGGTGTGCACTTCGTCGACGCTAGACCGATTGCTGCTCGAGGAGCATACACAATTCTACCAACCAAACACGGTCCTGCAAAGTTGTCCACTCATTCCTGTCAATATTTGGGCAAATGCGGTCTCAGTCGCAGGCAGCCAGGACGCATCTGGCAGGTAGCGCGTAACAGGGACAGCGCCGATCGCTTCCGCAAGTGATACCGTCCACCCTCGCGATAGCCACCCGTACTGCAGCGGCGCCCAGCTGGGGGAAGTCGAGACCTGTTATCGAAGCGGGGCTACATGCTACTCGCATGGGAAGAGTGAGAGAAACGTACGACTCGAGGACTTGGCACTTCACATAATTAGTCTCTCTTGTTTACGCTGAATTCTGCTGCTTATTACCATTTCTTCACGATACCAGAGCTTTTGCCACGCCGCCGCCAGCCGTCGAAGGGCCGGTCCGTCAGCTAGGATAGCGCAATATCCAACTGCGCACTACCTTCACTTCCTCGATCTGATCACGTCCTTAGAATAGGCTTTGAGCTTCGTGACGCGAGACCTAGCCAAGATGCTCACCGACGAGAAGATGATGGCGGAGACGACGACGAAGAGCAGCGGCAGCAGCGACCAGGATCTCGCCGAACCCACCACCGTGACACCGCCCAGCTACACACTCAAGCTCGACTTGCGGTTGATCCCGATTCTGGGATGTACATACACCATCCTTTTCCTGGACAGGACCAATAGTGAGTTGCTGAACAGATCTTCGGCTTCTGCATGACCACTTACATCCCGCAGTCGCCAATGCTAGAATTGAAGGGTTCGAGAAGAGCTTGAATATGCCATCTAATGGCTACAATACCGCCCTCTGGGTCTTCTACATCCCGTTTGTGCTGGTTGAAGTACCGAGTAACATGATCATGAGCATGCCTCGCGTGCGACCCAACATCTTCCTTGGATGCAATATGCTCGTGCTCGGAGTCGTTGCTATGTGTCAGGGACTCACTGGATCGTATGGTGGACTGCTTGCATTACGCTTTCTGATGGGCATCTTCGAGGCGACGCTACCTGCGGGTAAGTACTCCTTCCAAGTTTGAGTAGGTCATTGAGACTGATCACCGTTTAGGCGCTGCTCTGCTGGTCGCTGAGTACTATACCCGATCCCAGGCGGCCCTTAGGTTTGCCTTGTTCTTCACCTTTGGCGTTCTAGGGCCTTGTATCAGCGGTCTTCTAGCATACGGCATTCGCAACATGGACGGAATCCAGGGCAAGGAGGGCTGGAGGTGGATCTTCATCCTTGAAGGCATATTCACAATTGCCATCTCCTTTCTCGTGTTCTTTCTCGTTCCCAACTTCCCGGAGAAGACCAACATTCTCAACGCAGCGGAGAAGAAGCATTTACTCGAGACACTGCGTCGGGACAAAGGCGATCAAAAACTCGACATCAAGAGCGTAAACTGGCTCAAGACCATCGGTGACTATAAGATCTGGTTTCCGTAAGTTCCATTCCGTCAGAGTGTCATCGCGCAATATTGACTTATACAGCACCCTCATGTTCTTCTGCTGCGACATGACCGCCGCCTCCATGTCGTCGTTCATCCCCACTATCCTTACCGAGCTTGGTTGGACCCGCGCCCGCGCGCAAGCAATGTCCATTCCCATCTGGGTTACCGGCATGATATTCCAGATTTTGGGCGCTCTCATTGCTGGCCGCACAGGCTGGCGCTTCCCTTTCATTCTCTTCGGCATCCTGATGGTCCTCATCGGCTGGATTATCAACATGGTCTACTCCGAAGGCCGAGGCGGGGGTATCAGCGCTGCGGTTCGGTACTTCAGTCTGTTCTGCATGAGCGCAGGGACGTTCGTCCAAATGAGTATGACGACGACTTGGTTGGTCAACAACCTTCGTGGTCGCCCGAGCATTGCTGTTGGAACCGCGCTTATTCTCGGGATTGGCAATTGCGCAAATTTCGTGGCGAGTAACGTGTTCATCAAGACAGAAGCGCCATTCTATCCCACAGCTTTTCGAACCGGACTGGCCATAACGATTACGGGAGCCTTCTCTTGTTTGGTGTATGTGGGCTTATTGTGGAGGCATAACCAGAAATTGGTCGTGAAGAGGGAACTGGGCGGCGACGACGATCAGAAGGAGTATCGGTACCACTACTGATTCCTTCTGACCCAAGAAACGCCATTGAGCGTTGAAGATACACTATTGAGATTCATGAGTACATAGATATGCTTCATATAGGATTATGAATTGAGAGACCGGGGTCCCTCGAGTTGAGGTTCTGATAAGAGTTCGTACGCCCCATTACGCCCGCGTTAGGTGCTTCCTGCGTGAGAGTGGTCAGCACTCGCTGTTGAGGACTAGGCTACCTCCAGCGGTACTAATAAATATATGTGAATCTTCTGCCATTGAAAATCTACTACCTTTTGGAACCTAGCTTTGTCAATCATACGACTTGAGTAAACTGTGTCTCATTCTCGCCTATAGATGTACATGAGGCCCCAATTTAGGGCCGCTTCCCAGTCTTCCGCAAGGTTGAAATATAAAGCAGGCCACTCAGAATCGTAGTGAAAGTATCGCGAGGAAGGATTTTGGCTGATTAAAGAATGACAATGGCCTCATGATGGCTCTTTCCCTGTCTGTGCTTTGACGTCACTGCTCCTTCCTCGCACAGCGGCGGGTTGCCTTCACTTGACTACTACTAGCGCACTGCGGCAACCCCAAAGGCGATAAAGAGTTCCCTCACGCATTCCTTCTACGTGCTCACTCTCTATCATCTTCATATTTCAATTCGACAATCTTCGAGGGCCTGCCAATGCGAACGACCAACATGAAGTGCATCTTCAACATCTTCTTGGCCTCGCTGGCTGCGATCGCGCTCGCTATCTCACCGGCCTCTAAAAGCCACAATTATGGTATGAATTGCCAATCAAGACTGTTTGAATACAACATTGATCATGTCCAGGTCTGTCACCCCTCGAGGCTCGCTCCAATGCTACGGAAGAGCAGGCGGATTTTCGGTCATTGGTAGACAACATCACCATCTTCGACGTATCCCACAGGTACAACGAGTCCGAAAATCGTGCGAGGTCTGCTGCGTGGGAGAATTTCACACTACCATGGAAGCATGATGGAGATACTGCTCTGCAGACCGCGGAGACTGCCGATGATCCGAAAACCTGGAAGGCTTACATTCGAATTGGAGGAACAAGACAGCACATCGGCACGTTGCGCAAGCAACGCCTGTGGGATTCGATCCATGATTGTCTCAAATTGCTTTGTGATTTCGACGTCGGATCAAAGAATCCTTGCTATAACACCCCGGCAGGAGACACGTTTGTGTTATGTAAAGTTCCACATCACATCGTCTACAGCGACAAGGGAAAGTACGCCTACAACGCCTACATAGAGATCATGGTTCGAGCAGCATGGTATAACCCCTCATACCCAGGATTGGCTGAGGCACTTGTGAGTCCCTCCTAATGAAATTCCCGGCAGACGGACTGACGGTTTACAGTGGAGTCAAATCGCAGGCATCTACAAGACGCTGTCTGAATCGGATAGCAACTGCTACAATACTGACTTCGCGAATTCGAGATCCACCACGATGTGTGTGGTTCCACAATTTGCTCTCGCAGCCTTTCCGCACCATAAGAAGCAACCGGATGGCGTTGTCAGCATCAGTCTGACATTCAACGGCAACACAGATAAGGGGGACGCGTCGTGTAACGACCAGATGAAACAGAAAGCGGTCGACTTTTTCAATTCCAATGTCCGCAACGACATAGCCGCCGCTTACCAGCACCATGGGGATAAAATTGGCGACATTGGCGTCGATGTGGCTTGTGTAACTGGTGACAAGAGCTTGGAGGACTGTTTCGGACCGAAATGGAGCGATTGCACTGCGAGATATTGAGCGGAATGAAGGCACTGAGGAGAAGAGGTCGATGAATTAAGTCAAGGAATTGGAAAGAGAATGATCTGGATCTAAAAGGTGGGCATGTGTCGTCAAAACCTTGATCTACTAGGTAATGAGTGGTACATTTGCAGACCAATGGACATGTGCAAGACGTTCTTACAAACTGCTCGAGCATACGAGGAGTCTCTCCTATTCTCATAGACCTCTTCTCCCAGTTCTATTGTGCTTCGCTACATTAAACCCGTCAGCCTCCAGTCAGCTCCAGGAGAATCTAATCACGTGCGGTCTTAACAGCAACTTCAACACTTACCTTGACCCAAAACTCACCACAGACACACATACACATCATATACACATCACATTTCGAGCATCAACCCTTAAACATGAGCGCACCACAAACCTTCAATCCCCATCCCATCCCACCTTCTCCCCAACCTACTCCCACATCTCCCAAATCTCCCGCATCCCCAACCCACCACCCTCGTCTCCCTCGCCGCCCAAATCGGCCACGACCCCACTGCCACCACAAACAACTCCATCCCGCCCACCCTCGGCGAGCAATGCACCCTCGCGTTCGCAAACGTCGATAAGTGCCTGGACGCCGTCGGCGCAACGAAAAAAGACATCGTGCAGGTTAGACAGTATGTTGTGGGACTGTTGAGGGGAGGAGGGAAGGGCCAGGATCCGGAGAGGGCGAGGAGGTATTTGGAGTGGATGGGGGAGGCGAGGCCGCCGAGTACGTTGCTTGGGGTGGAGAGCTTGGCGAGTGAGAAGTTGGTATACGAGGTTGAGGTTGTTTGTGTTGTGAGAAGTGGGATTGGGTGGAAGGGAGAGGCGAGGAAGGGGTTGGTTTGAGTTCCAAGTTAGTCAGCAGCGGAGAGGATCTCAGATCTCATCCCGACGCGTTCGCGCTTCTGCTCTCGAATCCACCACGCACCTACTTCACAACACCAAAGCTCCAGCATACGGTCGAAGGGTCTGCGACTAAGAACGGATCCATTTGCCACGCTGCTCGTTCCTTCTGCGTTGCGCCTACCTAACGAGCTGACTTAAGATGATGTAATCGGCAGTGGTTTTTAAATGAATGGTGGCATCGCAAGAATCAAGGAGTCTCAAGGCCTCATGTTCCATCGGAGTTGACATGCGCCGTGCATATACGAGATTGTCGAGCTCGTGTGTATTCTTGGCATGATCGCTCATTAGATGGGACTCATGAATCTGGGATGCGGCCCCAAGCTTGGCAGGCGATGATGACTGTGGTTCATTCATCAGGCAGACCTCAGCCGTCTTTGTTTGGCGGAGCGTATGTGCCTTGCTACGCCCTGCTATGCAAGGATCAAAGTACCTTTGATACAGGCAGGAAATTCGCCTTACCTATGCGAATCCGTCTACCTGTCGTACCAGACTTTCTTGCTCTTCGTCCTTCCCAGTGTATCTCGATTTTTGCGTCTTTCAATCACTTCCACATCGTCGTGCCATGTTCTGGCATTTGTATCTAGTATTTTCTCTGCTCGACTAAGCCGTCTGAAGCGCCTGAATATGGGGCGTACTCTCCGCGTGAGACGCTTGGGCGGATATGAAGACTAGGGAGGAAGAGGAGCGTACTTGTTAGCATTACAGGACGATAAAAGCTGATACCGTTTGGGTAGGCTTTTACCATGGCAACCTTGGGAAGATTGAGAAAATTCCCCCATACCATTCCAACTGACCTCTCAACATCGATTTCAGGCAGTCTTGCGAATCTGTAATTTTGTGTGCTGGGCACATGGAGTTGAGTTGAGTGCAAGAAGGGAAGCTATCTTATCTTTTGATATACCACAGAAGGTGCGGCCGGACCCACCTTAGGTCCCTAAGAGCATCTCATGCACCAGGATGTCCATCGAGGCGAAATGTTCAAGTTATGAGTGTGAATCGAGGAAATCAGAGCTGCAGAGGGGCGCCAAGCAGCTGAGCGCTGGTCTGACTACTATACAGATGAGCCGATGATATTCTGGAATTTCACTCACTCTGCTAGGGACTGCGACTTTTACCATCCTGCGAGAACACTAGCGATATAGAACCATTTCGAAGCGACTGTCATGTACTCACTTAGCGGCACCAATCGAGCGGGGTGGAGACTAGTCCTTCAATGTCTCATTTTGTCACATCTCTACATGTCGCTGCTGTGCAACACGCTTCGATCACCGTGGACGCTTTCCGAGATCGACCAGGCGCAAGACATCGTTCTGTTATCGCAGCAACATATACGATAGTGGAGTAATTTATTATTAGAGCAATCTTTATTCAATGATCTCATCGTTGAACATGGCTATACTACACGCCTTCACCCTACGCGATATCTCGTGTCCCCAGAATGCAACATTATCTAGGCTTGTGGACTAGATCGATGTGCTCGGAAAGAATACGAGTGCAAGAATCATCCAACATGCGCAATGTGACGATTCTGGCTTGCAATATGCGGGGTCGAGACAAAAAGATAATTGGCCGACAGATACTCCGTAGAATGTGTGCGCATTCAAACTAGCGCCAAAGAGCCCTCGAAACTAGCCATGTCATTGCTGATGTATCGCATGTTCCGACCAGCTGGGCCTCATCTTCGCGACATCGTCCATCGAGACTGGAACCGTGAGCAGGATCGATGCGACGCGAGCGATGTTTGCAGTCACAACATGTACATTCGAGACAAGGTAGTCCTTCGGTTGATGAGGAGTGACTATAGGCAGAACGGTGCGGCTACATCTTCCCGACGTTTGGTCCATTCAGCGCGCAGCTACCATGCATTTAGACTCCAGCCTCGCCATGATACTCAAACATTGACACATTCTTGAATTCTTTGACGCCTAGCCAGCTGCTTAGACCAGCCTGTCGCAGACACGATAACTGTTCTTTTTCGTGAAGTTGTGTAACCTGCAGCTCCAGCACTCATAGCTGACGGAGATGCTTCCATTGCGAACTGGATGCAGTCCAAGACTGCAGGGACTGCCGATGACCTAGCCTAAGCCGTTGAACCCTTATAAACGGTGTGCTCAGCAATTCAATACTAATTTCTTGGTGACCTCTTGCCAAATGAGTGGCGACATCTCGCTCTGTCAAAGTAAGCATTATCGTAGAGTCGTTCTTTACTGCGTCCAGGACCCTGTCTGATGAGGTTACGACTTTCTCCAACCCTAGAATCGCTTTAACGACCACAGGCATAATGCAGCCCGGAGGCAAAGGGCCCATACTTATCGCTGTAACAGTAACACAAAGTTTTATTGGCCTTGTATTCGTTGGTATTCGAACTCATGTTCGCATTCGAATCCTGCATGGGTTGCGATACGATGACTATCTGCTCTGGGCAGCATTGGTATGAAGCCAATCCCTTACGTTACGATTACAATCTTGGCCAACGTCCTGTGTAGGTTTGGATGTTCGCAATGACTGGAGATACACTAGGAGCCGTGTACCACGGCTTTGGCTACCCTGCTGCCGATCTGGATTGGGAACAGACTTTGAAAGTCACGCCGTACTATTTTACGTACCCCTTGATCCTTACCTTCTCGCTGTTCTTGAGCAAAGCAGCAGTCGCTGGATTCCTGGCTATACTCGTGGTCAAGAGAACGTAAGATACAATACCTCGTCTAATCTCACGTTCAAACTCTAACGGTTCTAGGCACAAGGCTATTCTCTGGGGCAGCATTGGAATTCTCTGTCTACTATCAGTGTTGGAGTTCATTGGTTTATTCGTACAGTGTTTTCCCGTTAAAGCGAACTGGGATTTGTCCTTGGACAAGAAGTTTTGCCACTTTAGCGTTAACACAGTTGGCTTTCTTCTTACAGGTGAGTCCAACGCCCCTCTGTCTGTCCAAATCTATCTATCATCATTGTTGATAACGACAAGGCTATGGCACCTTCCTCGACTTTTTTTTCGCAGCCTTGCCATGGATCTTCTTCAATAATTTGCGGATGTGTAGGAAGGATAAACTAACGGTCTGCATAACGCTGAGCACGGGTATCTTGTACGCACAACATTCCCACCCGACCGTGATATCCCTGGCCTTGCACACTAATAGAATCCCAGCGCTGGAGTCTCCGGAGTAATTCGGATAGTTGAGCTCTATAGATTCCAGAAGAATCGCTTAGGTAGGCAGTCTCCTCTTCTGAATACCGTATGAACTATACATCACTTGAAATGGGCTTACATTAGTTAGAACACCTCTTCAATTTATTCATCTGGACTAGCACCGAGACCTGCGTATCAATAGTATGTGTCTGTTTGGCCTCGTCGCGAACTCTTTACCGCCACCACATGAAAAGTCCCGAAAACAGCCCAAACATTACTAGTAACCTAATTGGGCGTCGATTATCCCCATACGGCTCTTCAATGCAGAACCGGCTTCAGAACCGAGGGGGGACCGGGACGACAGGTACTGAGACGACTGTATGGTCGGATGGAGATGTCCATCGGAACGGCAATAATAGCACTACGCCGACCGTGACGGAAAACAGGAGCAGATCTAGAGAAGAGGCCTCAGAGAGTATAGGCAGTATTAAGAAGACCACAGATTTCAGATTAGATAGTCGAAAAGAGAACGGGTCCAAGGGCGAGACTGGGACAGAGAATGTCGGGACAACATGGTCAGGTGACACTATATAGGTGTAAGATTTCCGTTTTAACCAGCTAATGGAGTAGGTAATAATAACTACGCTAGATTTAAAGCACTTCAGTTCGTCTTTCTTTCGTGTCAAGTCATTCTGCGGTTTCAATTACGCAAGGAGAAAGTACCTGTCAAGTAGCTCTGCGGCAGAGAATCTAAATAAATCTTCTTGAGAAGTAAGGATTCAAGTACGAAATGCGCTAATTCGTTCATCTTGGCAAATTATATTGACCTTGACACTGGACACCTGCTTCAATACATTGTCCAATGGACGGTGTCCAAGGTGATGGGATTGGCGATGGGATCGAATATGGGGCTTCCATCAACAAATCTAATGATATGGCTTCGAAAGGACCCAAGACGACGGTTTCATTAGACGGAATGTTTTTGGTACGATCACTGTGGCAGTCGCGTGCGGTGTATCATCTGAAATCGGTCGCTCCGCAATTTAATGACACCCATAAGTATCGCGATCGATTGAAGCTCTTCGTGCTTTCTGGACAAGCTTTGAAAGCACGGTAGTGGCTCGAGGAGATTGAAAACGAGGGAAATACCTTACCCGATAACTCCACCCTGAACTGTCGGCAGCACACAAAGTTGCGGGGATAACATCGGAGCGGATTCTGAACGAGCTTTGTCCGTCTGGAAAGCTATGGTCTGTAAGGGGATCTATGAAAAGATCGTCGGTGTGAGCGACGCGTCCTTTGTGTGATCTCTGTCAAGTGTACCTGCGGCAAAGCAGCCGAGGGCCGACCATGTGCTGTATCACTGGTAAAAGACAAGAGTCCCACTACCACGGACTCTCTTCGATCTCGCTTCCAGCTGTTTACGAAGGTCATCGTTCGAAGCGGTTCCTCAGGATGTTCCCTTATGCGTTTGATTGCCGCTCGCAACGAGAAATCTGCCTGAGGATACTTGAACGCGTCGCCTAGTATATGCGCCTCATTGGTGGGTTTTTGGAAGGCATTACAATCGCCTCGAAGCTCTTTCACGATGTGCTTCAGAATGCGCATGATCGCTGCATGATCGCTGCAGGGATCTAACCGAAAGAACGATCTCGGACCCTACCGAACTCGGACAGGATAGTAAAGATAATTGAACAGGTACACTATAACCGTATGTCTTTCTTGTGAAGCTTCTGGTTATCATAACCATCAGAATATATCTTCGCTGCCTTACTCTTGCTGGTTCATTGGTTGGTTTCTCTAAAAAGCAGATCCTCTCAAGTGTCGACGCCCACGAACCGGGACACAGGACATTCCGAAACGTCATGCATCCTCAGAACCTAATGCGCGCAATCCCCAAAACCACCTTCTAACAGTTTACGGGGTCGATTCGTTCCCTCTTCATTTACTTTCTCGCTGTCTGATTCGTTCATCACACCCAACCTGCTCATTCTCCAAAAGCTTAACCTTTTAAGATCTATCGGTCCAGGCCCTCTACCAGGATTCTTGAGGAACATGAGAGGGGTTCAGGAGCCTCGTTGGCGGTTCTGATAGCTATCGAAAGTCTCAGGATGCTCGTTGCGATAGAGAAAGATGACGGTGGCGCGTGGCTTGCGCCAATTAAGCGGTTCGTCATAGGAACAATCTTGCTAGTGAATAGAATGCGCACATATAAGTATGCAGGCAGGCTGGCCTGGAAAGCTTCATCATCACGCATCTCAAGCTTGTTGACTCTTCAGTTCATCGTTCTTTCTGCCTCGGCGCTTTACATTCTTTTGAGTCTGGTTACTCATTCGTTCACTACTGTCTTTACTTATTACGACGCTTTTATACCCTAAACGAAATACCTGAACGATATAGACGTTATAACCTCTCAAAATGAAGTCCACGCTCATCATCGCCTCTCTCATCGCCGCCGCTCTCAGCGCGCCCACTCTCTCGGCTTCCCGCCGCCAAACTGGAGGCAACTTCCAGACGTTTACCGCTGCACTTGGCGGCATTGAGGCGACTCCCATTCTGGACTCCGGCGATGCCAAGCGCCCGTTTTCAGTGAAGGGTGACACTTTCGTCAACATCGGTGCTGCGCTCCAGAGAAGCTGTGACCAGCAGTTCAACGCCTGCGCCAACGCAGCGAACGGTGGTGATAAGACTCTGAGCGTCAGCGCATGCTCAGACCAACAGAGTATGTACACTCCTAAAGACGGTGTGGATATTCATAGACTAACAAGTTGTTTTAGCTCAATGCAATGCGAGTGCCTCCACTAGCACCGCAACTGCAACTGCAAACACACAAGCTAGTAGCAACAGTACCAGTACCGCCAACGCCATTACTAGCGGAAACGCAACTAGCAACGCGAATGGAACGACGGCGGCCTCGACTTCTTGCACCAAGAAGAAGGGGAAGAAGTCAAAGAAGGCCAAGCTCAACAACAAGGCCCATCACTAATGGACGCCTCTCGGGTTGAACCAAGCACCGAGTTTATAAGCCATGAGAAGCACCAATTACTTTCAGCCTTAGTTTGAAGCTTGCCTCAGATTCTTTGTATGATATATCTCAGCTGTGCTACTTAAGTACAAAGAATTTAACAATGTTCATACTCATGACTTGCTCCATAGTAACCCTTGTTATAGTGCCTATCACGTTCAACGACGCTGAAAGACTCGTGGTTTGGTTATGAAGATGATCGACTAACACCGTTGTATGGAACATGACGTGAATATTCATATCAAGTACACCTATCAAAAGTAAACGCAGTATTCTCCTGCTACGGTCGACCTTGTAGCTGGTGTGAATAGAATGTTTTTTGGGGAAGCTACCGAAAGATCAATTACTAACAACCAGCCCCACGTGGGTAGAGCCTTTCAAATGGTTTCTCCATTAGACGGAATAACCGTACAGAGATGATACCGCCTCGTATTGACATCCACTGAAATGTATATATGAAGTCTAGTATCTCTCCTATCACAGCTTGCTTGAAACCACGGAAAAACAACACTTGCACACCAATGCAATATCGCATGTTCAGTCATTAGGTCAAAGTTTATGTTAAGTCAAATACTAACCGCTATTTTCTATCTTTCTCGACGGGATATGTAACTCTCACGTCCTGTATACGAACAAATGAGAACTTCTAACCGTTTATGTTTCAGCGCTACTCTCCAGGCACATGATGCAGCCTGAAGACTACAATACCTTCCAGCTGATTGATGAGGGTTAACATATTTCTAACAATCTCCTGAGTACCTCAAATAAGAGTGGATTGTCCAATACGGCCTTCAGGCAGTTTGAGTAGACATACTAGAACTTCAAGCTAGATCATTCTCTTCAGGCATGTTTCCAGATGAAAGAAAAGTCCTGGAAACGTATTACTGCGACGGATTGTCACAGTTGAGATGGTGGTGGCACTAGTGCGGGGAAAATCATCGATGTCGGCCAGCCCCGCACAATGCAGAGTTTTTCTCCCCGAGAATCACCACGCACACCTATCTACTGTAGAAAGTCATATTGGAGAAAGCCCAATTTAAAATTATTGATATATTTTATCTATGTGCCAATTTTTCTATCGAATCAAATCGAGCAACCTGGCTTGGTGGTGTAGTTGGTTATCACGTCAGTCTAACATTCAAACGTTGGAACACTGAAGGTCCGGAGTTCAAACCTCCGCTAAGTCATTCTTTTTGCCTTTCTATAGTAATCCTTTTGCTGATGAGTAGGGCGTAGAAAGGTGTGGTGGTCGTGGTGGAGCGTGGGGCGCTTTGACGGAAATTTCAAATTTCTCACACCTTAATTTTTGTAACCACACAACATTACATGGGAATGAAATCTCTAGGTTAATCGTTGGTCTAGCAATGTGCTTTTACAAGAGGCAATACCACTAATTGCATGACCATGGTCTTGGATGACTCTGTAAGGTAGGTGATTCTGATGTTGAAGGACTAGCATACTTCGAAGCAGAATTAGATGATCTCCCTACAAAGTCGGACTACGGACAGTGAGAGCGTTAATTGATATCATGCATGAACTCGTGTGAGGGGCAGACTGGGCAGGCAATGCATCGTTGTAAAAGTTTACCTCTACTTCTCCTAGAACTACATGCACGACTAGGTAGGGATTATCTTGGCTACGGCTGTTTTCAGGCTAGTAATCTTCTTCTCGTTCCCAGAAATCAAACACGAGTACAATTTCCTAGGAAAGACATGTCGGACACAACCCATAAGTATAGTCTGTAGAGACCGAGCCTAGCAATAGACCCAACTCGAGACCGTAAGTTCAAAGGCCACGAGAAGAGTGCAAATAGACTTTCCTTGTAGAAGATAGGAATGTCGAGTGAATGTCAAGGGCCAAGGCTGTCCACCATGATACTCATATCTCTATTATCAGTATGCTTTTACACCACCATACCGTGAACTATCCTTCTTGCTGATCCGTAACGATGAAGACGTGGAGATTTTGCAACTATGTCTTCCTTCCAGTCGCACCCATACTAGGGTGTTAGCCATTTTAACCTACTACAGTAGCCAGAGCATCGCCATCACTCCTTAGTGAATAATAGAACCGCTTCATTACCGGTTGACCTCCTTTTTTGCAAAATGCAGATACATTGCCACCGCCACAAGGTCTCAGACGGCGATGGCCACTTCGATGAGACAGCACGAAGAAAGGCCGCGTTAACTTCGCGCGTGCGCCAACCACTCACAACAAGCATCACTGTGAAGCCAAGAAAATCTATCTAGCATGCTTTCGAACAGTGGGCAATCTCCGCGTGGCCAAGAATCAGGTCGTCTCACCTCTGTTGGAGGACTTGACCGAAACGGGCGCGCTAAACTAGTTTTAGAGTCGGATGGCTAAATTCGGACCACTCCTCATACCACAACCCGCATTGCCTAAGCTGCAACCCTGGTACTCCGCTCCGCTCAAGCATATACGGTTCCAATTGATTGATGCGCTAATTGTAGCGACGGAGGCTTTTCCAGTCGAAGCTCAACGCGCCGAGGCTGAACACCCTTGTAAGTCAACGCAGGTGAACGCCGTGGAGAAATGCGGCCAAGAGATATGAACTTGCTTGTCTATGCCTGAGGAAGTGGCGATCGACGCTTATCCGGGCAGAATATCACTCGAGCCGACCTCTTGATGGACCTCCTTAACTTGGCGATACTTGTCCCACGGGGAAATGCAGGTCTGGGCCTCCAAGCACTATGGATGACCTCCCTATCGATGTCACCGACCTGGGCTTGAGTCAGTTTTTGGAAAGCGCAGTGTAGATAGTCAAGGCGCTCCCAGGTCATCATCCCATCCCACACTTCTATGGTACGGCGGATGACATCTTTCTATCATCCTCATGTTCACTGTGCTTCCACCATAAGAAGCATCTCTGAGCACTTTCACGTGTTGATCTTGCTCTCTAGGAAATTCCACGTGCGGCAAGGAAGATACTTCCTTAGGGTTGGCGTCCAAGCCATCGCCAAAGCATACGCCATTCAGAGGCCCGTACCGCGGTCACTGATCCACATTGTGTTGCAAGTCCTTGCACCTCCTCCGCGCCCAGCAATGTGTACCACGCTAAGTATCTCTTGGCTCCGCATCACAAAAGTTTCGAGCCGATATCAAACAGCGGGAACAGCTTGGCACTGGGCCTCGAAAGCAAATTGTGCCATGTCTGCCATGCTATGCTTACGCGCTCTTGGCCGGGCTTCAACGAAGTTTCAAGCATACTCAAAAACACTGGGCTTATCTTGGCGGGGGTCACAATGGTAGGCCCCCGCTAGCATGGTTAAGGATGCATGCTAGAATGCATATAAGGAGATCTAGAATGCACTCTCTCGATCTCCAGTCCGGCCACTCACTTCAATTCTTCACTGATTAACTAATCAACCTTTGTCGCCGGGCGACTCTATCATTTATTTGTTTTCGAAAAAAGATCACATATTCGCTCACTGAATCCATTCCTACCTAGTTATCAAAACGTCAATCATCTAATTGAAAGACATAATTCGCTTCAACCGACAAAATGCTTCCTCAACACGTCCTCTTCGCGCTCGTCGCCACCGTTGCTGCCGTCCCGCTTAACATCAACTTGGGTGCTTATTCTCCCGCACTGGTAGTCGGTGATGGTGAAATCTCGCTGGGATCGACCGAGTCAGCATCTGAGCTGATGGCAACGCTCGCTTCGGGCGCTGCGAGGAATGGCAATGGCGAAGGCCAAGCTCAACAAGGTCAGCAACAGCAACAGAACGCCGAGCAGCCACAGGCCGAGGGCGAGCAAAATCAAGAACAACCAGCTGAAGGAGAAGCAGCAGCAAAACGTGCCCCAAACCTCCGCCGAACCCTCGATGAACTCCTTGGAAAGCGCGCCCCTGCTGAGCCTAAGATGGCCGCCGTCGAGTCCGCCATGGAGTGGATCAAGCGCGATCTTCCCGGCTTCGAAGCTGCTCTCGCTTATGCCCGCGAAGCCATGAAGGACGCTCCCAAGATCGAACTCGGTACCGAGAACGCTGGCATCGGTATCCTCGTCAACCCCGGTGTCAATGTTCCCCAGGGTTCAGCTGCTGCTGGTACAACGGGCGCGAAAGCAAAGCGTGGCGAGGTCGTCGCTGAGGAGGATGCACCGAAGATGACCCTTGTCGCTATCACGGAAGTCTAAGAGATATACCCATGAAAAGTTTGAGCTGCTTTCGTAGCTGATGTATGAGAGTTACACGTGCATGGGGAAGATGTTTAGAGAACTGGTGTTAGACGGCTTATTCGAGGTTTCATCGAGTGCGATTTCTTTCAGTAACCATCGACGGGGTCCTGTACAAAGCGGACCAAAAGACGAGGAGTTTGGTCTAAGGAAATGGGAGGCTGATGCTCGGTCAGTTGGGACAAGATAGAATCCAATGAACAACTATGTGATCAACCTCTCTGAACCCTCTCCAGATGCTCTCGCGACCACATGCCACGCTGTTAGGTTCCATGGTGACCAGGATCGAGTGTCTCCGGCGACGAAAAGAACGCATTAGGACTGCACGCATACATACCCTTCATCGTCGTCTCAAGAATGTAACATTCGTGAAGGCCGCGTAGTCCTCGCCGTACGCAATTCCCAACACGGCACTGACATTCAAATGCTTTCCCGAACAAGCTCCAGCCAAGGCTCGATGAAGTCTCAGTAACGTCTTATGGCTCTTGGCAAAATCTTGGGGTTCAGCGCGGAACATGAAACCGGAGTTGCATGGGTGGCAGGGGGTGGAGCATTGAGCTGGTGGGGCGGAAAGTCCTCGCCAGAATCGTTGGGCAATCGTCGCTCAAACCATGACTTCATCCTTAAAGGACGTACAAAGACATCTCTTCGTATAGCTGATGAGTCCCCACCTTGCAATCTTCGCCTTCGCTTTTTTGCTATTGCAGTTGGTCCAAAGATACTTATAAGTCCTGAACTCGGCCTCCCTAGAAAAGTATGACATACATATTAACGTATAATACACTTACTACACTCACCCTTCCTTCTTTCTTTTTGACGATTCGCAAATCCACGACAGTGCAGCTTTGTCTAAGAGCGGGCTTGCACACTTGCATGTGGTAACAAAAGCATGTTTGTTTGTTCTCCGCTCTTTTCCTCTCAATCGCTACATCAGCGCCGGCTCCAGAATCTCCATCCTCGCTTTTTTGTCTCCCTGTTATCCGCATTTCCGATCACCCTTCCAGTGACTTTCTGATCCATCTCATCGAGCTTATAGTTCTTGAGGCAGAAAGTCAACGGCACGATGGGCGTCGCGCAGCACAGCGCGCCGATGAGCAGGTATCGCATCGTCTCTTGGTATGCACGATTGATGGCGCTACGGCCAGGCGAGCCAGGCGGATAGAGGGTGTAATCGGCAGATACTAGTATGGACCCATAGATGGATGCGTAGTCGGCTACTTGATCTGGCGGAAGGTATTGCTGGAGTTTGGAAGGGATGTAGGTGGACCAGATTGCGCCGGAGATGGCGGATCCAACGGCGCCGCCGACTTCGAGGAGGGTGAGCCAGACGGTTGTTGCAGCTGCGACTTGTTGATGCGATGCTGAAGCTTGAACACCAAGCTGCACAGGGACGTTGAGGAAGCCTCCGCCGATACCAATGGCGATTTGAGTGCCAACGAGGGTTCCGGTACTCGCGTTTTCGGTGCGGTAGGCTAGCATCAGACCCATGCCCGTGAGATAGATGACCGCACCGAAGGTCACGTAGTATTTGTAATGCGCTGTGTACTTGATGATGAGGGACACCACAATCGACGCGACGGTGGAAGAGAAAGTAAACACACGCGTGATATAACCTGCTGTCACGACGGACTGACCTTGCACAATCTGCAAATAAGAGAAGAAGTACGGAAAGACAGACATGTAAAATGCCACTGCAAGACGCATCAGTAGCTGAGATGGCGGGTTGGACAATTGTAACTTACTGAAGTAGAAGAACGCGATCAATGTGCCGGCAACAACAGTCCTGTTCTTGAATAGATTCGGCGGGAAGAAAGCCTTTGGTGCCAACTTCTTGCTCATCTCCCAACCCGGGAAGACCAACAAACACACTGCGCCGATAACGAGCATAGCAATCATGCTAGGGTTCTTCCATCCGCCACTTGCTCCAGGAGCCAGCGTGAGCGGTAGCAAGATTAGAGAGATAGCTGTGGCGAGCAACAAAAGCCCGAAGACATCCATATCAAACCACAAGTTCTTGACTACTTGGACGGCGGTGTGTCCTCGGAACGGACTGGGAACATCCAATCCCATCTTCTTCGCGCGGCGCTGGTTCATGTAAAGGCTCACAGCGAGTGGAATGAAGCACACAGGGAGGATTATTGCCCAGATAGCATAACCCCAACGCCAAGATGTTCCCGATAGAATTGCAGAGCCAACCTCTGGGCCGGCCCACGTAGTCCATAAGAATGGGACATCGAAAAGTGTGGAAAACAAAGCGCGATTGAGAAGATCCGTAGTATCTGCGACAAAGATTTGTTGCAGAATCTGGAGTCCATTGAATCCAGCAGCCCAGAAGATTTGGGCGCTGGCGAAAGTTTGGACATTGTGCGAGGCAGCTTGTTGTATGTATCCGATTGTGTAGAAGAAGATCGTTATGCAGAATGACTCGAGGCGCCCAAACACATCAGCAATCTTTCCCATTGGAGGCTTAATTACAGCTATGTCAGAGATCAGTAAATCTCTCCCGGAACTATAAACTTGACCAGAAACTCACCGCTGACGACACCCTGCACAACGTAGATTGTTGATATCAGCGAGTGCGTCTGAAAAGCGCTAGTAGCATACGGTGTCAACAAGCCTGTGACTTGGATCTCAAGGGACGTGACATTGGCAATGAGGAGAAGCCTAGCATTTGACATCAGTTTCGAGCTATACTAGAGCGCTGACGAGAGCTGAACATACGTGACATATGCAATGATAAGCGACGTTTTGGTCCATGCTTTGCTCACAGCTTCGATACGTTTGACACCGGCCTGCTTTTCTGAAAATTCGCTTGCCGTATCCTCGCTCATGTAAGGATCGCGTTCGAGCGTTGGATTCTTGTGATACGGGTCAGTCGTTCCGTTGTGGCCGTTACGGCCATCATGGACGACGCCATCGTCCGGCCTCATTGAGTTCCTCATGTTGGTTCCCAGCTCTTAGGATGATATGAATGGATCCAGAATCCCGTTGCTCTCGGTTCCCAAGTCGAAGATTCTCAGCAGGGCCCTGCCAACCTTATCTGATTGAAGTACATCTTAGCGTTACCACCTCATTGGCAAACCCACGTCGCCAAGGGTAGTCGTGCCATGGCGAACGCAGGGTTTTCTGGCTCGAGCCGTGCGAATTGATCGGCGCGATGATTGTGAACCGTGTACTATGGGAAGTTAGTGCCTTGTTGGCACTCGTGGCGTTCCCAAGGCTTAGGATCCGATCTAATCAGATATCCAGATGTCTCTTGGAGGATTGTCGCTAGTAGGAAGCGACTTGGCACCAAATGGTGATGTCTTGAGCTACGTCAGAGCTAGAATCTCATGGTTTGGATTCCCGAGGCTGGGCGTTCGGGCACGCCGAACATCCTACGATTTTGAGAGATTTGTACAAAGGTTCTGTCGTGGGCGACCGATACGAGGCTACTGCGAGATATTTGTTGGTCGGATATCAGCGAATGCGCAGCTTACGCTGAACATACTGCAGCTTTGGGAATTGCTTATTCCTCCAGTGACACCTTCCTAGATCGTAGGATGGTCACGCGACAGGGCACCCGCGGGTTGAATCTGCCTAGATGTCTAGCGCTCCGGACCCTCAGAATTCCTTCCAAACATACTCAGTGAAACCGGGAAGCATAAAGGCAACAACCAGAAGCGTGATAAGCTGAAGGATTTCTTTGGCAATGCGCAGAGAACGACTCGATGCCATGACGTCATGTAACCACCCCCATCACGAAGTTTCCAAACTTGATGAGAAACCGAAATACGAAAGATGTAACAATGGATATTAGGATTAAACTAATACACAAGACGAACTCGGAGTGATCTGGCTCACCTCAAACCATCTCTCCCATTAGAGCATAAAAGCGTCATTATTTCGTACAAACTCATTAGTCAGTTCACGCCTCGACTTCACTCTTCTCCTTCAACCCCTCCTCACTCCCATGTCTGCCATTCTTTTCTGCGCGAGCACCTCCCACGCCTCCCTCATGCGCACCAGCCATCTCCTTCTTGATCGCCAACTCCGGATTGCCCGCCTCAAGCCTCTCCCTCATCTTCCCGCTCATCTCTTCTAGATTGGGTACAACCCACTTTGAGCTTTCCCATGGCTTGACGCCCATGAGATACATTGTATCGATCTCCTCGAGTGTGCGTCCTTGGCCTTCGATGACGAAGAAGTACACGATGAGGCCGCCTAGGATGTTGGTGCCAGCGAAGACGTAGCCGTAGCGGAAGTCGATGGCGCCGGTGATGAAGGGCGTGAAGAAGGCGAGGAGGAAGTTCCACAGCCAGTTGGAAGCGGTAGACAGGGCCATGGCCTTGGCACGGTAGCGTGAGGGGTAGAGTTCGCCCTGTATTGTGTAAGTGGGATGTTTATCTCATGAAAGCTACGGGCCAGACTTACACAAATTGTCCAGATCATCGGTCCCCACGTAGTAGCGAAACCAAAGATGAAGAAACATGCGAAGCAGATCATGGCTGTTGCTGCCTTTTCGGTGTTTTGGGGCGTTTCGCGATCAAGCGCAAAGTGGCCGACGGAGGCAAAGATCAAGAAGCAGATGAACATCCATACGGAGCCTGCGATTAGGGACTTCCGACGACCATAGTGCTCGACGATGTAAAGGCCGTAGAAGGTAACGGCGAAATTGATGCCGTTCTGCAACGTCTCATTAGCATACCGGTTCCCCAAAAATGGTTCTGGACAGCGAAATCGGTCAACTTACCAGGATCATCTGGGTAACATAGGAGTTATTGATACCAGTACCAGCGAAGACGGTTGTTCCGTAATAGAAGAAGTAATTCGCACCGGTCAACTGCTGGAACATCTGCAATCCCATGCCAATTGCAAGACGATACGCCATCTTCGGTGCCCTCCACATTCCGATCCATTCTTGAATCGCATTACCTTTCTTAGTTTCAGCTTGGAGCTGAACTCTCATCTCCTCAAGCTCGAGCTGGATGTCGTGGTGATGGGGCAGGACGCCATATACCCTGGACATGGTATTCGTCGCCTTATCGATCTTGCCATGTCGGTAGTTGAATCGAGGGGTCTCGGAGAAGCCCAGGATGCCCACAGCCAGGATGATGGCAGGAACGAAGGACAGCCCGAGCGTAATCTGCCATGAGGCGGCTTTCCCGGATTGATGGCGCTCAGCAGCGTAATTGAACACGGCTGCAAAGAAGATGCCAAATGTTATCATTAGCTGGTACGTTGAGATGAGAGCGCCTCGAATATGCCTGGGTGCCGTTTCTGCCTATTGTTTGTAAGTATGATGGCTAATACATTGTAGATAATCCATACCTGGTACATGGGCACGAGTAGACTCAGTGCGCCCACACCAAGACCGGCGACGAATCGACCCATCATGATCTGGTACCACTTGTCCGTTGCAGCGATTTGCACAATGATGCCGACGGAGAAGATTCCGCACCATGCCATAATGCTCTTCTTTCGACCGATCTTGTCTGCAATGGGCGCGGCGGCAAGCGCACCAAAGAGGGTACCAATGGACAGCAATGCCACGATCAAACCGGATCGCACATTAGAGAAGTACCGAGTGCCATCTGAGTTCGTTTGACCGAATCTGTTAAGAAAGTCTTTCATCTCTAGAAATCCGGAAATCTGGCCGGCTACGCGAAATGTCAGCGTATGTCTTCTATGCATCTCGTAGACGTATACTTACTATCATAGCCAAAGATGAAGCCACCTAGTGACAGTTGTTAGCTACAACTTTAAGCATACTCATCATCTCTCTTACCCATCGACACCAAGATACCCATCCAGAACCCCTTCCATGTCAATCTTGGTAGCGGCGAATTATCATAAACCGCATGCTCGCCCACCCATTGTGATCTCTGCTCGTCAGGGTCTTTATTCCTCCACTGTCGAAGCGGATTTGTAAGTTTCATTGTTGGTTGTGTTTCAAGTTCAAGTATATCGTTGAAGTGTGGCCGTAAGGACGACATGCAAGGTACGTTATATACTCCCGGTCTGGGGAAGCATTCGGCTTACTAGGCACTTCCATGCTTACTGCATGCGCGTACCCCGTGGGCACGAGGTCAGGCAAAGATGACAAACGGGTCCGGATGGAACCCCATGGCGATTCGCTGTGGGGCGGACCGTGGCGGAAGAGGCAATCTTCCTTGTAGGTAGCATCACGCGCTGTGTGAACGCTTGAGAGGCCGCCCCAGAGCTTTAGCAACTCGTGCGAGAAGACAGCGAGCATGAGATGTCGAGAAACCGAAAGCCTTCGAGGAACGCGTGGCTCGTCGAGCCTGCTTCAGCCTGCTCTAGTTCGGGTCTATACGAATCGACATCCATGGGAACAAAGAATACTCAGAATCAGTATGATATTGTGTACTGATCGTCGGCCGAGGCATAGCATGATTGGGTATGGTGATGTACGACGTCATTTGATAGCGATGATTTGGCGCTGCTAAGCTTACGGATTGAAAGACTTGGCCGGTCCGGAAAGCTTCTTTGTGGACATTCCGGGGTTCCGCCATCATCCGATTGCACACATTCTCCTCCGCAGAAAACCACTGGTAATCGAAGCCATCGTTCATTCGCCGATACTGGATGGGAGTCTTCAAGTCTTTCGAATAATGTCTAGGCTGCTATTGCCATCCGTCCTACACCGTTACATTGTGGCGTTGTTGTTGCGGCTCTGGGCGAGACTAGTCACGCAAGAACCACGTTCTTTGCGTTTCTGGAAAGCTGTGCCGACACTCACCTGATAATAAGTATTCCACAGCGCTCTCCCCTCTGGATCATCAAGACCAACACGTGTCGAACGGGTTTCCACTCTCACATGTTTGAACACGACATTTTACTCGTCGCGCGAATCTCGGATCTCCGTACGAACTCAGTATTGGACAATACTTCGTACTGAGTCAAGGCCTATAATAAATCCACAATCACATGAAATATAGCTGAATTCCAATGTCGACCACAGAGCGCAAGATAGGCTTGTGAGCAAGAGATTCGTCATTCCAAACGTGTTGCAGTTACCGTCTCTTTTCGTACTCGTGTATTCAACCAATACCAAATTTATGATAATCGGAATATTGTCGTGAAAAGATTGCGCTTGTACAGTCTCGCAGATACCCAATGAGCATCAGATTGGTCAGGCTGTGAGAAAATAGTTGGGTCGGATGGCAAGTCCGGCCCCGTCCGGAATGTTACCACGGAGCGTGTCTGTAGATCAGATCCTAACGACGAGTGTAGTAACAGCGAATAGGAAGTGGGCGCTCTGTCGCTGTCCTCTACACCAAGGCTGTCAGGCTAATCCGTTAGTAGCGCTCCTCAGTTAGTAACCCACGTAACAAGAGGCTCGAGACCGACACCTAAACTTAAGAGGCTCAAGATATAAGAGCAGACATGATCCTCATTAGAAGGCGTGTGAATGAGTCGACGTTGAGATATCCGCGGGGCTTGGCATCGCATCGTCTTTGGTGAGGGCAAGTGCGATGTTCAATTGGCAGGAGCGCCTAACTTCGCAAAATATGCTTTGCATCCCTTAGATTTGATTTGGACGACAAGTCGGAATGAGTATTGTAACCTATATCTCGTGATCTTCAAACGCCGAAACACCTTACTCTTACTCAGATATAACCAGTTTCCTTGAAACGACTGCCAACATGGCGTGAGTGAGCATATGCAATCAAACCAGTCAGAAATGCGCTCATGCCTTTTCTTGCGATGCTCTCCACTTCTTCACTCGTTTGCGGATATCCGCTGGCGTCTGCTGCATGGGATTGAGTTTCTTGTCCCTCGCCATGCGATCATAGTCCTCGCCATATTTGCCTACTAGCCTCTCCACCCACTCTTGCTCCCGCTGGCTTTGGTTCCTGGGCGCTTTTCTCGCCCCGTTTAATGCTGCCTCCTCAAGCTGCCTGATGACTGGGTTCTCATTCTCGCCTTCTCTGCGCTCGGGAACCATGGCAAATCCGTTCCACTCTACCTCGTCATCGCTGTCTTCGATCTCATTCAGTGGGTCGTTCAGTGGGTTATCCTTCTTAACTTGCTGGCCGGTGATGCGCAGAATTGCGCCTGTCTCGGGGTCGCGCTCCACTTCGACTTCCTCTGCCTGTACCCTCTCTGGTGCCTTGGACACAATGTTGAGCGCATCGGCGGTACTGTTGGCCGCGGTATCGGCGCGCGAGGATTTTCCGTCGTTGAGGCCGAGAAGTTTGATTGTTTTCTCCGTACCACCCGTTGCGTGGTTGAGACGTGATGTGAGACCGAGACGACGGTAATTCTGTGAGAGCGTCTCTTTCTGGTTCCTTGAATGGAGTCAGTACGCGGTCATGGTGATGGCATTCATTACCTTGGGCTCGTACCAGTGCTTCGCTATGATGGGATTCTGGAGAAGCTTTTTCTTGGAGGGACCATTCTGGCGCTTCTTCGGTATCGAAGACTTGTTCTTCTTTTTCTGGAGCTCGCGGCCCATATTGAAGGTATCGGAGTAGACTGAAGGACGTGTTGGCCGCTTGGTGTGGGCGTGGGACTACAGTCGCGATTCCCCAAATTTTCGAGAGACAGCCGCACTAACGTTAGTCTTATCGATAAGCATCATCGGACTGCCGAAGTCACACAGACCAGTCTCCGCGAGAGAGACCCCTGAAACACCACCGCGACCTTGTCAGTCAATATCCGGGGTACGAAGCAAGTTATAATCACGCGTTCATCATGGTTTCGCGCCGGAACAGGACCCTGCTGTCCCTATCCATCTTCATTGGGGTGCTAGCGTGGAATGTTGCTGCCGCGGCCGTCAAGGGCGAGACTGGACCAGCAGTGGGGAGCTTGAGTGCTCATGAGATCGAGGAGCAATTGCAGGTACGTTCATTGTCCAATACCGTTATTAGAGCATTGCTCAAGCCTACTTCAAGTTTCATGGTCCCGGCACTTCAGGGCGGGCTTAGTTGAACAGTAGCCTTAAGTCGGCCAAGTCGCGTGCTCATTCAGGTACTGACACTTCCCCAGGAATGCCCCCTCGTGCAAGCTCTCAACGAGCACAAAGTCGCTAGCAACCCCACTGCCTCGTCGCTCACGGCCCAGATATTCGCCTTCCTCTTCCCTGGCAGCCCAGCGGTCAACGCGCTCCTCGCAACCCTCTACATCTCCGGCCCGCCAAACTTCCTTCTTGCGCTATGCCCGCCGAACATCGACCCCTCGTCGCTGTCTGTCATGGTGGCTTTCGCTGTTGGCGGACTGCTGGGTGATACTCTGTTCCATCTGCTGCCCGAAATCTTCCTGGGTGAGGATGAGCACGACAAAGTCAAGTTCGTCATGGTGGAGCCCAATAAAAACCTGCTGCTGGGCGTCGCCATCATGGTGGGCTTTGTGACATTCGTGGCCATGGACAAGGGATTGAGGATTGCAACTGGTGGCGAAGGTGGGCATGACCATTCGCACGGTCATTCGCATGACAAGGCCGGAGTAGCGGTCAAGGCCACAGGCGCTGAGGTGAACGACTCCAAGGACGCTCTCCGTGCTCGAAAGCCTGCTGCGAATGGCATTACTCCGCCTACCACACCTCTGCCTACAGAAAGCGACAAGGAGATCAGCGCCAGCGTCAAGCTCGGCGGCTATCTTAATCTGATTGCCGACTTCACCCACAATATCACCGACGGTCTCGCTCTCAGCTCCAGCTTCTATGCCTCCCCTACTATAGGCGCAACCACCACGGTTGCTGTCTTCTTTCATGAGATCCCTCACGAGGTTGGCGATTTCGCGTTGCTCATCCAGTCTGGCTTCAGCAAGCGCGCAGCCATGGGCGCTCAGTT
The DNA here is from genome assembly GCA_027946455.1 of Neocucurbitaria cava. Taxonomy (NCBI): domain Eukaryota; kingdom Fungi; phylum Ascomycota; class Dothideomycetes; order Pleosporales; family Cucurbitariaceae; genus Neocucurbitaria; species Neocucurbitaria cava. Next base: position 872,290 of record JAPEUY010000002.1, on the reverse strand, counting down.
CGTGACCGCAGTAGGTGCTTTCATAGGGACGTGCATTGGCATCGCTGTGCAGGAATTTGGAGGCAACTCTGCATCCGCGGACTTCCAAGGTCCGGGACTATTGGGTACCAGCTTGCAGTGGGGAGACATGCTGCTACCTTTCACGGCTGGCACGTTCCTTTACGTCGGCACTGTTGCCGTTATCCCTGAGCTCTTGGAGACGGGCCCGAATAAGGGACAGGAGCTTAGGAAGACGCTGACGCAGTTTGCCGCTATGTTCACTGGTGCCGGTATAATGCTTGCGTAAGTTCATTACGTCGCTGCGAAAACATAAATGCTGACTAAAGTAGTATCTCCTGGTCTTAGATATTCCAGATTCGCACACAGACTTGGGCATTACTCTCCTGGTTCAATCTGCGTCTCATACATCTTTAGAGCTCGGAATTTCTTAGCATATCGCAACTCAACAGTTGTGTGGCATACGAGCAGCATCTTTACGGCGCATTCTCAAAACTCCACGATAGAGTACGGTGTACTACAAAGCGCGTCCACTCTTGGGCCCGAGCTAGCAATTGATTAGCATCTTCAGCTACGCGTTCCACATCTGCTTTGTTTGTTTGGAAACGACCACCGTGACTGGCCACACTACGAGTCGTGGCGGCGTAATGCTGCGGAAATGCGTTTCACCTTCACATAATTTACACGCAGTCACGTCAGCATCAACGTTGGTTCTAACGTCTTAAGCACTAGCCAGTCGTCCTAGCAAGGGTGTCATCATGTCTACCACCGTACACTCACTGAGCTCGCCAGCAATGACATTGTACGAAGCATACGAAATTGCACGCTCGACTCACACCTGCGGCAGGATTTGCTTCCTTCAATTGAAAGTACTATATTTCCGTTCCTAGGAGCATCCTGCGCCAACAGCGGCCGGTGATACTGATCCTACGATCAGCACCATGCAGCGCAATCATGAAATCCGAAATTTCGGGCTATCACTATTTCCTGGACCATGCATACACAAAATTATGGGAGCAGGAGGATAGAAATGCGCGATGATCTGCCAAGAAGGCGTTACCCAAGTCAAGCGCGATCGCGTACCAGGTACTCTATGTTCACGTGGTAAGCCGCGAGCCCAGAACAGAAACAGATCGCCAACGCAATGTGCAATTAACCCGCGATTTGACTTCTGCTTCATCCTTCGCGCCAGCCACTATGTTATTCCTAGTAAACGCTGTGGCTTCGCAACGTCTAGCGGCAGTCAGCCTTATGTACATGCGAAACAATGCTCATACGAACTACCTAGGGCCCCCAACTAACTCCATCGCCTAATTTCCTTTTGCATCATTGGACAACGGCGCAACTCGGGGTTTTCGGAGTTTGCCTTACGAACCGCAGGATCCAAGAAAGCTAAAATGATCCTTCGACAATGGTCACTTCGTTATGCTCGACGGTTTTGGTTAGAGCTGACATCTCAAACGGCTGAGGTGTGGAGCGACAAAGCCACGACATGATACACTTGTAGGGCTAAGCTAGCGCTGCCGCCTTACCGGCTTGACAAGCACTGCGAGTGCCACTACCGGGTCGCAGCTCCACTTACTTAGGAAGTCTATTCATATTTTTGCTCTCTTAGATCTATCATCACTGTTACCATCTGGCCTTACCTCGAAAAGAGCACTGGGTGTTGTGGACAAGACCTTGGTTCCACGACTTACGTGAGAAGACGAGTGCGGCTGAGCCTTGCATACGAGAAGGATAATAACTCGGCTGTGTCCCCGCACCTGGATGCACAACATCCGCGAAAGACATACGGCCGTCAAGGACCAGAAAGAAAAGAGCCCAGACAGAAAGGACGTGGGACAGCAGTCCGACATGCGCGCCCTCCCCAGATACACACCACGCTACCGGCCCATTATCACTGCGTTACTCTTCATCCTCTGTGTACCGGTCTTCTTCTACCATCTCGTTCCATCATTCACTCTCACGGCCGACGACATCATATCAAAACTCTCATCTCAGATCCTCGGCCAAACGTCAAGAAGCGAGTTCTGTACTACGGAAATTGGAGATGCGCACTGCTGCATGCTGTACCTGGACGCGACACCCTGTATTGATGAGTGCCGCAAGCAACACGTCGACCGAGAGACGTTGGCCTTGACGCTGGAGTACGATCAATGTGCTGACCAGTGCTTGATGAAGTACAACGACGTCTGTAAGACGGCTGAAAATGGGAATCCTCTTGCGGGTACTCGACACAACTCATGAGAGGCCTGTCCCGTTTTCTCATCTTTACACTCGTTATACCACTTCTCCTTTTACGACTTCGACTGCGCAATTTGTCAGATGGGACTTGCGGCTTGCTGATGGGGAGGTTGGGCGAGCCGAGCCGTGCTAAGAGTTATGCGCATGCACGGTCGGGTATGTCGGCACGGCGCGTGCATAGTGCTGCCGAACTTCCATCAAGTACGAAGCCATCACGAGCAAGAGCTGAGACCTAAGAGACTGCGCAAATTTGTCGTTTCGGTAATGGGGAACGATCAACCATACCAAAGTGCCTGGAGGATGACTTACTACTATCTATCACAACGCAAAGCCGAGCGCATCCCCAACACAGCGACCGCTTCAACGCTTCGTTCTATCATCGATGGAAGGAGAATAGGGATCGGAAGATCTAGATTAGGAGAAGAACTACTGCAGAAATAATGGCGCTTAGGAAGGAGGATGAAGGGATGATATGGAATAAAGCTTGGATCTGGGAGATACTGGAGGAGATAGTTCAAGTGAAGCATCGCTTACAATACGTCTCGAAAGAGGTTGCTATGAATGACTTAACTATCTGCTTACTCTCTCCCCATCGCCAGTGACAGCCAAGCGCTCTTGCCTCGAACCTTCCCCGTCGTTCTTTCCCGCTTCGACCGAGTGATGCTGCTCTCGCGTCTGCCTCGCGACGCGGCACCCCATACCTTCACAAAGTGCCCGGCCTTGAATCCCAGCACTATATAAAACTTCGACCGCTCCGCCATGTCCACTTCCAGGCATACAGATCAGCGTCGATCTCAACTGCTAGTCCGTCTCAATTGCTAGTTGGTCTCAACTGCTAGCTCAACCTCATGGTGACTATTGGCGAACGAGAGCTTCGTGCTCTGGGCATACAACGACCAACTCAACCCCCACGAGGAGATTCAATCAATGAAGAAGTAATAGCTCATTTGCGCGCTATTCAAGATGAGCTCGGTAAGATGCGACCCCAGCGGAACACGGGTGCACCGCAGTCGACTCTATCCGGAATACAAACCGTTTTCGAACAATCTCCTCTGGACATCAGCCAAGATCACATCCAGGAGCGAGAGTGTAGTGTCTGCGTAGAAACCTACACCCTCACCGACTTCCCTCATTTGCGCGACTGTACGCACGAACCAGATGTTTGCCGCAACTGCGTCATGGATTGGTTGGGCAACGAAGTGGGAAGTGCCGCCACAGGTCGTCTCGGGTGTCCATCTTCAGGATGCAATGCTCTCTTCTCCCACTATGACGTTCGGATGCATGCGACAGCGGAGGTCTTCGAACGGTAGGTCTGCCTTCTATGTATTATCCTTTGCCAGTACTAATGTCATTCACTAGCTTCGAAAACCTCATTCTACAAAAGTACCTTCGCGACCATCCTGATTTCCGCTACTGTCTTCGACCTGGGTGTACGCACGGCCAAATCCACGACAGTGGTGTGCATGGAAATAACATCTTCATCTGCGGCGCTTGCGGCTTTCACGTGTGCACCACGCATAGTGTCGCCATGCACAACGGCGAGACATGCGAGCAGTATGACGAGCGTCAGCGCTTGCAGCAGCTCCCAAACTTTGAGCAGGAACAAGCAAGTCAGGTTGAGATTAAAAAGATCTCCCAAAAGTGCCCTGGTCCTGACTGCGGCTACAATATCCAGAAGAGCGCCGGATGCGACCATATGACATGTAAGTTTTCTTTTTTGGATTGCCAGTCATTGATACTCAAATGTGACCGGTTTGAATTGACAAAGTCCTCAAGGCGGCCAATGTGGCTTTGAATTCTGCTATGTCTGTGCCGCGCCATACGAAGGCGAACAAGGCATCAATACACGTGGAAACGATGCACATGCACCCAGCTGTTCATACCACCCAGACATGTTAGAGACCGATTCCATGGACGAAGAAGAGGAGCCTGACTCTGGAGAGGACGGGGAAGATGAACACGAAGACGAAGAGGAGGAGGAAGACGAAGACGAAGGCAAACCAGTAGAGAAAAATCAGGACACTTATATCCTACTACGCCCATCCGATGGGCGACCCCGACTCATCTGGTATTGACCTCGACAATGTCTACAACAACGACCCTTTAACAGAAAGCCCACCACAGGGAACTTGTAAAGCTAGGGATGGCGCGCTACATAATATACCACAAGAAGTTGTGAATGTATGGATCTTCTGGTTTACGATGTATTTGGATTTCCAAAGGTCTGGCATGGCTATATCTAGGAACACGGTTGGGTAGATTAGTATGAACTCGGAATGCTACCAATGGTCTAAATTTATTGATAAGTACTATCGTAAGTAGTCCTGATAGAGACGAAGTACTTCCCAATCCAGAAAACGATGTTGATTTAGGAGTGGAGACAAAGCATAAGAAAACCGCAACATGTGGACTTAGAAATGTTGTTACAATGCCTACGACAGAAATCTGCTGCGATATCTAAGTTCCGCAGGAGCAGCTAAGAGTACTTTGAAAGTAGTAGAGAGAAGTCATGCATGGTATCATAGCAGTGTGTTAATATGTGATACTATATCTCTACTCTAACAACTGGCTTTCCTCCAGCTTCATTGACCGCATCGCTGAAGGTGCATTCTACCATCCACATATTGAAGTCAGGAGCAGAAGCAACACGGGTTGGTTTTTCTAGTGTTTAGGGCGTACCAGAACTCTACTTTACTCTCGGTGATGAAGTAGATATCGTGACCTACCTCTCATGCGATATGTAATAGATCGTCGTGCTTAGCTATAGCACTGCCTTCATAAGTGTACAAAGCCTACTCGGCAAGCAGGTGTGTCAAAGGTGCATTAGAAATACAGGTTAAATACTTTTTTGGGTTTGGACCTGTGATCATCGTGTGTAATGTAGCCGAGGGGACACAAGTGACAGATCTCAGCACTCATCATCCCCGGAGTCAGGGTTCTGTTACGTGGTGGTCTGCGGACTCACGATTGAAACATCGTCGTGGTGACTTGTCTACAGCTCAGGAGTCATCGAGAAGTATAAGAAGACGACTATGGGGATCGTTACTTTCCTTTCTTTATACACTTCGTAGGCTACCACAAGGTGTTACAAACAGCAAGCGCTACTCGATATTACCACACAGCTTGGATCATCTACGACTTCGATCGATCGAAATGGATACGAGCGAACTTCCCGACAACTCATACTACCATGATTATCGTCCCAAAAGCGAGGCAGCTAAGGAAGCTAAGGGAGAAAAGAATGATGACCGTACGCCGGTAGAACGTGAGAGTGTCCAGACCACTGCTGGGAAAATTAATGCCGCCAGCAGCGTAGCCGCCTCGGATGGAAGTGCTGGACCAGAAGTAACCAAGGAGTCCAATGCGAGGGAAGAATGGGGAGGCATGGTCGACCAGAACGTGGGAGTGACACCGTCTAGCAGTGTGGCTGCGACAGAAGGTGACCCTAGACCTAGGGACCCGATTCAAGCTAAGGTTACGCTGATTTATCGCCCGAAGAAGAAGGAGGGTGAAGATCAGTAGTCAAATGTGCTGCGACCTTGGCGATGGATGACGGAGCATGATATACCCACCAGGAGTGTTCCTGTCAAAGGCTTTGCTCTTCGGGCTGTAATGTCATAGTCCTGCAATAAAGTAATGAAAGTGTCTAGTCATCAATCTTTGTGTGACCATGACTGCTCGAGTCCATGACCCTACGAGTAACCGTGCATCTTCTCCACCTGGCCTGAGCGTATGGCTCCGCGGAATCTTGACTGTCGACTCGAAGTAATGTTGACTTATCAAGGAGGGTATTTTAGTGGGTTGTAGACTGCTTGCTACGATTTTACACGGTAGTACAAGGCAATAAATTGCTTTCTATGTGTATACACGGTTACCTTTTTAGACTAACTCTTTAGCCTGTTACTAAGTCTTGGTGGATACAACGTGCTTCCGCTGTCAAGATCGAACATTGTTGTAGTAGCGAGGAAGGAGGCGCTAGGGGCTTCTTTTAAAGACTGTAGGTACCAATGTGACTAAGTGTTAAAGGACCAATCGTGCAGATTTTGGAGTACGCTATGGAGCAAAATACAGCATGCCATATAAGGAATGGGCTCGAAAGAAACAGCAAAAGCTCTTTGTCCGTCTTGATACACATGTCAAAGACAAGGTTACCGGACGCACTATACCTATGGCTGTGTTCAGAACAGCAAAACCGATGGTGGCGAACTACAGCTCGTCTTCTGCAAGGAGTGGACTGCTCATGGAAGTCTTCATGAAGAGGCGTCAGCTCAAGAGGTTCTTTACTTTGAATGTCCATACACGCACTACGGATGGAACGACGTGCCCTCCACAAGATGCTCCTTACCAACTGGGATTCCAAATTCGAATGGATGGGACTGCTCATCCTCAGGCATGGTCACGACTTCCTGAGATCGGCCCATTCATTAACTGGGACCAAGGGCGCTCACCAGCGGCACGAATTGAATGGGAACATCCGCCTGGCTCTGGAAAGTGGAGGTTCCGCTACATTCAAGCCCACACCTTGTGGCGCTTTGCGGCGACTACCATTCCCGGATCTTACGAGAACTTCTATAAGGCTATCTCTCTAATCCAGTGGATTTTCAATGCGGAGCCAAATCATGCACGTCACTCGATTCCGCGACTAAGAGGCACTGCGTATGTTCTGCGGGCGGTCTACGACTTTCACACTCAAACATTGCAGGCCAAGCCACCAACACAGCCTATTACCATGCATAGTAGGGGAACTAAAACTGTCGAGAGTATCATGCGGCCATGATCGTAAATCGACTGGGTCTCCGCAACGTGAATGGCGCGTTTCGCAAGTTCGAGCATGGCAACCACGTCGGCGGACGATCCACCTGCGACACCTGCACTGTATTAGGAGGACAAATCAACAAGGCCTCCATCATAGTAGTCTCCAACGTTTAGACAAGCCGTGGCGATGATGGTATGCGAGGCTGATATGGCGACGAAGAGACGCACGTGTCATGCTCTTCGCCGCGGTCAGGCAAGTTACCTTGTATCTAAGATCGGAGCGCACCGGTGATTCCGTCTCGACAGCCTGTGGAACCGGCTGCTCAGCTTCTAGGAGGGTAGTTTAGTGGGTTGTAGACTGCTTGCTGCGACTCTATACTGTAGTACAAGGCTATGAACTTCCTTTTGTGTCTACACAATCACCTTTTCGGGCCATTTCTTTCACTTGTTGGTTAATCTTGGTGGACACAAAGTGCTTCCGCTGTTAAGATCGAACGTTGTTGTGGTAGTGGGGAAGGAGCCGCTACGGGCTCCTTTTAACGGTGCTACTAATGTGAGTGAAGGTTGAAGGACAAGTTGACAGGGCCTAAATCACTGAGGGTATCGTTCGTCAGCGTTGGGTGGCCTGACAAAGGCGGTCAAGGTAATGAAACAGAAAACAAAGGTATCTTATCGATAAGGGAAGGTGAACGTACCAACAGCCATCTATTCTACGTCTTGCCTCTCTCCGTTGCATGCGCACATCTCGCATAGTACCACAGCTGTGTTGATATACTTTTACAATGAGAGTATCTCAAATCTTGATGCTTACGTGTTGTGAGCTTCGCCTGGTGCCGCTTGGTATGGTGCCCGAACACGCTAGCGCTTACCTGTAGCGCTGGACTATCTCAGCGTTTATTCGCGCGGTTTCTGGGATGCCTGTGATACCGATCATTGCCATGCAGCCATGCAGGCACGAGCAATAAGAAGCGATGATCTTTGCTTCCGCCCCAGGGTAGTGCGGGCTGACCTGTACATATAGTAGTTGGACGCGCTCGCGCCTTCGTGTTCATCAGCCTCAGCAGACGGACACCCAGTTGAACTCGAAGCAATGGGAAGTATCGTCGAAACGTCCGATCCTGGCATCGCGCAAGCGCTTGCTAAACATGGCGTGGACGTTGAGAGGCTTTCAAAGGATGGTGGTAGCTCGGCGGTAGGTACAACGAGTCGTGCGGCACAGTCGATTTGGGTCTCTCCAAATTAAGAAACTGACTGACAACAGGTAACTCTCTTGAGCTCCCTTTACCCCAAACAGATCATTACAACCGCCACCGATACTGAAGCCTGGAGGAAACAATTCTTCTCTCAGCACCAGTATGCTGCAAAGCCCGCCCTCATCTTCCAACCAAAATCCGCCAAAGAAGTAGCCATCGCGATCCTTTTATGTCGGCAGAACAATGCAAAGTTTGCTGTAAAGAGTGGTGGGCACGCGGCGATGAAGGAGGCTTCTAGCGCAGACAATGGAGTTGTCATCGACCTGAAGAACTTGAATGGTGTCGAATTGAACGACGACAAGAGCATTGCAAAACTCGGCGCCGGAAATAGATGGGAACGCGTATTTGAGGAGTTAGCAAAAGACGGGCTTGCTGTTGCAGGCGGCCGAGCAGGCGATGTTGGCGTTGGAGGATACTCGCTTGGTGGTGAGCCGGCATCTAAACCGAAGATCACATTTTCTGTGCTGACAGTGTACCAGGCGGTATCTCCTTCTTTGCCTCCGCTAGAGGATGGGCATGCGACAATATTCGCAACTTCGAGTTCGTTACCGCAAATGGGGACATTCTCGCCGTGAACTACCAATCATATCCGGATCTCTTCTGGGCACTTCGCGGTGGTGGCTCAAACTTCGGCATTGTAACTCGCTTCGACTTCGAAACTTTTGCTCAGGGCGACATCTATTCTGGTAGCGTTCTATTTGACTATGAGCACAAGGTGGACGTGGTCAAGGCGTTCACCAGCTTCGCATACAACTCGGATCCAAAGTCAGCCACGTGGCTGACGGCTGCGGTTCACGAGGATAAGAAGCTCTTTTCCGCATTGGCCATGTACGCAGAGCCTACAGAAGAGTTCGAGGTTATGAAGGCGTACGGCGCGATCCCTTCTCTCCATGGTAGCCAGAAAGTACGCAGCATGGCGAGTATGGTACGCGAGCTCGTCGATGTTCAAGCTAAGGAGCACCGTCAAAACTACTGGAACCACACCTTTAAATTCGATCCCGACTTCATTGACTGGCTGATCGAAATGTACTACGAAGAAGTTGGCCCACATCATGGCAAGTATGAGAGCAAGCAGGCGTTAGTTATAGTCATGCAGTACTACACGAAAGAATCGATCCGGCAAATGCAACGCGAGGGTGGTAATTGCCTTCCGCTGAAGGAAGACGAGGCGCCATACGTGAACCTTCTGATACCAAGTGCGTGGGTGCACGAGAAGGACGACGAGTTGGTGCTTGGTCTCTCGAGAAAGATCATGGAGAGGGCCGTTGATGAGGGGAAGAAACGTGGATTATTCGTGGACTTTATTTACATGAACTATGGGAGTGTATACCAAGATGTGCTCAAAGGATATGGGAAGGAGAACTATGACAAGTTGAAACAGGTGGCTACGAAGTATGATCCAGAAGGGGTCTTCCAGACCTTGATGCCGGGATACTTCAAGTTTGGTGGTGCGCCAGTGTGAGTCGAGCAACACCCCAGTGTCAGCATAGGCATCACCAAATGAATGTTCATTCAAAGCATGAGTACCTTCCTGACAATATGTACGAGTGAATAGTTTGCAACATCCCCTACTCAGTTGACCAACCAACCCCAGGCATTCGTGAAAGGACAGCCCCTTTCCGGAATTCATCGACCGACTGGACGAATGGAGGTGGCGTCATGTCACCCCAAACCTCCGGATGGTCCTCAGCAAAATCCAGTATTGACTCTTCAATGTCGTCCAGACTAGGCCTTTCCTCCAGGTCCCATTGCAGACACCATTGAACTAATGTTTTCAAGTGCCTGGAGTACCCTTCCGCTTGTCGGTACTGTGTGCCTCGAGGAAAGATAACTTCACCTGTCATAAATCCGGCATCATTGAGCGATACAGGGACCGGAGGGTCATGATCTTCTCTGTGTGGACCCTTGGCGGCGCCCTCATAGGTTGGGTTTCCAGCCATCAGGTACCAGAGTAAAGCGCCAATACTCCAGACATCTGTTTTCTCTCCGAGTTGTGTTGGCGGATTTCCTATCAGGCGTTGGTGCTCCTGGAGCTGTAGTCAGTACTGACTGTGTGTTTGCAAGGATATTAAATGCGCGTTACGTACCGGTGCCCACTGTGTTGCGCCTGCGCGCATAAGATACTCATGTGGGTTATCTGACGTTATTGGATCGTCTCCACTTCTTGTGTTCAAGTCGGTAAATGCTTGCCCAAAGTCTGATAATACAATCTGAGGTCGCTGCGGTACTGTGTTAGCGTAGTACTATATCACCAGAGAGGCATCCGCATCTTGGAAGAACTCACCGGATTTTCGGAGTTCCCTAGCTCTTTCATGAACAGGTTACGTGCACTGATATCTAAATGCGTTATTGGCTTCCAATCTTTGAACAGATGCTCGTCCTCATCTCCTTCTGGTATTGCTCTGTCCGCACCGGTTCGTAACACACGACATGCCTTGACTAGGCATTCGAAAACGTGCCATAGAAACCTTTCTGGGATGTGATCGGGACGAAGCATATCTGTATGAATCCTTGTATTATACTGGAGAGCCGTTAGGACATCGCCACCAGGGTAGTACTTCAGGTAGATGCGGTATCGACGTTGGCGCATCATGAGTCGGTGCCCATAATGCTGGATGAGACCCTCTCGGTCAGTCTTCCTGGTGTCATTGTGATGTCTATGCCCATCAACCAGTTGATGCATACGAACTTCTCGTGGAAGGTGATCGCGCCATTGGATAGGGTCTCGCCAGTTTTGCGGCGTTGGCTTTGCGTCCTTGATGACTTGCCGCTGGAACGATATTAGTCTCTCTAAGATCCAGCAATCCCATTCCGCCACTTACTCTGAGGATGTTACGATTCGGGTCAATCTCTACCCATAAGCCTGCACATGCGAATGATCCAGCGCCGACGACTTTCACACCGATCCAACGCGATTCGCCCGTTTCCGCTTCAGTACTAAAACGTCCAAATGTGCGAAGAAAGTCGTTTCTAGCACCGTGGTCATCGTAACGAAGAGCTTCAAGAGTGGGCCAGTCGCGAGTGTCAGGATCGCTTGGCCAAGGTGGATGTGGCCAGAAGTCAAAAGGATAGGGTGAGGAGTTGTTTTGTGTAAGTGCTGCTGGAGGCGTTGGAACTGGGCTGTGATCTTCATCACTAGCCATCACGTCATCTCCCGCACCCATATCTGGTAATACTTGTGCCTCTTCAGCTACCACCCCTCCTTCAGAATCAACGGCTTGTCTGAACTCCTCATTTGGTATTTCATTCAACACATCAAGAGCCATTGCGTCTGCCGGATGAGCTGGTGCTCCCGCTTGTGCGCCTTCACCTGCACCACCGTCTGCACCGTCATTTGCACCAGCATCTGCACTAGCATCTCCAGTAATATGACCGCCTATCTTCGCTCGTCTAGCGTTGGCTGCTGTAAATGGTCGTCCGGGAATATGATGAGGATTAGGAAGCCCTGGTGTGGTTGGATCATCTGGATGATCAGCTTTATGAGCCTCATAATGTGCTCTAACAGTATCACTGCCAGCCCAGATGGTTTCAAGTGTGTTATTTCTTTGCGCTAATTATAGTTAGACACCCGGCGGAGACTACAAAGCATAACTCAAATCTTACTGGTCGTCCATTGTCGGCGATTGATGACTATCCATGCCCTGGCGTCAAAGTTGAAGTAAGTTTTAGGGTCCCTAAAGGGTGGATTGTGACGAGGCATCCTTGGTAGAATTAAGTCAAGAGTTAGTACGCGTCGAAATGTGATGAGAATGTGCAAAAGATTAAGTGTGGATGTACGCAGACACCAGGACAATCGTATACCTGATATATTGATCTTTGTTACCGCCTTCAAAGAACCCCGCCAAATTGGGCTACCCAACAATGAAAATGTGACAAACAGTATGGCGTAAGACTTTTTTTCATGAACAATCCCCCGTTGCGTTAAACACCCAAAATCCTATGAACTCTGTCCCCACTAGCCTGTGAAGACTCTTCAGTGCTGTGGAAAGAGTCTGCTTCAGATACTCTGTGTTTCTTAAATTTTCCGGTTTTGTTGAGGGGCCACTCAAATCTTCCTCCGATTGCAAACTTCTCCATTTCTCTTGGTATTTTAATTACCACGTCACCGTGTGCTTTTGTTCCTGCCGGCGCCTTCTTTCCGGCGTACCTTCTAGTGACTGACTTCAACTTCGCAAACGACCATCGTTTGTGTTGTCGATAATCTAGACACTGGAAAATGACGTCTTTCAACGTGTCGCTGTAGAAGTTCGAAGCCTCAAATGGAGTTCGACCGGAAAACAAGTGAGCTTTGTGTGGGATGATATCGTATGGCTCTCCATTGACTAGATGCTGTTCTCGAAACACATTATTCTCATCGACGAAATGGAAGAACGGTTGGTTCAGGTGTCCGCCTTTCCCGGCAGGTTCATGACAAGGTTCCACATGATTTGTCCCTGTTTTGCGCGCTTTCATCAGCTCTGGAGGAGAATACAACTTTTCCACATTTTGACTTACTATAGCCCAGACGTCAGTTTTACTTGTCATCTTTTCCCATGGTTTATTGGGGTCTTGGTGGCCGTCGTATCTCCAGTACATTTTCTATCATTCGGCCTTAGTGATGAAATATATGTTTTGTTGGCAGCTAACGACCTACCGGGGGATATCTCCCTCCCACTGCTGGTATATCCAGGGGGGATCCGCGGAATATATAATGCTGAGGGTTGTCGGCATACCTGTCGTTTTCAGATTGAAGGTCGAAGAAAGCCAAGTCAACATCGGTAAGGACTACACTCGGCGCCTACTTCCAGTCAGTATTATCGTACTCTCTGGGGGAGGCAAGCTACTTGCATTTTCAGCCTTAAATCGCTCAAATCGGAACTCTGCATGGGACTCAACTAGGGCTCCAGCAGCATTTTCATCGATTGGCTTGACGAAGATGTTCATAAGATGTACGTCTCGGTGAACGATTTCATTCCATGCCCTCTTTTCAACACCATCTCCATCATCCCTTTCTTCGACGCGGCCACTTCCTAGGACTGAGAATGCGTCGACGAGCTGGTCAAAAACAGTCCAAAGGAATGATTCCGGGATAACCTCCGGAAGGTCTTCCGGAAGGTCGTCGTTATGCCAATCCGAAAGACCAGACATGGTCTCATATTCCGAATAGTAAGGATCGTCCTCGATGTTGGTTTGGACCTTCTTCGGTTCGTGGGTTTCCGATAGGATATCAACGGTGTCTGGCGAGAGTCTGTAGTCCTGGCTGCTGGTCTGCCGCTTTTGGCGCAGAAATCGCTTCCAGGCTTTCCTTCTTGCGTGATCCAATTGATCTTTACCATAGGACCTGTCAAGTTTCCTGCCAGACAACAACCTCATTCTGCCAGACGCTGTCGAAGGCGCCTTGAGTGAGCGAGCTAGCTAGCTCACTCGTTAACGGCTCCCTAGTCCCGTCTCTCCGCAATCACCATGCCCGGGATTTTACTTGCTGAGATGGTTTCAATGTGTGTGCTGACGACCATGTGTCTAGCATTTAGTCGACTGCTATGGGTTGTAAAGTGGTTAAGTTGGCTAAGCTCTACTCTACGTGCTCTAGCCACGTTACTAATAGGCCTTGTCTTATGCGCCCTGCTGATCGCGCTCGTGTTAGTGTTACATGTCATCTATCGATCCACTGGGAAATTGCCTGCTTGGATCACGGTTGATATGAACCACCAAGACCCGTCTCCTAAGGAGCCTTGCACCACTAGATCTATCCCGTGCGGAACGCCTTACATTCCTCCATTGCTACCCCGCACATATACAACCTCTATAGTCCAATGGCGTGCTTCTAATAGCCACCAAGGTCAATGCTTCTGCACGCCCAGGTTGTCGCGTACGCAGTTTTCTGCACCAATCTCGCCACTTGAGTCTCGGCGTATGCGGCATTTTACCATTGCAGTTTGTGGAATATAAACATCCCGTGTCTTGTACGATATACCTCGTGGCACAAGCAAGGGGAAGATTGTCTATAAATACAAATCGAGCATCTATATCAATTGCGTTCCCTAGATATCACGATAAGTCCTTTGATTCACGCAATCTCAATCATCGTGAACGGCGGACCTATCACACACACACACACACACACACACACACACACACACACACACACACACACACACACACACACACACACACACACACACACACACACACACACACACACACACACACACACACACACACAAACAAACACAAGCGCGCGTAAATTGCATAATGCGTTTCTCAACCGCGCTCACCTCCGCTCTCGTAGTAGCGTTCGCATCCGCCCGGGCCCTCGAATCCCCAAACGAAGCTCTCAATGCCCTCAATCGCCTTAATGCGCGCCAACTAGCTAAGTGTTCCTGCGTCGCAGCGGGTAATTGCGGCTGCAAGAACGGGAGGATCTGCCACTGCGCGAACCCAAAGAGACCCGATGCGCCGTGCGTCAAAACATCATCGTGTGGGTGCAGCGGCGGGCAGACTGGGACGTGCTGCATACCTAATGGGTATGCAAAGTGTACTGCGCTGTGTAATGGAGATGCGTACTATGTTGCGATTTGCACTGCGTTGTGTGCTGATCAAAACAATTGCTAGGGGGTATTGGACAAGGACATAATGTCACCAATGGACAATCATGGACAAACTGTATCTTACTCACGTTAAACATCTCAGGCACTCACTTACCGAGTTCAGAGGACATGAAATGAACCGCTTTGTCTATATGGAGTGGTAGCAATAGAACCCGAGATTATGTTCATGGGCGAAATAGAAAAAAGCCGTAGTACCGTCTACTAACTTCTGAAAGCATACCTAATTATCCTGACAACTGATATACTAGTTCATTACCTGATGCCAATCCGCAACAATCATGTGCAGAGTTTTCAGTAGGGCCTCTACAGTCCTTTACCGCTATTAGTGCGATGGTCAGCACTTCCGGACGATCCAGTGCTGCTAATAGCGGGCTTACCTGTATTGGGAGCACCTTTCGCAATTGCTGCTCACATGTAGTAAATCTCGTCTTCTTGTCTCTGGCAAAGCTATTCACTAACTTATGCCCGCAATTAGGAGAATTGGATATTACAGGCCCATAGCTCTAGGTCCCAAGCATCGTCACCTAGCAGCTCGGTGATCTTATCTACCCAAAGCTCACTCCAGTCTTTTATTGCTTCAAGCTCAGCTATCTTCCCTCAGAGCTCCACATCAAGCGCAAGCTCCCCACCGTAGTCAATCTTGACCTTTCAAGCCTTCTCGATTTTGAGCTCCATTTCATCTACATCCCCTTCCTGGCTCTCCAGAATACCACTTCCCAAACATGTCTATCTAACAATTTCCGGGTGTAGTAGCCAAAGGGTATCCAAACCTGGGGCAGGATAAGGAGAGGATGAAGCCTGAGGCGGACAAGCGGCTGTAACTTATATATATACGTGTATGAATGTAATCTTCTCTTCCAACGTAGCGTGCTTATCTGCTGCAAGTTCGAGTGCGGCATCTTCAACTGTCACCAGGACGACTTAGGTTTCTTCTACGCCAGGTGTTGCCATTTTCTCTTCTCCGTCCATCTTAAGCGTCCCGAGGTCGCCTTATCCTCGAGCACTGCTACCCCTACTAGCGCTACCATTTCCTCCTCAAGTACTGCGGTGTCTACTAAAAGCACCGTTGACTTATGGTCGAGCTCTGAGCTTTCATAAAGCTTCATCATATCCTCTATCAACGCCACGCAAGTCAATGTATTTCAAATGGCCTAATTCTGGGTTTGCTGGTGATCCGCCCTTTCGCCTCACAGCCACGACACAATACATGTGGGAGAACACACACTCGAACATGTTTTTGGCAAATGAAACAATTGATTTCAAGATTCCTTGCAGGGTTTTGATGAGTTTAACAAACGGGAGGGACGCGAAGGCGGTCACAATATACCACTTACACAGATTATAGTCAAGCCTGATGCGCCCGTTAAGTGATGATCACTTTGAGTTCTCGTTACCTCTCATAGTTTGCGGCATCGGTGGATTTCCGGCAGCGTGGATGGATGTCAGTAGACACCAGCGTAAGCGAACAGCGTGGCTGATGCGAGGCGTTTCAAACATGGTTTTCATTGGTTATATCCTGTTAGTTAGCCTCAATTGTTCCTGCTTTGTTTGTTTGCTTTCTTATTTCCTAGATTTGTCTTTATGCGCAACGTGGAAGCAATTCCTTTGTTGTAGATCTCCTATATGCACACGCGCAACCTAACCTAATCTACACAGCGCCCCGTCAGACTCAAAAGTTCTACTATCGCACAACTTGGAAGGTCTTCCACTCGGAACTTGCAACGCAAATCAATAACCCCCCGGCCACGCCTTCAGCCATTTGATTGCGACAGCGAAATGCCTCCGCCTTTTCAGCTTCCTTATTATTACTTTCGACACGATGCTGGTATATTTATGAATACTTACCGGACATCATGGAGTGAAGGTACTCTCAGAAGCTGCAATTGCGATACCTGACTGACGATATCTTTAAGCTGATAAAAAAAACACCATGGCCACGTTATGGGCAGGAGATGCGGCAGTAAAGCAACACTACGCTCGGAGCAAAGGTAGACTGACTAGCCCTGGACTCCCAAATCCGAATCCGATACCTATCGATCCATTTAATGATGTTCAAGCCGCCGTAGCGAAACAAAAGAAAGTAATGCCAGAACAGTCATCTGCACCCGGACATGCTAACGGAGCCAACCCGCAACCAACATCTAGTCGGGTTCCTACTACACAAATCGACAGGAACGTGAACAAGCTACCGTACTACTTTTGGCCGCAACTCCCTTGGTCAAGCGAGCCTGAACTACCAGCCATAAAAGTGAAAACCATAGAACATAGAGAAAAAGAATGGTTGGATACTCAACCACTCCTGCCTTCGGACGACGACGAGACTTCGTGGCGTGGGGTTCATATGCTCGGAATTGGAGGTTATGGGGTTACTGGATTATGGGTAGAGACGAATGAGCAGGGAACGATCACTGATGTAAGACATGTCCTTGCTAAGCTCGTTGTGTGACAAGACTTAACGGATCACTACAGAGAATGGTCATCAAAGAATCCACTACTTTCAAAGTAAGGGAGTGGCGGGATCCAAAAAATTGGCGTGACCGACTACCGCGAGAGATCCGTATTCATCAACTCATTGAGGAGCGTCGCATTGCTGACCCTGTGTTGTGTCAAAGTCTCGTTCGCTTCCGAAATTATCGGCTTCTCATGACACAAAGGAAGTATCGTCTATACCTGGAGTTTTGCGCGGGTGGTGACTTGTATCATGCCATGGATGATCACGATCACAACTGGTCGCTGGATAATCCCGACGATGAGGATGAAGAGCTTAGCGCGTTACCATCTACCTTTATTTGGCATGTCATTAAGTCCCTTGCAATTTCTTGCTTGGTCCTTCAACACGGCACCACCGCGGACAAACCTGTTGATGGCTGGAGACCAATTACGCATCTTGATCTACAATTACCGAACGTACTTCTAGCTATGAACGACGATCGATCGGACAAGGTGAATGAAAAAACTGACGTGCCTGCACCGGACGAGCCAGCCGTCTTACCAATCCTTAGTGACTTTGGTGTCTCGTTTTTCAGCCCTGACGAGCAGGGTTGCCCATTATCCGATAATCCACAAGACTACTTGCTCGACTATATTGATACTAGGTATCCACCCGTAAGTAGTTTTCTGACCCAGTAACAGTGTAATGATAATACATGTGGTCTAACAACAATAGGAAATTCAAATACAACACGGTCCAAATTTTACCCCACTGGGTGAAAAGACAGACGTGTGGGGCATTGGTCGTATAGCTTGGTCTTTGATCGTGCACAGACTGGGTGACTACGGCCCCGTACGGGATGTTAGAGCTTATGGAGATGAGTTTAGGAAATACGAAGATTTCATTCCGGTCTCTCTAGATTGCCGCCTGAACAGGAAGTCAAATTACGAAGACACTGTATTAACAGGCGGTGGGACCTTCCCGGCAGCACGACTCTACGATGATGATCTGAGAGGCTTGGTGCGACGATGTTTGAACTTGAAGCAGGAAGACAGACCAACTCTACGAGAAGTTCTAGACATGGCAACTGCAGCATTAGATGGGGATGAAAAAGTAACGACTGACCTTCAGGACCGGGAGGAACTTGGTTTGACGCTTTCAAAACACTATAATCAGTTCAAGATTGGACAACCATTGTCTACTACAAAACAGCGGTAAAGATTGAGCCGTAACTAGAGATAGCACTTGATGAAACCATTGGGGGAGCGATGCGTAAGAAGGATGGTACGAACGATCAGGTAGCGATTAATTAACTTTTGTTGCATAGCCCCGAGCTCGTACGGACTGACCATTTACGACGAGTTGAACTCTTGCTGCTCTCTCTGGCTACTTAGCCATATTTTCACCTGAAAGGAGAATATCGTGCACACGCCCATACGCGCTATTAATCTTTGAGCTCGCGTGTATTGAGCTCGTGTTTGGTATACGAGTGTGGCGTGCGCCATGGCCTAAGATTACCAACCTCTTAGCGAGTCAGCTCTCGAGGTACGCGAAGGGATCCCCTTATCTTCCGTCTTGTGACTATTCACCCCAATTCCGGCTGCACACTTCGCTTGATCGCTCTGCTTTTGATCGGGCGAGTGTGAGTATACCGCCTTCCAAGGTTGCTTAGGGGTTGTGTATGGCGCCAAGCTCCTCAGACCCTAGTGCAGCATGTTCCAGACGCAAATTGATCTGGAATATACACATTCAGTTGCGAGGCAGTCTGAGCTGAGTGTTTCGGAGAAGATTAAAAGCAGGTCGCGACCCGCTGACAAGCTTCGCATGCTGTTGTCTCAACTAGGTCGTTCTTTCACCAACTTGAGGTCCATCATGCCGTCCCGATTGCATACTGTTCTGTGTATCCTTTCAACATTGGTACCATTGATTGTCGCGGATACCCTACCCACTAGTCCTGGCCCTTTTGTCAGCTGCAGCGGTATTGCAGTATCCTCATGTCCCACGGCATCAGGATGTTGCTTTGCAGGAGCCTGCTGCGGTAGTGGCTGCTGCGCTGCTACCGAAATGTGTGTGTTTCCGAATTCACCACAAGCGGGATGCTGTCGTTTTGACGATCCAACCCTATGTGGATCCTTGACCGTCGCAGTGCGTTTACAACCAAGGTTCCTGTGAGCGAAAGCTAAGCGCAGTATATACAGAGTTCTAGTCCTAGTCCGGCGGGCACAGATTCGCCTTCCAATGATCCAGTCCCAGATCCTAATTGCACACGCATCCGCAACTGTGTCAACTACGAGGGTTCCTGGACTTGTCTTCTTGGAAGGTCATGCGGCTTTTTCAAGGGAGATTGCGGTACTTGTCCGGCACTTCTCGCTTCTAGTAGTGTTCCGCCATCAGACAGCGACTCGACCTCAATGAGCAATTCGTTATCGACCAGCAGCCCCGAAGGTAGTATCATCACTGGTAGCATATCCTCGACAGGGAGTCCCACTGGTAGCAGCTCTTCTATCAGTTCGTCAGGCCACGACATGCCGCTGTCTTCCTACGCTGGATTGGGATGGAAATCTCTGGTATCCTTGGTACCTGCTTATGTCCTCGCTGTTTAAATAAAGGAGATCGAAGTATTATTATGAAGCCGGGCGGCGGGGGATACGGGAAGGAACCGAATGAGAAGGAGAGTTTTGAGTTGAGGAAGGAGTTAAGGCTCTTTGAGGGTGAGAGGAAGGGGAAGGGTAGGGTCGCGACAAGAGACAGTGTGGCGGATCGAGTTGCTGCGGCGTAGTCTTAGTAATATAGGCACAAGATATAACTTTAACTATACATTCCGACCATCTGCGTCATAACTTGAAATCTTTCTGCACCAACTTCTCGCTCAAGCTCCATAGCCGCTCGGAAATCTTTGGATCGGTCGCATACGGCGCAGCATCACACAACTGGCAGTCATGCAGTAGAATTTCCTCTGGTTCTACTCTCCGCAGTGACATACGATCGAGACTTGGGTCAAGCGCAGCAACCAAAACAGTCGCAGCACCCTGATCAAGGTTCTTCCAGAACGGACTGGTGTTTCGAATTGCGGCCTCACCGTCTGGATCGAGATCCCTACTCAAACCGGTCCATATAGCTACGAATAGTCAACATCGTTCTAGGTTCTTGTTGTGACCATGAGTGTCTGGACTTACACCCGGGATGCACAGCATAGCTCAAAATCCCCCTTTCACCCAGCCTCTCGTTCAGACCAACTGAGAATAAAATGTTCGCTGTTTTAGCTTGCCCATACGCTACATACCCATTATACCCATCCGCAGCACTTTGCTGGAACATTGGTGGCAGGGGGTCAGGATGCATCTCTTCTGGTGGCACCTTCTCCCCCAACCTTTCTAGATTGTAGTCTGAGAATCGTACGGGGCTAAGGCGGTGCCCAAGGCTCGTCAAATTGACGACACGCGTCGAACCAACCGGGTTTGAAGGGGCAGCCTTGAGTAATTGTGGCACAAGCAGGTTGGTGAACAGGAAGTGCCCGATGTGGTTTGAACCGAATTGGCCTTCAATCCCTTCCTTTGTCCAAAGACGCTGTTGCGACATGATTCCTGCGTTGTTGATAATGAGATCCAAATGATCGGTTAATTGAGAGACATCTTTTGCTGCTGCTTTGACGGACTCTTGGGACATGAGGTCCAACAAGACGGTTTTGACAGTTACGTCGGGGTACGCATGCTGAATGGACTTAAGCACCTCATCGAGCTTGTGCTTAGTACGGGATGCGAGTATGAGGAGAGCAGGGAATTGGGATGCGATGCTCAAGGAGATCGAAGAACCTATCGACTCAGGAGAAACGCCTGTGATTAGTACTGAGGATATGGTCAGTGGACATTCACGTCGGTAGAGAGGGTGGAAAAGTACCATTCTTGCCACGAATGCGATCTGCGAACGCTTTCGCGACTTCGAGGCCGCCTGTCTCCTTGTCCCATTCAGGGTTGGTCGTCGTCATTTTGCTCCGCGATTGATGATACGATGACCTGTGCCAGACGCCATGCCATCGGTAATGTATACCATCTCGCTCGCCCCACTAAAAACCTGCGGACTTCTCATCACCGGTACATTTCTCTGAACGAACATTCACTCGTGGTCCAAGCTCTATGACTTTGCTGGCGCTAGAAGCAGCGCGCAAGGAACATGCAGCACATGAAGCTGCAAGCCCGACTGAACCGAGGCTTCCAACGAGATCTCTACTTACCGATGTACACTTGTCCACCCTAAATCGGTGAAGGTGTGGTCTTGGGAAGGTGGCGGGGTACATTGCGGGGAAGCTTAACGCGATGTGGGGCTACACTACACCCCCAACTCCAGTCCAAACGTTCACCATCACACACGGTAACTCAATTTACTCGGAACAATGCCTCCGCCATCTCACCTCGAGATGCGTATGGATGGAAGATACGCGCCACGAGATGCATCGCGTGATGTCGCGTTAGGCACGCCCTATTCCGCATCGGAGCAATATCGCCTATAGTGTGAGATGGCTGTCTATAACTGCGGTACGATGAACATGCGGTAGATGCAGGGTATCTGAGCCCCACGCTGCGGATTTGGGAGATGGTTACCTGGTAATCACATTCTGACTCCTAGACTCTTTTCCTGAGGTCGTATTTTACCTTGGTGCACTGCGTGAGTTGTAACTTGCGAGGATCCGCACAAGATCAATTGCACTGGTGTACTCGTCCATGCCACTTCGCGCGAAATACATCCAAGCTGCCTGAAATGACGGCATCTAATACCAATGGCACAACGCCAAAGACTGGCATCAAGGTCATCATCATTGGTGCAGGTACTTCGCAAACACGCCTTTTCTCTTTATATCTGCTCACAGATATTCCCAGGTTTTGGCGGTCTCACAGCAGCGATAGAATGTATCCGACAAGGCCACACGCCTGTGATCTATGAAGCCTTCCCCTCCCTCAAAATCCTCGGCGATATCATATCTTTTGGCCCCAATGGCGGTCGGATCTTTGCCCGCTGGTCCAATGGCTCAGTCGCTCAGAAGATGCGGGGCGTGTCCATTGATCTCATACAGCATGGTTTCAACATCCACAAATACGACACGGGCGAGGTCGTGATCAACCAAAAGACGCCACCGCGGGATGAGACAGCCCCAAACTTCAATGGACATAGGGGCGAATTGCACGAGATTGTTTTCGAATACGCGAAGGAAATTGGTGTGGAAATAAATCTGGGTCACAGAGTAGAGACCTACTGGGAAGATGAGCGTGCGGCGGGAGTCGTGCTAGAAGACGGGACCAAAGTCGAAGGTGATCTGGTAATAGCCAGTGATGGCGTGAGAAGTAAAGCAAGGACGTTAGTGCTGGGATACGAAGATAAGCCTAAGTCGAGCGGGTACGCTGTGTGGAGAGCATGGTTCAGCAACAAGGACATGATAGCCGACCCAGAGACGAAGCACTTCTGCGATAACGGTGATACATTCAACGGATGGATTGGTACGTCTTGCTCATCACATGGTCTGTATCGTAACAAAGTTTGCTCACACAATCAACAGGGCCAGACGTCCACTTCCTCTTTAGCACCGTCAAGAATGGCACAGACTGCTGTTGGGTCCTCACGCACCGCGACGAACACGACATCGCAGAATCATGGTCCTTCCCCGGCTACCTCAAAGACGTTAAAGAAGTTCTCGAAGGTTGGGACCCAATGTGCTGGAAGATCATATCCAAGACACCGGAAGAGAAGCTTGTCGACTGGAAGTTGGTTTATCGGGACCCTCTACCCAACTGGGTCAGTGGGTATGGCTCAGCACCAGGTCACGGACGCATTTGCCTTCTCGGAGACGCAGCACACCCTTTCCTACCGACTAGCGCACAGGGTGCTACGCAAGCTTTGGAAGACGGCGTCACGCTCGCTATATTGTTGCGGAAAGCTGGAAGGGATAATATCAGGGGCGCGCTGAGGGCGTTCCAGGACATCAGGTACGATCGCGTGAAGGCCGTGCAAAAGACGGGTGAGACGACGCGCGATATGTGGCATAAGACGGATTGGGAAAAGGTGAAGAAAGACCCCACTTTGATCCAGTTCCCACGAGAAGACTGGGTGTTCCAGTTTGATGCGGAGAAACATACGGAGGAGGCTGGTGATGAAGCGATCAAGAAGGCATCGGCTACTGTTGCGTGAGCCTTCATCCTAGAACTACGTAGACCACAACAATCATATAAATGTACGTTCCGGCCAAACGCATGTCACATTCAGTTTTAGTGCTTGTATAAGTTGTCTTTTGAGGTAACCACACATTTCTGTCAAGTAGACCAAACTAAAAGGTTATAATTAGGTACACAATGACACTTGAGTGATCGCCATGTACTTAAGTCGATAGAACTCAGTCCATGAGACATCAGAAGTAACGTGAAATCTTTTCGAACATGAAATTTTTCGCATTACATAGCTACTCGGTGTTACCCTCACTCCTCGTCGACGCTTGTTGATATCCCATGTCGTGTACACCACTCCCTTCGCCTCGAAAACTGCTTAGCCAGTCTTCTCAACACCCACAATCTCCTGTTGGACGACACGGTCCTTCTCGCTCCCACCACTATTTCGCCTCTGTACGGTCTTCTCATCTGCGTCCCGGTTATATCTGCCAGTACACACATACTTCCTGAACTTGCGAGCTGGCAGTCTAGCCTCAAACATCTCATCGATCTCCTCAAGGGTACGGTTCTTGATTTCAGGCAGGTAGAAGTACACCCACACAACTGTAATGAAGCAAGATGGGCCCCAAATCCAGCCTATATAACATGTTAGAACTGTTTGCAGGTGTACTCGCGCAGACGTTCGTTGGGATGACTTACCGTATTCTGGTCCCCAGTTCAAAGCTTCAGGGTTAATGAAGTATGGTGCTGTGAACGTGGCTAGCCATGCTCCTGCGAAACCGACCGCGGCCGCGATACCGAATGTGTAGGAGCGAAGACGTTGCGATGGAATCTCGCCACCTGAAAGCCAAGCATATGCAGCGATCATGCCGTTGTAACCGCAGATATACACAACTGAGAGACCAACAATGACCTAGATGTAATCAGTGTTGTGCCACTTTGAGATATCTGAGGGTGTGAGTACCTTGCCCGTGCCTACTGTACCGGGTTGAACATGGTACACAGCAGCGATGATGATCTGCGTGAGACCACATAGTGTGAGGCCGGTCATGAGAAATACACGTCGACGTCCAATGCTCGAGATCACGCAGCTGTTGATTATGATTGCAAGCACGCCCACTGCAGTCAAGATGCAGGTGTTCATGAAAGCACTACCAACGTGGGCCATCTATTTCAGTTAGCACGCAAACTCAATCCTGAATATTCGGGGTGCTTCGCTCACGGAGAAGAAGTAAGTTCCGTATGCAATCATGAACATAGCACCGGATGCAGCCTGTGTCGAAACCGCTGCGATAGCCAAAAGTGTTCGTCGTCGATCCACTGGATCTCTCCAAATATCAAGGAAGTTTGCGGATTCCTTTATCGCCTTCTCCGCGTCGATAGCGGCCTGAATTTCTGCCAGTTCTTCAGGTACGCTTTCTGGGTGTGGCCGCATCCAGAGCATCGCCTTGTGAGCCTGGTCTTGCTTTTCCATAAGCATGAGCCAGCGGGGAGACTCTGGGATGAAGAAAAGCCCAACCGACAAGAAGAAAGGCACGATGTAAATTGTGGCTAGGGGGATGATGTATGAGTTTTTGCCCTCCATGTCGTGTGTGCCATTGTCGATGACCGTGCCAACGAGCGATCCGATCGAAGTCCAGATCTGGAAGACGGAAATCATGAGTCCTCGGTATCGTGCCGGTGTACTTTCCTAGAGGCTTATTAGCATCCACACATCCATTCATTGCTATCACGACACGTGACTTACTTGGATGTACAGTTGACTGAATGTCATATACCACCCATTCGCTATCCCAATGAAAAAGCGACCCGCGTACAATCCACCTATACTAGTCGTAGTCATCATAACCACGTTACTCACGCAGCACAATAAGCTAGCCATCCACAAACACTGCCTGCGTCCCATATACGACGCGAACAGGCCAGCGCTAGAAGAGCTGATGAAGGCACCGAGCGTCATAAGAGAGGAGATGAGTTGCTGGCGCGTAGGAGAGATGTTGTAGCCTATTGCGACGGTCGGGTCTACGTGCCCGAATACTTGGAGGAAGCCGCGCATGGCTTGTAGGCCGCCGATAGCACCGAAGTCGATGCCGTACTCTGGACAAACTCAGTGATCCAATTGTTGGAAGCAAGCAAACAGCACATACGGAATGGCGACATGGAAACGAGGGTGCATGCGAGGAGACATTTCCAGTTCTCCAGCAGGCCGTTGCCAGTGAATGCGTCTGGCATGGTGATGAATTGATGAGGTCTTGCCAGTTGGCGATGGGATGGTAGGGCGTCGTCACGGAAAGGACGAAGTTAAGCTGAATAGTGGAGGGATGATAGTGACAAGTACAAGACTATGCAGAGGCTACTAGCAGCGATTGAACATTAACCTACGAGCAAGGTAGACGTCGCTGCACGACTCCTTCAGAATCGCAACGTTGGGCCCACTCGTCCAGATTCATATGCAGATCTTTGCTCGCGCTCTGACCCCTGCCTCCATATCTGCCGATAGTACCTATGAAAGCTTAGCCTGCTTTTCCCCGGAAATACATCAATCTAAAGTGTGGGGTGCGGGGGAGGCGTCAGAGACTAGACCAATTGACATGTTTTCGATATCACGAGCCATGCTCAGTGTCCACGCCTTGTTTCCACGTGGCATCCGACCCTGTTCCAGGTCTCGATGCAGCCCCTGACAAATCGAAGGCATACAGTCTCTTGGACATCCCTAGAGAAGAGAGAAGTAGACTTCGTGCATGCTCTTCATTGCTATTGCGATAATGAGAATGGCACCGTATATGTCTGGGCAGATGGAAAATAAATCCTCATCAACTTTGAATCGTTGAAATGGATGGAGATAATTGTGTGTATATGCCCCAATCAAACACATCGTCCCGATTGGAGAGTTCCAACGGCAGTTCCCTAATATCGGGGAGATAATGCCGTGTAACATTGACCGTGCACCGGGAAGCTGATCTGCATGTGCTAGCGATGCGGGTCCGACAGAGTTGGGTGCATGATCCAGAACCTCAAGGGATGTTGTTGATGCTGGTGGGGGACATTTAGTGTACTCCGTCTAGATCTGGATGGTCAAGTGTGATGAGTTGATGTTGAAGATGGTGATGAGTGGAGCATGAAACGCGCCGAGCCGGGACGTCACGTTTGCGGGGAACACTAATTTAGTCAGCCACGACTGAGGACACTCACGTGAACATGACATTCACTGCAAACACCAGCGACTTCTCTATTGAGATCATGGGCTATAGTTATATGTTCGACTTGGGCCCGTTGATGACCAGGTTACTAGTACAGGTGCTACAGCACAAAGTGATTGTCATCGTACCACCTTCACAACATCGTAAATTACAATTTCATCATAACATGAAACGCGTTTTCCATCACCTAGCTGCCTTGCTCTTCAAGGTTCGATGTCAGAAAAATCCATCGAGTGGATCACGCCCCATATCATATCTTTCATCCACAATTCGCCATATGCGCCGTTCACGTTGTCATAGATAGCCCACTCGTCGCGTCTTTTAGTGTGCCAAGTGATGTGAACCCAGTCTTTATAGGTCTGGTCTGATTCCGAGGATCCTGTCAAAACCTCATCAGGCTTGCTGTGTATCTTCAGCACGCCGTCGCTTAGCCAGAACGTGTCATTTATCAAGAAATTGTTCGTGGCGAAGAAGTTTAGACCGGTCTTGGTCAAGGCGGCAAAGAAAGCGCGGAGAGAATTGGGGCGGCGAAGGTTAATGTGGTTCAAGACGATACGGCGAAGGGTGGGCGCATGGATGTTTATTATGCGGTCGAGCGTTGTGGTGCCGCTTGTGATGAGGCCGTCGAGGTCAAGGGTCTGCAGCCGAAACGGTGGACGGTCTGTCCCTAGAAGGTCCAGCAGAGGAGACCAATTCTTGGAAGGGGGTCTGAGGTGTGGGTCGAGATTGATTCCCGCCCTGAGCCTCAAATGTTTGAGCATTTTGTTTCTTTTGATCAAGCTGACTATCTGCGTCATACCTTCATCCGATGTGTCTGTGAACAGCTCAAGGTCCAACTCTAAGCTTGTTAACCATCGAAGGCTTGAAGCTTTGACCAAAGAGGTGAGAACTGGCATCGTCCATGGAATGGTCGCCTGCCAGACGTTCGTTGTGAAGTCAAGAATGGCCAGGCCCTGGAGTCTTCGGTTCGACTCGACTATAGCCTTGATTATAACAAAAAGCATCGTGCTCGCGGTGCGAACGCCCATGTCGTAGTTTACTTGAAGGTCATCAAGTCCATTAACAGAAGATGTCATGTAGTCATTGGCTAATGTACTTCTGGAGTCCTCACTAACGACTTCGTACGGGTTGAGCGGCGAGTTGATACTGAGTATGCGAAGATTCGTAGTGCGTGTAAATATAGTGCTCATTCTCGAGCACATCAATGTCAGGCAATCATTCCAGTACAAAAGGGGTGCTTCGGTGGCGCTCAAACTGTCCGAATTCCTGTCTTGGGCTTGAGGGGCTTCGAATTCGACAAGCATCTTAAGATTGATGGAACGAACATGCCGGGCTAAACGGGAGTTGGCTATGTCTTCGAGATTTTCAATGCCTCTCTTGGTCGTTTTGCAGATTCTGCTGGTAATGAAGCGTCCAACCTATGCGTCACAATCAGTGACTGTCTCCTTGCTCATTCATTGAATGCTCACCCAAATATGATCAACACCGTCGCAAATGCTGCGATTGTTGACTCGTCGAAGGTTGAAAAGATCAGCATCCCCGACATAGCACGCAATTTCGTTGAGAGTTTCGGTGGGAAGATCGGTTAGATAAGTCATGCGTATTTGTAACAATGGTGGAAGCTCTAACATGTCAATAAATCGGTATCTACTTCCCTAGGAAAGAAGGGGGGATATTGCTGTGTAGTGTGAGCTCGCACTTGTATCGACATATCATTCTAAGATTGTATCTGTGCACGATGAAGACTTCTTCTTCTCAATATTTCGCTACCTGTATCCACGTCCAAGATTGAGCAGATTACATTCAGCGACAGACTAGAGGCTTACTTTCGCTCGCCGGTGAAAAAGTCGTGGTCGGAACCATCTCATCATACCTTTCTCCATCTGAAAATCTTGTCTCAGACATCGTATGTGGTAGGCTAGCAGAGGATGTGATATCCTAGAGCCTATCAAATACAAACATTAGCTATCGCATGCTTAAAAGCAATGGACATTAGTTTGCACAACGTGGATCTCTTTCTGTTCGATAACTAGTAAACATGGAAGAAGATTATTGTGACATCTACGAGGAAAAGTACAGGACGACGGTTTGTTGATGGAAGGAAGCGAACCAATGGATTGGGTCACGAATGAAGGCTGATTGGAGACAACGCCTTAGCGATTTCATTTGTCAGCGCAGCTCATCCATGCGATATTCATTGCGTGCTATAGAAATCGTAAGTATCGGAAATGCTAAGATGGGTATGTTTGACCTTCATCTCGGAATTTGGTAGCAATATCAGCAATTCCGACATGCTCGCAGCCCTTGCCGCCACGCGTAACCACAACACATCAACAAAGATGACGCAATCCACCCTTTTTCTGACCACACCTGCCTGTAGATACAGCCCCTAGGACCCATCCACTGGGCCACAATAATGCTGAATTGGTCATTCCTGCAGCTGTAGAACCCTGATAACGTTAACCGACACCATGCCCCACCCCCGCGATGTGGGGTTACACCTCTTTCTCAGCAGCCTCGCCCGGGGGACAACTAGTGTGCTGAGGGTATAGCAAAGATTCCAAAGCAATTTCAACTTTCTCCCCATTGGTCCTGCATATCGTTCGCCATTGCATTTATCCGGCCTTGGCCTCACACCGCGCAACTTCCTCAACACATCGCTGAGCAGGTACCAAAGACTGACCACAATGGCTATCGAACAAATTTTCGAGACTCTACCAATACACTACCTTCAGCATGGCATATCGAAGTTCGGCGCGGTTAATGTGGCCTTGGCTCTGCTCGTGATAGTGGCTGTAGGGGTCATCGCTGACTACGCGTGGATGCTGAGGTTGAGATCAAAGATGGTGAGAACCTTCGAGTTAGACGAATTAGGGCGCGGGAATTGACAATCAAAAGCCGCCGGGACCCTTTCCATACCCAATCATCGGTAACACATTCCAACTACCAGATCACAAACCATGGTTGTATTTCGAAGAGCTATCCAAAAAGTACAATACACCAATCATCACCTTTTGGATAGGAAGGTCAGATTCTTCGCGCCTCATCGGTACGACCTACAGCTGACCAAGGGACCAGAAACGCAACTGTGTGGATCAACGATGCATGGACAGCCAGCGAACTTCTAGATAAAAGAGCTGGTATATACTGCTCGAGGCCACGTATGTTGGTCTTCGCTGAACTGGGAGCGGGCCAAAATAATCTGGTGAACCTGATCACAACCACTCCTGCTCAGCGAGAGCGCTTTCGGGCCCTTAGGAAACTGACCCATCAGGGTGTTGGCATCCAGCAAGTGAAGCGATACCGTGACTTTCAGAACGATGAAAGCAAGGTGGTCGCGCTGGATCTGCTCAGCACGCCGGAAAATTACGTAGCGCACTTCGAACGTTATGCGACAAGCGTAGTTTCGATTATTGGCTTCGGCAGGCGAGTGGGAAGCTCTGATGACCCTATCATTACTGAGGTCATTGCGTTGATGCACCGCGCAGCGGATTTGAATGTACCGGGCAAGACTTTCCCAATGTTGATGGAGACTTTCCCGGCGTTGGCTCGTGTTCCCACCGAATATGCACCATGGAAGCATGGCATGGGCTCAAAAAAGACATCCCACCGCGGACATGACTTTTTCTACTCCTTGGCATCCGAGGCCAACGAGAAGCCGGGGCATGAGGACTGTTATGCGAAGATGCTCTTCAAAGAGCAGGAAAAGTACAATCTCCAGACCAAGGAGATCTCTGCACTGGCAGGCAATCTCTTCGGTGCCGGATCGGACACTTCTAGTAGCACTCTCATCACTGCCGTTCTAGCTATGCGCGCATTCCCTGAGACTCTTATACCTGCATGGGAAGAGCTAGATCGTGTTGTTGGCCAGGATAGAAGCCCTGATTTTGACGACGATGCTAACTTGCCGTACATGCGTGCTTTCGTCAAGGAAGTCTTCCGTTGGCGTTCAGTAGCCATTATTGGTGGTCAACCTCATGCGCCGGTACAAGATGACTACTATAACGGCTACTTGATTCCAAAGTCCACGTGGGTGCAAGGCAACGTGTGGGCAATCCATCATAATGATCGCGAGTTTCCAGATCCAGACCACTTCAACCCGAACCGGTTTGTCAAGAACCATCCGGACGCACGCCCGTTTCCTGGAGAGCGAGGCTACATGACATTCGGCTGGGGACGACGAGTATGCTCAGGACAAGCACTCGCTGAGCAAGGGACGTGGTTGACAGTTGCACGACTTGTGTGGGGTTTTAGAATTGAGCCTGCTCTTGACGAGCGGGGTCAGCCGATTCCAGTCGATATCTTCGATTACACGTAGGTCGTCTTTTTGCCGCTTTGTTTGGAGATATTCTCTAACGTGCGCGCAGCAATGGTCTGAATATGAGACCGCAGCCTTTCAAGGTCAGCATCAAGCCACGAAATGAGAGAATACGGCAGGCTATCGTTCGAGAAGGAGAGCAAGCATTGACTGATCTCGCACCGTATGAGGGCGAAACAAAATATCGGATGAGCACGTTCAGGAAAGGTTAGAGCATCCGAAGTGCAGTAATCGTCGACTCCAGTGGCAGGTTCCCTGTCGCATTCCTTCTCCAATGGTTGGGACATTACCGGTATGGTGTTCAGGCTCGGCTTACCAAATTATCTCATCAACGCAGCATAGATAGTCGGATTAGTCCTATTTATATCGTAGCTGAAGAGCATGATCAATAAGTAATCGTGGTATGCTCGACCTGTTGCGCCCTTCAGCGGGTTGTTGGCGGCGGTGCCAAGAGTCTTGGCGTCGTCCCGAACCGGTATTGCGAGCCTAACGTCATTGGAAGCATGAACTCACCACTTGCAAGGCATAGAATGTTTCGGAAGTGCGTTTGTTGAAAGTCTTCAAGAACGTAATATTTTTCCTAGCATCCAATGGGCAAATTGGAGGGCCGGCATGATCATCGCAGCAACAATCCTTGATACTGCGTCATGCAACTTCCACAAAACCGTCTCTTGAAGCTGATCGATGTCGAGGCCCCTAGCTTGGTCTATCCGATCTTCAACTTGCTCCCGTAGTCTTGCGGCCTTACTAGGCAATTCGAGCCCTAAGCCTAGATACAATCCAACAATGATGTATTCCATAATCACTTGCCTATAACAAATCAGCGAGCATTCCAGACACATTGATAATGAGCTGATATACGCAAGGATTCCCGTCTCAGCGATTAAGGACAAGAAGATAGAGGGAGATACGTACATGCACAGCTGGATCGTGACACTACCACTGATAACGTTGAATCGCATGTGTTCCCAGCTGTCCTTAGGACCCCAGGACTCGAATGCGAAACACATCATGTAGACGACATCGACAACGAAAAACGGTAAGCTGAGAACAATCGTGGTAAGTATTTTGACCTCATTGGAATCCGCGAGGTAGAGGCGCGCCGAGATAACAGTCGTCGCCCAAACTAAGACAACGAAACAAGCAAGATAGAGCGAAACACCAGCTTTTGTCGCTTCGGTCGCTGCATATGTCGGGCCGTCGCGGGAGTCCGGATCAATACCTCCGGCAACAATAAGGATGAACGATATGATTAACGGAATATGGACCAAGAGAAGGATCCATTGCATGCGTCGCCCTTTCGGTCTCGTGGTGGAATTGAGCAAGCTGCTTGTGGTCATGAACATGGGCGTGAGTCCCATGGTGGTCAAAATAGCGACACCACTTTCAAGACTCGTATTCGCAGTGTTTTTTCCTGGAAACATTGTCGTCGCTGCCAAATCGAGCGAAACCTGCGCAAGCCGGCAGACCGCTAACAACATGAGCCATATCCATGGCGAGCTGCGGCCCAGGCCTTGGCGGGCAATGAGATAAATCGAGAGGCAGAGGTATAGGAAGAAGATGATGAGCGTGACGATATTGACAATGGCTCCGTACTTCAGCGGCTTCAGCGGGGCCATTGACTGCGAGACATGAGTGAGGTGGGAGAGGCAAGAAGAGTCGTCAGCCCTGTGAGGTGGAAATCGCAGCGGAGCTTGGACGACGCTCAGTGGCTGTGGCGGAGCCTTGGCGCGCCAGCACGTGCCTTAACATTCACGTCAGCCACAGTCCGTGACATCCGCCCCTAAACACGCACAGCCAGCCACCTCTCTCCATCTCCCATCAACGTGCAAGCACACGGATTGTGCCTGCGATGGTGTGAACGTAGATGCAAAGCGCTCCACTGGCCGGAGGTGTGCGGAAATTCGATGAACGATCGCCGCGAATCTCGCCACAGCTCGGGCTATGCTAGCTATCGCACTAACACCAGACGAGCTGAATTTCCGATTCCACGTCACCTGCAGCAATTGATGGCGTGGCGTTACTTGTTGCAGATGTACGTACGACAAGCAGGAAAAAATGGTCGAAAACAAGGTGCAACTGCATACAATCAGACTACGACGCACGGCCCTCCAGACAACAGCATTCTCGACCTTTAACCTGAGGGAATACAAGCATTTATCGATATCTTGGCACAGATTTCATCACTAATCGAGTTCGATCATTTTAGTTCTCGTTTTGGTTGCCGTATCGAACTCGATTTAGCTGGGGTCTCTTTCGCATATGATTTATGCAAACAAGATTGTATCTTCTCCGTACTACCTCCTTCCCCGATACTACAATAACATTTAATCTTACTACACTAAACGCTTCGTATCCTCCACTCCTAAGTCTTATCTAACGTTTAGAGAAACCTTACTTTAAAACCTTTGTATCCACCACACCTAATTATAACGTTTGATATTGTTACTCCAACCGCCTTTGTATCCGCTATGCCTAGTTATAAGAGCGTAGAAGATAGCAGGAAAATCCCGTGTTGATACACAAGGTAAGGTTCGTTTATCATGTCGTTCATTGACGCTTAGAGCCGTGATTGTAATGAAGAGGCACCTACGACTCAGAAAATACGACTTTCTTAGTACATGCGTAATACGACACTCCCTACTCGCACACAATTACAATGTTCCTAGCGGATACGCGCTCGGAATAGCACTTGTATCGGGAGTCACCGTCGGCACACTATCATACGCCGGCACTTCCACTATATCTCTTGCCCATTTTGGACTCTTGCGAACCTTCAGCAACTGCTCGATTTTGTATCCAATCCCCAGAAGCTTTTCATCGTCCCAAGGCCTGCCTAGAATTTCCATACCGATCGGCACACCGATTGGCGCGTCGTCACTTGGCTCACTGAACCCTGCGGGGACGGTAACAACAGGCGTTCCAGTAAGCGCAGCAAGGATTCCGTTGCGGCCGGACTGAGACGGCGAACCGATTTTGACGACGAGGTTCTTTTGCTCGGGGTAGATAATGGCATCCACCTCGTTGCTGGCAAAAGTATTGAGTAATGCAAGAGTCAAGTTGCGAATTCCTTGTTGGCGCTGGAGGTAGGTTGCGTTGCTTGTCGAGGAGATGAGCGCGGTGTTCACGTATTCGTACTGAGAAGGGATAACGAGAAACTCGCCACCTGAGCCATTTGTAGCTTTGTGCGAATACAACTCGTTGAGTGTGCTAGGGTGTTCACCAGCGAGCGATGGGCGTTCAATGTACTGATCGAATAGCTCCCTGTACTCGAATCGCTGCACGTCAAGCGCCGCTTGAATGGCTGTCGCATTGTAAATCGTCTCGTTGATAGGGATCAATGTTACGCCTTCAGCTTCTAGGCGTGCCATGAGAGTGTCCATTGCGTTGTTAACCGGTGTTACTTCAGCTGATGCAGTGCGGTTAAAGAAACCGTTCAGTACACCCAGTCGTAGCCCTTTGAGGCTTCCGGTAGTAAGAGATGCAGCGTAGTCGACATTACGAATGGTCGAAGGTACACGTGCTGTCGAATTGTCCGCTGGATCGTAGCCAGATGAAGCCATGACTGTCAGTGCTACAGCAACATCCTTGATCGATCTGGCAATTGGGCCAATAACGTCATGTGTGTAAGAGATAGGGATGATGCCAGTTCTGGTAATAAGACCTTGGGTAGGTCGGATGCTGCACAGGGAGTTTGCTGAAGCAGGACTGCGGAGAGAGTTGACAGTATCGGTACCAGTTCCAAATACACAGAACGAAGAAGCCACCGCTGCACCTGTTCCTCCAGAGCTTCCTCCGGGTGTTCTGGTGGAGTCGTACGGATTGATCGTTTGGCCGCCCAGTGATGAGACGCTGATACCCTCTAAGGCCAATTCGTGCAGATTTGCTTTGCCTAGGATGACAGCTCCGGCCTTCTTAAAAGCTACCACACTTGGGGCGTCTTCGGTCGGTTGTGACTTTGCGAGCGCTAGGTTACCGCCTGTTGTTGGCATATCGACTGTATCATAGTTGTCTTTCAGCAGGATCGGCACGCAGAACAAAGGTCCGGTTGCATTTCCTGTTGCTAGTTGCTCGTCCAACTCATCTGCCACGGTCAAGGCTTTGGGGTTCAAGGTAATAATCGCGTTGGTTAGGTTATTGTGAGCTTCAATCCGAGCCAGGAAAGACGAGACGACTTCGCGGCATGTCGACAACCCCGAGTAGAGTGCATGGTGAACTGAGTCGACTGTAGCCTCTCGAGCGTCGAATGGCATAATCTGCGCTTTTATAGCGCGAGTAAAGAGCGTGGCGACAATGAACTTAGAAAACAAAACCATCCTGAAGATATGATACTCAGTAAGGGAAGTATATTTGGTTCGTAGACATTACCACCACGCAGGCAAACCGTTAGATATAGCTTTGGACTATGAACAGGTTTCTGCCCTCAAAGTCCGTCATTATCACCGCCGGCCCTCTAGAGTTACTTGGCTGACAAAATGGCTACTGATACATACATCCGAGGAGTTGGTCAGTGTTGTTGATAATGTGAGTTGTATTTTCCGATCTTATCTTGACGCCTATTGTCGGGAATCCGATATTCGGGATGACGTTGTCGCTAAGGCACTCAACCACCTGCCTATCTAGTACAAGCGTGAGGCTGAACATGGCCGGGGGGTGGGACATCTACACCACGACACCACCTAGCATTGTCTTTTCCACTATATCGAACTCAAAACCTATGAGAAAGCGCTGAGTCTTGTTGCGTTGAGCTACTTGCTCCGTCGTCTGTGACGGTCGATTGTTGCCAAGACGGAAAACAAGGACTAACTTCAAAGGGAACTCTCCACTCTCTACCTTCTTCTGGTTTCCACGCTCCGATCTAGCCCTTCCATCATGACTGGAACCAGCCGACTTTGTGCGATATAAGCCACAGTGTGCAGCATCACAGACCGGATCATGACTACGCCGGTGCACAAACTTCCCCAGATGTTGCTCGATCGCGCGTGAAACTGACCATGCGGCACTAAACAAACCCCGTTCCGAAAAGGGTGTTGCGAAACTTCAGACCACACGTATTTGCACCAGAACGTGCATAACCATCACGAAAACATCGAATTGACCTGGTTTGCCCGGCTATTCTGCAACTGTGGAGACCTGGGGTTCCTTGTATGCTGATCTCCCGAAGCACGTTTTGAGACGAGCTTTTCGTGCCGACCGTGCGAGTTGAGTGCCTATTTTACCAGCTTTTTTTTCAGCAGCACAATACAGCTAAGCATGCTTCTTACTGAGCCTGCGTTAGATAAATTGAGCTCGACGGGCCTCAAGCGTCCTAAAGGAGCTCCATGATGGTTTCTATGCAATTCGGTCGTTTTATCGCATCACTAAAGTTTCAACCCAGCCTCAGTCTCTGTAGGTTTCACTATACAAGGATCAATTTGAGTTGGCTGCCAAGCTTTGTAGCCTCAGACTACTCAATGCTTAGGCATCATAGGCTTCCAAACCAGCTTCCGCCCAAACACAAGACTATCAAGGCGTTACTCGGACGGCGTCTGAGCTTTCCTAGTCTATAATTGGACGGACAGGACTTCAATTATGCGGTCACTCTGCTGTTTCCTTACAATTCAGTGTCTCAGTACTCACCTTACCGGTCTTCTTGGTGACATATTCGGCACGGTACCGAGTTGGTCTTCAGCATCAACGGCCAAGAGTCTCTCAAAACAGAGCTTGAAACTGTCAAACATAGGTCTGCAACATTCTATCCTTACTTTGTTCATGTTTCACACGCCTACGCTCTGTCATACTCGAGGCCGAGGCTATGTTCTGTGCTTCGCGGTGGACCTCGAAACCTCATTCAGCAGTCTCTCACATCTTGGCCAAAACCAAACCGCTTCACCAAGACGGGACCAGTCATGGCCGATGCAAATCAGGAAGTCGACGGCACTCCCCCAGTCGATCCTTCGCTTGCAAATCTGTATAAATAGGGACAGCACCGCCTTCGAAGCAAGGCATTCAGCACTCAGGTTCCCAACCTAGACTCGACAGTAATCACTACTTCTCTTTTCTATATAATACTTTCACTACTCTATTATCTTAATTACTTCCTCTGGCCGGCTCAGAATGTACTTCACTAAGACTTCCGTTGTTGCGTTCAGCCTTCTGGCTTCCTCTTCTCTCGTGGCTGGCCACGGTGCAATCATCGGTGCCACTGGTGATGCTGGTGGTCAGGGTTCTGCCATCGGTGTCGATCCCAGCACTCCTCGAGACGGCACTGGCCGAAACCCCTTCCAACAAGACTCCACGCGCTTCAAGGGCGATGCCGCTGCCACTTGCGGTGAGACTCTTGGCGGAGGTGCCAACGACATCCAAGCTGGCACCGCTCAGGTAATGCAATTGAACGGTGGGACACTTCCTCAGGTGTCGGCTGGTGGTCAAATTATGATGACCGTGCACCAAGTCAACTCTGATGGAGCTGGGCCGTACACGTGCATGATTGATGCTACTGGTACTGGCACTAACTGGCAAGCAATCACAGTGGTAAGTACTTATCCCAAATTAGAATCATCGTGATGGGATCGCTTACGATTAATAGACTCAAAACCTCCCGGGCAATGCTCGTGGTCGCAACCAGGACACTCAAAAGCAGGACCTTCCCCTTACCGCATCCATCCCAGCGGGTATGAACTGCACGGGCACCGTTGCTGGACAGAGCAGTGTCTGCATGGTCCGTTGTCAGAATCCCGCTCGTGCTGGCCCATTCGGTGGTTGTGTGCCCGTCCAGATGGCTGGGGCTGCTCCAGCTGGTGAGTTTACCGTCTGATTTACTTATCTTCATAGTCTAACGCTCTTAGCCGCCGCCTCCGCCGCTCCTCTTCAAAGCACAACCGCAGGCACTCAACCTGCTGCTAACGTTCCTGCGGCAAATGCTCCTACTGCCAACGCTCCTACTGTCAACGCTCCTACTGCCAACGCTCCTACTGCCAACGCTCCTACTGCCAACGCTCCTACTGCCAACACCCCTAGCGCCAACGTACCTAACGCCAATGTTCCTACCGCAAATGTTCCCTCAGCCAATGTTCCCTCAGCCAATGCTCCGTCAGCCAATGTCCCCTCCGCCAACACTCCCGCAACTGGTGGATCTTCCAACGTAGGCACAACCACAGGTACATTCCTCGTCTCCCACCTACACTGAACCCAGCTCATCGAAATAGGTACAACTCCCGCCACTGCCCCTCTCACCGGCGGCGCCGCTGCTCGCAAACGCGCAGCCGCCAAGAATCAGCCTGCGCTCACCAACGATGACCAGGAGGAGGAGGTCGATCTCCTTGATGATGATGAGTCTGACTTTTAAGCGGATCCATGTTTGGCGTCGATTACCGATTACGATTGGTGTGATATGATAACATCGATATGATGATGGAATTTGAAAACGGGCATGGAAGTGCAATAAAAATGAGAATGAATAATTTGGTCGGGCTTGGAATGGAAAATTGTACATACCACAATGTTGAGATTGAACGCGACGGGTAGGATGGAGGACTGGGATGGAGCTGTGCTCTTACGGGTCTATGACCGAGTTGGTAGAACAGTCGTAACGTTAGTTGATCTGGTTGAGCGTGGGCCTCGGGAACCCTGCGTCTGTTTACGCTCCTTAGTTAATGGCAGTCATCAAGAATAATGACTACGAATTTTCTTTACATCTTCCTTGGGGCTTTTTCAGATGATACATCTGCACACTTTTCATGTTGACCTCTTTCATCTTCTCGCTTTTGTATTATGGCTAGGTATGTAGTGAAATGGCAACAAATACACGCCAATCCAATACCTCTCCGAAATCATCACTCATAGTTAGTACAGTTAGTGTGCCAACCTTGCGGCCTCAGGCGTCGGTCGTCAACTCAAGCTTTTATGATCTGCATAGCCTCCTCCTCTAGGCGGCATAATGTAGTGTTTCGCGCTACTCGTATCTCTGGGTTAAGTTGAGGGATTGAGGTAGTTTCATGCCCGTTTCGCCTATGTGTGGCGCAGGGCGCGGTGGGTTGCGTTTGGCATCACGACCCCCTGCTACACATCAGGAACTCCAAGTAAAGTCTACCTCGGTCTAATAATTAGCGATGAGGGTAATGGTTCTGCGGCATCTGTTAGGTAACTGTTATTAAGGGGCCGGCAGATTTCATGATTAGTTTGGTCGGTATTCACAGCGCAACACATCGTTCGACGAAGGAAATGGCTTGAGAGTAACTTTAACGATGTCTCATATGTTAGATCATGTCTCACTGAAGAGTCCATAGTTACTTTTTGAGAGTACATATACACACGTAGCATTCCCCCAAGCCCAATTGTCATCCAGGCGCCTCACGGTCTTTCATCAACGCCGACTCATGCATCAGTTTATCATCTCCCCCAACACCTCGCCGTGCACGACTTCCCCATCACGACTCTAAACCGAATTCATGTTTTAAACAACCAAGCAAAACGCATACTCGCACAAACATCAGAGGAAACAAGAGTAGGCATCAACTAAAGCCTAGCTCTCAAATCCTGGTCATGGGGGCCCGAGTGTAGTTATTCGCGCATGTTGACGACGCAGCGGATGCAGTCGCCCGCCTTCATGTCTGAGAAGGCCTGGTTGATCTTGTCGAGCGGTTGACGGTGGGTGATGAACTCGTCAACCTTGAGGTCGCCGTTCATGTAGTCGGCTACGAGGCCAGGCAGCTGCGTGCGGCCCTTGACACCACCGAAAGCGCAACCCTTCCATACACGGCCGGTGACCAGCTGGAATGGGCGTGTGGAGATTTCCTGGCCAGCTGCTGCGACACCGATAATAATCGACTCACCCCAGCCCTTGTGGCAAGCCTCGAGTGCGGCGCGCATGACGTTGACGTTGCCCGTGCAGTCGAATGTGTAATCACAGCCACCGTCTGTCATCTCAATGAGCTTCTCCTGGATGCTCTGCTTGCCGAGCTTGGTCGGGTTGACGAAGTCGGTTGCGCCAAACTTCTTCGCCCACTCGTCCTTGGCATCGTTGACATCCACAACGATGATCTTGCCAGCCTTGTTCTTGGCAGCTCCCTGAATGACTGAGAGTCCGACACAACCAGCGCCGAAAACGGCAATGTTAGAGCCCTCCTCAACACCTCCCTTACCAGCAGTGATGACAGCCGCACCGTAACCAGTTGTGATACCGCAGCCGAGCAAGCAAGTGCGGTCCATAGGGGCCTTCTCGGTGATAGCGACGACGGAGATGTCTGCGACAACGGTGTACTGCGAGAATGTGGAGGTGCCCATGAAGTGGAGAAGGTCCTTGCCCTTGCACTTGAAGCGTGATGTGCCGTCAGGCATGACACCCTTACCCTGGGTCGCTCGGATCTTGCCGCAGAGGTTGGTCTTTCCAGATTTGCAGAACTTGCACTCTTTGCATTCTGGGGTGCTGTATGTTGTGAGATTGTGTTCTGTCAAGGAGACAGTGCGGTGACGTACTATAGCGCAACGACGTGATCGCCGGGCTTTACGTTTGTGACACCCTCACCAACTGACTCGACGATACCAGCGCCCTCGTGCCCGAGGACAATGGGGAAAGCACCCTCAGGGTCCTTTCCAGAGAGTGTGTATGCATCTGCTCTTAGTCAGCTATATATCTATGAGGAGCTATCCAGATGCGCCATTGTATCCTAGCGAGCCAATTGATGTTTGCTCAACGTTTAGATGCAACAGAAGAGGGTGTTGACATACCGGTATGGCAGACACCAGTGTAGTAGATCTGAATGCGGACTTCATGTGCCTTGGGCGGTGCAACCTCGACATCCTCGATGGAGAGGTCCTTGCCAGCTTCCCAGGCTACTGCTGCCTACAGCACTGTCAGCACCGAATGCTCATCAAATTCATCGTATATTTCGTCATGCTCGCTCGGCTTCTATTCCGACAGGCGTTCCGCCGATATCCGTTCTGGTATGCGCGACTCAAGCGTCTCGAGCTTCTGCGGATCCGCACGCCAAGCCCCACTTTCAATCATGGAGCTCTGGACGGAGGGCTCGAGGTGTGCGTGATGTCGAGGTTGGAGAGAAAATACAGATTCGAACGTACCTTGCAGGTAATAGTCTAGAGACAATGTCGTCAGCTCATATTCGATGCGCCACTTGCAGTGCCTGCTAGATGATAAGAGCGCTACATACCTTGCCAACAGTATCCGCGGACATTGTTGCTGTGCTGTGAATTCAATGGGTATCTTAAAGTTGTAATGGAAAAGGGCAAAAGTTAAATAGGAGAGGAGAGAGGGGAAAGTCGGGCTACTCCAAGCTGTCGAGCGGCTCCGGGAGCTTTTATTTGGACGTGTGGGGTGGCTCCGACTACCACCGTCATATGCCCCTCCATGCCCCTCATTCGCGGCCTGAGTTCGGGCGTCGAGCCAGCCGCTCGCGCAACCCTCGCATTATGAGGCTGAAACTCGTAGTAGGCTCGGATCAAGCCCATCTTCGAGTAGTCTAGAAGCAGTTGCTTACCATTGGCCGCGACGTAGGGAGTAGTCGGGGCAAGTTAGCCAGATGGAGAGCGTCGAGAAATCCGACGCGTTTTCTTGGCAGGAAGGCTACGGACAGAGTTGCCGCATTGGGATGAGAGACACGAGCAACTATGTGAAGATACACGATTATAGCAATGTGTATCTGTGCTGTTGCAAACTTGCCTGGTATCGACGCCAGCTGTCTCAATGCTACTAGTTCACATCGCTCAACGCTTCGCTTACCGTACAATAATCAACTATCATGCATAGGTCCGTCCCCGAACCGCTGGATATACGCTATAAATGCAATGTCACTGCCGAACCCCAACCAAGCCAAGCACCCTATACTGTAGGGCTGCCAACCAGCTTCTTCGCATCTTCTTCTTCCACCCTTTCTGGCGTTGTCACCCCGCTTGCCGTCTTGTCTTTGGTGCTTTTGCTCTTACTTCTTAAGCGTCCCCAGCTCATACTCCTTCGTTTCTCATTGTCTTGTCCTTTGATGCCATGACTCCACCTCTTCCGAAGTGGTGGTCTCGTGTCATCCAATCCAAGGAGTTTTCTTAGCTCTGACACCTCAGCGTGGCCGCGAGTAGTTTTCATCCTGTGCGCCCATGTACATTCACCCTTCTCGAATATAAACTCTCCTCCAACCTGCTTGAAGTCGCCGCCCTTCAATGCGTTTTTGCCTGTACCCAGGCCTTGGAATATCGACTGCACGGAATTGATGAGCACATTGGTGTGCATGTAGTCGGGTTTTGTACCCAGATTGAAGGTGCGCGTCATGCCAAGGTAGTCGTAGAGCTTGCGCGTTGGATCTGCGTAGATAGGGAACGGACATGAAGTCGTTTCTGTGTACATTGGTATCAGCTCGGGACGTCCGCAGCCAATCACGGTTATAAAGGTTGGAGTCGGTAGCGCGAGGAGGTCGTCAGGCTTGATCGAGGACGAGAGTGTACGAAGATATTCTTGACAGTTCTGTGATTGGTTAGGTTCATGGTCTTGTGCGCTTGACTAATAGTAGCGACTGGAATGGAGTGCTCACTCCGCAGAAGAAGTGCCTGATGAATATGATCAGTTGCCTGCGCGCAACATGAGGCGCATTGTACAACTCCTTGAACGGCACACTCTGGCCCTTTGCATCTAGCACCAGCAAGTCTTCTACCCGCTTCAGGTCCTTCTCTGTCGGTAGGTCATTGTTGACGTCCAGAGTGCCTTCAAACTCTTCCTGTCCTTTCTGGAGCACCGGCGTCTGGCTTGTAGGTGAGAAGGGGGGAGTTGAAGCATCTGGCGTATCGGTCGAAATAGAGACTTTGGGTTCGGTTTGGGGGCCTGATTGTGATGGCGGCGGTGAGGGAGGTTGGGCGCTTAGTGGGTGCGGCGTGGTCGTAGTAGCAGCAGGCGGAGGCGCTGCGTCGGTCGCTTTGCTAGCTGAAGGTTCCATGCTGAAGGTATTGTCGAGCGACTGTGAACGTGGGCGCGCAAAGTCGTGTATGTAGGCGTTCAGCTTCACGGAAGCCAGACGTGCCGAAGCTAGAAGCCGTTGGTGGGTAGGCGATCGCTTCAAGGGGGCGAAGCAACGCCGTGCATACGAGCTGAAAGGGTGAAGTATGAAATCTGCGAGGTCAGCAATCAATGAGCTCGTGTCAGTGAATGTGCTAAATCAGATGTGATTGCTCTGCGGGCCAAGACATGGCCGGAGCTGCGACAAGTTTCGAGACACTGAATGCAGGAACACGACGACGTCAGCGGCTAACGGAACTTGCTGTGTACTTTCTTTGTTGCGTTAGTGCAGGGGCAGAATGGATGATGCGCCATCCATCTCCTATGGCTTCTTCTGGACAAAAGTCCTCAGCTGTGATGATCACATAGGTATTCTTCGCGCGTTCGACAATGCTGGCGGGCTGGGTTGGTGCTTACTCTTGCTTCACGTGTCTCAGGCACTTGCAAGGATTCTGACGCTAAGCGACAA
This sequence comes from Neocucurbitaria cava, assembly GCA_027946455.1. Taxonomy (NCBI): domain Eukaryota; kingdom Fungi; phylum Ascomycota; class Dothideomycetes; order Pleosporales; family Cucurbitariaceae; genus Neocucurbitaria; species Neocucurbitaria cava. The sequence goes on along the minus strand of JAPEUY010000002.1, from coordinate 828,910 downwards.
GCCTCGTACTGCATCTGGAAAGTGCGTTCTCTCACGTCAACAAAACCGAACACACCAATGACTTTGCTTTAATCGTCCATATCGCGGGCTACACAGTACAATTGACCCTCTTCATACTGAGGTGATTGATGGGCGACATGTGCAGGGCTCCGAATGTTTCGAGGCACTCCTGCCAGATTGCTGATCCCCCTTGAACCAGCACACCACCACCAGCCAGCGAACCTCAGAGATAGCTCACGTTTCCTAAACAAGCTTCACCTTGATACGGACCAGAACATCCTCATACTTCTTGTACTCCGGAAAGTCGGTACCCTGGCAATCTCTCTTGACTTGGACGGCTTTCGACGCAGCCACTTCGGCCATTTTGAGATCGCCATTGAACTCGCATATGAGTGCTAAATCGAGGAAGCTGCATGTTGTCAGTTGAGGAATCATCACTTTGGCCACTCCACTGAAGTATAATATAACTCACATGCTAGCCAACCTGGCTGTGAAGTCGCCCTCTTGGCGATGGAGAGCCGCAAGTTCGAGCAATTTGCCAACAAGGGTGGGTTGCTTCGCACCCTCATCTAAGCGCGACCCACGTAGAAACCGAGTCTCTCTCTCGAGTTCCTGTAATCTGAAGCGTCTAAGGGCACTCTGGTGTGCGAGTGTGGTCTCGTCGTCCTCGTCCTCGGTACAGGCTCGGCAGTCGCAGGTGAAGCCGTAGTGCTTGAGTTCCCAAGAGCGAAGCGACTTATCGTGAGTCATGTCGCAGTATGAAAGTGTGATCTCTTCGTCTTTGGATACGTTATTCATAATGTGGATCGTTTCCTTGCCGATGCCGGAATTCCAGGTAAAGCAGGCGTTAGGATTGCAGCTGTGATTGAACCTCGCTGCATTTGGGAAGATTGCCGCTCCCTTCTGCCACTCCATGCAGTTCGTCTGGAAGATGCTAATTAGAGAAGGCTCCTTAGCTACCCTGGCATCGTGCTGTTCCTGTATACGTTGACGCTCCTTTCCATGTACTGTTGGGTGGATCTGGGAAGGCCATGCTTTTGGGTCTTGTCCATGACCCGAGTGCAGCGACAAGTAAAGGGCTTTTTGCTCTGTTGACAACTTCTCGAAAGCCTCTTCGATGTCAGATTGCATATAGGCAGCCATAGGCACGACCAGTAGTGGATCTTCGGCTAGGATTCGAGTTCCGCGTTTGATCGCTCTTAGAGCGAAGCAGCCATAACCTTTGCCAGGAATGGCTCGGACCTCATAGTACTCATTTTCTGTAATCGTGATTAGTTCCGCATGTGCAATTGAGTTTTTATGTGCAGCTTACTGGTAGCTTTAAGAACACTGCTCTCGAAAGCCATATTTGCCAAGTTCGGTGGTGGAAGATAAGTAAGATGTCTGTAATGATCGATAAGAGAGCGCTTCAAGGTGTGGATGTGGCGAGGAGCGTTTGTTGCGCAGAGCAAACGGTGAGTGTGAGGCCGATGCTCGTAGCTTCCTCATATGCGATCTAGCAACAACGACAGCTCTATCGCAAGAAGGCTCAGTTTACTCACCTCTGTCCTTTTACTAGGACACTGTAATTAGACCTGAGATACCACTCGGCCGCTACAGTAGGTGAAAGAACTGCAGGTATGCAAACGTGCTGCCACTCCCAAAGTCCTAGCTAGGCTCCAACCATCTCTCTTACCACTTCACTGTGCACATCGGGTTTGTGCATAATTCTGACAAACTCCTTCATAGCAATTAGTACTAGGATACTTTCAATACTATAATTCAAGTTAACGAAGTCAAATCATTGATACTCTAAGCAAGCTAAAGGATATTCGATCGCGGCTGAAGTAAAATTACAGCAAAAGCACGCTTGCCCACTCAATCACCTTGCCTAAATAACCAATAAAGTCTTCTCATGTTCTCGCCAATACTTAATTCGCAAAGTCGCCTAGATTCCAAGCACTAAATCATGACTGCATGCCCACTCATCTTGCCCAGCTTGGGCTATTCATTGTCCATCGTTTAGCCGCTACCGCCGTGGTAACTACACTTCTTATTCACTTTTCGCTTTTCGTGTACGACCATGGCTGATCCCGTGCAGTGGGATTTGCATGTGTATTCGATTTTGACTAGCTCACATCCACAGGAGTGTACTTCGATCCAGGTGTTGCACATTGTGGGTTTGAGAGGTGTGAATCGACAGTTTAATGTATACTAGTAAGGCTTTTTCTGATTCTTGTAAATGGTTTGTAGATATGTATGGCTTTGTTGTGTAAGAAGAAGTTATAATGTAGGAGCTGTCCTTATATTACTTGTGTAGACTTCACAGGCGTAGACTAATCAACGCTGTCTTGTGTCCGTGAAGATAGCCATCGTGCCTTCAAGTATCAAGACTTGAAATACGCCCTGCTTGATCCTGGAACTCTTCACAGCGGTCAGAGCTCCGAAAGTTCCTGAACCCAAAAAGCAAAGATACACATCGTCATTGGAGAGTAACCATACAGATCACGCAAGTGATCTCCGAGTACATGAGCACGTTACACATTTTCACCCACCACAACCACTGAATCTATGCCCTTAGTATGTCGATGGAATAATGTTCAATCGCCCACCATCAATGACCAAAACATTACCATTGATATACGCTCCAGCGCGGCTCGTGAGAAATAGCACAGCTCCTGCCATATCTTTCACATCACCTACTCGCTGCTCCGGTACGAAGTCTTTCGGCCAAGCCTCTTTGCCTTCTCCGCGCTGCTTGATCGTCTCTTGCGTCATCTCGCTCGGGAACACTAAAGGTTGTCAGGTCCAATGCATGACAAGCTTGTGAAAAGAAGGAAGCTTCGGTCAACTTACAACCGGGCGCGATGATATTCGACCGAATGTCATACTGCACTAGACTTGTCGCAAATTGCTTCATCATATGCACAACCGCCGCCTTGGAGCTGCCGTACGCAAATCCAGCCAACGGCACCCTATTGAATGCGCCAATGCTGCTCACTGCGATTACTTGGCTCTTTTGCTCGATGTTGCCAGCTTTGTTGCCCTTGTCGAGCAATTCGAGAAAGGCGACGATCGTGTAGAAGACAGCTGTCGAGTTGACGTTGTAGGTATTCGTGAAGTCGTTAGTGTCCCAATTGTAAAGATGGGCACGGTAGTCCGCGAGTGAAGCACCTTTGTCGAGGCCCTTGAGAGACGGTCCAGTGATACCGGAGTTGGCGACTACTAAATTGACGTAGCCGGACTTTTGGGCAATGTGATCGACAGCCGCTGATAGGTCGGACTTGGAGGTCACATCTGCTTTGATGGGATGAATGTTGCCCTGTTTCTGCAGTCACGAGTTAGAATGTGTTCGGAGATGTTTGGTATTTGTTAGCCCGTACTGCAGTGCTAGCTGCTTTCTCCAGCACCTCTTGTCGTCTTCCAAGAATATACACAATAGCGCCGTTTGCCTCAAGTGCTTGAGCTATCATCAAGCCAATACCTACGTGATCATTAGTCTATATGTCATCAAATGCAACGATGTCGCACCTGTTCCTCCACCAGTGACCACTGCGACAAGGTCCTTGACGTGGAAGAGAGTTGAAAGATCGAGGTCGGCCATGGCTACAATTCAAGAAATAAGGGAAGAATATCTAGTTGTTTTATCTATTCTTTAGGATGTTGGAGCCAAACACCTCGACGTAAATGATGTTGCTCGCTAGTAGTGGAGATTCCAAATCGTGTAGGTGAGGTAAGTACTCGGTGAGCGAAGCAGATGTTGTCATTCAAAGTACCCCGCCGTGGCGCAATTACTCCCCGTTTGCAGCGGGATCCAAACGAGTCAAGAGTCTCGAGAATTAATGGATCTCTTTATACTAGGGCTTTTTGAAGGTGCAGGCTCAGTAAATACTTGCTAAATACATATATATATATATACCATTGTCTTCATTCACCTGAGAACTGTTTGGTTCGACTATGCTACTCTTTTGCTGTTGACCTCGTATTGCTCTTCGTCCGCGAAGTGGTGGGGATGAAGAGGGAGCGCCATTTGAGACTACCTAAGTTGTAGATACCCTGGCTTCTCCAGGGAGCACACATAGAAAGGAAAGAGTGTGAAAATAGTCGAATGTCGAGCGAGGTAGGCCCGTACTTTCCCAATCGGGAAGTGTGGGGTTTTCCATCGCTAGCGTAGGCAGCACCATTGCTTACCCTACGATACAGCACACAAGCACATTCTCACTCTAACACTCTGTTCAACGCGAAATGGGCATTGCACCGATCGAAAACCTTCCGGTAGAAATCCTCCAGCCTATCTTTTTCGCTTCCGGGTACAATGTCGCTCTGCTCAGAGCTTCAAATCGTATAGCCCTTCAACTTTCGAGCGAATACGTATACAACCCCATCTGCGACAACTACCTGACGGGTGTTCTGGACAATCGTGTGGAGCAATCTGCAGCTCAGACATACATCTTCGCGAGTCGATGGATGACCTGGGCCTTCTTCAAGTCCTGGATTATCCGCAGGTTTGGTCCAAAAGGCTGCTTGTGTGATGCTTCGCCTGACGAAGGATGTTTCGATGCACAATGGCCCCCAGATTTCGATGACGCTGCTACAATAGTTTTTTCTCGTAGTCACCTACCAAGATTAGCCTTTATTAAAGGTCGCATCCCGAAGAAGCTATTACAAGGACCCTGGACGCAAGACAAGATACAATTCCTGCGATTCATTCTGTGGATTACTAGTATGACTGTCGATTGGAGAGATCCGGAAACTCGACAAATCGCCATGAATGGGAGGAAACAAGCCATTTCAGAAAGAAACTTAGAAGCTGTCGAGTTATTCAATCATAATTATCGGTTGGGCAAAGCGGCCGACTTATCAGTCTTACGCTTTGCAGTCCTAGAAGCGGGATGCGATCGATCGATCGTATACGACATTTTAGATACAGCCAATATGTGGGGCACGCGCGGGTTTTCCTGGGACTGTGTTGAGCTCGATCAATGGTGCAAAGACCGAAATAAAGAGGGCGATTCCAAAGGGCAGTGGTTACGAACAAAATTGGACGAAGGCCTCGCAATCAGGAGGCATGGCCAGATTGGGGAAGGAGAGTGGTCTGTCTCCAGAAGTGTAATCGACGGCAAACTTGATCCCATGATGGGTGATTACGACGGTGGAATTGGGGATCGCCTTATAGTGAACAACCTCCCATGGAACAAGGTTAGTAAAGGCTCATTCTACTACAGATCTTCTACTTTCTTCACTCTCGGATTTCGATACATCTTATATCACATACAAATATAGGAAACCTGCTCAATTTGGGAACTTGCTCATGTACTTACCAAGCTTCGGATGTAAGCTCTGAGCCTATAATGGTAAGTTTGACACTCATATTGTCGAGCGCGCACCGTCTACAGCCAGTCGTCGCACGCTCAGGATGCTGTAAACAAACACTATACCAATGTACCACCTTCAATTCATCTCTCACTCTTGGCAACTTTTCACACTACGCATTGTCAATTTAGCTAGTAGCTAACGTCGTCAAAAGGTTAACATTCATCGCGGCTGGCTTGTCGTACGTCGATTATGCGCCAGCCACGTCGTCACGCATAACATACACTGGCCTACCGTTATGCTACAATCAAGGCCCCGACTGTATTCTGGCCATTTCAGGCATCGGCTGCTGGAATGTCGGGATGATCCTGAGTCTCCTACTGCTAGGGTTGGGCTATGGCTCAAGCGACCTGTGTCACGCCATTTCTTAGTCTCGTCCACAATCGACTTTACTGACTATACGTACTAGAAGTATCGCTCATTCGGGTGGTGGTATCAGCTCGCGAGGGGCCACGCGAAGACAGGTCTCCACGGCCTGGCGCGAGAAGATCTCGGCGACTTTTGGAAATATTCTCACGGGCAACACCATGCATGTCGGGGTCAGATGCGGCGGATACCTCACTTCTTCTGGCTTGACATGTGGATACCACAGACGAAGAACCCGCCGACAAGGATCGTCTAAGTTTATAAATCGGATACCTGGTTGGTTACTCCGTCTCTTCCTGCGTTCTATATTTGCAAATGGCACCATGAACAACTTTTATCTTCATAGCTTACTCCTATCGTCTCGCTTAACATAGCCATCAACAGCCCTGATCTTCACCGTCTCCACACCACCAGCTCTATCCTTCTCAGTCTGCTTTTCAATTCCCGACTTTTCAAACTCCTCAGCCGCTTTCCACCCATCTAATACGTACACCGCTCTCACACTACTCGACTCCTTATCCTCCGCCGCCACGAACACATGGAATCCCTTCACGCTACTCAGCGCGCGCTCTCCTGTGCTCTTCCACCCAGATAGCGCATTTGCCGTTGTACCAGCCTTATAACCAACGTTTACGAGCAGAATCGCGGGATTCGATGACACCGGCACTGGGGACTCAGACGTATTCTTTGCCGCAACAAAAGAATTGTGTACTTCAGGCGCTCCGGCGAGGACATCGCCGGTGGTGAAGAGGTTGATGAGGTCTTGGACCGGTTGCGTTGCTAGGTGGGCGTCGGATGCTGCTTGTGATGCATACCTACACCAAATAAGCTAAAAGAGTCGCGAACTGGGGAGATACTCAAAGACGTACTCTTCGATCATGTATATCTCGGTTTTCGTCGTATCATCAACAGGTAGCGCGCAGACATACGCAAGGACTTCCGGCTCATTGGGGTTCGTGAAAGCGATGACCTTGCGGAATGCGTCGATGGCCTTTTCTCGGGCTTCGGGGCTCTTGAAGGTGAGCTTCGCGGTCGTGAGTATGCCTGTCATCTTGGATTTCTTCGAATTATGTTTTCAAAACCTTCCCCTACGACGCGTCCCCGAGTTTTATTTTATGAATCCTGAACCCGGTAGAAACCCCGCGCTGCTCGGAATCGCGATTCCGACGTCTCGGAACAGGAGACCCGCAACTTGGAGATGCAAGCATTCCTCTCTGGCTTGTTGTGCTTGTGGGGTTTTTTGAGCACCTTGCATGAATTCGGGCTAATGATTCAGGACGGATACGATCTCTTGCTGCGTGTTATGTAATTTTGATTGGTTGCACAGCACATCGCGAATGCACGTGGTTTCGCGTGTGTCTTGACGTCACCATCCTCGCTCGATCTGCATTCAACCTACATTACGCGCCTCACGATGGCACTCGACATTTACGTCCTCAACAGAGCATTCATTCTTCGCACCACCTTCGCTCGTTAATGTCCCTCCCAAAATGCTGGCGCTCCCTCCACCCGCTCTTTCCCTATAAACGACGCGTATACTTCTCTTCCACCACCATCACCACCGCCACCACCAACAATAACGTCCCCTTCAACTTCTTCTCTAGCACCACAGCGCCAACCATGTCTTCGACCTCTCTCACCACCCCTCCCAACACCTTCCCCGCAGTCCCCTACACCCCCACATACTCGCAATGGCCCTACAAACCCACCGACTTCCAACGCGCCGACCCGTCCGACGACCGCATCTTCTACCGCCAAGCACGCCTCGTCACGCACATCGACAACCCCGCTATCCGGCGTCTAACAGCCTACTACGACACGGTGCTCCCCCGCAACGGCAGGATAATGGATATGTGCACGAGTTGGAAGAGCTTCTATCCAGCCTCAGTGGAGCAAGCGATACATAAGAGGGAGTTGGAGGTATATGGTGTGGGCCTGAATGCAGCAGAGATGAGGCAGAATGCTGCGTTTGTGGATGAGAGGTATTGGAGGGTGCTGGACTTGAATAAAGAGCCGTATGATGTTAGGGCTGGGTGGGAAGATGGGGGGCAGAAGTTGAGGTTCGATGCTGTGACGTGTGTGGTTAGTATTGATTATTTGGTTGAGCCGTTAGAGGTGTGTTGGAAGTTGTTGGATGCGATGAAGGAGGGAGGGAGAGTGCATTTGGTCATTAGTAATAGGTGTTTTCCGGATAAGGTTGTTAGGAGGTGGATGATGCTGAGTGAGCAGGCTAGGTTGGAGTTTGTTGGAGGTGAGTCATGTCTTGTTTCTTGGTAACATCCTGCGTTTTTGCTAATAGCGTAGATTATCTTCAGTTTGCGGGCTGGAACAATGTGGAGATTGTGGACTTGTGTGCGAGAGATGAAGAGGGTAGGAGAGTTACGGATGATCAGGGGACTGTCGTGCTTGATTCACCTAGACTGCCTAGTCATCTTGACCCGCTATGGGTTGTTAGAGCTACGAAGAGTACCTCGAAATAGGACCATAGCTCTGAAAACCTCTGCATGGGCCACAGTTTAAATCAGCAGGATGGAAATGTTTCCTCTGTTCCTTCATCCTATTAAAAGTTTGAAAGGTTTATGCATGTCCCAGCATTCGATCCTGAGTTCAATTCACAAGCCTGGCTACAACAAGCTCCCGGGTTGTCTAGGGTACACGGTCCGCCGTCGGCTACGCATACTGGGGCAGGCGTTGTGCATGTCGTTGTTGTGGCAACAACCTTGGACGTCTGAGATCAATTAGTTGAGAAATCAGATGCATGTCTCCATTCATGAGAGATTGGGCCGAAGCGTATTTAAGAGGGAAGAAACTCACAGAAGTAGCGGCAGTAGCTGTAGTAGTCGTGGTGGCCTTCGGTGAGATGCTCAAACAACTGCACCCTTCCGACACTTTAGCGCCGGCGAAGGCTGCGAGTAGTTTGAGAACATCGGTGCGTTTCTCGAGATCAGCTGGCGCCGCAACTTCTGGCTCCGCGAACGGGTAGCCTTTATAGCCGCGAGGCGTGTGTCTTTTTTGAATATCAGGTCCAGGGTTGGCCGGACATGATGAGCTGGTGACGACAACAGTCGATGTAGATGTGGTGACGGTGCTATGATATCCATGTTAGCAACAAGCCTTGAAGTTTGTGGTCAGTGATAAACTCTTACGTGACAGGTGTGGTAGTCGTGGTTGACGTCTTTGTTCCTGGGATTTTGAGATACGAGCTGCAGAAGGAGGTTGCTGGTGGACCGAGTTTCTTGAGGACACTAAGAGCCCCAGTCACCTTCGCGCAATCGGCCCGCCTTTCGAAATCTGGAGCTGCAGTAGGCTGGGGGAAGGCCGCAGCTGTGCTAGCTATGCCTAGAACTAGAAGTTTGAAGGACACCATGGTGACTGATGGGAAACTTCGTCGAACGAGTACAGTGAATGATGGCGGACTCGGATTGCTCCCTCAGGACGACTTGGAAGGCTTGATCTTATACCATTTGCTGCAGGTACAGTATAACAGAGCAGCTGGAGAAAGCGCCCTAAATTCAGCCATCGAGCGCCCCGAGAAGCTTGATCAGGGCATGTGTTGCGTGCCGGTAAGGATCTTCGCCTTCTCCGCTTTGTGCTATTGGCATCTCATCGTACATTGGAGCCTGAAGTTGAATCTCGACCTTTGACATGCCAGCACCATAAATAGTTATGGCATAGCGAGGTGGATCCTAGCGTTGTTAGTTCAACATGGGTTGTCAGTTAACCCGGAATATCACCTAACCGAGGTATCTAGTCTCTGAATCGCCTGCAGATCTACCAATTGAGATCTCGACGGTAGTCCGAATCTGTCTGAGCTATCCCCATTGGGAAAAATGTGTGGAACAAGGGACAGCTGAACTTAGTCGACTTCGCCGTGTAAAGAAGAGCCACGACTAGGTGATATGTGCTTGAGCTGTGAACCAACGTGGACCGGTAGTCCAGGCCGCGTAGAGACTTGTGTAGTCAGCAGTGAAGAGACGCAATGGTGACCTCCATGTACAGTCATACTTCAGCGTGCGTTCGCAGACAATTGCAAAAACACTGCGTTGAGGTGGTCGGCGACGCTCCAAACAAGCCGTGACACTCGAGTCAGAGTGACAAGCAATATGAATATCTTCACGAGAGAGCAGCCGCTGACGATTCTGATCCAGGCTCGGATATCTAGTAGGGCATCGAGATCAGGCCCCAAGTACCATTGGCACGGGTTTGGCATGGGTGACCGCCTCGGCTGGCATGCCTGTCGTATTCATTCCAGTGCACGAACTCGGCTGATTTGATGCTCAATCACCGGTTCGCCCGCCAGGAACAGGGATATGATCTGACGTTCAGTCACCTTTACGGACAGCAAAGTAAGGAAACTCTCAAGTCGAGATGAGGTTGTGCTTGCTATAGCCTGTAGTAGTAGAACATTCTTGGCTCGGGGGTCGGCTCGGGGAAGAACTTGCCTTATTTAGGGCAAGCTAGCCAAAAAGAATTGCATCCCCAAGACAGCCGATAATAACGTCGATCTGCCTCTTGTGCATGAGTCTCAGTGCGGATATTGTAGGTGGTAGGTTAAGTCAATGCTGGTAGCGACCCAGCATTTAGTCCGTGATGTTCGGAGTCGGATGATGTCATATATCTCTTTTACGGAAGGAAGTACCAGCTCAGATTTGTGGGTCATTGATTGAATTATGTATACAACTTAGAATGTATACAGTGTTAAAAATAGTAGGAGATGTCTCCCCGCCAGTGGAAACACGCGCCATATCTATACAAGATGACGACTAATATAAGTAACAGGTGAGCGACCGAATCCGTATACAGCATATACCGGCCTTATCAGACCAAGCGGATGTCCATTAACTCCCCAACCAATCCAAGTTATCATGGCTCCCGCTCTTAGTTTCGTTTAGACTTCTTCTATGACTTCTTCCCGCCCTTTCGCTTCTTCACTCTCGATCCAATCGTGCCCTGGTCTTCCGCCCTTGTCCCTTGTTGAGGAGTAACCGGCGCCTCAGCCAGGACGCTCTGCATGCCATTGACCGCTCCATTCTTCTCTTCCTTCAGCTCCTTCAGCTCCTTCTCCCTCTCGGCAACCTCGTCGTCAGTGGGCTCGTATTCACTCCTATCGTCATCCGCATCCCTATACACAATGAAGCGATACGCGATCCTGCAGATAAAGAACCACCAGAAGAGATTGACCAGCTGCAAGGATGCGAGGAGGGCGAACGTGATGTACTGAGAGATCCAGCACTTGTATTGTTGCGTCTCCCAGTTGAGCTCGAAGGGACCGACCGTCTTGAAGGTGGTGAGGATGGAGTAGAGGATCTTGAGATTGAGGTAGTGACGTGTGTAGCCCCAGATACACATGAAAATAAAGAAGTAGGGACCGACGACGATGGAGTCGACATAGTTGAGGCACTTGGACGTCTGTATTACGTCAGCTTGATCCTTTCCCAATGATTGAACAGGATACTTACTGCCAAAAAGAAATCCGAGATATCGTGCGTAACATACACGGCGATACCCATGTATGTGAAATGGAAGCGGTAACTCAGCCAGATCAAGCTAACGGTGATGATATGGTGCGCAACTAGCTCCTTGAAATCCTTTCGCGGCTTCTCCAGCATGAGCATAAGAACGATAGCCTGCTGCGCCCAGTAGCTCGCCTGCAGAAGATAGTAGGCTTTGAATATGGCGTCATGTGTCCGGTGTGGAAAGTCCTGGTACATGCCCGTTGGGCTAAAGTACCACACGGGTGTTCGCGACATGACCCAGACGCCGAACGGACCATATATAGAAAAGTAAAGTGCCGTGTACGCTTGCTCCATGAATCGCGACTGCTTCGCACGGCTCTTGATCCCACAGTATATGGCAAAGGGCCGAATCAATCTCTGCATGCAAAACTCGCGCGTGAAGCTCAAGACTATGATATAGAATCCCACGAAGGCGAAGTCCTGTATGCCTTTGCCATAGTGTGTGGGCGCGTTGGGGTCTGCTCGGACCGCGGCTGGTATGAGGGGGTCGTTGCGGTCAAGCGGGTACGAGAGGAAGATGCAGGCGGACAGCGGATTCGAAGCATGTGGGTAGACGAGATATAGCGAAACGATGGTGACGGTTAAGATGAGGGGGCCGAGCCATGTGTGCCGTATGCACGCGCGCTTCAACTTGGTCCAGTAGCGACGCATTGTGCGCCGTTTGGAGCGGCGAGTCGATTTGTCGGCTTTCTTTGTCGTAGTCAGCACATGATGAATACTCGGCAGCTGGCAAGGGACTCTCGCGAACGAGGCTCACGAGTGAAGCCAGAAGGGGAGTACGGCGGACATACCAACTCATTCAGCATCGCCGGGCTATTCAGGGGCGGGGTCCCCTTCCTGTTCGTTGCAAAGGAAGGCACATCCACATCGCCTGGTACATCTGCGCCTAGTCCGCTGGACTTTCTTCTCCGTCGCGTTGTGCCATTTGCGCCGCTATTCCTCGGGAGCGATCCGTTTAGCGGAGGAAATGGTTCCGTCATCTTGCGAGAGCTGGCGGCACGACAAAATGGGGTTGTCAGCGCTGAGGTCTCTCAAGCGCACGTATAGAGTGAAGAAACTATGCAGGGACCTCAAGAAGAAAATCGCATATGCATTCAAGGGCTGCCGGCGGGCTCGGATGCTATAGTCCACGCTCCTTTTTGTAATTTGCGAACGGCAATGCCAAGACCTCCGAATGTGGATCCATTGGCGCATCAACTACCAGGGGGCTTAGGTCAGCATCAGATGGGGAATTGCTGACTTGCAGCTTACATTTGGTGTATTTGGGGCTTGTTGCTTTGCGCGCCAAGATAATCGCATGCGTAATGCTTGTATCGAACTTGGGTACTTTGACATCAGTATTTCGGTTCGTGTACTTTAGTGAGGCAGTGTTCAGTCAACTGAACATCACATGTCAAAAGGCAATAATCGTTGAAACAGTATTATGTTTATGATTTCATTGTACCATGTGATACGCTTGCGAAAGATGCATGCATTGTAGTACGAGTCTTACGCAACATACACCATAGCCCAAAGCCGCGTCATGGTTGACGTTCTGTCACCGCGCCAGGAACAGCTTCCAACCGTATCGTTCAATACGAATACGGTGACCACCATCTCTGCACCTGCAATCTCATTCGATCGGCCTTAGCCTGCTACCTGTGTGAGTTGTAGTCTTTTTTAGACTCGCAACTGCAGACACCGGAGTGCCATTTGCTTTGGCCTGGCTGATCTTCATCCCAGCATTCTCCAAATCACGCCCAAGTTCAGCAGTTGGCGTACCAGAACTGCTTGCCGTCATGGTACTATCCATGCTTCCTTTCCTAGATAGGATACCATCTTGTCGAAGTAATCCTTTAATGCCGCCTGCCTTTCGCGCTGGCAGTTCGCCTTTGCCCGCAGTGGCAACGTAGAGGAGGTATTTGAGATTGGGCAAAGTATGTCGAATGTCAACCGGTCGTAGCCCGAGAGCGTTCGACATGATCTCGATGTTTTTGTTCAAGAGAAAGACACCGTATTCGAAGCGATAACGCACCACGCCTTTCATATAGAGTGGATACGTGCGGAGGTTATTCTGGTTGTTCTGACCTATGGCGAGCGGATCATCGATGGTAGACGTCGATCCATGTAATGATATTGGGTATGGCAAGATGACAGACAGATAAGGCGAAAGCGAGTTGACTACTTGAGCCACATAACCCAGTGCTGCTGCCGTAACGTCTTCTTTTGCATCGTCGAATAACGAGTTGGGTAGAAGTAGACCTCGTATTGTGAACGCAAGCGATTTGCCTGGGACTGGCTCAATGGGAAATATTTTGAGCAGATCTTCGCAAATTCGCCTTCGCTGTCCGGTCACGTCTTCCTCAATCCTCTCCACGAGATCTTGGATCTCTCTGCGCTTTATTTTGCATTCGGGGAGCTCGGCATCCACTTTTAATTGCTGCTCTCGACCAGCCTGAATCCTCTCCCTACGATATTGAATGTTTGCTTGGAGCTCGTCACGTCTCCTCCTCACAGCCACAACTCGACGCTTTTCGGCAATCACAGCGTCTTGCACGGTCTTCAAGCCTTGTTCCGATTCCGGGACCTGTTCGACGGTGCCGATGACGTCTCTGTTGGTTTCTAGAATGCTCTCAATCTCGTCGGCAATGCGATCTCTTGTAGCTATTGCATCCTGAATACAATCATCTAGCGTCGACAGCCGCATTAGGGCGTCGTAGGACGAAGATGTAAGTACGCGGCCATCTGGGTGCTTCTTTGGTGGGGCGAGGACTTCGTGACGTGCGCGTTCCTGCACTGGTAGATCTGTGAAGCTGGTGTAGATACCATCTGTCATATGGAACAGTATACAGTTCTGTGGTAAAGGATGCCTAAATTTTCCAAGCGATTTACCGATGAACTGTAGTGACCTCAGTAGCACGGTGTACTGCATTAGGTACTGCCAATTTGCCATATCTTCGCTCATGGCCCATACTCGAACGGTCAGCTTATCGAGTCGCGTGACACCGGGCCCGCATGGCCCGAGATCGAAGAACTTGAAGTTGGGGTTCATAGCCTTCTCTGCGACTTCAGAAATGTACACGGGATCTTTCTGGCCTTCGACATGTAGTGTGAAGAAGGTGTCCGCCATGCGTCCTGCGGTGATGTCTTCTAGCTTCTTCTGGCGAGTCAATGGACTCGCATTGGACCACTCCATTGTCATTCGCCTTCCCAATCCTCTCCCGCCTCCTGGCCTGGTGGGCTTCGTTGGGGTTGTGGGTTCGCGCAGACGACCATTGCTGCGTCGTGCGGCATCGTCGGGAGACTTGAGGTCGCTCGATGAGCGAGAATGCGTCAGACCCTTGCTTTCTCTCTGCGCGAGTGCCTTGGTAGGCGACTTGAGTGTGCTGGGTATTGCTTCATCGTCGATTGTTTTGCCGCGGGATCTCGAGGGAGAGGTGGTAAGTGTCAGATTGCGAATAGTGATGCCTTGGAGGTGCCTGAGCTTGCGATTCTGCTCGTATTGTCAGCTCCAGCTAACACTGCCATCCATCTGGTAGATAGCACGCACATATGGCAGTAGCCATGGCCGCTCGCGGGGTGGAGGAGCTTCGGGCTGGCCGGCGGCTTGGGTCGTCTGCTCATGGACAGCCATACTGTCGCAGTTGTGTTGACAGACGCGCCAAAGCTCCGCCAACAAGTCATGTTACGCATACACGTAGGAGCTCCATGTGCATAACAAACGCTCGTGGAGCCAGAAGCTCACGTATTGGAGTTGTCGTATGGAGGTATTGGCGTAGCGGAAGCGGTTCCACTTTCCACTTTCCGCTTCAGTCCGTGCGCAACTTCGCATCTTTTGCTGCCATTGCCATTCATCACGACCGCGACATCACCCATTGCCATCGCCAACAGCCACCATATACACGGCCATGCCTCGCTCCCTCGCCCGGCTGAGATACAGAGCGCCGCCAGTGCCCATCAACTTCTCCCGCATCGATGCCTCCCGACCACATCTCGAGGCACTCTTAGAGAAGCGGGTAGCGGCCTACGTTGTGCGCCAGTCAAACCCCCGTCATGTCAAACTGCAGGTCGTCGTGAACCCCAAGGCGAGACGGCAGGCGACCGGACAGTTTGTTCCCGCGCCATTGAAGCCGTACACCTTGCGGGACGTTGTTGATCCGGAAGGGAAGGCACGACATGGCGAGATCATCTACGTCTTTCGCAACGACAAGACCAACCAGATCATCTACTCGCTACAGGAACTACTAGATGTAAGAATCATTGGACTTACCCTGCTAATCGTTACTGATCGCCATGTAGAACCACCATCTCGCACAATTGCCCTTCATCGGCAAGCACTCAAAGCCGCCCGTCCTCCGACCTGACGAATGGCTACCTCATTGTGTCATCACCTTCCCCACCCCCGAGCAAGGCCACAGCGCCTTCCGGAAACTGCGAGAGTTCCGCAAGCTACACGAGCTAGCCTGGGAGAAAACAAACCCGGAGTACAAGAACCTGCCTCTCAAACAAAGAATCAAGAAAATCATGGATCAGCGGGCCAATATGGCGGCTGACTTGGCCGAGGTTCTGCGCCTACAGGAAGCGCACGGTGTAAAAATGACAGAAGCGCAAGAAGAGCAACAGCAAAAGGCAACTGAGTTCCTGGACAAGCGGTGGCAGTCAATTGATGCCCTGGCGAATGCAGCCATGGCCAAAGAGAGAGAGACTGATAATGTTAAGTGGTTGGAGCATCAAATACGGTCACACAAGATGAAACTCAAGATGAAGCACAATCAGAACGAGGCAGACCAGAAGCGTTTGCTAGCCGCGAAGCAAAGTCTCGAAATCCGCTTGGGGAAGGTCCAATATGCGCTGCGAAAAGCGGAGCAGTTCAAGAAGTTGCAGCAAGACCTAGCCAAGCAGGCGGCTCCAGCCGAGGTGGGGGGTGCAGAGACGAAGTTGGATGACTTGAAGGAACAAGCGCGCGTGCTACGTGAGGCTCTCGAGAATCCGGACCCCACTCGCTCAGCGGAAGACCTCGCCTCGGACGGAGAGCTCCTTGCGCAACATGAAAGTGAGATTACCGTCCTACAACAAGCTTTCGAAGCCAAGATACTGATCGGGACCCGTGATCACTACATCGCCCGCTCGGTGCTGCCGCGTGTGCTGAAGAAGCCCTTGCCAACACCATTCAGCCTCGAAGGCGTCAGCGTCCAATGGGCCGACATGCAAGATGCACTCTATGCGTCCGGTCAATGGTCAGAGAGTATCGAGCACGAGATTTTGGCGCTTAACAAAATCCGTGGGGAGGTTGCCTTGCTGTCCGCAGAGGAGTTCGAGATTGAGAAGAGTAACGAGGTTGGCAGGATCATCCGCGCGCTGCAAGGAAACGAAGAATCGTCGTCATACGATAGTCCACGGAGGTTGTTCGAGTCGGAGCCGGAGCCGGAACAGAAGAGGGGCATTTCCAGTTACTTGCCTCGATTAAACCCCTTCAAGAGCGCAACTGCATGAGGACCTTTGTATAGTATGTATGTAGAAAGACCGTTGTGTAATATACCACATGAGTGCATGCAAGGCCATTCGAAAGACTTAAAGTAACTTCATCGTATTAGACATCACCTGAAATAATCAGTGGAGAGTTATGCAGTTCCGACAGCCAGCTCTCCTGTCTTCCTCGCGAGTTCCTCCTCTTCCAACTTGAGGCTGAGTTTCTCCAAACGGCTTTGCAAGGCTTTCTCCGTCTCTTTGAATCTCTTCTCAAACGCCTCATCATCTTCAACATCGTTGTCTTCAAACTCCACGGCAGTCGGCGTCTTCTCTCCCTCACCACCCGTCTCCTCGACATTAACCTCATCACTTTCGCTTGTGTTCTCTTGACGCTGCTTCGCTAATAACGTCGCTAGCTTTTCCTGCTTCTCCTTCGTCGCCTGCGCCACCCTAGCCACAGCAACCTCCAACCTCTTCAAACTACTCTTCGGCCACACCTCCCTATAATCATACCCCTTCGGCGTCGACTTGGCGCCCTCCGGCAACCTCACCCAATCCACCTTACTCTCCACAAACGTATGCAAATCCGGCTCCATCAGGCTTGGAAAATCCAGCGTACCAACTCTCAAATCGCATACCGCTGCGCCCAACACGTTATTGCCCCACAGCTCTGTCTTGCATTTCGGACACGCGAGAAATCGGCCTTTGACGCCGGGCTTCTTCTCTTGGATCACGACCACGGGCTTGGTGGGCGAGATAACGCTGAGGTTGTAGGTTTCGATGTTCAGGAAGAGGCCGAAGGCGCTTCCTGTGTACTTTTGACAGTCGCCGCAGTGGCAGGCGTGGCAGAAGAGCGGGGACGTGAGCAGCCGGTAACGGATCGTGTTGCACGCACAGCTACCGGTTATTGATGGGAAGGGCTTGGGTTTGGACATGGCGTTTTAACTTTCAGGGCTCCAGGCGACTTTTGGTTGCTTGCTATTGATGTATTCTATTTGGCGCGATGTCACGTTGCTTGCGATAGAGTCAGAGGGTTGCGAGTGCGCATGACGTGCCTTGTCACGGTTGCACGTGCTTGGTGGATGTGAAATTGCCAAGCCGCTAGCTTAAGTTACACTTAGCTCGAACCTTATTCTTGATGCTGTGAACACGCCTAGAGCACATTATATGTAAGTATTTGATGATATTACATGTGACGCTCGCACTGAAGTTCCAATCCATGTCGATCCAAAAGCCTGCCCTAGCACTCGCGACATGGAACTCCTCAGGGCCATAACGACGAAACTCCTGGGTACACCTGGTCAACTTTGCGCTACAATGCTGACTGCATTAACGTTATATGTAGCTAATTGATTACGCCCCATCCTATTTTCTTCATGTACTTAAGCATTCTAGAATACACCTGTGGTCAGATTGCTGAAAGTCTAACGCCATATACTCGATTCTAAGTCGTTTCAATTCGTGACCATGGCCGACGTTATCATCGTGGGCGGAGGACTAGCAGGAACCGTAGTCGCATCGCGCTTGCACCAAAGGAAACCTTCGCTGTCAATCGTGCTCATCGAAGCTGGACCGGACCCTAGGGATCACGAACATGTCTTGAATCCAGCAGAAGCTGGACTGCTTCACTTCTCCGATCTGGACTACAAGTACTTCACCGTACCGCAGGAGCATCTTGACGGCAAGCCCAAATACAATTGCGCTATCAAAGCGCTCGGTGGCGGCACTGTCATAAACACTGGTGGGTGGGTCTTCAGCTCTGAGATTGACGTATAGCTGAGAATACAAGGCGGCTGGATCCGAGGAGATGCCCACGACTACGATGAATGGGCGCGCATCGTAGGCGATGAACGATGGAGTTACAACGGCCAGCTTCCATACTTCAAGCGCAGTGAGAAGCATTTTGATCCTGACGCCGATCCTGCGCAGCATGGTTCAGATGGGCCACTACACACTGGGTCTGTTAGCTCGACCGGTCGCAAATATCCGCTGCGTGAAACTATGCTTAAGCTTTGGTCGCGCCTTGGCTTGAAGTACATTCACGATCTTAACGATGGTCGACCGCAAGGAATCAGTGATCTCGTCGAAAACTGGAAGGACGGGAAGCGGCAAGTCGTGCAGTCTGTGTATCCACTGGAGGGCGTTCGAGTGCTTACTGACAGTATGGTCCGGCGTGCGATTATTGATGAGAAAAAGGTTGCCGTTGGTGTTGAGCTGGTCAGCGGTGAGATAATCAAGCTGAAGGAACATGGCCAAATCATTGTCTCTGCTGGTGCCTACCGAACCCCACAGTTCTTGATGCTTTCCGGTATTGGTAACGCTTCACATCTTTCCGACCATGGCATACCAACCGCCGTTGACCTACCATTCGTTGGCCAAAACTTGCATGATCACCTAGGTTTCTTTCGCTACTGGAAGCTCAGGCACCCCGAGAAAGGCCTTGCACTCGGGTCACCAGGTTTTGGTGGTCCAAATTACGATCTGGGTGGACCAGTAGACTTCTTAGTTCGAGCTCCAATCCCGGTCGAACCTCTTAGAGCCGCTATTGAGAAGGACGAAGGAACAGTCCCTAACGACCATCCACTGCTCAAAGGTCCGCGGACGCACTTAGAAATGCTCCTTCCCTACGCTGTATTAGGAGCAGAAACGCAAGGATTGCAGATCCCGCTAGATGGCGCATCTGTATCAACTTTCATCATGGGTTGTCTACCTACATCGCGGGGTTCCGTCGCATTGGCTTCATCTGATCCTACTGTCGCTCCCGTTATCGACCCAAATTACTATGCGACAGAGACGGACCGACACGTGATGCGTGAGGGCTTCAGAATGCACTCGCGCTTGATGTTTGAAACGCCTGAAGGCAAGGAGCTCGTCCACAGCGAGCATACACCGCCTGGATACCCAGTCCTTGGGCCAGACGCTTCGGATGAAAAGATCGATGCGCGAGTCAAGATGGCTGGGTCGACGGTCTTTCATCCCGGTGGCACCGCAGCTATGGGGAAAGTTGTTGATGGATCACTGAAGGTATATGGAACCAAGAATTTGCGCGTCGTCGACGCGAGTGTGGTAAGTAATTTCAAGTTTCGACATGTTCCTGTTGGAGAGCGCTGGGCTAACTTTGATTGGAGATGCCCAACCCGTTGGCAGCGCACTATCAAGTACCCGTTTACGGCAAGTCTAACATTCTGAACAATTATCCATATCTCACTACTGATCGTTCCTGTAGCAATCGCCGAACATGCTGTAGACATCATTTTGGAGGAGTGCTTTAAATGATCGTAACGTAGAGGTAAAACGGAGGATACATTTGCTCATAATTGAGTCAAACCTGCAAGTTGCTCCATATTGTGTAGGCTTAAGGAGGCTTGTTGGCTACTTACGAAAGAGCTTGTATCTTCTGAGTACTGGTTCTTCCCAGTACTCCAACGTTATATTTAACGTCTTAGCGCTGTGTGTCCACCATAACTAATTACTAAGAGCACAAGAAATAGCCCAAAAAGCTGGTGTAGATACACAAAGTGAGACTACTTATTGCGTTATATTGCGGCCTAAACTCGCGGCTATCATGGAGAGAAGGTTAAAACACAGAAAACAAAGCTCCTTCAACAAGCGTGACGAAAGGTGCCCTGAAGGTGCGTATTTTGATCGCGGTTGCCTGATTGCGACGTCAGAAAACGGCAAGGGCTAGGCCGTCAGTACGCCCGAGAGTCTCCATCCGAAACCCCTATTCCATACCACGACCAGAACAGCCAGGCAACGTGAGGGTGCCTACAGTAGTGCCGTTTGCTCAGTCTTGAATGCGATATATAAAGCTATCGCACTTGTTCTACAGAAGCCGTAGAATCTTCAACAACTCAATGGCGCGCACATCACAGATCCGCAAACAGCAAGCCAGCACGCCTGCATCCCAAGCGCAGCCCTCGAAGCTTATACAGCTTCCAAAACTGCTTGAATATCCTGGTCTTGGCTTGCCGCTTCGCCATAATGATCAGAACTTCAAACGCGGCTTTTACCCACTTGGCGCCCATGGCAGCTGCTCTGGCTCCCATTCGGACCTGATCCCCGTGCGAGAGCTCGCAATGATGGATGTCATGGAGAAGTTGACCGATAAAGAAGACTGGCACAAGAAGGTGTTCGATGATGAGATTGTAGCAAAATGGCGCAAGGAAGCTCTTGCAATCCCGGATGAAGAGTTTTGGAAACTAGCCATTAATGGAAAGAGACAGTGGTGGGATTCTAACGATGACGTGCGATTGCAGATAGATAGCAGCGGTGGGGTTGAGATGTCAAAAGGTATCATGAGCGAAGCCGCTTTCAGTTGTGTACGTTGTTACCCGTTCATCTTTTGGGCCTTACTGATGAGCACTAGTGCATTGAAGAATTGCGAAGCAAGGCTAGATATTTCGAAAAGACTGATATCATACCCACGCTCGATGCAAGTGCTTCAGTGGCAAAGTCCGATCAGATTGTCTCCCCAGAGCTCCATGAGTCACTCCGCAAGGCCTTCGACACGCTCAAGGTCGACCACGAGGTCTCGCCGGACTGGCATCCTAACTCCAACGACATGGTCCAAGACCTTGTGCATCCCTCCATGTACCCATTGGTCTACGGAAGAAGCCGTGGCTTCAAGGAAGAGTGCATTGGCGTAGTGGAAGCTATCGAGCATTGGGCGGGGAAAGGTGATCTCATTCCAAAGGATGACTGGGTACCCGATGCGAACGACCGCTACCGATATGGAGTCGGCTCTGGCACTGTCCCACCCAATTACTGGTCTGAGACATATCAATGGTTGCCAGCTAACGTAGCTTTCCAAGAGGACGGCAGCGTGAAATTTACCAGCTACATCAATAACCTGCATCCCACCAAGTACCCCGAGATCTACCGAACAACCGAGGACTTGGTCAAAACATCCTTGCCTCTCTGGGACCAATGCCTCACAATGGCTACTGGATATCAAAAGAGGGATGGCGCCGGGCGTACAGAGCCTCGTTTTGGCAAACCGGACAACCCGGAGTAAGTGGCTATTCTGCCCAATGCCTTAAGTACTTCTCTGACTGTGTGGAATATAGTGACGAGAATCCCGATAATTGGACTCCAGATATGGAGGACTGTGCACACGCAGAAGTTAGCGAAAAGGATCTTAGTGATCGAGGATACGACCCGAAATACTGCGGCGAAGAGGATCTCACAAGGTATAAGTGGGAAGTTGTTCGCAAGGCTCGGCTTCCCGAGCCTACTTTCAACGACATCGACTACGCCCGAGAGGAAGGAAAGCGGCTTGTCGACCGTTTCCGCGATTCCGGCCTCCAGATTATCGTAAAGATGGCGTCAATCGAGCTCACCCCGGAGAAGCCCGATTTTCCGGGTGGGGGCTGGCATGTCGAAGGACAGATGAATGAACACATCTGTGCCACTGCGTTGTACTACCTTGACAGCGAGAACATCACCAATAGCAGCCTTTCATTCCGCATGCAGACGTCTGCTTACATCAGCGACGATGAGGGATACAATGTTGGCCAGGATGCTTATCATTGGATGGAAGAGGTCTATGGTACGACACTTGGAAGCGGCGGTTCACCATGTCTGCAGAACTATGGGACTGTGGAGACACGTCAAGGTCGCCTACTGGCGTTCCCCAATGTCCTGTAAGTTACGCCTTGTTCACCATGCAACGGAACGACTGACATAGATGATAGCCAACACCGCGTCTCACCTTTCCAACTCATCGACCCTACTAAGCCGGGCCATCGCCGCTTCATCGCTCTTTGGCTTGTCGATCCAACCAAACGCATCATCTCAACAGCCAACATTCCACCACAGCAGATGACATGGTATGTTGACTCACTCCTCGGCTCCACTTCCTCAGCACGAGACGAAGCTCTCTCAAAACTACCACCTGAGCTGGTCGCACTCTTGGAGCAGCACGCTGTCACTGGAGCTGAGTCTACGGGGAATGCCAAGTTGCCAGCCGAGCTCATGATTATGGTGAAGGAGTATTTCGAAGCTGGGAAGGAGGCATTGCCCATGACTTTTGAGGAGGCAAGGGAGCATCGAGCGAAGTTGATGGCGGAGAGAGGCGCGTTTGTGAAGACGGCTGAGGGAGGATGGCAGCAGCACTCTTACAGTTTCTGTGAGCACTAGTCTCGACCTACTACTTGTACTAAGTATAAGCCTGGCGCCTACAACTAGGAAGCTGCCTTCCTGCCCGCAATGTGACCATTCTCGAGCCAGGA
The DNA here is from genome assembly GCA_027946455.1 of Neocucurbitaria cava. Taxonomy (NCBI): domain Eukaryota; kingdom Fungi; phylum Ascomycota; class Dothideomycetes; order Pleosporales; family Cucurbitariaceae; genus Neocucurbitaria; species Neocucurbitaria cava. Next base: position 805,995 of record JAPEUY010000002.1, on the reverse strand, counting down.
TCCTTTTTGCGCGGCAGGAGTATTTGTCTTTGTGTCTGAATCCTAGTAAGATAGTAAGTATATCGTAGGACTATTATAACAGCGGGAGACCACACGTATCACAGCAACTAATACGGTCTTGATTAGGTACGTGATGGGTAGCTACAAGTAATATGCGAGTGCTATAAGCTAGGTTGATAGATAAGCGGGAAGCCATTGGGGGAGCGATGTACATGTAAGAAGGATGGTGGAACGGCTGTTGCGGCCACTCATTTAAACGTTCTTGTTGTTCTTGGGAAGTCTGTTCAAAAAGAGCAGGATTAGCGGATATGAACGCGTGCAGCTCAAGCCAATCCCGCATGGACATGCGTTCCTCAAGGTCGGATGGGATAGGACTGACCATCTTAGCAGAACGCGGTGATTGAAAGATCAAAGATCGAAAGATTGAGCAGAGGTTGCAATCCAAGTTACCTGGCTCGGTGATCTGAGGTGGGGTTGAGCGAAGGAATAGAAGAGGTGGAGGGGCAGGCACGATCTGTTTATATACAAACAAGGTAAGAGCGTTTGCGCCGCCATCGTTTCCGAATTCATCACAACAAAAATTGGTATTGATCCACCCCATAATTCACCTTCTCCTTGCCGGCGTCATGCGCCGACCCGCCTCCAACGGAGTTCAGGACGAAGAGAGGAAGATTTTGACTCGTTTGTATTCGGAGTCGGTCAAGACTTCATGCTCTTCCCATGAGGTAGTACTCAAGGCCGTCCCTCCCAGACGTTGAATTAGGTAACAACGGGAGTCTACGCGTATCGCTGCACCTCATCCGGGCTTGGTCAGGTACATGCTTGGTAGTTACAAGATGTATACGACTATTGGCGTTGTCGTCGGGTTGGCTAGCAAACGCTCAAGCACTCACTGTCGTTGCCGAACTGTTGCATCCCCTGTATGGTATACCTAGAAATGCCCACAAGATCAACAACATGTACCGCTTTCATCAGGCCCACACCCCCTACCATAACTAGACTTGGTGACGCATAGATTCGAACTTGATGACCCATAGCTTCGAACTTGTTGACGTATAGCTTCGAACTTGATGGAGCCGGGTACCTCATATCTCACTTCACTTGCCTTCAGTGTTGCTTGTTTCTCTCGCCTGCTTCTCCAAACTAGTCGCGTATAAAGGCGCAACAGCCTTCTCAAACGATCTTTCTCTCTATATTTCTCTCTTTCCCTCCCTCCTCTCCACTGCTATCTACGGCACTTTTCCATAATCTCTCAATAGCAGGTAACGTGGGGATTTTATCTGCACAATGGTATGGTCGGGTATGCTCAATCGAAGGTTGAGCACTGACGTTTTTCAGACATCTTCGAGCACTATCAAGCGACTGTCTAACGAGAACTCTTCCATTGAAGCGAAAGAGGATGATACTATCTACATGGTTGATAATGAGCTCATCGCACGCTTCTTCGACTTCGATAGGCCTCTCTCGAAGTCCGCATACATACGAACTGGAAAGCTCCTTCAGCGACAGCAGGAACTTCCAAACCCACCTTCCATTGCCCTCCGACGACAAATCCGAGAGGACGGGAAGACCTTTGCACGTCATAATCCTCCCAAAATCTTCACTCACCCAGCGTGGGTCGAGTTTCTCAAACCAGCGCCGATCGTGGTGAAGAAGGAGCATGCTACGGCTCGAGTAGTTACGGACGCTATGCTTCAAAAGATCATTGCAGATCTCAATGAGATCTACAGGGACGTAGACGATATTATTGCGGAAAAGAAGGCACGGAAGGCCTTGCCCCCATGATGCATACGGACCACGAATAGGGCGCGACAATTTGGGAGTTTTCAGTTGAATGGCGAGAAGTTGAGAGCTCTCAATTGAATGGCGAGAAGGGCAAAGTTCATTGACGAGGCTTTTTATTTCTTTAGAATCATTTCTTTGCAGAACATGTTCATTTTCTTAGGGTTATTAATGCAGGGATAACCTATGCTACGGCGGCGCGAACTGATCTGCTCGGGACTCATGGGTTATCTTACTGGAAACGTCATCAAAAGCAAACCTTCATTCTCTCAACTTTGAACTCGTTCGTAAAAGTGATCTTTGTGTATCATGCCGCGATACCAACCTCTCGCCCCTTCCTGATCTCATGGACATCGGGACATTTTGACACTCACCTTTTCGCAGGGCCAAGGATTGACTTTCGCGTTAACAGCACCCTCTATATAACATTTACTTGTAAGCTCATATGCCATCTTTACGCAACTTTAGTCACTTACTTAACGGTGCACTTTGTGTCATCCCTTCCAAGGCGATCGTCCTTGGAGCTACTCCACAAGTTTCCAGCAACATTTGTACAAAGACGACCACTGGACTTGCAGCTCTTGGGAGAATACTCAACCTTCAGTCTAGCATCGCTACCTAGCAGTGCGACACTGTGGACTGTACATGGGATTGATCTCTCTCGACAATCTACCACCCAGCTTCCCATCGCATCTCCTAACCATAATCCATCCCTTCTCCTAACCAAGACAAGTACTAAAGAGAAGAAAAAAACAGCAAAAGCACCCTCCTCCCCTTTTGGGGGAGGAGGGCGACGTGTAAACCATTGCTACCTTGGTTTTCCGTTTATCACGCTCTTTTAAGGTTTAACGACCGAGCGGAGAGTCGAACCAACGAACCTCCCAGGTGAAAGAGGGTCTGGCGCGATTAACCCGGGATCATTTAGTGATGTTGTGGCCACTAACCGGGTCGCGCCTCTCGACTTTCAGCTGAGAGTGTTGTTTGATGGGATATTTGGGAATGTTTAAATATATATACGTGGGCTGTATGCTGAGAATAGTGAGACAAATAGAGGGATATGTTGTGCGTGTTTGTTTGCGTGTGGGGCGGGCGAAAAGCGCTAGCGAGCAGACGTGAAAGAGCGCGCGCGTGACTGCCTAGTTGTATCCACTGCGTAAGAGATTTACGACTGAGATGATCGGTACGCCGAGCATTAGTATAATAGTTAGCAAATCTAAACTCATCAAGCTGACCGTCATGCTCAAGCACTCGCTGCATTGCTGGGCTGTCTCATTCCCTGTCTGGCATATCTAGAAATGCCCACAGAATCAACAAATCATACATCGCCTTCATCAGACCTGCGCCTCCGAACATAACCCACCACAACTTCCCCGCTGCTAATACTCCGGAGCTACCTATACCACCAGCCTGTGAAAGTGTCTTTACGATGTTTATGACTCCAAGGATTGCGGTCCTTTCTTGCGCCGTCATGACAGCCGCCAAAAAGGCCTGGCGAGGAGCTTGATCCATGCTTTGCGTGCATGCCCTCAAGCTCAAGAACATCATAGCGATGAGCGTCCCTGCGCTTCCGGGACTAGGGACCGGAATGAGAGCAAGAAATATTGCAGACGGGAGATGTGTGAACGCCATTGTCTTTAGCGGCCCCAGGCGTCGCGCAAGAGGGAGAGCAGCGAAATTAGATAGTGTGGCGAGGAGATTGGTTGTGAAGAACAAAGTACCTAGAGAGCCGGGTTCAACGTGGTGGACGGTGGTGAAGAAGTATGTCAGCCATGATGGAGAGGCCATGCCTGATGCAAATGAGTCTAATGCGAAGAGACAGATAAGTCGGAATAGTATGGACATGGACCCCGGAGAGATATCTGGTAGTAATGCGCGGAGTCGGTTGATGGCTTTGTTCTCTTGGGCCTCGCTAGTCTTCGACGTCTGCCGTGCTTCGTGCAAATTTTCTGGTTGAACATTCGGTTGTGTGGTTTCCATGGAACTTCGGGCAGATGACGGGTGAGACAGAAGTTCCTCATCCTCTAATTCGATAACTTCCTGATACTCATGTTTCGGGGCTTCAAGCTCCACACTTGGACTGAGTAAAATCACGAAAACAAGCTTAACAAGACCAAGCGCAGCGTAAAGAACGAATATAATGCGGTAGATCTTAACTTCATCCATACCCGCGTTTCGAGACAGAATCTGGACTAGCCATCCACTAGTAACAGTTCCCAATGCAGCACCGGCGGTGCCAAACATAGTGTACCATGCAAATATGTCGCTCCGATCGTCCTTCTCTGTAAGCTGAGAAAGTATAGACTCCTCAATCGCTCGAAAGGGACCTATTTCATTGCCACTGCCACAAGCTCAGTTCAGATCCAAGTAGCCAGCTGAGTACAATATGCTTGCCTTGGACTAATGACTCCGACCACGCTCGCCAATACAAGCACCCAGTACGTGCTACTAGCCGCAAAAACAACGCCACTTGTCATCATCAAGATGGCGCCTATTGCGAGAATATTCCGCCTACCAACTTTGTCGGTGATTAAAACCAAGACAAAACTGATCAGAGCGTCGCCCAGCATTGTAAGTGTCATGAAGAGTCCAGCTAGCTTGTCAGACAGTCCAAGGCTTGTAAGAAAGTGTACGAGAATAACGAATGTAGCTCCATAGGCGAAGAGGCGGAAAAAGCGCTGCGCGCATAAGAATTTGACATCGCGGGAGGATTTGAGAACGGTAGTGACTCCGGATCCGTGAACTACCCTGGACAGTATTGATGGAACAGCCATTCTTAAGGTAAAATAGGATGAATGTAACTTTTGGAAGGCGTCTGGTGTATGGGCTGTTGAGCCAAGCTCATGCTGTGTATCACGCAGGTTTGTAGATGAGCGGGGTAAATGCGGAGATTGATAACGAATAGAGCTTCGCCATCTGTTGAGCGATAATATATCATGACGACGACGACCATGCAGTTACTCACATCATGAGTTCTTACCTTCTCCCTCTCCTTGCGCTATTGATTATACGACGAAAATATGCAGAATCCGGTCGTGGTCCCAGTAGGGAAGTCTCTTTTGGGAGTCTCTTATCGATCACTTCCCCATAAAGTATGGCGAATCCGAGAACACTCCGAAGTACACAGCTAAACCTACTCGGGCTATCCACAGACACAACTGTTCATTCTCATGCTAGCTCGCCTTACTGACTCTCTAGCAATATCTTCTATTCATGTGAGGCTCCATTTGGGATTTGACATTGAACCTACTCCACAACTAATATGTCAATGTAGGCGTACATGTTCTTCCAACTGAAGCACTTCAACCCCGATGCACCTGCTGCAGTAATAACAACTCAATGTGGCCTATTAGTCGGCTGCAAGACTGGAGCACATGTCTGCACAGGTCTCATCTGGGGAAGGCTCAGCGATCATATTTTGGCGAGCAGAAAAGTTGTGTTGGTGTTTGGCCTCCTGGCTTCCAGTGCGGCGACCGTGGGCTACGGATTCTCAACGACTTTTCATCAGGCCGTGGCCTGGCAGATGTTGGATGGCGCATTAAATGCAACGGTGGCGATGATAAGATGCATGACTGCAGAGTTGAATCCCAAGAAGAAGTATGCAACGTAAGCTGGGACCCGTGCATAACTACAGCTGATCGTCCCCGCAGATATCGAGTACGCGCATATACATTACTTCCGCTGTTCGCGAATATCGGTTCCGTTTTAGGTCCCTTGATAGGAGGTTTTCTGGTCTCCGCGAATTCGAAACGCAGCATCATTCCCGGTTACCCTTATGCTATGCCAAATGTGTGCATTGCGTTCATCCAGGCTTTAGTCGCATGTATAGCAACTCTCCGTCTCACTGACACATTTCACCACCAGTTTCTTGAGCACAGGAGCTCGCAGCCTGGTCCAGCTTCTCCTCGAGCAAAGATCCCCACGTTATCAGAACCTCTATCCGGCCCACAGATTGACGAGACTACCGCACTTCTACAGCATTCTTCTCGCGATAGTAATATCTCTGAAGCACAAGGTACTTCTCGCCAGCCTGAAGCTTTGCCGTTCGTCAAAGTCTTGACTCCGGACGTTATACGAACGATGCTTGCACAATTCATCATTGCCGGACATCTTGGCACCTTTGCAGTTCTATGGGCCATGCTCCTCAGCTTACCAGCAACACCCTCACAGACACGACACTTACCGTTCAAATTTTCTGGAGGTCTAGGGCTTCGACCGCACTCCGTGGGAGTTATCATGTCTGCGTTCGGTCTCGCGGGCATCATTTTACAGGTCCTCGTGTACCCAAGTCTACAGGAGAGATGGGGTACAATCAGGATCTGGAGAGCCGCGCTTTGTCTCTTTCCAGTCGTGTACATGGTTGCACCTTTTTGCGCGCTGATTCCTCGCTTCGGCACTGATATAGATCGAGTGGCACCGGGTTTATTCCTCGTTGTCGAGTGGTCGGCATTATTGGCTGTGCTTCTTGCCTTCGCAGCTGGTCGAACTGGGGTTGTTCCTGCGACCAGTCTATTGATTAATGATTGTACGCCTCATCCTGCTGCGCGTGGAACCATTCACACCTTGGGCGTGATTTGCAGTAATCTCAGCCGAACTGTTTTTCCCCCGTTGACGTTGGCTGTCATGGGGTTTGGATTACGGGTTGGTGTTGTTGGCTTGGGATTCTGGTTTGTGGCGGTGTTGGCCTTGTTGAGTATCGTCGCTAGTCTTACGGTCCGTGAAGGAACTAATGGAGAATAGGCATGGAAACTCACGATTACAATGGAACTTATGACATGTCAAGAGAAATAAGTATTTATGAACAGCCTGACCACTGTCACGTAAGCGATCATGAATAAGAGGAAGCGTCTATCTCCTTTGTGGATCGCATGCCCTGCCTTGTGGTTACCTCAAGCCATCTCGGTTCGTCCCGTGCTAATCTCCCTACGTCGATCGACACGCTATTACTCCAAACCAAGCCCTCCATTTCAAACAATCCTCCGCCCCTTAGGATTTATGAGTGCTTGGCCTACCACAACATAATGTCACCCCAAGAAATTCGTATCCGGTATAAATGTCGGGATATCCCTCCGCAATGTTCTGGTTCGTCCATCACTTGCCTGGAGCATACGCCATTTGATCTGATATTAGCTCGGCCTAGTAGCCCTCATCCTTCGTTTCGCTCCTCAAAATGTATCTTTCTACACTTCCACTTGCTCTTTGTTTCGCTTCCGCAGCCATATGCTCACCAGTTGAGATCCGACAAACCGCCTTCAAGCATCCTGGAATATTCATATCCTCCTCGCAACTCGCCTACACCAAGTCCAAGATTGCCGCAAAAGCCGAACCATGGACTTCAGCCTATGCAGCAATGAACTCCGTCGCCTGGTCCAAGACCAGCTGGACAGCCTCGCCCGTCGCCACTGTCCGCTGTGAAGACCCCGGCACACCCGAACACGCCCTCGAGCAAGGTTGCGTCGAAGAGCGCAACGATGCCTTAGCCGCATACTCGATGGCTCTCCGCTGGGCCTACACCGCCGACCAGCAATACGCCAACAAAGCCATCGAGATCCTCAACGCCTGGTCCAGCACCTTGAAAACGCACATCAGCACCAGCAGCCCGGAGCAAGTCGGCCTGCAAAGCGGCTGGGCCGGCAGCACGTGGGCGCGCGCCGCAGAAATCATCAAGCACACGTCGGCAGGCTGGTCTACGGCAGGCATCACACAGTTCGAAGCCATGCTGCGCGGCATCTACCTGCCGCAAGTGCGCAACGGCAGCGCCGCAAACCCAAATAACATCGATTCCGCCATGCTCGAAGCCGCGCTGTCCATTGCTGTTTTCCTCGATGACACGGCGCTGTATAAGAGTGTCTTGAACCGCGCAAAACAGCATATAAAGTCGTACATTTATCTCTCTACGGATGGCACCACGCCCGTGACGCCCAGCTGGTCTAACTACCAGACGCCCGCCCGCGTGGCGGTGCTCTGGGAGAACGACGCGAGTTACTTCAATGGCCGCACGCAGGAAACGTGTCGCGATCTTGAGCACGCGAGCTATGGTCTTGCATCTATCTCTCACATGCTGGAAACGGCTTATATTCAAGGTGAAGATCTTTACGCTACTAGCAGTGGAGATTATGGAACCAGGTTGCAGACGGCGCTGGAGGTGCATGCGCCGTATGCTCAGGGTGGAAGCGTGCCCGCGAGTGTGTGTAAGGGGATGCTGAAGTATACGTTGTTGCCCGTGGCGGAACCGGAGTATGCGGCGCTTGTGGGTAGGTTGGGGAAGAGTATGCCGGCGACGAAGGGGTTTGTGGAGGGGAGTAGGCCCGCGAAGAGTAATGGGCTGTTTACGGCGTGGGAGACGTTGACGCATGCTAAGTAGGCTAGGTAGGGGAGGCGGTTTGGGGGAGTATATGTCCTGGCGAGGGAACAAAGAGGGTTGAGTTCTGTGTATATATTCTCGATTGAGGACTGCAGTGAATCACAAACGGCAGATGCAGTAATTTAACTACTTTACCACTAAATCAGAAATTCAGCTGGCTAAACATCCGCCTACCTTCTAGGGATAACTATGTTCAAACAGATTGGAGTACCTATGCGAATAACGATCTTGACCCGTGAGCATGATGAAATACCCTCAAGTGTTGCAGGAGCATTTCAACTAGGTAAAGCGAGTTTCGATTCTAAACATTGCAATCGCACAGTGACATGCTAGCGTCCCATGGAGACGGGGACTGACTAGTAAGTCATGCAGACATGCCCCTAGATTTGCTTGGCAGGTTGAAAGTCGAGAAAGTTCTTAAAGAGGAAGGTTCGAAGCACAAATTGGATCTAGGTGGCAATGAAGACGATGATCTAAGATTCTGAGGTGAGGAAAGGAAAACGGCGTTGAGTATTCGGACGGACGAAGGTGCACCGATAGAATGCTACCAGTTACCAGTACCCAAAACACAGTGATACGATAATATCTCCCATTACTTGAAACAGTGACAGAATAATAGCAACTAAGCAACAAAACTGACACCAAGTAAGCTTATATCTCATTACCAATAGGATTTCCCAAACAAGGAGAAGCCGGAACCTCATCCAAACAAGCCACTCACTCGTCCATTGATACGTCCCACCATGGATGCCCCGACATTGTTGCAGCTCCTCTAAATGACCAGTCCACCAACCGTTCAAGAGAAAAACCCAACCACCACCTTAAGAATGAATAACCTCCTTCAACGCCTCAGCACTCTTCTTCAACAAGCCCTTCTCCTCCCCGCTCAACGGCATCCTTACCCCCTCACAACCCCCGCCCTCCCCACCACAGCCGGCAAACTAAGACAAACGCCCAACTCCTCCTGCCAAGCGCTCACCGGCCTCACAATTCTCTCATCAAACAGCACGCTCTTACAAATACTCGCCGCCACGCCCCCAATCCCATAATTCGTCGCGCCCTTACTCTCCATGATAGCCGTCGCCTTGCCCCTCGTCTCATCCGCAATCTTCTTCTTATCGATCTCTACACCCTTCTCCAGCGCAGAATCAAGCGGCACGCCGCCGATGCTCGCGAGCGACCAGGCGACGAACTGGCTTTCGCCGTGCTCCCCGAGCACGTACGCGTCGATGCTGCTAGCTGCGACGCCGGCCTTGGACGCCAGGATGCCGCGCAGGCGCGCAGTGTCGAGGAACGTGCCGCTGCCGAGGACCTGGTGCTTGGGGAGCGAGGAGAATTGCTGGGCGAAGTAGGTGAGGACGTCGACGGGGTTGGCGACGAGGAGCAGGATAGTGTCCGGGCGGAAGGGCTTCATGTCGCTGATGGCGGAGTCGAGGATCGCTTTGTTGCGGCCGATTAGGTCGGTGCGGGATTCGCCTGGTGTGTGGTGGGTTGTTAATCACAATCACAATCACCGTCTCTGGAGACACTGAAGTAAGCGGTCTTGTTGGGGATTGGGGGCGTACCTACCCTTCTTTTGCTTTGCTCCCGCGGTAATGACGACGATGTCGCACTGTCCTGCTTCCTTGTGCGTCCCAGCTCTTACGCGTGTGCTCGTGTTGCCGTGGAATGTGGCATCTGAGAGATCTTGCACTTGAGCATCGCGAACTTCCTCTTTGGGGTCGACTATCAGTATCTCCCCGGCGACAGGGTTCATGATTAGTGAGTAGGCGATAGTAGCTCCGACATCGCCAGCGCCGAGGATGGCGATTTGGGAGGTCTGTTTGGAACTTTGTGACATGTTGGTGGAGGGGAGGATGATAGTTGGAAGGGGTATGCGAGGGTGCGACGTGCAAAGATTGTAGTTGTGAGAGCGGGTTTGCTACCTACTCATCTTTTGTGATTTCCTCCTCGACGATTGAAGGACGTCATTATGATGGCGCTAATGCAGGTACAATCCGAAAGAAGACTACTATAGGATACTAATGTTCCTGATATGATATATGAAATGGGTATCCTGAATCGCTGCTGGAGCACCATAACTCCTTCCTTATGCAGTCATTGATATCGTACAGAAACCACCACATTGATTCCCTCGGCCAAAATCTCTACTTCACCGCTAGCTAGACACATCTCTCTTCGTTCTGAAACCTACGCCTCTGCCAAGATAAAATCCTCAAGGGCTGCTTTGGCTTCTTAGGGTGCTTCTATACAGAGTTTTAGTCTGTGATCTGAGGTGTACAAATGCTAACAACAATAATGCTAACAACAATGAATCGAACGCTAAATTCAAGTGCGCCACTACTGTACCTTTGGGGCCGTGGTAGTAGACGATGCTGCAGCCTTCTTCCTCGGCTGCGTGGCTAAGCCCTTCTTTAGTAACAGTGGTATGATATCGGTGGCTTTGGAGCGGCTGATGGACTTTCGGCAGACAGGGCACTGTGATCGCTTGGGCTCCCCAGGACCTGTACGATTTTCGCCGGCGATAAGGGCTTCCATGAGACATGTATGGCAGAAGAGGTGACCTGTTGCATGGTCAGCTTAGGTTCTCTTAGTAGTGGCAATGCACAGGACGTACCACAGGCGGTAGCCGTGAGATCAGTGGGGTTGTCCATGCAAATGACGCAGGTGAAGGTGTTGAAGGTAGTGGGCTTCTCTTCTGGTTTCGTCTGTGCTTTGATGGCGTCCTCGCGCTGCTTCTGCAGTATCTCCTGCACAGGCTGCTTGTCGTCTGTCAAGTCGACCTCTTCCACATTGACGGGCTCTGCACTCTCTCGCCGCGCTGTTTTGGCATGCCCCCGCTTCTGCCGCTTTGCTGACGGGCCTGGTGATGGCGATTCTCTCTTTCTCGTCCGTGGCGGAGAGTGTGGCGTTGCTGTGAGATCAACGTAGCCGTTCGGTAAGCGCGCCGGTCGTTGCGAAGTCTGTGGGCGGGCGCGAGTACTTGGTGCCATCTCGCTGGCTGCTGCGAAAGACTGGCGAGGAGGAGAGGGCCGGTAAACGAAGGGCGAGTATCTGTTGTGGTCAAGGCCTGCAGGGTTGAGAATGGTGTCGAGGAAATTGGAGATGGGCGGCGAGGGCGAAGGTGACGGTCGATAGGCCTCGTCAAAGTGCACCTCGGCAAGTGAGTATGGCGAGGCTCGGTGTGACGAGGGATTGAAGGGCGGCAGCAGCTGGTCGAGGAAGTTTGGGTCGTGGCCGGTCAAGGGCGATTGCGAGTTTCGTGCTGCGGCTGTGTGTGAGGGTTGCGAATTATATTCACTGACGTAGGCGGAGTAGTCGGGCGAGGACATGGTGGCGGCGGGGATAGCTCGCAGCAGGCAGCAAGCAGATCAAGAGGTCATGGAGAGGCAGACGTCACCAGCACGATAGCGAGCAGCAAACGGATCTCTGGGCATGGTGTCGCAGCTCAGGCGGCTCAAAGGCGGCAGATCGCCCATGGGCTCGGGCGTCGACGTGCCACGGACAAGGCGGCGGCGGCAGCGGAGAGTTTCGTAGGGCTGCATATTGCAGATGCAGACGAGGAACCGCGGGCGCGCCAAGAGTTCATACCTAACTTAACGTTAGGACCGCTAGGCCGCGTTCATGACGACAGCAGTTCGCTATTCCAAGCAACCTCACGACTCATCGGATACCAGACGGGATGCAGTGACGCGCCGTGTCTCCATGCGATCATGCGCTGCAGTTCATGTCGGACCTTGAGTGCGAGTTTCGTCCATCGCGCGCGACCCGCCCCTCCACAGGCCTCCTTTGCGGGCGCATCGCGACGATGCCTCGCCACAGTCAAGCCAATCACAGAGGGCGAAGGCAGTGACGCGACGAGGAAGACGCTGAACAGTATGCGCCGTCACTTCAGTGATGATCATGTACAAATACTAATCGTCTGCAGTTCCCTCGGAAGCCCGCTTCAACGAGATTGGAGTGCAGCAACTCTCCAGCCATGTCCACGCCCAAGTTTTCCCAGGCGTCAGCACCTCTCCCCCACCCGAGCTCGTCGCCCTCTCCCAGCATCACCTCACGCGTCATGACCTGCTGGGCAAGAACCAGGACTCCACCCCGCCCGTGGGCTTCGACCTCCCCGAAATGCAAGGCGCGACCCTCGACGAGCACTTCTACAAACTTGGAATGGATGCGGCGGAACCGCATTTGACCATGGCCAAGAAGCTGGCATGGGCGAACCCTCCACCGAAACCGAGAAAATGGGCCAGACAGAGCGGTTGGACCAAGTACAACAGCGATGGCACCACAGAGGCCGTCGATGCCCCAAATGAGACGGTGCTGACATTCGACACCGAGGTCATGTGGAAAGAGACGTCTTTTGCGTGCATGGCTTGTGCAGTGAGCCCCACGGCCTGGTATGCCTGGATATCGCCATGGCTGCTGGGTGAGTCCAAATCGGACCGCCACCTGATCCCGCTTGGAGATACGTCGATACCCCGCGTTGTCGTTGGACACAACATTGGATACGACAGGGCGAGGATAGCCGAAGAGTACAGCATTCAGCAGTCGAAAACCTCTTTCATCGACACAATGTCTTTACATGTCGCATCCAACGGCATGTGCTCGCGGCAACGACCTTCATGGATGAAGCACAAAAAGAGTAGGGAGCTGAGAGACAAGATCGCTCTCTCTGAAGAAAATGCGGAACTATCACAATTACTCGACTCGGGTGCTATTCCCGATGAAGAAGAAGAATTGTGGATAGGCAGAAGTGCCATCAACTCATTACGAGATGTGGCCAAATTCCACTGCAACATCACAATTGACAAGGCACGAAGAGAGTACTTTGGCGAACTGGATCGCGCGGGCATTCGAGAAAAGCTAGATGAGCTCCTAGACTACTGTGCGGCAGATGTGGAGATTACACATCGTGTGTACCAGAAAGTCTTCCCACTCTTCATGGAGACATGTCCACACCCTGTGAGCTTTGCCGCTCTACGATTCCTGGCCGCTGAGATCCTACCCGTCAACGAGACTTGGGACGCATACCTGAATAATGCTGAAGCTACCTACCACAAACTGGAAGATGCTGTACGAGAACGCCTGGTCGCACTGACGGAGAAGGCGTTGGAAATCAAGGACAAACCCGAGGTATATAATAATGACCCTTGGCTAAGCCAGCTGGACTGGTCAGGCCAGGAAGTGAAGATGGTGAAGGGAAAGAAGAAGACCGATCCGCCACGACCAGCAGCTAGGCAAAAGAAGCCGGGTATGCCAAAATGGTACAAAGATTTGTTTGCTTCGAATGATGCGCCAATGAATTTGACTGTACGAACACGGATCACCCCGATCTTGTTGAAGCTGGCCTGGGACGGCAACCCATTGGTCTGGTCCGACAAGCATGGCTGGACATACCAAGTGCCTATGGACGAGGTGTTTGCCTACAACGAGAAAGGCATCAAAGAACTCGACATGTCTGAAGAGGAAAATCTGAAGCTGCGAGACGATACGATGTACCGATACTACAAGATCCCGCACAAAGACGGGCCGCTCGCGCGGTGCGCAAATCCACTCGCGAAAGGCTATTTGCAATACTTTGAGAAGGGGAAGCTTACGTCAGACTATGCCTATGCTAAGGAAGCGTTAGAGATGAACGCCTCCTGCTCGTATTGGATCAGCGCAAGGGACAGGATCATGTCGCAGATGGTTGTGTACAATAACGAAATACCGAAATCAACGAAGCTCGTATCCTCTTCCGGGAAAGGGCGTGGAAAGAAAGTTGGTTTTATATTGCCACAGATCATCCCGATGGGCACTATTACTCGACGGTCAGTAGAGAACACATGGCTCACGGCCAGCAACGCCAAGAAGAACCGCGTTGGCTCCGAGCTCAAGTCAATGGTTCGGGCACCAGAAGGGTATTGCTTTGTAGGGGCCGATGTCGATTCTGAAGAGCTCTGGATCGCCAGCCTGATCGGCGATGCGACCTTCAAACTGCACGGTGGCAACGCTGTTGGCTTCATGACGCTGGAGGGTACCAAAGCTGCTGGAACAGACTTGCACTCGCGAACAGCAGACATTCTGGGCATCTCAAGGAACGACGCCAAAGTTTTCAACTATGGTCGCATATACGGCGCTGGACTTAAGTTTGCGTCCACCCTCTTACGCCAGTTCAATCCTTCATTGACGGAATCGCAAACATCAAAGACTGCCAACGACTTGTATCAGAACACTAAAGGTAAGAAGACAACAAGAAAGCAGTTGCATGAGCGACCGTTCTGGAGAGGTGGCACCGAGTCTTTTGTCTTCAACAAGCTTGAAGACTTTGCCGAGCAAGAGCGGCCCAGGACACCAGTCCTTGGGGCTGCTGTCACCGAAGCGCTTCAACGCCGCTATCTCACCAAAGGCGGATTCATGACCTCACGGATCAATTGGGCTATTCAGTCTTCCGGTGTTGACTACCTTCATCTTCTGATTGTCTCGATGGACTATCTCACTCGTCGTTATAACCTCGATGCCCGCCTTGCCATCACCGTGCACGATGAGATCCGCTATCTGGTCAAGGAAGAGGACAAGTACCGAGCAGCTATGGCGCTCCAAGTCGCAAATGTATGGACACGCGCCATGTTTTCGCAGCAAATGGGTATCAACGAGCTCCCACAATCTTGCGCGTACTTCTCCGCCGTGGACATTGACCATGTCTTGCGTAAAGAGGTAGACATGGATTGCATCACGCCCAGTAACAAAGAAGCCATCCCACATGGCGAAAGTCTCGACATCGTTTCTCTGCTCGAAAAGGGCAGCGCCGCGCAGCTCGATCCAGCTGTCGTCCCCATCCACCCACCAGCAACCGAGCAATACGCAGGTGCATATACGTCCCGCACGCCCATAATGACGACTCTAGAGGGCTCCGACCCGACCTCACCCACCTCTCTCGCATACCTCAAAGCGCAGATCTCCTCGGACGACAAAGAGCTCCGCGACATACTGAAGCCTCTGCGCGGCCCACGCGCCCCATCCACGCGCCGCTCCAAAACTTCTTCCTCGGCCGTCGAAGAACTAGAGAACGAAGAGGAGGAGATATCGCAGAATATCCTGCATTACCAGCAGATGGCGGCGCTCTTGCCCGTCGACGATCTGTGGGGTGAAGTGTACAAGCGTGCCGGCAATAAGAGCACTGCGAGGGGGATGGGCAAGGCGAATACGGGCTTGTGGCATCATCATCATATTCATCCGAGGAGTACGCCGCCTAGGACTGCGAGAGTGTAAGCTAGCCGTTCTGGGGGAAGGGGGCACCCTTTATCGTTGCTTGGTATGGGATGTTGATTATTCTGTTGTATATATTTGTTGTAAGATTAATGTAACGGCCTTGGGTAACGGTCACTTAATGGGGAATATCTGATGAACTAGTTATATCTACGCGAAGAATAAAGACGAACACTCTAAAACGGTATGTTTGGTTTACTGTGTTTTATGCTTCTCCTATATAGCTCAACATTCATATGCGTATTGGTGACGTCTACGGGTTAATCCTCTCGACCATGGTTCCAGATATCGTGCTCGACTCCGAGTCATCCTCCGTGGCACTTGAGCGGAGATATCCAGGCATTAGGTTAAGAAGATAGAAATGGCTCAAAAGAAGCGATGTCACCGCCAAAGACAATCTCCGCGGACCTAGCTGCAGGTCTTCTTCAGCGCAATGTTGGCATCCAGAGCAGCGCAATGGGAGGAGTGTAGGAGTGAACAAGACACTGTAGTAGGCAGGCGGTTTTATGACAACAGATAATGTAGGCTCTGATACCTTTGTAGCCACCTAATGCTCTTGCGGTATGTGTAGGCTTAGCAGCTGGTTTAGCTGTAGTTGCCCGTCAATCCTCCGATTTGGAGACGGGTTCTAGGAAACGTGCCATGGGCACCACGTGATGACATGCCGTGTCTGTGTGTGCAATCAAGGTGCTGACGCTGGCGACCAAACGCCGCGGCGTTTGGCTCCCTCCCACAAGCGCGTGATCGTCCGATCTTCCAGTCTAGACGGCGGGAAGACATTCACTACGAGCACGGCATCGGCACCTACACAGTAGAGACATGATGAAGATCCCAGCGCTTTCCCTGCTATATGTAGACTGCCGTGCCCAGGCGGGAACACGCGAGGGTCCCCAGAAACGCCATGTAGACATTCTAAACAGTTCCGATTGGATGAGCCAACACTCCCAACCTACGCACGGGCCATTAAATTTCCGATATCTAGGTACTTTGTTTCACTAGAGCTGGCTATGGTTGCATTCGTGCGAAGCTTCATGACTGGCATACGGGAGCTTTTGAGAAAGCAGTCCTGGATCTACTGTTCTCGGCTTAGTTTACCGGTAATATAAGCTTTGAAACGCTCGAGCCGCTATCTTCTCCACCTGTTCATTACTAGCTGTATTCTAGGATCATGTCATCGCAACCTTGATGATTCGAATCATTTCAACCAACTCCCTGAGGCCTCGAAAAAATGATGAAATATAAGACGGAAATGTTTCCCAACTGTCTTCACCTATCTGGCAGGGCCTCCTTTCCTTCATCACAGCCTACTACATTCTTTTCAAAACCACATTCATTTTCATTCTTTTCAGAATCCCATTCGTTCGCAAGTCCACCTCCAACATGAAATTCTCAACCTCCATCCTCTCAGCCGTCATGGCGGTTGTAGCTCTCGCAACACCGACACCCGTCGCCATCGAGAAGCGCGCCACCACCATGTGCGGTAGCTTTAAAACTCTGGCCACCCACGGATACACGGTGTACCAGAACAACTGGGGCGCGGCCTCAGCAACTTCGGGCTCGCAATGCACCACCCTGAACTCCGTGAGCAGCGCTCTATCCTTCTCGTGGTCCACGAGCTGGACCTGGGCTGAGGGCAAAAATTCAGTCAAGTCGTATTCGAACATTGCGCTCGAGCATGTCAACAAGAAGCTCTCGGACATCAAGACTATCCCCTCGACATGGGCATGGAAGTAAGTAAATAATCCCCTTAAGTGAACTCCCTTCTTCTTATTTTGGTTCACCACGAACTCAAAGACTCACTCAATGGGAACAGGTACACAGGCTCTAAATTGGTAGCCGACGTCGCCTACGACATGTGGCTCGCGCCCTGTGTTGGCTGTGCCAACACCTACGAGGTCATGGTCTGGCTCGGAATCTACGGCGGTGCTTTTCCCATCTCGTCCTCCGGCAAAGCGATTGCCTCTCACACTATTGCGGGCACAACGTGGAAGCTCTTCAAAGGGTACCATAAAGACACGACGGTCTTCTCGTTTGTTGCGCCGAGTAATATTAACAGCTTTGATGCCGATATTAAGCTTTTCTTCAACTATTTGACGGAGACCCAGGGTGTGAGCAACAGCCATGTGGTTACTGGTCTGCAGGCTGGGACCGAGCCGTTTACGGGTAGTAATGCTGTTTTCACTACGAGCAAGTATACTTTGAAAGTGACCTAGACGTTGTCGATGTAGTCGCTTGGATGCGTTTCTTGGCCACTATTGTTCAAGGGGCTGGGCTTGGTGGATATTGATACCAAAGGACTTTTTGTACATACATCTTAGACCAGGAGTCTACTTTATTTATTATCATGGTTCTAGGTATAGCCACGAACCCATGGCAATTACAAATTACCTAGTCCGTCCCGTCGAAGCTAATCGCCGTGCTGGCTTGTCCCTTAGCCTTGACATCAAGCGCCACGTTCGTCGCCAACTTCTTCTGCTGTGCCGCAAGTTGGCTGTCGAGTCCCGATTTCCCCTGAGCTTGTTCGATCTGCAGTCTCAGAACATCCGTCTGCAACTTCAAGACCTTATTCTTGATTTTGCCATTCTGAAGAGCAGTTGCGGCATCGCCGGATACGGCCTTGAGCGCGTCGTTAAAACCTCCAGTGGCTACTTCAGCCTGCTCGCTGATTTGCGCGGCAGAAGAGATGATGGCGAGATCAGAGGCAGAGACACCAGCAAGATCGGTAGTGTCAACCTAATTAGTGTTAGTGTGTTTGCTGAGCACGTAACAATAGATAGCAAGTACAGGAAAGTTGGCATTGACTTCTGCCAATGCGTTGCCAGCCACTCCCCCAGAGACAGTAAACTCGTTGAAAGACTGCGCAGTCAAAGCACGCTTGGTTGTCGGTGCGCCGAGAGAGGTAGCCGAGAGGGACAGAACAAGCGCAAAAATCTGAGTTGAGAAGCGCATGATGATTGAATGAGAGATTGTTTCGTGAGATGAAACAAAGATATATCGAATTGAAGTCGAAATGTAAAGACTGAAACAGCGCAGCTGTGTAGAAGAAGTGAAGGTAATGAACGAAATGAATGAAGCGAAACTTGAGGTAGAAGATAGCTATAACTTCAACTTAGCGCCCAGGAGAACATAGCAATTATACATATCCCTAAGCGAGGAGATGACAAAGGGTTGTCGCGATGTCGAGACGTTTGATCGATGTATGAGAACTACGAACAGGGATGGCGCGGTTTGGACAGGGTTTCACCCTTGGCATCGCTAAGTTCAGTAGTGCTGGTGCGGCGCCTTACACTTCAGAGCCCTGCGAATTGTGATTACTGGCTGCACGGCGACGAGATTTTTACTCCGGCGCGGGAGAGATGGCGTAACAGAGGACTCCAGTTGGTGGAAAGAATGTGCGCGTGGTTTCCAGTGTGAACTTGGTCACAGCTGACGACACGCGATGGAAAGTAAGCGCGGCGCTGGTAATGGTTCTTACTTGTACGTTTGATCCATGCATTAACGAGCCGATACAACATCAGATTTTGCAGTCTCCTTTGGTTGCTTAACTTTGTTGTAAGCTTTTCCGTTGGCAGTCTGCTTGCCGCGCAGGACGTGATGAGTGTATGTGATGCCTCGACTCAATCGAGAAATCGCTAGGAAATGGGCATTTTTTTGGCATAGAAATGTCTAGATGTTGTTAATGGAATTGAACAAGTCTAAGATGTTAGAGTAACAAATATAACCTTCCGCTATGTCTATATATTCTTGAGAGGACCAACCTATCTAAAACCTCGATCCCGCCTAGTATGGGCACGTGAAGACAGGCTGACGTCTGTATCCGCCATCACACTCATATTCGTTCTTCTCTTCTGGATCATTAATGCATACAA
This sequence comes from Neocucurbitaria cava, assembly GCA_027946455.1. NCBI lineage: Eukaryota > Fungi > Ascomycota > Dothideomycetes > Pleosporales > Cucurbitariaceae > Neocucurbitaria > Neocucurbitaria cava. The sequence goes on along the minus strand of JAPEUY010000002.1, from coordinate 786,738 downwards.
TGCCCCTCCCATGGCACCATAGCATTCCAGGATTGCCGCCCGAGTTCTTGTACTCGCATTCTTCTCCATCAATGTTAAGGTTCCAGGTTCCGCCAGGATATGTTACGGCACCTCCGGCCGCCCAAGGCACTGTCTTGAAAGGAATCAGGAAATCCGTTCGGCACCCAACGCCGTTGCCGTAGTCGGTTGTCAGGAAGAGCCAATCGAACGTTGGGGCCCCGGGTACGTATTGGCCGAGAATGTTGAGGGCTCGTGTTGGCGCTGTGTTGCTACCAGCCTTCAAGTCGCCATCTGGATGGTCGTCGGGTTTTTTTGTGCCGTCTTTCATGCTCCATATCTTGGTAACGGATTTTCTCTTCAATAGAATTGGCTTCTCGATGTCCTTCCAGTAGCCGTCGTCACCGCCTGTTCAAACGTTAGCCTGTCCACCCATATTTGATCTGAATAACCATAAAGCGGCATGATGCAGAGCCACATGGGCACTTTGAGATACACGTACCAACTGCATCTCCAAATACTCGTGTTTCTCCCTCCGCGTGTAACGCCATGGCTTTGGAACATGCTGCTGTCACTTCTGCGTCCATAGCTACATCACCGAAATCTTTCTGAAAGTCCTCGTCGAATATATCCCAGAAAAACGCATAATCATTGTTGGCATCACAGAAGGCCTCAGCATCGTTTCGTTTTCCACCAGTGTAAAAGACTAGTTTTTCTTCCTGGATTTTTTCTTCTTCCATCCAGTCCAGGACCTTGCTGTACTTTGTGGCGTCATCTTATGGCGAGGAGCCAGTGTTAGCTTCTTTCACATTCCCCCAACACTAGATGTGGCTGCCGTACCTGGAACACGTTCCGCTCTCTTGGAGATGCTTCCGTGATTGAGCGCTACAGGACCTGACAGAGCGCAGCCAAGCACCGAGGCCGCAGCCAACAATCTCAAAAAGCTCATTTTCCCGTGCATGGCTCAACAGGCTTCTTGTGTAGACTCTGGGGATGAAGAATCAGGGCCTTTTAGTGATGAAGGGAAAAGCAGAAATAATGTGTCGATGTGAATAAGCTGAAGTGGTAATGAAGACAGGATAGGAAGAGGTGGAAGCTATTTGTGCTTGATGAAGGCATACAAGATGAGTCTCCTTGGTCTTTATATGCATGTTCCAAGGTTGATTCTGATCTGGTGTAAGCATCAAGTGCGCAAAGGTCTTCTGCGATTCATACTGATCTAGGATCGTAGAAGCAAATCTGCCCTACGCCGTAAAATTGCATCCTTCTACCCTGCACGGGCGTTTCTAACGGGGCGTTAGATCCTCGTATGTATGTCATGTGAATCTATGCTACGTAAGACAGCACGGCGTTTACATGAATGTTATGAATAGCAAGTCAAACACGGTGTAGGCTGATTATAAGCAAAAGGACTTGACAAGGCAGAGTTTGACATTTCATACAGAGTATACAAAGTACAACTAATGTAAGAATATCTCTCCAACAGAACCCTGATTCATTAGTATAGAGTTTAGAGGCACAAGTGACAACTTTAATAAAAGACTCTAGATATGACTCTTAAGTATATTCCAGATGTGTTAAAGGTGTAGATGAGCTTGTCAATGCACCGGTACACTGTCTAAGCAATCCAATTCGAAGTGTCAGTACCGTCTCGTTTGCGCTGGCCGGAGTCCGAATCAGATAACTGACCTTGGCAATGGACCGGAAAGAACTAGATTGCTCTCATTGGCTCGATACTTGTCAATTACAACAAAGTCAGAGCTCATGTATAGGTTTGGTTGCAGGAGGGCTGTTGTAGCTGGGCGGCCGTCGTTGGCTAGAGCAAGCCTGAAACGCCACACTAGTGTACGCCCGGTTTTTAATTGCGATACTTCATTTTGCACCGCCTCCCAACATACTGTATATTCTTGTTTAGGGGCACTGAGTTGAAGTGGCCGTGCGTGAGCTGCTTAGCGAAAGAGATCATTGGATAACGTTATCGTTTGGCCAAGTCTCACCACCCAGCTTCCTATTGGCCGAACTCGGCGCCTGTAGACAAGAATATACTGTGCCATGGGCCCCCAAATAAGCCTCAGTATCACTGTCTCAGTTGTAGCCTTGGCAGCTGCCTGACATCTTTATGTCTACCTACGTCATGTTCGAGTAGGCGGCCTCCGCCTCACATAGAGCAGCCTTCTACTCTGAATCTGTCACCAGATCAAACCATTGACAACACCTCTGTATCCTCCACTTTTTAGATTGCACCTGTCACTACAACAACATCATGACTGAAGACGACATCTCAGCAGACGGTCTATTTGAAGCATGTGCCGCTGGCGATCTTGCATCTGTACAGACACTACTTCAGAAACCAGCGTATATCGCGAAGGCCTTGGAGACAGAAGAGCGCATTGAAGATGAGGAACTACAACTCACACGTCGCAGCCTAAATCTTCTGTCAATGTTCAACAAAGCTGCTGGTGCTGGCTCAAGCGACATAATCAAATATTTGCTCTTGTTCGCGCATACCCAAGGCGTTCCATACGAAACGCTCATCCGTCGCGACAGCATTTGCGCGGCCATCTCCAGTAGCAACAGTGTTTCTGTGTTCAGAGAGCTGTACGCGGTCAACCCTGATGTTGTCAACATTGATATGGGCCATCCTGGTACTCCACTCAGTCAGGCAGTCAATGGTAGCAGAAACGCACCTCGTTACACCGCGGATCGTACAACTCTTGTACGATACCTCTTGGACAACGGTGCCGACCCAAATCAGGTCCAAGGCCCAGACCGCGCCGGCCCAGGCACCTACCTCCGAACTGCTGTTCAACGATCGTCGTTAGAGGTCATTGAACTTCTCATCCAGCACGGCGCGCAAATCGAACAGTCGGGCGCGATGCACCAAGCAGCGGAGAACGGTCGAATCGACGTCATGGACTTGCTCCTGCGTTATGGAGCGAATGTCAACGAACAATTGTGGACAAATCTCGAGCATTCAGCACGCTCCAGAACGAAGTTCAAGAAAGAACAGGGCATCATAAGCGATGTATCGGACGACTCTAGACCAAAATGGAGCCATGAGACACCTTTGCATTATAGTGTGCTCCATCGGCAGATCGAGGCTACCGCTTGGCTGATTGAACATGGCGCAGATGCCAATATCACCGATTCGAAAGAATGGAGTGCGAAGGACATGGCGACCACGATGAATGATACGAGTGTACTTGAAGCTCTTGCGCCTTCGGTTGAAACGAAATAAAGAGGGTCATGCGAGAGGCCTCGCGCCGTAGCGTACACAGTCGTTTGGTCATGCCTTTTCAAGGGAACCGTAGCGTGTTAAGGGGGTCTCGTAAAATATTCACTTGTCTATGTTGAGATAGTACGCCTAACGGGCTTATATCAAAGATTGCTAAACAATGTTAGAGTTATGTTAACCTCTCATATATATTTAACTTTAACATAATTCATGTGACGAAGCTGTTCAGATGGGTCAGCTACGAATCATACAGGATTTGAGGGAACTCGCTGATGGAGACGATTCCTCCCTGAGTTGAAATGTACATCAAGGCTCCTGCAGCGTGATAGGCCTACAACGTTCGTAAAGAAGCTGACCATCTGCATACACGCACTCTCCTGATTAAGCTTGCGCCGTTGTTTTCTATCCAAATGCTATAGAATTTGCTACATAAGCATTCGAGCCTAGATTCAGTATCTATTAATTGACAAGAGGCGGTTGATTCATGAACATCGTGGCCTGGTAAGCCATTTATCACGGACGTTAGACGTCGCATGGAATCGAGTAACGTCTCTGGAGGTGGCGGATTCCAATCAGTTGAGCTTTCGTGAAGGGGTCTAGAAGGCGAGGTTGTGCCGCCGCAAGCGTGTCGATCACGTCAGACAGGGTCTCGCGGCTCCTCGCAATGCAGGTCCCGGCGTGTCCGCTGCCCAAGCCCGAAGAGCCTCACCGCGCTACATTCTCATCTGAAGTGGGAGCAGCAGGACAACTTCAGAGTTGGATGGGTTCAAGATGTTGGAGAGTGGATAAACAACACTCCAACCCCACAAAATCGGATACTGGACCCTTCAGATCCACTTTTACCCATCTCACCAAGTTGTTCCGCGAGAGCGCATCCCTGCACGGACCGCTCACCGCCCCTGAAAACTCTTCTCGCGTCTTCGGCGCTCCGCCTTCGTTCCCTTCTTCCAGCCCTCGACCCACAGGAACCCGCCCAAGGCCCACTTTCTTTTATTTAAAGCACCCCCGAGTCCGTGTCCTCTTGTTTCCCCACATTCACTCAATCGCGACTTCCATTCACTCTTCAATCCCTCTTGCAATCAAGAAAGCAGACGCTCACTTCGCGGAAACAACACACCTGTCGTTTGCCATACGTGTCGAGTTTGGAGTCGTATTCATCACTCAGCACCCAGTCACACCACCACACGCCGCTATATAAACCTCCTCACGCCCCTGCCGATTCTTCTCTTCAAAAAACTCTACACAACATCAAGATGCTTGCTTGCATTGCCACCCGTGTCCCCATAACCGCTGCCTTCGCCGGCAAGCGTGCCGCTCCCGCTGCCGTTCGATACAACTCGTCCAGCTCCTCGAGCCGCGCTGCCCGCGTGATGGAGATGGCTGCTCAGGCCGAGCGACCAAGTATGTCTTGATTCACTGAAAGCTGCCGATAGCAAGATCAATGCTAATAACTCGACAGGTGGTGCTGAAGCCGCTGTCCCCGTCATGTGGGCTGTCTGTGGTGCCCTTACCTACACCGCATGGAACCGCATGACCGAGCGCAACGCAGGCGAGAACGTCGAGAAGCTTCTCATCGTTTAATTATCGTTTATACCTTTCTCCCCGCCTACTCTTCGGCGTTGTCCTTACCGCTCGACACCTCGTTCTTCGGTAATCGCTACATAGCACGCGATAGACATCATATTTGCTTCACTGGAGTGGCTGCATAGCGTTTCGTATATGCATTGGCGGATTCACGAATAGATTTGTTTCCTTTGTTTGGGCATTGGCGTGGCTTATGGCACGGTTCATGATTCACTGGATGGGACCGGATAATGGCTGCGGCCTTGGTTATGGATAGGGGTTCTGGGGATCACGATACACTTGGCGTCACTCGTATGCATCAACGAATCTGCGGCCCCTGGGCTTGCACTCCACACTTTGCACTGATAACCTCCATCGCTTCGTCCTCAAGCCGTGTATTCCTGCTTGAAACACTCTCGAATGCATCAACTATGATAGCATGGAAGATTTCCGAGCTGTGCTCATCAACTTATCACCTTTTAGTGAATTAACGCTTCATTATGCCACTCTAGATGCCATGCGGTGGAAACAAACTGATATGTTGGATTCCCCGATCTGCTAAACTTTCGATAGGTGGGCCAGATAGGACTAACCGCAACAATGGTCGTCTTAAATTCGAAGACGCCTGAGTACTACTCTGCCTCCTAGTAGACGTAGAAGTTCACAGCCTCGTTGTCCTGGGCTCTGATCTTCCTATTGTCTCTCTGCATTATAATTCTCAACACCCAAGCACACAGGACAACACCCGCGGAAAAGCCAACCGAAGCCCACATGGCCATACCGAAACGCGGCTTGTCGGAGTCCGGCCACAAGTATGGAGTATATACGAAGGACAGATTGCCAAGGGTATTCGCAATAGCGAGAACAACAGCCCTCTTCTCGTCAGTCTGCCCTAATACCGCAGCTGCCCACGCGAGGTTAATATTGTTGACGCCATATGTTGCGCCTACGAAAAGAACCATGGCGAAGTAGCGGGCTCCCACGTTAAGTGTTAGGGTACCGATCATAAAGCCGATGATTGCGATGAGTTTCGATATGGAGATGTGCCAGGTGCGCTCGTTGAGTTTTCCTGAGGACCAGGATACGAGGACGGAGATGATGCCGGACAGGAGGTATGGCTGCGTTGAGTCAGTAACACAGTCTGGTTCAATACCAAGGCAGATAGCTACTTACCGGGCATGTCAAGACTAATGTGACAGTGTCATTGAAGCCAAGTGTCTTCACTACTGTTGGCAGAAAGTTCTTGAAACCGTTTGCACTGAGATGGAGATTCTGCATGAGTGCAAAGATCCAGGTCCGATAGTCGAGGCAAGCTTCACGAAGACCTTTCCACACATCGACTTTTTCTCGCTTCCCGGTTGTATCAGCAGCGATCCTATCGTGTGCTAGTTGCCGTTGCTCAGGAGATAGCCATCTGGTGTTGAGGGGCGCGTTCGGGAGCAGGAAAAAGGCCGCAGTAGCAACACCAACTAAGCATATATTAGCGTCAGTAGTGCCTCGGTGAGATGAGTACGTACCCGTGATTAATCCTTGGATGAGGAAAAGCCATCTCCAGCCCTCCCAACCATTTCTGCCATCGAGGCCTGAAAACACCCCAGCAGCAATGAGACCGGAGAAGGAACTCGCAAGCAGATTACCAGTGTAGAAGATAGAGAGACGAGCAGCGGTTTCCTTGCGCTTGTAAAATAGACTGATCAAGTATAGGCCACCTGGATAGAATGGAGCCTCCACGATGCCGAGCATGAATCTGTTGACCGCGAGTAAGCCCACTGGTCTTGTATGGATTTTGATGCCTACCTAGCAGCCAGCATACCATGGTAGTCCTTAACAACAGCCATGAGGGTGCTCACGATTGCCCATGCCATCATCCAGCCAGACATGTACCAAGCAGGTTTGACTCGCGTCAAGATCATGTTCGAGGGAATCTGGCCGATGAGATAGCTGGTGTCACACATGTCAACGGATGTCTCGAATTAGTTGAGGAGGAGCAGAACATACCCGACGAAGAAGATGCTAACACAAGTGTTATATTCTGTGCCCTTCATCCCGAGGTCTTTATCAAGGCCGTTGATTTTGCCATTGACGATAGCGTTCCTATCGAGGAAATTAAAGACTTCAGTGGGATCAACCAGTTAGTGATTGTTCCATGTATACTTGTGTGAGTCTACTTACAATACATGAGCCATAAGATCGGGAGCATGTAGAGGTCAATCTTCCTCACGAGCGCGATCTCAGCAGGGTCGGACTTCTCAGCTGCGCCAAACTTGTCCAGCTCGACATGCTGCTGAGGCTTCTCAGGATTGTCTGCGAGACTAATGGTATCGATTCGTTCTACAGAAGGCTTCGAAGCGACTGGGTCGGATGGGGTTGTGGTGGCCATGATGACGGTCCGAACACACTGGTGCCATGCTTCGAGGCTGCCCCGAAGATGGGTTATATAGTGCTTTGCCAGCTGCCTTTTCAGTGTTATTGCTGCATCCCTAGCCATCGAATCGTGTAACTGCGGGGTAACCCCGTGGGGATGCAATTGCAAGGTTGTTCTGCATAATCCGTGGTACGGATTTACATAGAATGCGGAAATGGTGTGTGGTAATCCGGGGCCCTGCTGGATATGCTAAGAGTTTTGCTGATTCCAAGGCGGAAGATCTTGAGCGCGAGGTGCTCAGCTGAGCTGTGCATACTCGTAACCGGCAATGTATTTCCCGGGATCGTCGAAGTTGCGGTATGATGGTGGGAATCCGGGCGGCGGATTAGCGGATAACGGATTAAAATCCGATGAAGCGATCCGGTTGGCCACATTATAAACGTGCCATGGCCGAAGACAGCAGAGAGTCGAGTTCCTCAGCTACATCACCCCAGTTACACCGATCATGTCTCGAACAACGATTGCGACGGGCTCGCGGACGACGCAGATGCCCTTCCAGAACAGCGACGAAATCTGGACAATTGATGAGTTGATCAAGCGTCGTGCGTCAGAACTGAAAGACGCGCCCCTCCTCGCCTACCCCAGAGGAGGCCTCACAGATTACGAAGAGCATTCAGCAATTGCGATTGACAAGTATGTTGATGCTGCTGCGGATGCGCTGCAACGGCGAGGTCTACAGATTGTGGTAAGTGCAAACCTCATCTTCACCTAAGTAGACGAGTATGACTAATCACACCACAGGATCCCAGCCTCGACCAAGCCCCTGTCGTTGGCATCCTCGCCCATTCAAGCTTGCAATTCATCATCACACTCTTAGCTCTGAGCAGATTAGGCTATGCCAGTCTACTTCTCTCGACGAGGTTGGCAAGTCCGGCTCTCAGCCGCTTGTTGGACCTTACCAAATGCTCGGCGGTCCTCACAACCTCGCATTTTCACCAGCTGCTGGCAGAGGTGCAAAAAGAGAAAGAACTAACGGTAATTGAAATGCTCAAGCATGAGGACTACTATGGAGTTGATGCGCCCGTTTTCAAGCGAGCGTACGACGCGCACAAAGAGAACCCCAAGCAAGCTGTCATCATCCACTCGTCTGGCTCTACCGGGTTGCCGAAACCGATTTATCTCACACATCGCAGTTGCATTGCAGCCTTTTCGTCACATCTGGATCGAAGAGCGTTGATGACACAGCCCCTGTTCCACAGCTTTGGCTTCTACGAAACGTTTCGATCCATCTACTCGGGGAAACCTATGTACTACTACAACTATTCGTTGCCCATCACTTCCAAGAATCTCACAGATACCGTCGAGTATGTCAAGCCAGAAATACTGTTCTGTGTTCCATATATCTTGAAGCTCCTAGGCGAGACCGAGAAAGGAATACGATCTCTTGCCGCCATTGATCTGGTCATGTACGGTGGAAGTGCTTGTCCTGATGACCTAGGTGACACCCTAGTAAAGAACGGTGTCAATCTCGTTGCAAATTATGGAGCGTGAGTTCAAACATCTCTACATGTAACGGGAAAATTGACTAATCCACGTTCAGTACCGAGACCAGCAGGCTGATGACTTCCGTACGACCGCCAGGAGACAAGGCCTGGAACTATCTTCGTATACTTCCACAAGTAGAGCCATGGGTTCTCATGGATGAAATTGCTCCTGGTATTCACGAGTGCGTTGCGCTCGATGGCCTGCGTTCAAAGAGCACCATCAACTCACAAGATCCTCCAAACTCGTTCCGAACAAAAGATCTCTTTACCCCTCACCCCGTTCATCGGCATTGGTGGAAGTTTGTTTCCCGACTCGACGACAGACTGACTTTGGTCAACGGCGAGAAAGTCCTTCCAATTCCTATCGAAGGTCGCATCCGCCAGGAAGGTCTTGTGAAGGAAGCTGTCGTTTTCGGGGACGGCAAGAGTGTACCTGGAATACTGATTTTCAAGGCTGACGCCGCCTCGCAAATGTCCGATGCTGACTACATGACACATATATGGCCAGCAATTGAGGATGCAAATTCTCGTGCCGAGAGCTTTTCGCGAGTCCCCCAGGAACTGGTAGTATTGGTTCCCTCAGAAACCACTTATGCGAAGACCGACAAGGGTACCTTCATTCGCGCTCAAGTATACGCGCAGTTCAAAGATAAGGTAGAAGCTGCGTACACAAATTTCGAAAGCGATGCAGATACTGGTGGTTCAATGGCTTTACCGCTGGGAGAACTCGAACAGTATCTGCTCAAACGCTTTCGCGAGCACCTAAATGTCGACTTACCGTCGGCAGAGACGGACTTCTTTGCCTACGGAGTCGATAGTCTACAATGCATGAACATGTGGAGCCTTATGAAGAAGGAACTTGACTTAGGAGGCAAACAGTCGCAATTGGGTCAGAACATCCTGTATGAGACTGGGAACATTGCGAAACTCGCCCACTTCTTACACAGTCTACGTACCGGAGGCTCAGAGTCAGCGGATGACCATGAGAAGTTAATGAAGGATCTCATTACGAAGTACTCATCGATCAGGAAGTTCGGCGAGAAGGATCCTTCTCGGAAAGAAGTCGTGGTAAGAGTGCCTCACTCGTGACATTGACAAAGCTAAGAACTGTAGGTTTTGACTGGTGTGACTGGTGGACTTGGAGCGCACCTTCTAGCCCAACTGGTCCAGAAGCCGAATGTTTCCGAAGTATGGTGTCTTGTTCGAGCTTCATCAGACCACTCGGCATTGGAGCGAACCCTGAAGAGTCTATCTTCTCGCGACATTCAGTTCACCTTGTCAGAAATTCGCAAGATTGTAGCTGTTCCCGCTGACCTCAGTAAGCCTGATCTCGGACTGGGGCCAGCAAGACTGGACGAACTGCGCTCAAAACTCACTTTAGTAATCCACAGTGCTTGGGCAGTCAATTTCAACATCTCAGTACAAAGTTTCGAGGATCAACACATCAAGGCTGTGCAAGGATTTCTCAACTTCTGCCAATCAACAACACATGGATCACCTGGACGGTTCTTGTTCTGCTCCTCCGTCTCATCAGCCGCTGCGACTCCCCGACCAGGAAAGGTCCCAGAGAGACAAGTCGATAACATTGCGCATGTCCAGGGAACAGGATACGCACGATCAAAGTATGTCGCAGAACACATCGTTCACAATGCAGCAAAAGATGCAAGTGCAGATGCTCGGGTATTGCGGATCGGACAACTGGTTGGCGATACTTTAGCAGGGGAGTGGAACGTTACCGAGGGTATCCCTCTCATGATCCAGACCGCTCTCACCCTGGGCGCACTCCCACAGTTAGACGAAGAGATGAGTTGGCTGCCCGTCGACATTGCCGCCAAAATCATCCTCGATCTATCGCTGGGTAACGCCGACCGCGCCGCTGACCCAGACCTTGTCTACCACGTCCTAAATCCCAATCGCTTCCACTGGACAAGAGACATGCTTCCTGCTTTGGCTGCTGCAGGCCTCAAATTCGAAGCACTACCCACCGATCAATGGATGGAGAAGCTGCGCAACTCAGAACGAGATCCGCTCAAGAACCCTCCGATCAAGTTGTTGGATTGGTTCGAGAGCAAATATGGACGGAAAGCTTCGTCTGCTCCGAAGGGTGTCCTGGAGTATTTGACTGATGAGACTAAGAAGGATAGCGAGACGTTGAGCAAGGTCCCTGATGTGACTGATGGGGTGTATATTACAAAAGTCATTCAGAGGCTGCGGAAGCACTGGGAGGCATCTTGCTGATTCCATCTTGGCAAAGCCACCTTTGATATTTATCATCTGACCGTTCTTGGGTAATCTAGGAAACGAAGAAGGCTTTTTACTTAGACGTCACTAACTCTGGCTAGATGTATTCCTTTTTGGGAGGAGATGTATATAACTACCTGAAATATAACTGGACATGCTGTTTTCGATGAACCAAAAATGTCTGTAGTCAGTTATCTTAGCTGTATGCCTATGACCGTTTGAGATAATGAGACATCCTATTACAGTACTTACAAGATTTTAATGCCCTCAAGTGGTAGCATGGCAGCATTTGAGTCACAGCATGGACAATCACTTATGTAGTTATTCATGATGTATTGAACGATAGTTGTTGATCTTAATAACTAACTTCTTAACCGAAGCACTTCTTCAAGCGGGATTGTAACCCTTACTCCAATCCGTACAGTTCAGGTCAAGATTATCGCGATTCAAGTTCCGGCAGGTAACAAGGTTAGAACCGTTGATCGTCCTGATGTCCACATCCTCAGCTAAAATACCCGAACATGTGTCCGGACTAGAGCACACGAGATGTCCAACAATAGGTGAGAAGACGCGGTTTGATCTGCCACGGATGTTGCGGAACGTGATGTCCGTGATGTTAAGTTTACTCTGTCAAGATCATCAGTATTCCACATCATGCAGATATTGTACATGTAGAGGGGGCAAATTTCAGGCCTAAGCTTACCGGATGCTTGAAACACTCCTCTTCGTCATCTTGCCCATAGCATTGCGTGATTGTCAAGCCGTAGTCGACATTGTCCAGGAACATGCCGTCGTAGGTGACGTTTCGCACCAGTCCTCTGCCGCCACCGCCAGTTAGGGAGGCGGATTTTTCAGAATATGCATCTGGCCAGACTTTGATGCGGGCGCCTTCGGAGGAATTGAACATGCTGATGTTACGGACTAAGATATCTTCTACATAGTCGACGCGTTCGGGGTATTGACCTAGCGAGCCCACGGAAATGCCGTGGGTGCCGTTGCAACGCAGATTCTGGACGAGAATCGAAGTGCTATTGGGCTTGAAGGATACGCAATCTAGGTGCCTCAATCAGAAAATATAGCAAGAGTCTGGAAAGACTTGCGCACATACCGTCTCCATTCGTGATTGTCGAATTCTCAATTACGATGTTGTTGCTCCGATAAATGTCCCAGCCATCTGTGTTCTTCTCAAAGTATTCGTTGTTGCTGGTGGAAAAGATGTCCAAGTTGGAGTATACCACATCGGTCGAGTTGGCAATGAAATTGTGCCACATTGGCGAGTTGTACAGTCTAATATTGCTCACACTCCCACTCGCAATTCCATCGATAGCGAACAAAATAGGTCGCTTCACGGTCTTGTTCTTCGCGTATGCCTCCCACCATGACTGACCGTTACCATCCAACTCTCCGCCGCCGTAAACATTGACGTCTTTGCCACCAAGAATGAAGAAAGAGATTGCATTCTGGAACACAAGATCGAACGAATTCTTTTGCCAGTACGCTAGGTCCGCGGGGAATGATACGCGTCCTTGTATATCGAGATCAATAGCAGAAAGACCGGTTAGATTCAGCGGAGAGGCGATGATATACTCAAGCTTCTCGGCGAAGATAACGTGACCGCCGTTGTCGCAGTCTCTGATTGCTTGGAGGATGTATTCAGCGTCGTCGGTTTGAGCATCATCGTGGGATGCGGCTATGCAGGTCCGGTTTCGGTGTGGTGATAACTGAGCGTGGAATGGGCGAGGGCTGCGGAGGGTTGAGAGGAACGTCTCTGATACTAGTATCGACTGGTCTGGAGCGGCTGATGTCAAGGGAAGAGCAAGTAGTATGACAGCTACTGAAGACACGAGTGACAGCATGTTGTAAAGTATGCGTCAGAGTTATCCCGCAAACCCCATCCTAAGGGTCCTTCATTCCAAGCCTTTATAGGCCTCGTCGAAAATTGATCCTCTTCGCTAGGTCTACTCTTGTCGCGACATCTTCGCCCGTGCCATGCATAGTGGTAAGCTTCACAAAGCTTGGCTATACAACTGAATTCGTTTTCCGATGTTTCCGGCGATTACCCCCCTGAAGATCTCCACAGATCCCCAAACTTTCGGCTGGTTCATGCTTGGCTGTTGTGACGCGTGATGATTGACCTCCAATCCGTAATGGTGTTCAAGGTACGCAATTCACGACGGACCACTTGATCACATGGTATCACGATGTGGGAACAAGTGATCTGGAAGAGCCATGCGAGATGTCAGAGAGAATGAAGGACGAGACCTATATCATATAGTAATGTGAGTGAGTTCAGAGGTTTCTGTGAGGTGCTAGTCGTGCCCAGGGAATCTAACGCGGGGACCCCGCTTGCGCCAGGATGAACTGATTCCTACGGCGGACTGTTAACGGGTGAAGGGACAAAATTCGACAGAGTTCTGAACCGCTCAACACTCAAAGTTAACCACATACAGCACCACCAGCACCTTGTATTTCTATACAGGATGTAGTATTCTAGCTAAATTAGGTGCGGCGAGTATTTTGGGCAGAAAATATATTTGGATTTAGTGCTGTGGCGGGCGCTGCAGAGGGGTAGATTTTAGTGTTTGGTGTTCGTGAGCGTCGGCAAAAGTTTGGGACAGTCGCCAACTTACCCGAGGATTACCCGGAGGTTAATGAAAATCAACATCTACAACACCACTAAGCTTTAACCCCTCTGCAGCGGCCCCCTACAGCACTAAAATTAAATATATTTTCTGCCCAAAATGCTCGCCGCACCTAATTTAGCTAGAGTGCAACATCTTATACAGAAATATAAGGTGTTGGTGGTGCTACACGGGGGTGATATTTGGAGTTGAGATTCCTGAATTTAATTTTGTCCCTTCACCCGTTAATAGTCCGCCGTAGATTCCGCCAATCACAACTTGCCCTTCCTAGGCACAGCACACTTGCGAGTCACGTAGTTAAACCTTCAGGTGCATTCCTCCACCATGCAAAGCTCCCGTAATTAAGAACGTTAGTGAACAATTGTCCATTATTTAAAAGATAGGTAGGGCTATTAGGTCGTTCTTTGTGATGGTTCGTTGGGGTAATGTGCCTCTATATTCTGATATCCAAGCTTTGCATGCTAATACACCAATATTCGTGAACAATGCCCTACAAAAGTGGGGGTTGTCGCCGCCAAAAACTTCGCATACGTTAAACCTTAGAACGTCTTGATAGGATACCTCCTTTAACCTGTTTAAGCCCGAAGTTCTACTAGCCTTTCTCAGAACCTTAAAACATATCGCTACGCTCGTTCTCCGCTCCGCAATGACCTTTTTTTTACAAGTTATGCATCCGTTCTATTTTCTAAATCTACATTAGATACGACAAGTCATACAAATTCCGAGTCTCTGTCCCTTATGTAGTTAGCAACGCTTGTCTTTCCCCTTCTGGCTCTACTCCGCTGTCGGCTCTCCTAGAGGCAGCATAGAGCACGATGCCCTGACCGATTGCAATGACAGCATTGTTGATGCACGTCCAGCCTACAAGGGGATACCAGTCTTGCAGAAGCCACAAGTTGCCTTGAGACCTCAAATTCTGCGGCACTTTGATCCTGAACGGCCACGACACTGCCAGAGCCAGGAAAACGACTGCTTGTAGCAGCAATGTCGTCTGATTCAATGCTGACGGGCCTTGGGTTTCCCTAGCCGTACCGGCCTGAAGTGCAAAGGCAACGCCAGTCGCGATCGTGATGACGGGATTGATACAGTATTCGTTGATACCCATAATTGTGACGAACGGCAAGTCAGCCCAATCGTCTCTTGGCTGACCGGCTAGGATCGCCCAGAAGACACAGAGGCTAGCGTGAAGAGTGAGCAGCGTGACTACCGTCTTGTTAGATGGGAAAGTCCTGACGTTTGTCGTTGTCGTTGTCGTCGTCGTCATCGGACCGTGCTGGAGATCAGTTTGTGCGCGTGTGCGCACTACAAGGAGAAAAGCCACCCTGTGCGAAAGATGCACTGGTTAGCAGGACTTGATCATTGATCGTCGAGAGAACAGACGTACAGGAGTAATGAGCATATTCATTGCAATAGGAGCTGAACTAGATTGAGGTAGTCGACAGACAGTGGTGGCTTGGGTACCACATGTCCGTCTCTCTTGAATGGAGGGCATGCCCAAAGATAATACATAGATGCGATTTGTGACTGAGCGCAAAGAGCGAGCAGCAGAGCAGCCGTGATCGAGATGCCATTTGCTGATCGAAGAACGAATAGCCCCCTGTAGATTGGAAGATACGATAATGGTGTTAGCAGAATCAGGAAACTAATCACATATTAAACCGACGTTCTGTAGGTGGACAGCGGACATGCCAGGTCGCACTTACATGCATAGAACATCTAAAAGTACCGCCATTGCAGAGTGGCCGCGATCAAGTGACAGCAACGACGTGATATTCAGTAGTGTAATTCAGGACAGTGTAGAAAGGAAATCAATAGTTTATGATTATGTGCGGTGGAACCATAGACTAATTAAAGGGTTGCCTACTATGTAATTTCATTAGGACAGCGGGCCGAATAGCAGTAGAAAGGACGTCAGCTCGGCTATTTATACCCTAAACGCCCACTTAGACTTTCCTATCCTTAATTATAGCTATATAAAAGAAGCTATCTAATATTGTTAGATAGATAGCCTATTGAATTTTCTACACCTTGAGGTGCATTCCTCCTCCATGCAAGCCTCCCGTAATCAAGACATCGCTCCCAGTCGTCCAACTTCCCGCATCACTCAATAGCCAGATCGTTGCACCCGTCAGATCATCCACCTTTCCACGTCTTCCCAACGGCGGCGCTTTCTCAAATACATCTCTCATCTTGGGGTTGGCTTCTAGGGCTGCTCGGCCCATCTCTGTCTCGATGTATCCTGGACTGAGACTATTGACCCGGATCTTATGAGGAGCAAGCTCAACGCCTAGGTGTACAGCGAGAGCTTTGACAGCTGTTTTCGATGCACCGTACATGCTAGTGTGCTCCTGGGGTGTTGTGCCATGTGCAGTCTGCGAGGAGATCAATAGGATAGATCCTCCAGTGCCGTGATCGATCATGTGCTGGGCCGCTAATTGCGCAGTGAAGTAAGTACCCATAACCTGGAGGCTGTAAGCTAGTGCTGGGAAGAGGTAGCAGGTTAGAGAATGTCTCACATTGACCATCAAGATCTTCTGGCATGTACTCCATGTATGCTCAAAGAAAGGTGCGTCTTTCCCAATTCCTGCGGCCGTAATGCTGCAAGGAGATTAGCACTCATAACACATAAGGTTGTTACACTTGGGCGGTTATGTACCAGTTATCAATGCGGCCAAAGTCCCGTATAACTCCATAAAATGCCTGCTTCAGACTCTCGTGGTCGGTCACATCGGTACGATAATACTTCCACTCGACACTAGTGTTGTCCTTTAGAACACTCAGATCTTCCGATGCGGTTTCGGAAAGATCAAGAAGCGCTATGTTACTCCCGAACTCAGCAGCTGCTTTAGCAAGTGCGAATCCAATGCCACGAGCACCGCCTGTTCAAGTTGTCAGCACTTATAAGAAGACTGGAGGTGTAGGAAGTTTCAATAGCTCACCAGTCACAACAGTAACTTTGCCCTTCAAGGAAAACATGTTTTGGGTCATTGGCACGGTTAGCGTTATCGATTCCGATGATCGAAAAGTATTGCAAGAAGAACCCGTTTCACAGCAGCCTTCAACCATATTTAAGATTTCCATGCCACCGATCTTTAACGAGAGAGATTACGACGCTGCGCAGCCAAGTCGGATCATGGTGGGGTTATGACACCTCATGTATTCTGTGATAGGCATGCTATTCATCGAAATGTTGATATGTGTAAAATAGTTCTGGAGGCATAAGTCAAACAAAGCCCACGGGCCAATAGAATCGAGGGTCTCCTAGATGTCGATCAGTTATGTGTAAAATAGTTCTTGGAGGCGTAAATCCGAATAGGATCACGGACCAATGGGAGCAAAGCACTCTCGAGTCGATCTTGTTGGTTGGCGGAAGGGTTACCCAATGGGGAAGCCCCCGTTCGCCTGACTGTGAACCGTACCATCTACGAGAGACCCAGAATACTTCGTTGGCTCCAACAGGCAATATATACGCGTGTAACCTCGCATCAAAGCGATGGAGATTATAGCGCGAATGAACTGTACTTTACAAACGCATCGAATCGATGCGGGTAAAGAGGACCATGTGTTCATCCTCTCGCAAAGGATCTAACGATGCAGTATTGTCTCTGTAATTAAGTCACAGCGTCACAAACCATCAGAAGCCCTCGAGTTATACCTCACTGCTATACCTGGCCCTAGAGACAAGAAATGCAGGAACAACTCGGTTTACTATATGCGCTTCAATGCCCGACAATACCCACTTACCTTCTTCCGAAGACGGCATTCTTCGCTCCCAGCTATGCATCACTGCACTAGTCCGGAGAATAATTCGAGGGCCTTGTATGGTATCGTTTAGCTTAGAGGAGTCGTTGAAGCATAATGAGCTCTGGCTAAGGCGTTGCGTGTATTAGGCAAAGCTCTGTGTGATTTGGAAAAAGGATTGCATTATGAGGATTTCGCGCCAGGAAGCGCCAGACTGAGACGAGTCTAGCCGGTCCAGGATGCACCCAGTCATACATAGGTTGTCGGAGCCAGAATCTTGGTATGCGATGGTGACATGTTCCTCTCATATCGGAAATAGGCTACGGCTATTGAAAGACAAGACAATGACTGTTTACAGCCACGTAGATGAAGCAATGCGAGACAAATTGATTATGCGTACAACCTTCCAGAAATCGGTGGCTCCACTGGAAAGCTCGAAAAAGTGCAATGACCGACGGGCTCTTCACCATCTCTTCTACGCTGTCCGTGAACGACAGCCCCCCACTGGACAGGTTGCAAGCTCGCGTCCACGTCTTCTGGGAGAGGGTGACAAGCCGCGCTGATCGCCGCCGAGCAGCTAGCTGCTAGAGGCATTCCAGCCGGGTACTTAAATGTTCCAATCACAATACCACCTATCGCGATCACCGATCCAGTAACGGTGGTCAAGATAACCCCAAATGGAGAAAACCCGCAAGTTGAGATCTGCTCACTAGGGACGATCTCTCGCGTGCTCATGCTAGTGACTGTGATCTGCACCATGAAGAGACTTTGCGACGCAAGCCAATGGAACAAGCCCGAAATAATCGCCATAGGTATCCCGTAACGAAAAGGTACGCTGAGCCAGTATGTGTTCCGCTGCTGACCAACAGGCGCAGTTACGCGCAGAGGTTTGCGCTCGTCCATGTATGTCGACCACTCTTGCCCAATAAACATGCTCGTATACAACCCATTGAAAGCAATGTAGAGGTACGAAAGCACAACTTGGGGGCTGTTAGTAAGGAGTATAGCGCCCATCAGTGAAGTCCCAATTTCAAGGAGATTTTCGCCGTTGACGGTGCCAAATCCAATCTTCCACAATTTCGCGAGGCCGCCGGGCATACTTTTAAACGACCAGATACTGCAAAGAATCCCAAATAGCACTGCCCCGAAATAGCTAGAAAGTATGTTAGTCATGAAGTTTTCCTGGCTGATTGCAACTCACAAAATGTATGTCGCAAACCATCTACTGTCGCTCGGAGCATGTGCCCATCTCCGATGTTCCGACTTGTATCTCTTTGGTCTGGCCTCGACTTCAACAGTGACTCGGCGTTTAGTAAGTTTAGAATGCCTGGACTTGCCCCCATTCCAATGTGCCTTAATCTCAGAGAGGGACTGTAAGCATCGGAAACGTGTCTCGGGATCAGGACATTCGAGGAAGCTCCCCAGTGCGTCTCCCAGGGTTACAAGCGCATTGTGCTTCTTGTACCAGAAAAGCATTACAGCTATACATATGATCTTGACGAGGTTTGCCCCCACAACGATTCCTGCAACGACGAAATTGAACCGTAGCTGGCATATCTCAGCGACTTGCTCAACCATGCAATATCGCACGGGACTTTCGTAGGGCTCCCATTTTGATCGGTTCTGTGGCACCTCTTTCATATCGTCAACATTACAAGTCGACGTACGGTGCGAAGGACAACGCCATCCGTTGGACGGAAACGTGCCGGGCGTACTTGTGAAGGGGAATATCGTCTCGGTGTCCTCAAAGTTGTAACCAACTGGTGGTAAAGACGTGTGATTATCTGGTGGTAAATACTTCTTGTACCACGAAAAATCTCCAGTGGATTCGCGTACGCCGAGTCCCCATAAAGTCGTGTTGCGCCATACTGTAGGCTCACTCTGGACCAAGTAGACATTTCCAATTTCAGAAATATATTGGCCGTCGTACTTGTTGAAACAATTTGCCGTACTCTCGTTCTTGTATTTCGGTACAATTGTACCATTGTTGAGAAGTATAGTGTCATTGAGGTTGGGTATGTAGTCAGAAAGAGAAAATTGAAGAGGTATCAAAGTCTCGTTGCGGAACCCTACGAATCCGCTGAAGTCATATGGTGCACCATATAGCCAGCTTTCTTGCGTTGGAAGGACGACATAATTGTTGGCCTGGAGATTCGTAAAGACAATGGAGTTGTATAACAGGTGAAGTGGAAGGGACGACAGCATGAGCAAAATCCAAAGTAGCGATCGATCGCGTGCGATACGCGTCAGATTATGCGGACTGGGTACTCCAATATGAAGCCAATGTCGGTTCGCATGTGCACGGTCTAGGTCAGCTCGGTTTGGAGCAATCAGGACTTGCATGCAGTAGTTGCTTGCGCAGAGGAGCAAGGTGCTAACGACGTTAACGAGCAAATGCACCCAGACATTCAGTTGCCGCACCCTTGCGCAACTGCCCTTTAGCAATGTTCCCGTCACTTCTTCGATTTTATATGCTGGATTTTTTCGGATCCAGATTGTTAGGATTAGGTTGAGTAAGAATACTGAGATGGCGCCAATAAGTGACACAAGCGCACCGATGCGCCATCCCGAGAGAAATCGTTGTCGCGCAAGTCGATGTGAGGTATGCTTTCCAGATGTCGATGGAAGCAAAAGAACATCATCGCGTAATGCGCTCGTGGTGTGTGGTGTCTTCCTGTGTAGGCTAGGCGTTGTTTCGTAGCCATCAACCACGTCGATGCTAGACGCGCTATTATACTGTGGTCCGTAATGCGCATGATCAAGCCTATCGCTTGGTGTTCAGTACGGGAATGCTGATGTTGTTGTAGTAAGGGCGTCTTACCCATGGTGATCGAGCTCCATGTCATCCACGCCCAAATCCGGCTCACGAGCTACAGACTGGTATCGCGAGAACGCGTCACGCACCTCCATAATGTCTTTCCAGAATTGAAGAAAGATGAGCGATGAACGTACGGGTGAAGCCAGCCAGGCTATACTGCCTTGCGCTCCTGCTCCCCGCCATCGCGGCCCCCATCAGGCTGAGGCTGTGCACGAGGTGGCTTGTGGTGATGGGACCAATTGTGCTCAAGTGGCGAAAGGCACCGAACAGCCAATCGAAGTGGATGTGCAAGCTATGAAAATAAAAATTAAGGTAAAGTAATGATTCTACGAGTAGAAAGTCTTAATACCCACCTAGACGAACAATGACATTGGTCATTGTGGGAACTTTCCGTTGCGCTCGATTGCGAGAGAGATATATACTCAATATCTGGATAGAAGCTTGGGGCATTGCTGTATCAGTAGTATTACCGGTAGGCTAAAACAGCGGCAAATTTCGTGATGATTAGGACATTATAAGCTCGAATGTCGGCCTCTGCAACGTTGCAACTAAACAATTAGCGTTTACTTGATTGTCTATCATGTTCATGGCGTGGCTACGATCCTTTAGAAATGAGGACTGCAGGATCGCTGATAAGGAGCACAAGGCAGTCATGAGTAAATAGACGGTAAAGACACAAGCAAAGGCAGGTATCGTGCCCCAGAAGATGAGAGAGTAAAAGTTGCATCCCGATCACTGCGCACATAATACTGTGCGAGGATCAATCGAGTGACAAGACAAGATAAAGTTGCAGTAGAGTATGTACAACGAATAAGAAAAGCCTAGGTCACGAAAGAAGTTTTGTACAGAGGATTTAACAGATACTGTGATGAGAAACGAGAAGCGAGAAAAGAGAAAAAGCTAGAGGCGTTAAAAGCAAGAAGAAATCCAAATTGGAAGGTCGACTGGAGACCTTATCCCACATGCGCTTACGACCCTCCACTAACCGCACTAGCAATCATCATGAACTGCACCGTCCGCCTGCGATCGACCTCCTTTTTCAACATCAGAAGAACAGTCGCAACGACCAAATCCTCATCAATCCCAACCTCCCCACCAACATCTGAACCTAGCACCAACTCGCCACCATTACCCGCACTACAAGACTTGCTACCCGGCGTTCTCGTCTCGTCATTCCTAATCAACAAAGCAACACGCTTCTCACCCAAAGTCAGCACAAGAGCAGTCCCCTTGAACCCATTGGCGCCAAAACCTTTCTCTTTTTTATACGACCAAGCGAACGTATGACCGTCCGGCAGTAAGAACCTATGATTCCGCGAAGTCCAATTTGATGCAGTCTTGATCTCCTGCGAATCAGCAGCAGTAGTACCTTCCGGGACATCATCGAGGCGAATAAGTTTGGGATCCTTGCCGGGTCCGAAGAAGTACTCTGTGCCTATCAGTGCCGTGCCCTCCGCATCTGTCAGCACGCAGCTGCCTGAACTTCGCTTTGCGCGCGTGGAAGTGTACGCGAGACTGCCATCGGGGTTGTGGATTGCGGTTATTAGTTCGGCGGGTGGCACGGGAAGGCAGAGGACTGGGGTGCCTTTTGCGTTGATGTGGAGTGACTTGACGGGTGTGAAGGTGGGTGATGATGCATCGAGCGTGGTGCTGCTCAGTACAGAGATGGTGTCGGCGCTGACAAGGTCTTTCTTCTCTTCGACGGTGAGGGTGTTGATGTCGATGGGTGGTTTCTCATCCTCTGCGATAGTGCTGCCGCTCATAGTGCTGGTGCTCATCGTAGCCATGGGCAAAAGAATATGTTAGATCAGGTATAGTGCTGTCGGCATTGTAAGTCTTCTTTGTTAGCTGAAGATTGATACCGCCGCGCGTAAGGCGACAGTCTTTATATTGGTCATTGCAGCTATGACACCGGTGAAAAGGCATAGCCGTTGAAATCGGATTATCGTTCATTAATACGGATGTCAGGCTGTCGTAAGGTTGAATGGCTAAGGCTTAGCGCTACAGATCACGTAGTCAGCGGTCGTACTTCGCATTCTCAATCCAACTGTATCCCTGAAGGTCACTGATTGGCCTATGGGTGGTATTGTAGCCTGCGCTAACCCGTTTCAAATCACGTGGAAGGCAGTGCGATGACAACAAGACGCCACCTACCCTACTTCATCGCCTTCATAAATCTTAATGGCGGCGGCGAGTGCAGTATGATGAAGTTTACTTACGACAACCAGGAGCCAGAACAACCTTTCACCCTCGGTTTATGTTGACTATGTCTGCGCATGGTGTCATCGCGCTATGAACCAGGGAGTTAGCTAGGTACATCGATCCATTGATAATGGTAGAGATGATGTGCCTGGACCTGAATAATGTTCATTTGCATGCTATATGCACGTATTAATCATATGCGTTTCATTACAAGCAATCCTCTTTAGTTCGCACCGTGGACGAACAACCTCTTTCCTTCTACCTGCTGGAACTGCTTCTCGCCAGCCTCACCAGCCCGTCCACCAAACACCAACTGAGACCTCAGCTTCCATTCAAGAGGGATGTTCCAGTGCGAGGCAGCCTTCTGATCAATGATAGGGTTGTAATGCTGCAGATTGGCGCCAAGGCCCTCAGCCTCGAGCGCAACCCAGAGAGCGTACTGATGCATGGCATTTGTGTGCTCGCTCCAATCGCCGAAGTGGTGTGCGTAGAGAGGGAAGGCCTTTCGGAGGTTCTCAACAGGCTCGGGGTCTTCGTAGAAAAGGATCTATAAGATGAGAAGTCAGTAACTTTGTCTTTCGTGATACATGATCGGCGGGATGTGGAGAAGCTGGAAGGCCTCGGCGCCGTGGGAAAGGCTTGCGTAGGTGGTGGGGCTCGCATGATGCATGGAGGGGCAGCTTCAAGCTCAAGCGCAATCTCGAATGTTCGGCCAGTGCTTTCTCCTGTCGCCATCCATGAGGTAGGAAAGATAGGTGATACTTACGCTTCCTTTGGCGGCCCTGAATCCCTGGACCTTCTGCTCCGTCTTTGGGAACTGGTCCTCAGGTGTGAGCGGCTTCAGGACCTCAAGAACGAAGTCCCAGAATTGCTCATGGTCTTTGTTAAGTAGGACGACGAGACGTGTGGATTGAGAATTGAACGAGGAGGGAACATGGAGAAGCGCCTTCTCCGCAAGCTCCTGGATCTGCTTGTCTGAGATGGGCGACTCCTTGTTGAGCTGGTAGATGGTGCGGCGGTCCTTGATGGCGTCGAGGAAGGACTTCTGGGCAGACATTGTGGATGGTGTTGTCGAGAAAGCTTTTGCAGTAGTGGATGAGAAGGGGTTAGATAGCAATGTGGAGGATGCAGGTGTAAGGGAGTGCAAGCTGGAGGGAAGTCGCGGGCTTTTGAGTCCACGGGCCCACGCGCGCTGTCTAGCAGCTTGGAGAGTATTTTTCAGCACTTGGGCCATTGATTCGGACAAGGGTAATGGTGTAGTAGTACTAGTAGCTTCTCCCGCGGTGTACGGCGCCAATTGAAACTGAGGAATGGTTTGCTGCAAGAGCACGGCAAGCAAGAGACCCGCTATCAGGCCGGTTAAAAGAGATCGTGCACTGGAAAGGGTCATGACGTGATGCGCAAGTCAGTGGAGACGGACGCTAGAAAGCGAGTACTGAGATAACTAAACAAATCTGCTACGTAGCATTGTATGATTTTCGCGCATCAAATTGCCCGATAGCTTATGCAATACGTTAGCCTACAGGGTTCTGGGAATGGCATGGTGGTTCCTGGTCGGGCGCGGGAGTGCACCGATTGCCGATGCTTACAGATGCATGTGTACGCCATGCGGTAGCAATTCCGCTATCTAACTAATGATGTATTAGCTCGCAACATAACGGCCAAATTGCGACGGGTAGGCTACACGTGCATCCTTACACACGTTCTTCAGTCTCAACTCACCTGACCCTCGTTACACGTCTAGGAGCGTACTGTACCTATACTGTGGAGCTCATAGGTCAATAGGGACAAGGCACCTTACATGTACACCGGACATGTGACAGGGTATTCCATCACGTGATGCCCAGGGGATGCGGGACGTTGGCTAGCAACCGTGCGAATTGGAAGACGGACGGGCAACTACATCTGAAATAACTGCTAAGCATACATATGCCGCAAGAGCACTAGGTGGCTAAAAAGACACTAGAACTTATAGTTTCTGTTGTTATGAAACCGCCTGTGTACTACAGTGCCTTGTCTTCGATTCCCTCCGCCCCTCCTCCATGCACTCCTCCTTTCTCAACTCCGCCTCCCTCTCCAACTCCTCTCTCTTTCTCTGCCCCTCCGCCACCAACAACGCTACAAGCCAAGCAACAACACCTACATTAGCTATTAATCCTCTACCTGCCATTGGAGGTCTAGGTGGCTGCAAAGGCATTACAAACTACATCACCTGTCGCCATAAAGACGCCCGCCTACTACAATACCCTCTTGATGCGCAGCATCTGCTGCTGCACCATACCTGAGGTACTCTCAACAAACAAGTCCAAGGTACGCCCTTGGATATGTCGTTGCCTGAGTACCTCAGGCGAGGAGCAAAGCTGTAAAGCCTTGTTGACGTCGTCCTCAGAGGTGCCGTTGCAGTAGGCGGCGAAGACGTTCTTGAACTTCGTCTCCACCAGGGAGACCAGATCCGCCATCTCGAAGTAGGCGGCAAGGGCGTGTATAACTAGGAGGTCGAGGACGTCGACCTTGAAGTCACCGCTGCTGTTGTTGTCGCCGCCCGGCTTACCTAAGACTCCGAGATAGCAGAACTGGATGATCTCGGCGACAGCGTCGCGCAACAGGGTGTTGTGGGCGTCGTTGGCGTCTTCGTCGTTGAGGAATTGTTGCTCGCCGTCGAGCAGGTCGAGCAGGTCGGCGTGCTGTGACGCGGGTTGAGTTATGCGCGAGCGTTGGAACAGACGCGTCAGGCTTACCAGGCCCTCACCTGACTCGAAGAAGTACTTGAAGATGGGTGATTTGGCTGCCAGAATTACGATATGCACGGGGATTTTTTCGCCGTCTGGGCGCGTGAAGGTGAAGTCGAAGAACAAGCTTGTGGTGTAGATCCTTGATCCGTTAGCAAGATGGTAGCCAACTTAGTTTGAGACTTACTCGACCAGATAGTCCCTTGGAAGCTCCATTGTTCCTGACGATGACGTTGTTGATGTGGTTTTTTGAAGTGGATTGTGTGCTGTGCAATGGTGCTGCTGTAGGAGAGGAAGCTCGCTGTGAAAGATGTGGTGGAAGACGCGGAGTGTGAGTGAGCTAAAGAAAACAAAAACAGCTCTACAATATTTTCGTGCCTGCCGTGTTTAATTCGAGGTGACGGAGTGTTTACCGCTCTAGCGCGCAGTTGCAAACGCTGATGGAACCATGAAGTGAGAGTGAAGGACGCCGACATTTGAGAGCAGCATTATCAAGAGCACGAAGCCTAGAAGACGACAGGATCATGAGGTCTTGAGTTATGAGATTGGAAAGGTACCCGATAGCCATGAGATATTGCTAGAATATGAATAATGTACAGCCGCATTAAGAGAGAGAAGAGATCTTTTGTTCAATGAAGCTGGCTGAGAGTCGCCTCGAAAACGCCTTGAAATGATCTGATAGAAAGGAAAAGAAGACACAGATAAGACCAGCAAACCGAAAAGTGGGGAGTCCATATACCGCTATGCCAATCCAATTTTATAGTGTGTACGCATTCAAGAACAGCAAATGCACTCAGTCATTGGTTGACGGGTCCTGAACGCGTATCCAAATGTAGTCCACACGCCTCGACATTTCATGCAATTCCACACAAGACGTTGCTTCTTGGTCGGTTTTACGGCTTCAGGTGAGAGTTGACAAGCCAGGCAGTTGCTGAGGGTGGCATCACGAATCTTCATGCCGTCGCTCCGCCAGATATGACGGCAGTCTCCACACTCCCAGAGTGTGAGTGTAATACCGGTTTTGCGACTTGTTGTTGGTAGATGTATGTACGTAGATTGTATCGGTGAGTCCCTACAATCATTGCATACTTTCGGTTCTGCTTTAGACTCCTTTATGTCGAAAGCGCTGGCGCATCGTGCACACTTGGCATCAAGCGTCGAAGCCCCCAGATTACTGAGGTCTGGTCCAGCGGAGTCCAGTTTGTCGAGCCCCAGCTCAGTCGTGAGGTAGTCTTTGATTGGGTTGGGCATAGCTTTAGTGAACCTATGGTCCCAGATCTGCGAAGTGAATTGCGAATGGATTGGTCCAAGTTCGCCTCTGACCAGAATTTTCGTTTGACTTCTGGCTGCCATGAGTAGTGGATCATCAGCCTTCAGGTCTGGAAGTTCGAAAATGATATTGATGAAATGCGCGATTGGCTTTTCTTTCCCGTCGAGTGATGTAATCGTACTTGTGAAACCATCCACGCATCTCTCCAGCAAAGACTTGACTCCGAAATGCAAGCCGAGCATGTACATGAAGATGTGTGAAAGACAAAGACCTTTTGCATCTGTTTTCTCCCATCCGCGTGTCCGGGGTGGGTACTCGTCCAAGTAACAGAAGTGGAACATATCGTTCAGGTAATTCTCCAGGAGGCAAGGGGTTCCGACCTCATGATCCCCGCATGCTTTGATGTGCGGGTGTTTGAAGTGTGCCAGGCACGATGATGAGAGGCCTTCGTGGAACACCTCGAAGCTGTTCCTCGAGATCGCCGTAGTACCCTTGATTTGTTGCACGAACCATGAGGATTTCGACAGAAGTACCATTGAGTGAAGCTTGAAAACATGATGCTTGCCGTACTTGAAATTGATGTCGGAAAAAACGCCGGTGTCGAGCAGCCTGGGGAGCGTCATCAGTTGATATTTTCGGAGCTAGGGAAGGTCTGCAAGACTGACTCTGCATAGAACGTATTGGAGAATTTCTTGTTGGGCTCTTCCTCTCCGCGTCTGGTCATGGCTGCCGTTGTGAAAGTGGGTAGTATGTTGTATTATTGTCGTGTAAGGCAAGTAATACCAACTATCCTTGCTGTTGTATTGAGCGCTTCATACAGTATGAAGTAGGAAGTAAGTCTCAAAGATGCTACGTGTTGAAAGTGGTTGAGCCGACTGTATGGTAAGTAAGGGAAGCGGTCAAAGAGCGGGTGTGATGAGGCCGACCAACTTAGGTAAGATGTGGAGCGTTACATGCATGGCCGCCAGGTAAAGTCAAGAAGGATAGATACTTATGAAATGCGCCGGCAGGTCAAGTGGTGCGAAGAATGATGGATGACAGGCAAGATTCCCTCGTTCCTCTGGCAGGTTTCTTGTATGACGAGGTTTTCGTACAGTGGATAAACTCAGGACCTCCAAGCTGATTTGGCAGGTCCTGTTCGTGGCAATTGTGCAAAGTCTGCCGCCCAGGCCGTTTTGAAGACACTGTCCTTCCCATCCGGTGCATTTGCTCGGTTCTCAGTGCTCATGCAGAATCTCAGCATCAATCACTGACTGTGCCACTGTACGTAGTCCATGAGTGATCCATACTCGTCTTACCCTGTGTCACCGTTAGCACTAGGGCAGAGTGTAATACACGGCGGGCCTCCTCTGTCCCATGACACCGCCACGACTACGCACCGTGACTTGACCCTACTAAAGTGCAGCCATAGAAGCGTGTGACTCGAGCTCAAACGTACAGCTAACCATGAGTGGCGACTCGAAAACCATTTTGAGGAGGAGGGCAGTCCGCGCGTCTTTGTTAGCCGTTCTGTCGGTGCCAGTAATGATGTGGGCACGCGTGCCTAATTTCATACTGTGACGCGTCTCCGGTGAGTAGCAATTCAAGCAAGGCATACACCGGATCATTTTCATCGAATAGTAATTCCTTTTACGGGGTTGGGAAGTAGGGTCGCTAGACGGGTATTTTAATTGTCCGGTCGAATTTCTCCTACCTGCTGACTGTTAGGGTTGGTCAAGTGATACCCGACACCTGATATACCAGATGCTCTACCACCTTAATAGGATGGTGATTTGCTGTGACTGCGGTAACGTTTTTTGCCTTGAGTGGCGGTGGATAATA
The DNA here is from genome assembly GCA_027946455.1 of Neocucurbitaria cava. Classification (NCBI taxonomy): domain Eukaryota; kingdom Fungi; phylum Ascomycota; class Dothideomycetes; order Pleosporales; family Cucurbitariaceae; genus Neocucurbitaria; species Neocucurbitaria cava. Next base: position 758,570 of record JAPEUY010000002.1, on the reverse strand, counting down.
CGATTACTGCCTAAGATTACAAATATTGTTGGTGACATAATATGGGTATACTCGAGTTGTCAATGCTGCCTGCTGCCGCACAAACTCGCCTAGCACATCGGATGATCTAACCTATGCTTTGTCAGTTCGTCCAAGCCAGCACTCCGGGCCGTCCGCCACAACTTTCGTATACATCTCACTCTGCAACAACATCAGCTCTTTGTCCGCCCAGTCCACAAGTTTCTCCCCAGACTTGAAGTCCAGATCTCCAAGCTTCGATGTTATCGGTGCGTTAACGGCGAATGGTATCATGATGAACCACGAAGAGTCCCGTAGTGTCATGGCCAATCGCGAATTGCGGTCGAACACATCATTTGGGTGTACTTGCTCTCGTTTGAGGATTCCTTGAGGATCGAGTTTGCTCTCCAGGTACTGTATGTGTAGTAGAAGCGTCCGGCCGTCGCCGACAACAAGGTAGTCAATCAATCGGCGAACAAGTCGGGAGACCATAACCTGCTTCTGTGTGTCCTTCGAGACATCCGCAGTACCGCCGAAATGATCTGCCAAAACATACCAAGCCCAGTCTCTGAGGTCGGGTTGAGTACCGTAAACCAGGCGTAGTGGACAAAGGTAAATCTCTCTATGCTTGGGTATGGCGACTTGCATTGCACAGGTTCGGCAGCGGACAGCGCTCGCAGGTGCCGTAGGTGATTGTAGCAACCATTTAGGCTTTATTTCCAGTGAGATCGAGACATCAGGAACTGGCGACATGTCTGGAAGGAGGAGCCCTGAATTGTCTACACCCTGTTCGAAGGTGCCGGGCTCAGTAAAGTGGGCAAGGTGGGCAAGATGAGCCATGACACCGGGTAGAAATGCCACACGTTTGAGATCCATGAGGTACTTTGAGAGATCTTGATCTGGTTCTACGGGGACTTGAACCTGTTCATCTTCGGAGTTTTCCAAATTTTCGCCGGAACCAACAGCATCGACTTTGCCTGACAAAAAGACAGGTCGGACGGCTTGTTCAAAGCCAGCAACGATGTCATCACTAGTTAGGTGCTTCGCCCTGCCTCTAGGAACTCGAAGCACTCGATCGATGACCTGATCGTTAGATATTGCTGTTGCGGAGGAGCCCTGGTCCTGAACATGGACGAAGAGAAAAGCGTTCGTGAAGGGCTTCTCTGCCCGATGGATTGTATAGACGACATTCGCAGCGCCTTTGCTGAGATAGTCAAACTGGATCAGCGCTTCCTTGGGCGCATCGTCGAAGTAGGGCAAACAGCAAATGGCCTTCGTCCTGTTCAGTCTTTGGAACTCAGCCCTTTGCGCAGGGTCGAGAAGCGGCCTGGTGTTGTCGGGCATCATGGCGGTGTGAGGATGGAGAGTATCGACTTGCAGTCGAGAGGCCATAGTTACGGATGGTAGTGGTGGGGAGATGATGTTATGGTTATTCCTATCCAGAGCGTCTGTTTAGTACCCCGATTCTCAGCCTGGTGACCACAGTGGGTGAGACCAAGTAGCCGCAGACCTATCAGAGTTCGTATTGTTCAGCCTGGGATAGCCCGTGGTCCCGTTATCTCTCAACGCGCCCCGAGGCAAGTACGGTCGCAATGACGTCGGTGGGACTTCGTCGTCGCGCACGTCTCCACGACTTCAGGCCCTTCCGAGAGTAAGGGCAAAATGATGGTATGTCGCTCATGTTGAAAACTTGATTTCTTCATGAGCTAGACAACTTACCTAGCGCTCGTTCAGCTGAAGGGCGTCCGGTTCGTGCCATCTCGTGATCACGTAATGCTCACTAGCCAATCATCGCGCGTCAACCACTAGTCTACGATTCTACGCGAAATTACTTGATGCCTGGGTACCGAGTAGATCAACATCAATTGCACTCGGACTTCAGTATCTAAGGCCTATCAAAATATAAGCCTCTAGTTATAATTGATTCATACCATCAGTATGCCCGCTCCCTCGCCGCTTCCAACCCACCTCTACAAAATCCTTCCCTCTGCCCCGCCCTCGCCCCTTCCCGAGCGCCTGCCACTCTCAGACCTCGACCGCAACGACGGCTACATCCACCTGTCGACATCCGAGCAAGTGCCCGGAACTGCGGACAAGTTCTTCGGCAGTGTCTCCGAGCTGTGGCTGCTGAAGATCGAGTACGAGGTGCTTGCTGCGGGGACCGATGGGGATGGGAAGGTGAAGACTGAGGACAAGCCGCAAGTCAAGTGGGAAGAGGTGGGCCGCGGCTACTTTGCACACTTATATGGGGGCGATCTGGGCAGGGGAAATGTGAAGAGCGTGGAGAAGGTCGAGAAGCGTGGGACCTGGGCGGCGAGCTTGAGCCTGCTGGAGTGGTGAGGCTGTGTGTTTTCAGCTACTACGTACATGATGCGCAGCAGCACTGAGCATGCAGCTTCGTTAGGTAACGACGAGGCTGTGCACCCAGCAGCTTATCAATACATCCTACATCCCATGCTGTCTATATCGCCTACGCAAATCTCGATACTAGGCCTCTCGCAACGGCAAGCTAGCCAACGGCTCCATTACATCGCGTTTGACCACCTTGCTTTGCTAAACACCTCCCATGTCATCGCCCCTGTGCACACACTGCGCTTCGGACTTTACGAAACTACAGCACATTGAGAATGGAAGTTTCAGACGCGAGAACCTTCTTCTTGATCCCGACTCTTGCCACTTCTGCGCAAGGCTGTGGAATGCCTTCATCAGTCTCTCGGAGAATCGTCATAGTCTCACATCAATTGTTTACCTATTCACCATATTGTCACCTATGACTGGTAACCTTCGTGTGCGTATGACGACGGCAGGCGGTTTTCGAATGTTGGCCGATTTCGCTATCATTCCTTTGGCTGGCACGTCAACTCCGTTTGTACGCCTCGAATATGAGTTGACTTTGTATGCGCTTCAGATTCCGGTTTAGGTTCGGACTTTATACATGTTACAGATTTGGGTTCACGTTCGGCAAGCCAACGATTGCCGGACACGTTCGACGAGAAATCAATCACCTTCCTGAAGTGCAAATTGAACGAGTGCACCGCGACTCACGCCGCTTGCCCCGCCGAGCCCGAGAAGTACCCAGCATATCCGACTCGTCTACTCAACTTCAAGGGCCATTGTCAATCCAAAGTGACCCTTGAGGACACCAGCGAAGAAACGCAAGGTCCTTATTTCACGCTCTCACATTGTTGGGGTGGTCTACAACCAATCAAGCTCACGCGTAAATCAGAGCGGTCTTTAAGAGATGGCATTAGCCTTCACGATTTACCAAAAACATTTCGAGAGGCTATAGAGCTCTGCCATACTTTCGACATCTCTTACCTTTGGATCGATTCCATGTGCATCTTTCAAGATGATTTGAAAGACTGGCATGCTGAGGCAGCCTCAATGCGCCGAGTGTATGCCGGGGCCATGTGCAACATAGCTGCGACAGCTGCCCACGATGCCTCGAACGGTTTGCGAAACGAATACGATACAACGACGTCTAGACCATTCGAGTTGTCCGCACCTGAAAAATTCTGGTTACCGGGCAAAATTCAAGCCCCAGTCAAGTACATCATTTGTCCTCGAGACTCGTTTCTGCTGGACGTCGAATTTGCTCCACTTAATAAGAGGGCATGGGTTTTCCAAGAACGATTATTGTCCCGACGAGTAATGCACTTCACAGCTTCTGGAGTCTATTGGGAGTGCCCCTCAAGCATCGCCAACATCACATTCCCGAAACACCTTCCATATTGGGCCGATATGTTGCCAGGGAGAAGAGATCTCGAGCTTGAACTTCTCCTGGAGCCGAGTATTGACACTAGTCCAGAAAAGCGAGCTTGGAACAACAGAATATACGAAGCTTGGAACGCAGTTTGTAGCGGTTATAGCCGCTTACATATGACCAGAGAGGAAGATAAGCTTGTAGCTATCCATGGCGTTGCACAGCAAATGTCTTGGAGAAATGGTGACAGACTGGTGTGTGGCTTGTGGGAGCAACCACTGACATCGCAACTATTATGGTATTTGGTAGGAATTAACGTCGTGGCTGGGCCTCTTCCGCGCCACTGGAGAGCTCCGAGTTGGAGCTGGGCAAGCCACAATCGACTTTTCGTGCATGCAGCTCACTTTGACTGTGACTTTGGCCAAGCAAAGGCAACGGTTGAGGGGGTTGAATTCGACGCGCACGTGTCTGGACAAATCAAAGATACTATGGATGCTTCATTGACGCTTCGTGGAAAAGTCGTAAAGGCTACATTGGATTTAAAGTCCATAAGCATGCGAGCAGGCTCGTGGTCTTACAATCCATTCGGCCGTTCGGGTACCACAGCTCATCTTGTATGCGGCGACAAGAAGCGGAACGTCAGTCCACCACTTTTCGATTTGATTGTACACAGTAACGATGCGGTGTCCTTTCATGAGGAAGTCCTTTGCATCGCTGTCTACGAGGATAGGTGTAGTACGAAGAAATCAGATCCACCTCACTGGGAAATGGGCATTCTCATACTTCGACAATGCCGCTCAGACCCCCCACGCTACCAACGAATAGGTATCTTCCTACTGGAAGGGGAAGACTTGGAGTTTTACACCTCGCACGAAACGGAGGAGGAACACAGCATAACTATCATTTAAGCAACCAGCTTCGTTGTCACACTCGCTAGTCTACCACTGGAAATTGACAACAACAATCCTTTCCACCCCTACTTCGAAACCCCAACGCTACCCCACTCACTCTCCGCATACTCCCTCTTCAACGCATACCAACCAACCTCTTCCTTGACCACGCCCCCCATAACCCTCTTCGCCCACTCCGTCTGCGCGCTCTCCGCCAACTCTTTCCACGGCAGCACATCGCCCTGAAACTCATGCAACGCGAGAAACCTCGGCACCTGCGGTTCGACGCGCACAAACCTATCAAGCGTAGTCCCATTGACGAGTTCATACCGGCGCGTGCGCACATAACCAGGAGCTTTCGATAGCACATCGAGATGCTCGTCGCGATACCAGGCGTCGAAATCAGCCTCCTTGCCCGCCGGCGGTTCAAGAGCTGCAGAGAGGAGAAATGTCGCGGGAACTATTGAACTTGCACATCAGCCCAAGAATCAAAGAAAAAAAGCAAAGAAGAAAAAAGAAGAAACGAAAAACTTACCTTTCCCACCACCCCCCTCATAAACCTGCACCTCCTCATAAAACCGCGTATCAAACCGCGCTTGCTTAAACACGCCCTCCAGCAGCTCCCCCTTGGGCGCACTCTGGCCATCCAGCCCCCTGAACTCACGCGAGTTGCGGTACTCGATGTCGGACATTTCGTAAACGGTGAGCCAGGGCGCTTCGCTGCTCCATGTTTGGGGCGAGGGCTGCGGGTCGAGCGCGGCGTAGCGGGCGGCGCTGGGGAGGCCGGGGAGGAGAGGACTTCTTGGATGTGTTGCTAAGGGTGGGGCGTGTTGGTGGGGATTGGTTGGGTGGATTATGGAGGAGGCAGGAGCAGGAAGGAGGAGTCGGACGTACATTTTCATACCAATCACAAAACTTCTCAGGCGTGAGGGAGCCGTCGCGATTAGCGATGCGGGATGCTACCCATAGTACACCTCTCGCCATCTTTTCCAATTTCAAAAATTACAACAAAGTAAACCTTTTCTCAAGTCATTCGATTCAGTGGCCAAGCAAGCAAAAACTGTTCATCCAGCTCAACTGCTGATGTAGTGAGTATTGGAATTTTAGGAGGAGAAGGAGTAGCTGACTAGTTGACTGGCGAAGAAAACCTACAGCTGTATATTATAATAGGACTATATACTATCTACCTAGCTTCGTATTTAAGTGTGTCTGTGGGCACCATTTCCATGCTGGCTAGACTGTAGCTGGGAGGACTTTGAATGGCGGTGGGATCACGTTATCCGTGGAGAGGGGAAGTGGTTAGCTCGGAAATCGACAGCCCGTACTATCAAGCGCTAGCATTCCTTCGTACTTGAGTAGTGGTTACATCTCCAAACTCAAGACTCAACAGCATATGTATGCACACACAGAAGAGATCGAAGAAGGGACTGAAGGCATTATCGACTTTTGAGTCTTCGCACAAATTATCATTAGTTTACGCCATTCAGCCAGCATCGAATCTATGTACCACTTTCTCTGTCTCTCTCCCTGCTCCTTCCCATCTCATCTCTCCTCCCCTCTCTCCTCCCTTCCCTACCCCAGTGTACTTCCCAACGTAAGCAGCACTTCTTCTCCCACGCGCAAAGGGGAGACAAACAAACAAAAAACACCAAAAAACCAAGCGAGTTTCCGCATGCAAATCGTGTACGTATGTAAAAGTGTCGGCCCGAACCAATCCGATCCGAACCATGGCTTACCCAAAAGCCTTCTAAACCTTTATGAATGAGACGTCAACAAAAAAAAAGAGGCACCCTGCTCAAAAGAGCCCGCAATGAGCGGATGCAACCAAGCGTGTCTGTCCCTGGAAGATGAAGCAGGGGGAGAGTGGGAAAAATTGCGAAGACCTGAGGACCACCCTGGGAACAATGATGAAAACGCTAAATTAAACGACGAACAACGTAGTAGGAAAAAGTACTGATGAGACCGTACAGATGCAGAAAGTAATCGGTCCCGTGCAGGGAATCCGTGGAAACAATGGTGTTGTAACAATTTACAGCCAATGGGAACTTTTTGGTAAGTGGTAAGTGGTAAGTTGGTGGGTGACGAGTGATGATGATGATGATGATGATGATGATGTGGTTTCGTGATAGCGTGTGTCGAGTGAATAGGCGAAGCAGAGAATTGATGGACCACCACCGTATCAAGGGTTTGGAATCTCTCTCTAACTCGAGCCGTCGTCCGTTTCGGGCGGTGGCGTCTCAACCTCCTCCGGCAGCGCAGGCGGCGGGATGACGCCCATACTCCTCCTCTTGCTCTTCCTTTCCCTCTCCTTTTCTTTGGCATCGTCGTCATTCTTGACGCCGTTCGCGCTATCAGGAGACTTCGCCGAAAGGGTGGGACTGATGCTAGTGGTCTTTTTGGATGGAGCCATGCTATGGTAGCTAACGGAGAGTTTCGATGTGGAGTCATTGTTTTCAGACTTGTCTGCAAAGTCTTTCCATCTGCGCCAACCATCGAAGTCGATGAGTGCTTGCATGCAACCCCATTCTTTGACTTTGCGCTCGAGCCAGACGAAGTTGACAGGCTGTCATTGTGAGTCAGCATACGAAGAGTGAGAAGAAGCGAGAAGATCTACGTACCTTTGTCAAGAAGTCATTGCAGCCAGCCGCCAAAGCCTCATGCCTGTCACTCTGCAGCGAACTAGCCGTAAGCGCGACAATGATGACAGGGCTCTTGAACAGCCCCTTGTCACCTAGCCTGTCGCCCTCAATCAACTCGTCCTGCTTCTCAACTCCCAGTCTCTGGTTGGGTGCCTCGCTGCTCCCGCTGCTGAACACACCGATACTGTTGACGCGTTCCAGTCTTCTAATTTCCTTTGTCGCTTCGAGACCGTTCATTACAGGCAATTGAATGTCCATGAGAACCAAGTGGAAACCACCTGCCTTCCACTTCGTCACAGCTTCCTTTCCGTTCATCGCTCGCTGCCATCGAACCTTCAAGCGCTGCATGAAAGCGCCCAAGACTCGTAAATTGATGATGTTGTCTTCCACGATGAGGACGTTGATGGGCGGCACAGAGCCATCTAAGAGCCCAGCCGGCAAGCTAGGTGGCTCTAGTGGTTGCCTCTTCTTCCGCCTCTTGTTCGGCTGAGGTGATGAGACGCGAGGGGTAGGTGGGTTCGATGTTTGCAGTGTTTGTTGGCGTGTGATGGGATCGGTGGAGGCAGGTGGGGTGGGTATCGGGTTCTGGGACGTAGCGGAGTTTTTGGCTTCGGATGCTGAGGAGTCATGACGCGGTCGGTTGGGGGGCCGGCTTGTGGTAGCAGAGGAAGGAATGCCGCCTGTAAGGGCTGTCGGGGAGGCAGTGTTGTGTCGGGGAAACTTTGGACGATGGGCATGCAGGGGACCTCGGCGTGTGCCACCAGGAGATGGCAGGGCTGGCAGCTGCCCGGTATTGAGCACGGCGATCGAGTGTGGAGCGTGAGGTAGAGGGATCCGAGCATCATGCTGGCCGCCGCCTAGGGCGGCTGGTGAAGGATTGATGACGGGCATAGGCGGGAAATACTCGGTCTGGTGATTGACTGAGTCGTCGTGATGAGAGTAGTAGAGCGGGATTCGCGGCGAGGCTTTTGGCGTCCGCTTCTGGGGCACATCGATGATGAGCGCCTCGTTGACGCTCTGGCCGCCTGGGAAGTAGGCATCGAGCGTCCTGCACATGTCCTCGTCAGGCCCCAGTGTCCGGTCCTGCCCCTTCTGCGCGTCTCGCGGCACGATGCGGAGCGTCACATCTGGTGAGTCGAAGCTCCTGCCCAGCGAGTTGGCGTACTTCTTGAGGATCATGTCGCGCACGTCGTCGACCAGGTCGTCCTCGCGGATCTGCACGAGCGTGGCCGAGGCGTTGGGCCGCTTGACCCAGATCTTGCGGTGCAGCATGCCGGCGAGGTTTGTGGGCGCGCCGCCAAAGTAGTCGGTCGAGGTGGGCGGGCCTGTTGCAATGGCGGCCTGGGGGATGTCGGGGGCGAGCAGCGTCTTGATGATCTTGGCATCCGTGTTGGCAATGAGCGACTGGCGGCGGACGATGCCTGGCGGGGTCAGTCTGGCAGAAGTGCTCGCGCGGCGCGGTGAGGGAGGTTCGGCGTCGCTAGGAGTAGGCTCGGAGGACGCTGCAGAGGACAGCGACAGCGACAGCGACGGCGCCGGGCCGCTGCGGTCGAGCTCGGCAGGCTGCACGGCGGGATGGATGGGCGTGGGCTCCTCGAGCGTGAGCTCAGGACAGGCGCGGGGCACGTCTGCTGGGACCACGGGCGAGGGCGGGCGGGCGCTCGAGGTGGTGTTTGTGCTGCTCCTGGTGTAGGCCGACTGACGCGAGTGTCCGTCTCTCGAGGTCAAGCTTCCATCTGGCTCGGCACGACTCTCGGTCACGCCCGTTCCAAGCACCTCAGACCGCACCAACCGCTGCTCGCCGGGCGGGCTGTCGTCTGGCACGTCGGTGCTCGACATCTCCGGCAGCTTGGAGAGCGACATGCTCTTGCGGATGGTGCTGGCGAGGTGTTGCTGCTGCTGCTGGTGGTACTGGCGCTCGCTGCCCGCCGATGAAGTTATTGAGCGCGTGGCCGTGGACGTGGCGCTGCTTCGTCGCAGGAACTTGGAGCGCGCATTCTGCAGCCGCGTCTTGATGCTGCTCATGCCGGCGACGAGCCAGCTTTGGCGGGCATGCAATCGTGCTGAGCGCGGGTTGTCGTTGCGGTGCGCTGGGTGCGCGGAAAAGTTACCAAGTTCCTATTCCGCGTGGCGCAGGCGCGAGCTCTCAGACGCGCTCACTGCAATCGCCGATGGGCGATCAGACGGGATCGCGAAGATGGACGCGGGGGTTCACAAAGGAAAACACAGGAGGGGGTGAAAAGGAGTGAAGGGGCCAGTGTCGCTCAAATAGACGCCCAGAACCAAAAGGAAATGCGCCTGGTGTTGTGCTTCTGCGAACGAGCATCGCCCATGTCCACCTGGGCAATTTCCAAGAGCTCGGGCGGAGAGTGGCTCTATTGAGACTACCTTGATCGCTTTGGCTGGCTCCTACTCCCTGTACAGAGCATTTCACCGTGTCAATCGCCCATGTTGCCACCGCACGCGTCGTCAGCTCTGCCATGTTGCAGGACAGCAGAGTCAATGGGCAATGTGCAGCCTGCCTGTCTCACGCCTGGTCGCTAAAGGTGTCAGTTTCACTGATTGCAGCCCTCAGCACCGACCCCAGCGCTGCTCTTTCATCACAGGGCCTCCCCAGTATGCTCATGGACAGCTCACGCTCGCTGACCTCGCACCTGCATCTCTTCTGCTCTTATTTGTTCGCAACAACCTGGAGCCTCGCTTCATTCTTCAGACTGGCCAGCCCCGGTTGTGGATTCCCCAGGGCTCCATTTGGCCAACATTCGCCACACTACCTATGCCGGCCTGATAAAGCAAACTTGGTTTATGCCGCCACAAGTGGCTGACGGCCGACTAGCTCGCCTCAGACGAGGGCCGGCGCGGTGGTAATCTGCATCTAGTCCGCCTAGTCTCTCTGTCTCTATTCGTCCAGCTCATCGCTTGTGTCATGTCACTGGACGATGCCCGACTACCAGGTTCGTCTTGATTCTCGCTTTCGCTTTGCCGAGTTTCCACATGTTGACATTAAGTTTGCTATATCCGTTTGTTTTTCACAACAATTGTCTTAATCAACGAGATCCGCCAACGAGCATTCGTGGTGTAGATTCGTTACCATGGCCAGGGGACTTGCGTATTCAGCGCCGGATGTAGACAATCACATGTGCCATCATTGCACATTGAGTTCCCTAAATGGCTCATATCGTAAAGTAACTCTCATATTTCCCGATTCAAAATGCCATCCTTCTCCTTCGGTCATGTAATTCAACTTGTGACGACTCTGTGCTTGGCATCTTCCCCTGTTCGTCTGTCTCACAGCAGTGCCATTGTTCCTGTGCAACGGCATGCCTGAGCACTAACGATGACGTTGTAAACACTATCCGGTCCTAAATATTGTTTATGCAGTAACCGACGCTAAGATCATAGTGAGGTTCCGTAGACATCATGTTTTCGCCAAAAGGCTTCTCTATCCGCACGCGAATGAAACCAACGGCCTCCTGACAGATACCTCTCGCGCGTAAGAATAAGTCGGCACTAAGTCGAGTCTTTGAAGCCATAAAACAGCAGCAACAAGTAGAAGAAAGTAGTAAAAAAAGTGTATGTATTCATCTAGCACTCCTAATAAGAGGAGGTAGGTTTGCAGATTTCTTATTACAAACTTCTGTAAGGAGTTGCGTTGATGTCTTATACTGCGAGCCTACTAGCTTAAATCCAGGGATTTCTTACGTACGAGAGGATAGCTACATTAAGTATAAGGCAGACTTCACAGCAGAGAGAGCACTTCTAGAGGAATAGCTGTATTCGAAAGGTAGGTACAGAATAGCAGATAGAGAGCCTTAAGGGCGAGGGGAAGGGCTGCCTTTATACTAATAGGAAGAGGAAGGACTAGTGCTTACGCTAGGCCGTAAGTAGCTAGGTGTACAGGAAGGCAGGTAGCCTTAGGCAGAAGTGAATAGGTAGTGAAGGCAGCTAAGGCTGTACGGCCTGACATTAAGTCGCCGCAAGACCGGCATATACAACACTGGTCTAAACTGCCTGCGGCCATTAAAGTCATACGTTGATCCTATGAACCTTCTGTGGTGGATCTCAACATCACCAATCATTGCGAAGCCGACACGGCACTACACTGCATTCTTGTTATTCCCAGAATATTTATTTCCAGCCTCCCACCCATTCTACTCGCTCTAACACTCGCTTCAAAGACAGCTGGAAGAATCAAGTTACCGTGAGGGACTTCAAGATGTGGGGTCTCATCTTCGAGGCACATATGTTACTGTTGCAAAAGCATTTCCATGTACGTCATGTAACTAGTCAGTCCATTGATACAGCATCACTTGAATCAATCATTCACAGTAGCATCCATGCACCAAGTTCCTTCAAGCCAGCCAGCAACTTCATGTATTTGAAGTCATCTTCACACATTCGACATAGCTCCAATCACCATACCATACCTTAATGTACAACCCCACCCATAAACTTTCAACTTGCATATGTTACTTACCCTTCCCCCTATATGTAATATCGCCTGCGTGCTGCCATTCCAACCCTCCTACCCTCACCATCCTCAACTGCGACAACACAACACAACCCAGCTACTCCCACAACTTCCTCTCTCCAATGAATCAACATCGCCCATGCACCCCCTAATCCTGACCTGCCCAATCTGCCACATCACCCGATCCTTCCTCCCCACAGAAGGAAACCAATTCCCGCTTTGCACGCGATGTCTGCGCGAGTTTGTGCGTAGGGAAAGGAGGGTTTCGGGGGAGTACACTGCGTTTCCGCCTTTACTACTCGAGCAGATGAAGGAGAATGATGACGACGAGGATGATGATGATGATGGGGAGGGAGAGAAAGGGAGTTGGACCGGGCGGGGATACTTGGAGAGGGTCGCGGGTTGGTGGTTTTGGGAGAGAACAGATGAGGGCGGGGGAGAGACAGAAGATGTTAGCAATGATTGAGAAGAAGAAAAGGGACTAACAAGCAAGCAAGCAATTGGCAAGTCTGTGATTTGATAAGACACCCGTAGCGGAAGCCACATTCGAAACGCTAAAAGGTTATAATTCGTGAGTGAGCTAATGTACAAGGGGGGTAGTTGACGACTCGTCGTTCCTCAGTATCTGATATGTGTTTCGTCGTTCATTTCCTATCCAATCCAATGGTATCGATAAGGGAGGAGCAAGCCGCTCGCAACGTAAAAATGGTTCCGTCAACGGCTGTAAGTTCCAAGCAAAAAGAAAAAAAAAAGCACACAAAGTCATCCCAGCTCTTTCAGAACTCATGTTGATGCCCAGGAGAATCGTAGCCACGGTTTCCGCCCCAGTCAATCATGCTGTTTCTGCTCCTGCTCATTCATGCCTGACCCTCTTTCCTAGACTTGGCTTGCTGTGTTGAACTAAGTGTCCGCGCCTGGCCCCTCATGCGGTCTAAAAGTCGGTGAAATACTCCTCCCATTTGTCGCTCAATTCCTTCGTGTATGGATCTCTTGTTTTGCTCTCTGGTTCGTACTCGTCGAAGTTCCGCGTGTCCGCTGGGCCCCGGAGATGCGGCACGATCGGGCCATTTACCTCCCTATTGTACAGTTTGTCCCAGTCAATGTTCTTAAACCAGGGGTGGTCTTTTACGCGTTGCGCCCGACCGGAGATGTTGCCTAGGCGCTTTGAGGTGTCGACTGTGCAGAGGCCGGAGATGAGATCACGAGCGTCTTCGGACATGGCAGAGGGGAAGCGGACGTGTCCTTCTACGATTCTATGATTGTTAGTAATTGGTCTGGTATGGTGGGGTAAGGGTTGAAGTACTGTTCGTAGATCTTCATAGGATTCTGGTCCCAGAAGGGTGGTTGACCAACGAGGAACTCGTAAACTAAGATGCCAAATGCCCACCAATCGACTGCTGTTCCGTGGCCTAATTTGTGTAAGTCTAAAACCAGTATCGTGGTGTAACTGGGCATACCTGTGTTCCTAATGACCTCGGGTGCCAGGTACTCGGGTGTGCCACATAGTGTGTACGTCTCCCCTGCCGAGCGATTAGTCCAGCCTTCTATACCCTGATTGAACAACGTACTATTCTCCACCTTCTTCGCAAAGCCAAAGTCAACCAGCTTAAGATGTCCTTCAGCATCAATAAGTATGTTCTCGGGTTTCAGATCTCGATATGCTACTCCTTCTCTCTCATGTAGAAATTCTAGTATAAGTACAATCTCGGCGGCGTAGAATTGTGAGGTGGGTTCGTTGAAGCGTCGCGCTCGGCGGAGGTAACTGAATACTTCGCCGCCAGGGCAGTAGTCGAGCTGTCAGTCGCATGTCAGCCATAGAAGAATATTGGGTTTGACGTGGGGTAGCGTACCACCATGTACAGCGAGTCCATGGACTGGAAGCTGGCGACCATGGTTGTAATGAAAGGGTGTCCTGCGACTTTGGCAAGGACATTGCGCTCGTTCCGGACGTGTTCGACCTGTTTTAAGCGGATCACTGAGACGCAGCCATTAGCAGCTGCGCAAAACCATGGCCGATGGCGGAGACGTACCGTCGACTTTGCGCAGAATCTTCAGTGCAAAGACCTTGTTCTCGTCTTCCTTCTTTGCATCTTGCAGTCGCACTAGCCAGACGCGCGCAAATGTGCCTGTTGTGAATCAGTAGCCCATTCGTGGCGCATAAAAGGGAGGCTGCGCACCCGTTCCCAGTGTCTTGATCAGCTCAAAGTCCTCCTCGCGCAGCACCTTGGACGAGTGCCCCACGACCTTCTTCTCCGGGTCCTTGTCGATCTCGTCCGGAGTCAGTGTTCGCTTGTGGTCCTCCCACTGTGCAAGAGTGCGCTTCTCTTCCTCGCGCGGGCGTTCCATGGCCGAGTCGCTGCGGTCGTGCAGTGGACCAGAGTGCGAGGACCCTGAGCCCGAGACGGAGCCGCTCTTCTTCTCGCGATGGTGCTGCCGCGGGTGCAGCAGATTGTGGACGGTAGTCGCCATGGCTGCCGAATGCTGGATCGCGGCCGAGGTCGAGGTTGGAGTCGGGGCTCAGGCGTGCAGGGCAGGAGTGAACGAGGTGCTGTTTCCGGTCTTGTTCGACGTCTAGCACGGCATGACAGACGGCGGCAGAGGGCAGGCGGCGGATTGTGTTTGGCTTCGGGCAAACGCAGAGTGAGCGAGTCGGCCTGCTGTTAGGCAAAGCGGCCGGGCGTGTCGCAGCTTTCAACCATGGGCAAGGGGCAGGGAGATATAAAGGCTCAGGCTCTGGCGCGACGGGTGCATGGCGGGGGTTACATGAGGCGCATTGGTGGCATCCTCCCCCAAGATGACGCAGCGGGCGTGGGGAACTTGCACAAAGCCGACCGGCCTTGATGGGAGCGAGAACGTGCACCGCTCCAGCGTCGGGATAGCAGCCGTCCAGCCTTGACTGCGTCCAATTGCGCCGGGCATAGCAGATGCAGCAGTCCCGCGCTTGCCCAATTGCTCGACGATTGCGGGCGATTGCGGTGTTTCGGAGTCGTGGTGCAACGCGCACTGGCAATTAACCCTTAATCAGCATCACACCCCTCGAGCTTCAGCCTTCAGCTTGCGATGCGGATGGCCACCTTTGTTTGGCAGCGCTCGCGTGGCACAAGCCGCTGCCGGGTTGCAGCATTGACAGGGCTGCAATGCCGCTGCCAATCGGCCGCCGCCGCTCACCCATCATAGACGTACCGGTAGTCATCATGGATCGGGGTGACAGATGCTTGCTGAAACCATGGTACTCGAGCATGCACGGCGCCGCCTCGACTAGATTCCAGACCGTTTTGCCGACCACTTCGTATTCTACCTACGGCCTGCTTGCCAATGTTCATTTGATATTTCTCCATACAAGGCGCCCTCAAAATGGTGCCCAACTGCCGCTATGCACATATAACCATCCCGAGGCAGCTCCCGCTCAGGCTGACTGCGTTGACCATTTCAATTAGGTACCCGGCCCGCGTCAGCTCTTGGGCTGCACCAATCTCATTCCCGAACTCCAATGTCTTGCATGCTTGCTCCAGCTATTCTACACCAAGTAGTCGTACAAATAACGGACAACATAGCGTTCTCAGCCGCTTGCCCGAGTGTTCAAAATCAGAGCGACGATGAGCCTAGAAAGGTCAGCTGGTGGCCACAACATAGTTGGCATGTTGAGGTTCCGGTGTGAACGTGAGATCAAATGTCGGTCAGGGTAGGATAGTCCCGAGTAACAGAGGTGTGACCGCATGCCTGACAGATGTGGACAAAAGACTAGACTCACCCGTAGAGACCCAAGACTTCAGCGAAAATCAGAATAAGGACCATGCCGACAAAGATCCTCGACTGAACCATGAAAGAGCGCACGCCCTGCCAGAGTTAGTATTGTCCCAGTGTGAGGGTTGCCAGACGTACAGCGTCTCCAACGATTCCGATCGCATAGCCTGCAGCAAGACCTGATAGGCCTACTGAGAGACCAGCAGCCATGTGCATGAATCCAGCGTATAGCGAGTAGTTCTTGTCGGGCGGCGGCTTAATGGCGCTGGCAATGAGGACGGAGATGACGAGGGCGTAGACTGCCAGGATACCAGACATGACGATGGGGATGAGCGACTACGTATCATCAGTTAAAGCTCCCACAATAGTTTCCTGTGGTCCAAACCTTCATAATGAGGTCTGGCCTGTATGTTCCAATGCCTGCAATGCCGATTCCTGCCTTTGCTGTGCCATAGGCAGCTCCCATGCCTGCTCGTGATTAGCTCCCACAAATTGAAACAGAGGCGGGCGAGGTGTCGTACATCCGAATATCATCTGTTCGAGGTTCGTATATTAGTTCGAAAGCTACTTGGGCCACGGGAACTCACTGCGAAGGCGATGCCACTCTGCTTCCTGTTAGCGATGAAGTCATCAGCGTCTGGTGGCACTCACCATGCCAAAGAAGGGCGCAAAGGCGGGCGCCAGGTTCTCCGATTGCGACGACATGCTGGTTCGTTCTGTGACGCTGCGCTGAGGAGGTGTAGAAAGGACGGGGACGGCTGGGATGTGGTGGATGCGTCGAAGATGGCCAGGATCCAGCAACGCCCGTTGGTGAAGATGATATGCACGCCAAGTCCGGAACCAAACACCACATGCACCATGCACCGTCCTTTCCACGCAGCGAGAGCCCACCACGACACCCCGGCCGCTGCTCCCACCCAACGCGATCCGCCGCCTACATTTCTCATTGCTAGTCTCTACACACACGACAGCCAGCACTGCTGTCTTCTCGGAGCGTCCGCAGCCCCTCGTTGGGCTGTCCCGTCCTGAACCCCGGATCCCGCCCTCATACACGTCCAACAACACCCCGCGGCACCGCAACCCATTGCTGCTACCATCGCTTGGAGAGTACAGAACCCTGTCCGATTTTCGGCCTACAATTATCTGTGTCTGCTTTTCTGCCATCGTTGCCGACGCTCCATCGCCGATTCGTCGCCGACCCTACCCTGTAAAGCTTTCGCGGCCACGCCACGAGTGCGGATGCTCTTGAAAGGGTAGGAATCACTGCGGACTGAAGAGGTGATATGGCAGACTACGGGAACCACCAGAGGGGAGAGTTCGCGCGCGGTCCGAACAATGGCCAGCCGACGGGCGCAAGGGACGCGGCCTTCGCAAATATCTTCGGCGCCAGTCCAGCCATGGCAGGCCGCTCACAGACAATGACCTCGCAGCCGCAGATGAGGATGCCGGACCGCGCAGCCACCATGTCGAGCCAGACAGCAGACATGATGCAGCGCGCTCCCCCAATGCGGCAGCCAGTCAATGGCTACGATCGGCGGCCTCATCCGCAGTATGATCCGCGCCTGGGGCCCAACGCTGGGGAGCAGCGCCCCATGGACCCCCAGAACAGCTACAACCGTCCAATGCCTAATGGCTATGCCCCGAATCTTCGCTACTCAGAAGGACCTCAACAGCCCCAGCTTCAGCCCCAGCGCCAACCGCAACCGCAATATCTGCCGCAGCCCCTTCGTCCTGAGCGCCAACCCTACGGACAACCTCAGCGATTCGACCCCAGAACCTCTCCCCCAGGGCAACCGCCCTTCAGCAAGCCCATCCCAAACCGCTTTCCCGGCCCGCCCGGTCCAGCTATGAACGCTGATCCTTATCGTTCGCAATCCTTAGCTTTGAATCCCCGGCCGCAGTTCTCGCCAAGTGGTCCAGTGAATCCTTCGCAAGCGAACACGTTCCGACAGCAACCATACATGAATCACATGGCAAGGACGACAGCACAGGGTCGCGTGGTCCCAGAAAGGCCTGATGAACGAACAATGTCCATGAGCTCCTACACCAGAGACCCCGATCACACGCAGACGATGATGAGCGGCCGAGTCATCCCAAGTCGCAGGCGAGAGTCGGGTGACACTGAGATTTCGCCTGGAGAAATGAGGACGCCAGGCTCGTCACAATCGTCCATGAGTGGTGGGTTCCCAACAAAGACGAGAAATGCCAGCCAGGGCAGCATCAATGCGCAGTCACGAACCATGTCCATGGCATCCACTGTTGTGGCTCCTTCCGAACGCACCGATACAATGTCATCCTCTATGACACGTCCAGGCTCGACCCAAACAATGACAAGCACCAATAGGACTTCCAGCCAGTCCAATGGAGGAGCCGTAGTCCCCGCTGCTCAACGACGAGCTCCTCTTGTATATCCAGCCCTTTTGTCCCGTGTGGCTGAAACCTTCCAAGACAGAGTGGCCTTGGCAGAACGAGAAAAAGATGGCCTGGAATACAAGAGCGCCTTCACGGGCGCAGAAGCAGTCGATCTTATCTCATTCATCATCAAGACTACAGACCGTAATCTTGCATTACTTCTAGGCAGGTCCTTGGATGCGCAGAAATTCTTCCACGATGTGACGTATGCTCACCGATTGCGGGACTCGACGAACGAAATATATCAATTCCGTGAGACGGTGGTGGAAGAAAAGTCTGAGATCAACGGCGTCTTCACCCTCTTGACCGAGTGTTACTCACCAACTTGTACACGAGACCGGCTGTGTTACTCAATTGCCTGCCCGCGCCGTCTAGAACAGCAGGCCCGCCTCAATATGCGCATCCAGCCAGGTCTTAAACGTGAGGAGTCACGCGCGAGTTTACACGAAGATAAAGACAACGAAGAGCAGAAACTCTGGATCAACACTGTTCCCAAGGAGGTCTCAGAAAGTGTATCAGAGAAGGAACAGAAACGTCAGGAGGTCATTTCTGAGCTTATGTACACCGAACGCGACTTTGTGAAGGATCTCGAATATTTGCGAGATTTCTGGATGAAGCCTCTCCGTAATCCTCAGACGTCTCCGATCCCAGAGCACCGCCGCGAAAAATTCGTTCGCACGGTCTTCTCCAATTGCCAGGAAGTGTACATGGTCAACTCTCGAATGGCAGAAGCTTTCACTCGACGGCAGCAGAAAGAGCCTGTGGTGAGGAATGTTGGTGACATCTTCCTAGAGTATGTTCCGCACTTCAGTCCCTTCATCAAGTATGGCGCAAATCAGCTCTTCGGTAAGTACGAGTTTGAGCATGAGAAGCGGACAAACAGCAACTTCTCAAAATTCGTCGACGAGGTGGAGAGGATGAAGGAATCACGAAAGCTCGAGCTGAACGGGTACCTTACGAAGCCGACGACAAGATTGGCCCGCTACCCATTGTTACTCGAAAATATCCACAAATACACGGCAGATGACAACCCGGACAAGCAAGACATCCCGAAAGTGGTCGCAATTATCAAGGAGACATTGTCCAAGGTCAACCAAGAGTCTGGAAAGGCGGAGAATCACTTCAATTTGATGCAACTTAACAAGGACCTCAAGTTCAGACCGGGAGAGTTCGTGGATTTGAAGTTGACAGATGAGAACCGACAGCTGGTATTCAAAGGCAACCTCAAAAAGACACCGACAGAGGCGACCGGCGACATCACTTGCTATCTTTTCGACCACGCAATCTTGCTTGTTCGTGCTAAGACTGTGAACAAGCGCGAAGAGCAGAAGGTCTACAAAAAGCCGATACCTCTAGAGCTACTTGTGATTACACAGATGGACGAAATTATTCCGAAGCTAGGCATTGCCAAACGGCCGTCGGCAAATATCATTGGCGCAAGGGCGATTGCTGCTGCCACGCCGCGAGGAAATGACGCCACGAAGCAACAAGGTTATCCCATCACCTTCAAGCATCTCGGAAAAGGCGGATATGAGTTGACCTTGTTCGCTAGTACACCAATCTCACAGCAAAAGTGGATGGAGCACATCGAGTCACAACAAAGAAGCCTACGAGAGCGTAGCAATATCTTCACCAAGACGATCCTGAATGAGGGCTTCTTCTCGCCGGCTATCAGGGTCACTTGCGCTGTTCCGTTAGGTAAGATTCAGCGTCGTTCTCTCCTCTCTTCCATCATGCTAACTAAATCAGACGGTGGTCGGAAACTGGCTCTTGGTACCGATGCCGGTGTTTATATTGTGGAACGAAAGCCAAAAGACTCGTCTTCGAAGCCACGTCGTGTACTGGATTGCAAAGGCGTCACACAGCTTGATGTTCTCGAGCAACATCAGATCGTACTTGTCTTGGCCGACAAGACCCTCTACTCGTACGCCATCGAAGCTCTGGATGCAGACGAAGCGCAGGCAATTGCCAAACGACCACGGAAGATCTGCCATGCCAACTTCTTCAAGGCTGGTATTTGCCTTGGAAATCAATTGGTCGCTGCAGTCAAGACATCTGCATTGTCGACCACGATCAAGGTGTACGAGCCAAAAGAAAGTATGGCCAACAAGGCGAAGAAGTCCGGATTCGCGAAGATGCTCTCCCAAGGACAGGACCAACTCAAACCATACAAAGAGTTTTATATTCCTACAGAATCGACATCGATACACTTCTTACGCTCCAAGCTCTGCGTTGGGTGTGCACGTGGCTTCGAAGTCGTCAGTCTCGAGACGCTCGAAACTCAATCCCTACTCGATCAAGCGGACACCTCCCTCGATTTCGTTGTACGAAGAGAGAACATCAAAGCCATTCATATTGAGCGCATGGCCAGCGAGTTCCTCCTGTGCTATACCGATTACTCCTTCTTCGTCAATCGCAACGGTTGGCGGGCAAGGCCAGATTGGAAGATCACATGGGAGGGCACCCCGCAGGCCTTCGCCATATTTAATCCGTATATTCTTGCCTTTGAGCCGAGCTTCATTGAGATCCGGCATATGGAGAGTGGTGGTCTGGTGCATATCATCACAGCGAAGAACATCAGATGGCTACACACATCGACAAGAGAGGTATGTTGAACAGCGAACTTTATGACGTGGATGATGCTAACGCTGTCTAGATCTTGTACTCATACGAGGATGAGCTGGGTAATGATGTCATCGCCAGTCTGGATTTCTGGTCAAACAATGGTGGAAAGCAATCCTTGGACCAACATCGCGCATACGAAAAGAGCTAAATACGATGGTCCTACGGATTGATCATTAACTACATCAAGCTGTACTGTTCACCGGATGGTCACTCGAGCAATCTGACGTGTTTGTCGTGCCCTGGCCCAGGCTCCCGCTGTACACTCAGTACTCCAGCTATCACGATCCAACAGCTGCCCTTCCACCCAGCCCTGGACCGTGGAGTCAGCCTCCGAAGCCGAACTCTAATATTCTCGGTAAAGCTTGTGTGCTGATAGGGCTCGGTAAGGAAAGGGGGTGGATTCACTTCTATATGGCCTTCTTAGGGTCACTGTATCATATTTGGCGAGTCCAGGATTGTTTGACATGTCGGTGCAAATATAGGCGGCGAGGAAAGGCGGGTGCTGAGCATGATGAACGTAATTGAAGCGATTTGGCGAGCAAGATACCTGAGAACAATGAGAGTTAAAATGTAGCGTCTATGATTGTTTTACAGCTTCCAAAACCTACCACACTGCGTGGAAGCTACCATGCCGCAATGATGGCAATTGCATCCGAGAGGAGGGTCGTGGTTGCCAGGTCAACTTCGGCTAATCTTCCCAATGTGGGTCAACGAAAACATACCCTTGTACCTCAGGATGGAACCTCACTCCAACGCCAATTGTGCCCCGCACTCGCTCAACGATTCAAAAAATGCCCCCAAAGATTGTCTACGGGAAGAAGAAGGCTACAGCACGGCAGCAGATAAGCTTCACGAAGTTTCTTTCGCCTGAGAAAGTCGGTGTGCTGGAAAACGCAGACAGCGCCGTACAGGACGACTGGCAACAACAACTTAAAGATGCCGCGCGAGATGTCAGCGAGGGGATTAGGGGTGAAGACGATGTGGCGCTCTTGGAGGAGGGACTGGGTAGTCTGCAAATAGAGCCAACGCAAACCGCGGACGATGAGGGGCTGAAAAAGAAGAAGTCCAAGTCACGGAGAGGTCAGCAGAACTCTAAGAAAAGCGAGGAACAGGAGGACACGGTTTCTGTCGATGATGCCCTGGAAGTGGGCATGAAGGCTTTGTCCATCGAATGCCCCGTGCAAGAGGGAGCTGTGGAACGAAAGAAGCCGACCAGAACGCGCAAGGCGCTTGCGGACCGGAGCCCAAATGCTGGTGGGGAAGCGAATTGCAAGACACGAACCACGAAAAAGCAACCGAAGCGTGCGATTTTGGAGTGCGTAGAGATTAAGACAAAGTCGGACGTACCCGTATGCACACAAAAACGGCAGGAAAAATTGAGTTCGAAGACGACGTTGCCACAACAGAACGTACAATTACCGACCCCTGAGCCAACACCTGAGCCTGACGATATCTACTCCGTCTACGCTTCTCAGCTCTTATTGCTCAGCGATAGAAGGAGAGTAGTTACCTTCGACGATTGGTCAGCAGAACTGGAACCACATTTCGAAATCACGAAGATCGCAGAAGCTTCGTTCTCGGAAGTCTACAGATTATCTGCTACATCAACAACCCATGGCATTAGGGAAGAGTCGGTACTGAAAGTTGTCGCACTGAAAACTCCCCCTGATGTCCCACTTCCTAGCCAATTACAGACTCGAACGGTTAGGGACCGTGATGGTCAACTAGCGAAGGAGATGACAGAGCGAGAGGAGAAAGACCAGTGGAAGTCAGATGTTGCCGATGTTCTATCCGAGGTCAAGCTTCTCCAGAATCTGAATCACATCCCCGGTTTCACTGTCGTCCGCGATATGACAATTGTGCAAGGCCGGCCGTCATCCTCATTCAACGACGCATGGAAGAACTGGAATAAATCTAGACCACGAGGCAAGAAGAGTGAATTCCCCGATCCAAGCAAGAAAACCAGTTACGACGATACTCAACTATGGGCTGTCGTAGAGATGCAAGATGCTGGTACGGACTGTGAAAAGATGATGGAACTTGGCGGCTTGAGTTCCATATGGGAAGTATGGGATGTCTTCTGGAGTGTTTGCTTAAGCATCGCCAAAGCAGAAGAAGCATGCCGATTCGAACATCGTGACCTGCATCTTGGCAACATATGTGTTCGATCGTCGCGACCAACAGGTGATGCGCTACAACCCAATATTAAGGATCCACTGCGAAGGAAACTGCGCTTCACCGGCTTAGAGACAACAGTCATCGACTATACACTTTCCCGTGCCGACATTGTGTCAGCGCCATCTCGACGCTCATCCATCTTATCTTCCGTATCCAACTCTACCGCCTCCTCGAGTTTGGAATCCCCTGCAATGGACGTTGCATACCTCGACCTAGACAAGGACCCTGCCCTCTTCGAAGGCGATGCATCTCAGGAATATCAATATGAAATATATCGCTACATGCGGGGCGCCGCACTCTACAACAAACCTCTACAGTCGACTCCCACTGTCTCTCCAGAAGTACCAGCAACACCGCGCCGCTCGCCGAGAAAGAACACGCATATTCGTTTTGATGAAGATGAAGATGACGCACCGCGACGCTCACCACGGAAGACTGCGGCACCCCAAGTTGATGATGCCATTGTAACGAACACGACAACAAAAGCAGAGAAGGATGTGTGGCGATGCTTCCACCCAAAGACAAATCTCGTATGGGCGCACTTCCTACTGCACAAGCTCCTCAACCACCTCCAAAGCTACAAAGCTACGCCAGACAAGCTATCAACGAAGGAAATCATGCAGAATATCTTAGTCGATGGGGAGGCTGCTGATGAGCTGAAGATCAAGAAGAAAGCAGTGGGCTTGTACAAGGTCTTGCAGAAAGTGAGCGAGCGGTTATGCCCCGTTGCGTTGGGGCGGGAGGACGGACTGAGCAGTGTGAAGGAGTTGGTTGTGCTTGCGCTGGAGGAAAGGTGGTTGAGGGTTGGTGATGTTGCGGGTTAGGTAAATGGATGATTGTGTGCGTCTTGGGGGTGGAGTTGCTTGTATTTCTAGGTGTTGTTGGGGTTATGACGATAGCATTGCATGGCATTGGGTCGGGCGTAGACATGGTGTTGGCTTGCATTCACTTTAGCGAGCCTCAGTTAACTATCAGATATACGATGCATTCTTTGTTTCTAACCAGTTTGATCATTGGATTGATTGACATGCTTGCTACACGTGTACCACGACCACCCAACATCTACGACTCCATCACATCCTCCCCACCAATCTCAGCATCTACAACTTTCCCCCGGCCTTCCCGCTCCGCCCTCCTCCTCCGTACCCTTTCCCTAGCATCCTCATCGCTCGAATACTCCGAGGTCAGCTCCATCAGCTCCGCCCCTTGATCCATCCGCTCCCGCTTCCGCTTCTGCATCCGCGGTGGTGAAGAGCGGGTTTGCCGTAGAGACGCGGTGCGTCGATGAGGGTAGCGATTTCGGGGTGTGAATGTGGAGCTTTGAAGGGGAGAAGTCTGTGCGTGGGGTGGAGGGAGGAGGGAGTGGCATTGAGGCGGGTATGACTGGTGACGACGCTCGAGGCGGTGGAGAGGGCGGAAGGCGAGGAAGGTCTTCGTCGTCTAATGTGAATTCCATCACGTCCCTGGAGAAGTATTGTCGAGTCGGTGGGAACACGTCGTCGGTAGTTCGAGCTAGATGTGTGATGTCTTCGTTGCTGCTCCCGTCGATGTCACCATCTTCGTCATCAGAATCGCTCATGTCCGAATCGTAGCCATACGACACTGATTCCTCCACATCAGGAATAGGAACATGTTCAACCTCGATGTTGCTGGCTGGTTCGTCCTCCAACAGTCCTGGATGGATCTCCACACTCAGTCCCTTCTTATTCATCACGCCCTGCTGGACGCGTGAATACCTCTGCTGTGCTCGAGCCATGGGCTTATCGATGTACGCTTGTCGCTTTGCGTTGCGAAGCTGAAATGTGAGTCGTGTATTGAACGGCATTTTGAAGTTCTCGTCGTAGAGGTAGGAGAAGCCCGCAGGAGGTGTGTCAGGCGTCCTAGCCAGTGATGCGATGAGGAGGTGCTCGAATAGAGCTAATTGTGCCTCGCTGCCGTTGAAGTCGCGTGATGGCACGGTCGGTTCGAAGGCGTATAGGCACAGTGCGAGCTCCTGGAATTGGTACATCGTGTGTGATGCCTTCTCCGCCTTGTTGAAGACGAAGAGCATTGTGTCGGCGAAGAGCTTGTTTGGAGCGTGTTGGTGGATGTATCCCTCTAGAGGTTCGAGCCACGCGTAGCATTGCTTGAAGGCGTTCCTGTACAGGATGTCGTATTTTTTGGGTTCTTGCGCAAGGAACATTTGAAGGTCAGGATTCGAGATGTGCTGGATATCCACTGGCCGCTTTTCGAGGAAAGCGTCGAATTTCTTCGCGATATGCTCGCCCGTCTTCATGTGCTGTTCGATAAAGTTGCGGAGATCTATCAGCTCTTTCTGTTCATGTTGGTCGTACACGCCTGTGTCTTTCGGCTTAATGTGAGCATGCTTTTGCAGTGTGTGCTCATCCTCTCCACGCGGGACTTCGGCGGTAACGTTGTCTCGACAGTCATCGCAGTATCCGAAGATCCGATGCTTCGCCACGATTAGAGCCGCCGTGTCATGGGATTGAGTGCAAGCAGATGGAGCACAATCGATTCCCTGGACAAGATGGAACATCTTTGCATAGTCGCAGAGGTTGGTGTGCTGCGCGGTTGTGGACACGAACTGGTGGCCGCATTCGATGTAGATAATTTGCGTGAAACCGCACATCTTGGAAGCTCGTTGGGAGAAATAGACGACGTTCGGTGCAGAATTTGGTTGAGAGGTGGAGTCGAAAATGAAGTCTCTAGAGAGTAAAGTTTCTGTAGTCGGTTTACAAGAAACCGTGGAGTTGACCGGATAGTCGAGGCTGCGTTAGCTATTGAGGAGAGTGGAACAATACGAACGGTGCTATTATGACAGGAGACTGTTTCTGGAAGGTGAAAGGGTCAATAGCGCACGCGTCTTGACCAAGTGAATGACCGCCGTTGCATGCCAGATTGGAGCCCGTCCACTCTATCTGTTCGCTTATCAAACGCTTTGGTTCAAAATTTAATGGTGGAATGAAAGGATAAGTACATTGTGAACGAATAGGGTACGAGTCAGTATATACTTCTTTGACCACGGATTGCTCAACATTGTGTTAGCGGTAGTCGACAAAGCCCTCTATTGAGGCGGCAACAATGCCTTATATCCTGCTAAGTCATTATTGTCTGAAGCCACAATAGCAAACGCTATTCAATTTAGTGAGAGAGACAGGAATATCAAGAGTGAAAGCAAGCACAATAGGATGGCTATTCGGACTTTATTGTTTGCTTATTGCGTGTGTGTCTCAAACACTCAGCTATTGTTCAGCGCATTGACCTTCCCCGCATGCTCGTAAACCAGCTGTTTGGCCTCAGCGTCCTCCAGATAAATCGTAAATCCATCGTCGTTGTTTTTGCCATATGAGTAACCGCTATATCCAAACTGCCAGTACATATCTGACATGCCCTCGTTGAGACTTGTTGCCTGCCATAAGCCAAGAGCCTCGGTTCGGGTAATGTTCGATGTCTTGTTTAGGTACTCCTTTCTCTTGTCGTCGGTCAACCAGCCGTATTCTTCATGCAAGACTGGCTTTCCAACCTTGCGTCCCGCTTCTGCGTGGTCGATGATCCATTGGTTGGTCCACTCGACAGATCTCGACCACCAGTCCGGGTAAGAATGCAGGGTGCCGAAATCAATGTTCTTGAGTGTGAGTTCCTTGTCGAAGTCTCCACCGTCGTAGCCGTTGTAGAAACCATCGTCGCTGGCTCTGTTGAAGCCGCCTTCGCTACCAGTGGTAACGAGATGGTCTGGGTCAAGGTACTTGATGAAGGTGCTCATCTCATCCATCCAGGCAGTAAGTACGTCGGCTGTGCAGTTGGCACTTCGAGGTAGGTTGCGAACACCATCAGCGCCGCAGCGGGGTTCGTTGGCGAGTTCCCACGCCATGATAGAGGAAGATTTGGCATAGCGCTTAACAATAGCTCTGACATACTTCTTAAATGCCTTTTTGATCACAGGGAGATGATAAAACTATGCAATATCAGTGTCTGGGCAGTTTTGGACGCGCACAAACAAGAACTGACTTACATCGTCGTGGTACTTTCCACCGAGATTGGTAGTATAGACGTCCATGCCACCGTAATCTGCCCAGTTGTTCGTCAAAGCGACAATGAGTTTCATTCCAGTTTTCTCCGCCGCCTCAACCACTTTGTCAAACGGTGTAAGATTGATTTCTTGGGTACCATTGCTCCACCATTGCAGAACATTTGGGCTAGGACCAGCACCTTCACCACCGTATTGAGGTAGTCCACCTTCAATCGTAGTTCGGTTCCGCTCATTAAAGCCCCAAGTGCGAAAGACATTCAACCCAGCCTTCTTTGCAGCTGTGAGACCAGCTTCAACATCTGATGCGAGCTAATTCTTGTCAGTAAACCCGATAACTAGGCAAGATTATGCACTCACATCATTGAAGGGAAAGTAATAAGCATTGCTTCCAGCAAAGTAGAAATCCTTCCCATCGAGATTGAAAACATTGCCATTGGTCGTGACAAATCCAGCAGGAGCTTTCTTGCCCGCCACTGCAGCTGCCGCAGCTGAGGCTAGCAGTAGAATGAAAGCGACGTTATACAGCATCATGACACTTCTCTCAACCTCTTGAGCTTCAATTGAACAATGTCCACATCTTGCGCAACTCCAAAGCACAATGCTGTATATGTACCTCTCTGGACTATTCCCAAGCCCTCGCTATACCTTTTCCAACACGGAGCGACACATTGCCAGATCGCCCGTGCTCGAATCTAATATTCGCCAGATTATATTACGATCGCGAAGGCTAAGATTTTAGGTTGCTCTCTCATTGGCGCATATTAGCCTGGTCAAGCTTCCGTGACGGGGGTCCAGCTTTTCTAGAACATCTTGAGCTGGGAACAACCTATGAGACGTGACGTTGAGCCGAGTACCTGGCGTTGCGGACCTACAGCCGTGGGAATGAAATAATCTCTGGTTCTTGGAGACGATCTCGAGTTTCTGTGACTACCCGTGTGCTGGGCTTTGACTGTGTAGCTGAAAAGGTCGCGATAAGCTTCGTAACTGTTCCTTCATACTTGCTACTGCTGAGGGTATATTGAATTATTCTTTTAGTTAGACTTTGCTGGACAGACGATATATATATACCGCGCCATATTTACTGTGCTTCCACGTCTACGCGACATTACGGCGAAGAGTACTTATACCCGTACTGCTCCTTAGCTGCCTTAATCTGCTCTGCCAGCTTGTGCTCCTTCTCCGCGAACTCCTTGTCATCCTTCATCTTCTGCAGATATCCATCGTTTCCGATTTCAGCCTTGAAAGGGATGCTCAACCCCTTCTGAACCGCCGGGCGTTCCAGAATGCGCTCCCACCACGCCTTCAGGCTTGGGAACTCATCTAGGTCGACGCCCGAGAACCTCAGCATGTGAACCCAGCCAAAGCTGGCAATATCAGCAATGCTGTACTTGTCACCAACGAGGTAGTCGTGGTCCTTTAGCTGGTTGTCGAGGATTCCAGCGAGACGCTCGGTTTCGCCCGTATACCGTTGCATCCCGTAATAGATGCGCTCCTTGGCGAAGCGGTTGAAGTGGTTCGCCTGTCCTTGCATGGGGCCGAGGCCACCGTGCTGCCATGCCATCCATTGTTCTGCGCGGGAAACGTCGAAGGCGTCGGTGAAGCTGAACTTGTGCTCGGGATCATAGTGGCGCGTAAGATAGGTGAGGATAGCTATGAGAGCAAATTGTCAGCTTCGTGCTCTCTCTATTTCTTTTGCGGGACTTACACAAGCCTTCCTGAACAGCGAAGCCGCCCTGGTCGTGGTCTACGATTACTGGAATGCGACCGTTCGGCCCAAGCTTAGTGAACCATGACTCTTTTTGAATGTTCTGGCTGATGTCTGCGAGAGAAGAAATACTATGTTAGTAACATTCACATACAACCGTTCATGAAGTCTTACTGATGCTTTGCCAGGTAAAGTCCTTGCCGTACGCTTCTTTCAATTCCTCGAGAATGATGGTGGCCTTCCAACCGTTCGGGGTCGCGAAAGTAAGCAGCTCAATGCCCTTATTGGCCTTCAATCCGGTGGGTCGTTCGTCGGTCATTTCGGGCAATATTCGCTTTAACGGTGTCGATGTATGGAATTGCGGTTTGAGATTGACGTGTTGTTTGGGAGCTTGTAGGAAGCTTCGACAAGTAACTCTGAGCTGTGAAGAGATGAGGGGACGCAGGGGTGACATGAGGTCAGCTTGCACGCGTCAAAGAGGGGTTATATCCATGTGGGAAGCTTCTTTGGTTGTAAGCACCCTTCCCTTGGGACGGGTGTTACATGGTGATTAGCAATCCATGACGTCGGCTTAACTCCGTTTTTTGGTGCGGGAGATTCCTTCTCCACAAACAATCCATGTTTGGTTCAATCAAGTCTCCAAGACTAAGCCGTCGAAAGCGAGGATTAGAAATCCCAGCGTTGATTACACTTGCAGTTGCGAGCTAATACATGGAGTAGGAGTGCATATAGGTAAGCTGTTGGGCGGGTTGACTAAGCCAGACCTCGCTTCAACCTGCCCTAATCTCGAAGAGTGGTCTCTGACTTCATCTAATTCCGACGACAGCGACCTTCTTCACAGCCTTAAAATACCCGGGGTATATATGTCAACGAGCATGCCAAAAATAATCGATTCCATGCCCCGTCTGCGTTCTTGACAGGCAGATTCGGCATGAAAAAACCCCCGTACATGCTGTTTGATCACCCGGATAGCCAAATCCACATGGCGCAGAGCTCTCAATATATGTTGCTGATGTGCGTGGCCCTCGAGAAACTGCTTCTGAGACACATTCATCTCAGGTCGGCGCAAAGTTGAGCCCTATGCAACTAGACGAGTTGTTTGATAACAAGCATGGAAACAGCGCACAGGGAGGAGGATTCAATGGGTCAATCTTTCAAAAGAACGGGATCCATATTGCAGGTAGTATGGCAATCACCAGTTGGTAAGACGCTGTCGCTCACCAAACTGTAGAGATCTTTAAGCATTTCAGGATGTATGTTGTAGATTGCTACGTAACAAGTAGTACCTCAGGCGGAACTCTCGGAATTGTGAACATGTGGTGACCATACAAGTGTGGCAAGAGGTGCACGACGGGCTGTGTCTCCCGCGTCCTCATTGGGACCCGTGGTTACCTTTTCGACCATGCGGTCGAATATGTCTTTTGCATTCAACCCCTGGACATCTCTCCCAAGCACAGCCGACTGAACCCTCGCCATCGTTTCCCAGTTTCGCCAAACGGGCATAGTGTAATAAATGTTTCCTACATTACATACCTCGACACTGAGTGCTTCTGCTGAGGACAACAGGTTTGGTAGCAGACTCGATACCAGAACTATGATCTTCCTGATCGCGGACTTTTCCACGTCGGTCACACGCCTTGTCCTGCAAACATGGGAAGGTAATTGCGAGCCTCGGCAACCCAAGTGTTCGCATATCGAACATTTCCAATCAAGTGGAAGCTCGATCTGGACACAAGGTATCGTTCTTTTCTCCTGCTGATTTGCCAATGAGATAAGGTTGTACGCATTCAGTAATGTTTCGATCATACGTTCGCAACTGAAGGCCAAACCGTCGCTGCAACCGACCGTCTCAATCTCTTTACCCCGCGCATAGCAATGCACAGACTTTTCACCGAGATAAACAGTGAGAGACGGCGAGTTGTTTGATTTCGCAATCCACGAGAAGAATCGAATCTCGTCTCGATGAACAATTGACACAAATGTGAGTCGCACCCTTCGCAATGCCGAAACATATCCACTCAGTGCGAATGGCGAAAAATCGACGGTAGGCCAAAACATGTGTCGGTCTTCCAGGTCCATGTTGAAACAATTGCTCCTGTAAAAAGCACGAATCGCTTCCTGTTTCAAATCTTCTCGTTCCGAAAGATATTTTACCCAAGAGATGTCTTCAATGTCAAACCTGGCGTAATACGGAAAATTTGTATTTGGTTCTTTCGGCCTTTCAGAAGTCCCGACAATCATATGACGATTTTCTGAATTTGATGCCACACGAATGAGATTGTAAGTGCAGCTGAGAACGTAACATGATATCTCGCCTACTATCTCTCTAGGAAGAGACATGAGAGAGGCCTTTGGCTTGAGAATGGTGGTCGCTTGGTTCCGCATGCTGCGTGGTGGTTTGGAATCGCCTAAGCACGATCCAGCAGTCGATGTATGAACGAGGCCATTGCAGGATGGCCAGCCGGAATTTATGCTAGATATGCCGGCGCTTGCTACATCGTGTCAGTGTGTGCTCCAAGTGTCAGTTTCCAGGAGAACAAAGTCTGGTAGCAAACCGCATCGACTTGTGATCTAGAGAGACATGAGAGGGACCTCAGTCACGAGAACTTAAGATCAACATGGCCGATGTCTGTATTAGAGACCCAGAATTGCGTTATGTGAAGATTGGAACACTTCAATATAATGTTCAACGTGAGAGATGCTCCTGATTTACGTTGCTTGACTTAAGTTACCGCTTTCCCCCCGCCCCCGCAATTCTGCCGGAGCGAGTGACGCGAACTCGAACTTTTTTGTTCACCGTACTTTTTTCCCGCGGCCCTTTCAACGCCACTTCACCAACCCAGGTGTCTTTTACCACTGCGAGCTTCTGTCTACCGTACATCAAGCTTTTCATCTGTTTTCCCCTCAATATGGCGAGCACCCAGGAGCCCGAACCGCTGAACCAGCAGCCTGAAGGCCTTCAGCATCCCGAACCGCACCCGGCAACGGAAACACCTGCTAAAGAGGACGATGATGATATCGAAGACTTGTTTGATGAGAGCGACGACGAAATTGTCCCCGAACTAATCTCAGGCGACTCGCATGATTTTACAAAAGCCTACAATCGCCAACGAAAGCTCAATGACACATCGATACCCGTCGACCACAAGCCCAAATCGAACCCTCAAAAGCCCTCAGCGAATACAAACTCTTCCATAGATGACCAAGTCGCATCTTTAGCGAAGCATGCGAACAAAATTCGGCTTACCGATAAGTTCAGTGGCGCAACTGGAGGCAATGCGCGAGACAAAGACAAGGCGGATCGTGCGACGACTGAACAGGTGTTGGATAGGAGGACACAGATGATCCTCCTCCAGCTCATCAATCGCGGCAGCATCTCCGAGATTCACGGCGTCATTTCCACCGGCAAGGAAGCGAACGTTTACCACGCCATCACCGAGCCCTCCGATGCCGATGCCGATGCCGATCCCATTCACCGCGCTGTCAAAGTTTATAAGACGTCTATTCTCGTATTCAAGGACCGAGCTAAGTATGTCGAGGGCGAGTTTCGGTTCAGACAGGGGTATAACAAGAGCAACAACCGCGCAATGGTGAAGATGTGGGCGGACAAGGAGCGGAGAAACTTGGCACGCATACACGATGCTGGCATTCCCTCACCAGAGCCTATCGCGCTGCGAAACCATGTTCTGATAATGGGCTTCGTGGGCGACAGAAAGGGCAAAGCTGCTCCGCGATTGAAGGATGTACGATTTGACGGGTTGACGACGGAAGAGGAGGACGCAAAATGGACGGATCTCTACGTCCAAATGCTGAGCTACATGCGCATCTTGTACCAAACCTGTCGCCTCGTTCACGCCGATCTGAGCGAGTACAATGTTCTGTATCATGAAGGCAGGCAGTGGATAATCGATGTGAGTCAAGCCGTGGAGCACGATCATCCCCGCTCTTTGGAGTTTCTGCGGATGGACGTCAAGAATGTGTCCGACTTTTTCCGGTCGCGCAATGTCGAGACCCTAAGCGAACGCCATGCCTTCATCTATGTCACATCTGAGACGGGAGCCAAAGACATCAAAGACCAAGAGAAGATCGAAGAGCAGGTACGAGCGTTGTTGGGCAAAACACCCTTGACCGAAGAGGAAAGGAAGCGAGAAGAGGAGGATGATGAGGTGTTCCGCAACCAATATATCCCACAAACACTGGACCAAGTCTACGACATTGAGCGTGACGCCGAACTGGTCAACAAGGGTGAAGGCTCCGACTTGCCCTACCAGGCTCTCTTGGCCGACAAAGTGGTGAACAACAATGAGAGCGACGCTTCACCCGAAGACTCCGATTCCGAATCCGACGGAAGTGAAGTCGATCAGAGCCTTTTCGACAAAGGCCCTTCGAGAGGCAAGAAACACATGGATAAAGATGAGAAGCTAGCGCACAAGAAGGCAATCAAAGAAGAGAAGAGGGAGAAGAGGAAGGACAAGATGCCGAAGCATATGAAGAAGAAGCTGGTTTCACAAAGCTCGAGGAAGAAGTGAATGTTACGTTGCTGAGTCGGACGAATTTTGTGGGCTACCATATAGGTGCATGCGTTGTTGCGGGCGTCCAGACTTTCCATGTCATATTGGGTTGGAAGCCAAGGTACGTGCATCGCGTACCATTTTGCTAGTAAGGAACTAGGAAAGGAAAGAAGAGTTGTGATGAAGAAAAGCCCGGCACCACTAGTGTACGCTATCACTTGGTTTTCCTCGAGATAACCAGTCTTGGTGGAGTCTGGTTAAGGTGTCGCCGAATAGTCGGCTTTGCGGCATGTCTGTGAGCGCGACTTTGGGGATCAAAGAGAGCACTGATACTCGATTTTCATCGGTGATGTGTGACCAGGATAGGGTGGTACATAGGCTGACTTGAGCTAAGTTTCGCAGGTATAGAGCGGGAAAGTCTCCACGGCGCCAGCGCAATGATGCTGCTGCTCCTTCAATGATACAAGTACAAGTGGCATATCGTATACCAAACTCCGCCTTCATCCCCACTCATTCATAACGGTATCCATTCGTGGATCATCCTCCGATGATTATAGCATATTCTTCCTCCACGCCCTCGTCCCCAGCCTCTCAATCTCGGGGACTTCGACCGGCCCCCGTACCTCCTCGTCCTCCAGCGCTTCAACCACAGCTTCGCCCACTAAGTCTGCCTTCAACGGCTTGATGCCCCCAGCACCCATGAGCCACGTCAGTCGCCCGCCCACAGCGCTATTCACCATACTCGCGACCATGCCCCCTGCAGCAATAGGCACGGTAAAGCTCCTTGACGAGTCCCACATGAACGGCGCCCGGATGAAGATGGAGCGCATGGAGGGAAATGTGGTGGAAACGAGGGATTCGGCTTCGCGCTTCGTGGAGATGTAACGCGCGGGGAGGATGGGGGTGCCGGCTGCGGCGGATATGTAGAGGAAGGTTGGGACTTTTCGCGTTGAGGCTTCGTGCGCTAGACTCACAGCTGCAAAATGAATCATAATTAGCACACATACATATACATAGCCCCAAAGCCAATAGTGACCCCGCAATCGTCTGCTGCTGATGCTGTTGCTAGTGGACTGAAACGTACCAGTGTCCCTATTCATGACCTCGTACGTGAGCTGCCCATCGCTCTCCTGCGGGCGCAGCGTCTCCCCAGACTTCAAATCAAGCGGGTTCTGCGTGCCAGCTTTTGCGGCGCTGAACGCACGTTGTAGTCCCTTGATCGGGCTCTCCCGCCCGCTGACTACGCCCTTGTAGTCTGCTTCGAGTAATATGCCCATGCTGTGTATCACGGCGTCTGCGCCGTCGAGGTGTTGGGTGTAGGATGACGGGTCGAGGATGTCGCCTGATGCCGAGCATTACGTTAGTCTGCTGGTCTTCATTCGCAGTTTTGGTTGGGTCTTGGGGAGGTTTGAGGTGTGCACTGCACCTTTTTGCCAGGATACGTTTTCGGACCACTCGGGAGGCGTGGGCGATGCGCTGATGGATTGCCAGTGGGGTGTGCCTGAGCGACTGCGAGAGCGAGGTTTTAGCAAATAGCAAGATGGAGGAATGTGCTTGGATACTTACGATATCGAAGTCACACTCCAGCCCCGGTGTGCTGCTGCTTTGCATATCCTACTCCCTAGGCTTTTCATTAGCAAACCTTGCTTTCCTTCCTCCTTCCTCCTTCCTCCTTCCTCACAAACTGACACCATTGACTCTCTGAAGCTCCCAATTCCACGGACACGGGTGATATGAGGGGTTACGTACCCAGGAACCCATTTCCACCGCAGACTACAAGCTTCTTTTTCGCTGCTGAAGCCATTGATGTGTTGTTGTGTTTGTGAAATGTGAGAGTCTGAAGTTTGGAGTGTTGATGTCACTTTGATTCGCGTAGCTCCGCAGGGTTTAAATCATGAGCAGGGGTGAGCGGACTTCCGATGAGAGCGGAGAACGCGGACTCCCGCTGTCGTTGAACTCCACGCCATCATTTGGTTTTTCTCTATCAGGCTCATCCGTTTTACGCCGAACCGCCGTCCCGTTATCGCTGTTACATATGATGTGCAAGAGATCACGCGTTTGACTGATTGAAGGTGAGCTGTATGAGACGTGTCGCGGTGACGGCCTTTAACACGACAGCTGCCATCATCGCGCGCCTGTCTCAATTTCATACAGAACATTCATCATCTTAACTTTGTCCTGAATAGTTTCGATCCTCTGCTACATTGTAATCACGGGGTTTGTCGTAACTTTTATGTTTCATATCGCGTTTAGACATCCTTAGATCCTTTCACTTCATCACATCACCGCACGAGCCACCGTACCACCAATATCAACACTCCAACCTATATGAGGTATCCGCAAATATTCAATATTCAGCCCATAGAAACACATCCTCCACAGAATCCTGTCCTTAGGTTCGTCTGTGATCTTTTGCTCGGGCCTTCGGCCATGTACACGTGAAATTATTTTTCATGCAACCGTAACACACTGGCCGCGATTCGTCACATTTCATTTTCCGTCCTTGACAGGCAAGACACGCAGTCCTCACCCTGAGACTCTTCTGGAATCGCCCGGTTTGCTCGGGTTCGTCCTTTTCATGTGCTGTTTTGACTCCCCTGTGATGGTATCTCCGACTCGCTATGAGGCGGCACAGCTGAACCTGCGAGTGGGGGCGCCTGCCCCGGCTGAAGGAGTTGCGCTACTGGAGGAATAGGACCAGGTAGCGAAGAGTATGGAGTGGTGAGTATGCCAGGACGATCGGCCAAACGTAGTTCTGGTCCCGTACTTGGGGGTATGCCCATGCTGTTCTGAGCAGAAAACATATGACGAATCACAGGCTTCGAATCAACCGCCTCCGATTCTGGGGATTCGCTCTCGCCTTTGGCGTCGTCGTCGTTGGAAGCAATTGCTTTGCCGCAGCCTTTGACGAGTATGTGCCGCTTGAGCGCATCCTTCCTCGAGAAGCTCTTGTCGCAGTGGTTGCAAGGGAAAGGCTTGACTGCCAAATGGATCCTCTTATGGCGCTTTAAGTAATGGTCCCTGTTGAAACTCTGTGGGCATTGATCGCATTTAAATGGTCGATCGTTCGCAGTCTGCTGCTGATGTTGAGGGTCGCCTAAGAAATGAGGCATCTGTGCTGCATGCCCGCTGTTGAACCCAGGCATCATTCCTGGGTGCCCTCCTACAAGTGCGAGTTGACCGTTTGGATTCTGGACGTTTGAGAAGACCGGTGCAGGTGGTCGTATATAAGGGTATAGCGACTGAGCTGAGTTGTTCGTTGGGAGCGGGCCCTGCGGTAAGGGAAAAAACTGAGATAGTCTGGGCACTGGCGGAATGATCCCCTGTTGCGATGTCTGGCTGACTCCTGAGGGCATCGCGCCAGTTCCATGATCGACGTACGGATGGCGCGCAGTTATTGGACCTTGCATCGTGGGATATGATGCAGATCTTTCGAAAATAGGTGGGGATGGTGGTCGGGACCAGTAAGTGTCTAGATATTCCTGACGTGCCTTGCGCTGCTGCTCCATCTGCTTGTTGTATTCGGCTGACTGAGCCGCCTGGGCGAGGGCTTCATTACTCGAGGTGATGATCGGACGTGGAGCCTGCGTTGGTATATCGAGAGGACGGTCGGCTGTTGTTGTACTGGGCCCATCGTACGGCTGTTGAGGTTTGGTGACGTCCAAAGCTACCATCGACGGGTTGATCGTAGCGCCCAGGTAGTCCTGATTGTGGCCTGTGTGGGCATATGGATGGGCAAACGCCATAGTGTGGTTAGCTTCCGCTGCCGCTGCCTCTCTTGCCTTTGCTGCTCCTGGTCTCTTTTCTCCTGCCGCGTCTTCTTCTGTGAAGCCTTCTTTTCTAGCTTTGCTCTCCCAGTAGTCATCGCGTACACGGCGACCATTGTTTATTATCCTACTCCCAAATTGTCGGAAAACAGACCGCGCAGTGACAATAGCAATTTGTCGTGATCGGTAGGAGTAAGGTAATATCCCTTGGTGAATCAGATCGTCTTTCTGTGCCTGGGATGCTATTATCTTATACAACGTTCGGTTCTTGTAAAAGAGTAGGTAGGAGTCTCGATAGCCAAGGACCCGCGCACATTCTGTCGCTAGCATGAACAGGTTGTCTCCCCTGTTAGGAATAAAGAAGGTACGACATCGATACTCACGTCCATTGAGCGGGTGGCCTGTAGACGTAATTTTCTTCTCTCCTGCTTCATCAATTTCGTGTGGTATAAACTCGTCACCGTCCGGGTTCACTTGTGAAAATGTTGGCATGTACTCGTCACTTTCTGAAAGGGACCCCTCTGATCCCGCCGTAAGTGATTCTCTGCCCCGCCTGGGAGGCGGCCAGACCTCGAACCGTGCTGCTGCCTCCAGAGCTCTCTGCTGTGATTCCGCCTTTGTCGGCCTCCCTCGCTTCTTGATGTTCGCTGGTTCGCCAGTTGGAGTATTCAACTGATCGATAGTGTGATCGCGAACGGTCGGTAATTCCTCGATTTCATGACTGCTGTAATTTTCCCGATATTGTGAAAACGTCGGTACCGGTAGAAACGGGTAATTCACGGGGAAAAATGATAGAAAACGTCTATAACGTTTCCTTTCATAGTCACGGTCTTCACCTTTCGTTGCCCCATGGGTTTTTCCAGCTGAGTGGCTGCGCTTACGGTTGAGCGCCATTGGGTATGGCTCCACTGCAGCATTTGGCGACGAGTGTGAAGCGTCATCCTTGCTCAATTCAGAACCTTGCTCCTCAGTTGATAAGCCTGCCTCAGTATCAAGCACAGATCTTTGAATAGCGCTAGACTTGCGATGCGGATCTCGAAGCCTAGCTTCTTCGTCGGGTAAGGATTCAGGCTGGTTCAGATCTGGAACTGCGAGACTGGACCCTAGAATAACAGGCGGTTTTCCCCAAACCTTCTCTTTCCATTTGCGGCTCCATTTGAGCGCTAGTGCCAGTCTCTGCTCGTGGATTTTCATATTGAGTGACGTGTGAACAGACGCACTATCTCCGGCCTTTCGCGTCTGTGATTCCCATATCTCCTCTTTCTCGAATGCCAGTGCCCGCTGTTCCGGGAACATACTGTGTGAAGTGTGAACAGCCGCACTTTCATAGGCCTTTCTGGCCCGTGATTTCCGCACTTTGTCTTTCCATATGCGGCTCACTTTGAGTGCCAGTACCCGCTCGTAAGACCGAACAAGCGTGCCTTCTTTGGCTGCTAAAAATCGAACGACCTCCTCGAAAGAAATTTTAGGGGTAGTGGCTGATTGCTGAAGCTGAGCTGGAATGATGATTGTCGTTGCCACGTGGTCCATGGTTGGCAAGAGATCCATGAGGGCCATTGTATAACTCTTTAGGTCCATTAGGCTTCTGTCTAGTCGTGGAAGATCTAGGCTCGGAATAGAGGCAGATGAGCGCATTTCCTTGTCTGATGATAAGATGCTTTTGCCACTCTTAAGTCGAGATCTGGTCTCGTTGCTGTGATCCGGCACCCTGAGATGGTTTTGGATGGATAAAAACGTGCGAGCACTTCTTACAGTATGTCGAAGAAATGACATCCTTTCGTCGACGACTCGATCTGCTTTGAAAGAAATCATGGGACAGATGCCTGCGAGCATGAGCGGATGCAAAGCTTAAGAACTTTAAATTGCTCACGGTCAAGTATTATCGATGCGACTTCAATAAGAAGTATTATTATTGTTTCGCCCAACTCTGCTGAGGCAGAGAAAAGATTACTCATACTTTCATTATGGACTGTTTTACCCCATAAATTAAGTCGAACCATCTCATCCCTCAGATCGCACATGAATCTTGTCTTGGAAAGTTCAGGCCTGGTAGCAAGTTCGGTCTTGACATGAGCAAGGAGGATACTGGACCATTCGTGGAGCTTCAAAACAATACGCCAACGTCTGTACGAATGGGAACTCATATTTTCTGAGTACTGGCTCCTTCCCTACTGCTACAACAACGTTTGATATGGTTAGTCTAAGCGCTTTGTATCACCATGAATAAGTAAGAGGAGTATAAGAGATAGCCGAAAAGAAGGTATGTAGATACACAAAGTGAGATTTACTTACCGCATTATATTGCGACGCAGAATTGTTTTCTTCCTAGAGACGAGGACAAACCTCAAAAAATTACGAACTCTTTCGTACCCTTGACTTGGATCGAAAATCTCGTTTCTATATGGTGCTGGCATTAGTGAAAGAGAAGTCGTGATCGCATCAGAACCTTGGGAGTGAGGGGCAACATGCTCTAGCCGAATACCTCAGATCAGCGTCTAGACACAACCATGTGGCTGTCAGTTGCGTGGAGTTAATTGGATAAACCTCAAGCTATGTCAGTTTGGGGCGGCTACATTGCTTTGGGGGCCACAACATCGTCCGTCGATAACAGGTATTGGCCGAAGTCAATATGGCTTCCTGCAGGTCTCAGCCGCACCTGGGCCCCCGTCCTCGAGCGCAATTGAGGTCCACTACTCGTTCCCCTCATTTATTCTTCTTGAGGCGTTCTTGTTTCCTTTGTACCTCATTCATCTTTTGCTAGCTATCGTGGGTCCAAAATATGGCAGAACAACGACCATTAAGAATCCTATCGCTTGATGGAGGTGGTGTACGAGGTATTGCGACTCTTATGCTTCTGCGCGAAATTATGGCCCAAGTGCCAAGAGAGCTCAATCAACCCTCTGTGAAAGGAGAGTTGCTTCGCCCATGTGATTATTTCGATTTAATCTGCGGCACAAGCACTGGCGGACTCATAGCTATAATGCTTGGTAGGCTGCGCTACGTAGGTCAAGAGTGCACACTTCTTGAATGTATGCTCACAGTGACTAGACTGTGAAAGACGCCATCGATCATTATCTGTCGTTAGCAGAAACGGTCTTCACATCCACATCTTCCGATACCGATGCAGCATTCGACCACAGGGTCTTGGAAAAACATATCCAGAAGGTCATAGTCGAAGCACCAGACCATCCCGACGCACATACCGATTTCGTAGATCCAGACCTGATTGATTGGAGCTCGCCAGGCTCCCCGAGAGGGTGCCGGACGTTTGTGGTAGCTTCGCCAACCCGTGGAAGTGGAGATAACGCCGCTCTTCTTCGCTCATACGGCACTCCACTAGATAGTCCCTCTCCCGGGCGAATATGGGAGATCGGTCGTGCTACATCAGCAGCGCCAACCTTCTTCAGCCCGATCGTCATCGACATGATCAAATACGGGGACGGTGGCCTCATGGCAAACAATCCAACGCGCCTAGCGATACAGGAGGCAAACGAGCTGTGGCCAGGACGTAGTATTGGCTGTTTGTTGAGTCTTGGGACAGGGGAAGACGCTCCAAACCAACTCATTGAACAAGAACATCTCCCGAAGGAAGGCTGGACAGATTGGATCTTCACCTCTCTAGCCCCTAAGCCAAGGTTCAAATTGGAGGTAGCAAAGTGGTGTGTTCATAATACCACTCGATGCAACAAGGTCCACTACGATGTTTTAGCCAACCTTGACCGCGACAGACTCCGAAGTGCATACTTCCGCCTGAACACACCAGACATCGGTAAAATCGGATTAGAAGAGTGGCAAAGGATGCCTGATATGATCAATCTCACCAACGATTACATGGCACCACGTCATATGAAAGAGGAGAAGAGTACGATCGCTAAGCAAATCATTCGGTTGATGACCATATCTCAACCCAGAGGGTCTGAACCGCGAAATGAAACACAAAGCGAACTTCACACCTATGCCAATCTTTTGGCACCACCACCTCCAATTGCAACCATTGAATACACGCAAACTCAAGGTGGAGATGAACCCACTGTAGACTCGTCAGCAGGTACATACCCGCCCGATACTGATACGGCCGCACATTAGGCTGAGTTTGATAGCAATAGAATGTTCTATATCACGTCACGTACCAGTGTCTTCCTTGCTGTGCATATCAAGGGGTCTTACAGACATATCAGATGCATTCCAACGAGTACGAGATCGATCAACCGGGCTATACCGTCTATGGCCACAGTTCCTAGCCTTAAAGACCAACTTTCGTGCAGCGATTTGGGACGTCCTCTCTCCATACATTGAGCAAGACTTACGTCGAGGACTTCAATTTCTAGAAGACTATGAAAAGTCCAGCAGTCCTGTGTCAATTACAGAAATTGCAGATATCATTGATTTTTTCGAGCTTCAGCGGATCATCGATAGGAGCATAACGACTCTCACATTACTCTCAGGTAGATGCTCTGTTATGGCGGTATCCACAGGGCACGACCTAACGGCCGATGACTTGCACGGGGAATCAACAGTACGTGCTCTGAAAGATCTACAAAAGGAATACCAGAGTTTAAGGGCTCTCGCGTCCAAGATGGAAAAATGCCGCAAAGAGAATTCACAACCCCTGACGACCTCGCAAGATCCGTCTTTAGATACACTTACATTGATTCCTCGACCTCCGTCAGAAGAGGTTAGCCAGAAGATGTGTGAGTACAAGCGGGTAGAGACCGCTTCTACCAGGCTATACTATGCCCTCCAGAAGTCATGCAAGGAACATACAGCGCATGCAGCACATTTCAGGCTACAACCACACCACTCA
Source organism: Neocucurbitaria cava (assembly GCA_027946455.1). NCBI lineage: Eukaryota > Fungi > Ascomycota > Dothideomycetes > Pleosporales > Cucurbitariaceae > Neocucurbitaria > Neocucurbitaria cava. The sequence continues at coordinate 717,094 of JAPEUY010000002.1, read as the reverse complement.
ATCCAATGCGGTAACGAAAATTTCATCGAATTTCAGCTCCGTTTCTGTAGAGGGCATGACGTTCGTCCAAGCACATTACAGTCAAATAATGCTGTGTGGTTAGCGGTACAGTCATCCGCACGGGATACGCCACCCACGCAGACTGAAAGTCAGGGGTTGCCGTTGTTCGCAAAGAATGGAGGCATGAAAAGAGTACACGAAGCTAATAAACAGGACTGGAGCAGAAAAAGGCAAAATTCCGCACCACGAGGGTTTCAGAGTGCAGATGAGGACAACACAATAGATTACGCGGAAAGCGCAAGAATCGGCACCTACACCTCTGTGATCGCATCAAAGGGATCCAGGAGCTTTGTCTCCCGGCAAGATTTCTGTGCACGCATGCATAAACACAACCAAGAAACTGTGGAAAATTCGCGACTCTTCTTAGGCCATCTTGAACTCAACGAGAACGAGAGTCATCGTGTTTCGTTTAGCAAAGCTTACCTCACATTTGGGCGGAGCGAACCGATTTCCCTTGTACAGGTGTTTCGAACGTTCTTCCGAGGGCGCAATACAGAAAGTATGCCTCACGAGCGCATCGGACTCGCCAAGCAGCTTGCTTCAGCAATGTTGCAATTCCAAAGAACACCCTTGTTGTACAAGAACTGGAGTAGCAATGAGATAATGTTCTTTGGTAAAACACAGGAGCGGATTGAGATGGAAGAGATCTTCCGGGGGCCACACCTAAATGTTTGCATTCAACAAGAGTCGCAGATTGGATATGAGCGAGAGAAAAGCAGCAAGAGAAAGGGAAAACAGCCTGCGTCAGAAGCGTTCATCGTCCGTGGCAGCCTCTTTGAGCTTGCAATTATGCTCATCGAGATTGCTTTCCAAGACGAATTGACGAATCTGGTAAGCCCGACAATCTTTAATGATGCAGAAAACATCCCAGGAGAAGAGATCAATCCTCATGATGAGAAGCAGAAGCAGTATCAGGCTCGATGGTTTGCTGCAGAGAAGTTGTGCGATCGTGTTGCCGCTCACTTGGGTTCCGATTACCGAGACGTGGTACGCAGATGCCTGGACAGTTGTCTCAACCAAGGGCCAAATAACTTGCAGGATGAGGAGTATGACGCTTACATATACACCGATGTGATCAACATGCTAGAGGAAATACAGGCCTGGATGATCAGAGAAGACTGGGAAGTAGTGTAGTATACAACAATAGTAGAATTTAAGGAATATCCCAATACATGCTACGCGCGTCACTTATTACAATCGACTTATTCTTTGGTCAGCTGCAGCCCCAAAGCATTAATCTCCACGCCTAAAACCTCATCCTCTTTTAGTTCGAACACGAACTCGTCCAATGCAGCACCGTTGAATTGTAGTCGATCTACATATCTCCAGGTATCACAAGTTGGAGTTCCGGCATCCGCCAACTCACACATATCCTGAGCTACAGCTCGGAACGCCATTTTAACGCCCTGCTCGGTCTCTTCCACTAGATCGGTTGGGTATAGCCTGAGACTCAGATTCAGAGGCTCAATATCCAAGAGTCTTGCGTAAGCGGCACGGATGTCCTGGGACCCAGATGTGAAGTTCGCCAGTGCCATTCCAGGTGACGAGTCTGTAGCCTGTGCAATAGAGATCGAGACAGTCTCGTTAAGCTTGTCTTCAACCTTGGCTCTGTAAGTTCCTGAAAAGACTTGACTGGCTTGTACGATAGCGTTCTCTTCTAGTGCCGGGATGAGCGCTACGCTGATCAAGTCTGCATACGCGTTTAGGTCCGGGTTCTTCTCGCTATCAGCGCTTAGGACCACGAACCCAACACCATAATCGGGTACAAGACCGACGTGTGAAGAGTAGAATCCAATGTTCCCGCGAACTTGATACACAGGTATGACTGGGGAATCACCATTCACAGTAAGTGAATAGATCTCCCAAGGACGGCCTACACTGTTCACACGATTGGAAGTGTAGGTCACAGGCTTGAGCCAACGGTTGGTAACGGCCGGGTCGAGGAAAGAAGATGAATGTATAGCACGAAGGGCGGCAGAGATGTCCGCAGTAGAAGAGTACAAGCCGTTGAAGGCGGCCTCTATTTCGAGAGGCCCACTCCAACCGCTAGTCGACGGGTCGGAAGGAATGATAGTATGGTTTGTTGAGGCTTGGAAGAGGGAAGTGCTCGTCATGTTCAGTGGTTTGATGATGGAGGTGGTGAGCATCTCGATGAAAGAGCGGCCAGTGATAGTTTCGAGTGCGTATGCGAGGATAATGAAACCTGCGTTGGAGAAAATAGGTGTGTTTGCAGGGGAAAACACAGGTGCGTGTCGATTGAAATAAGACAAAAACTCTGCGCGGTCGCAGTTTTCGGATCCCCTCTCGCACGGTGAGGCTGTATCGTTTCCATAGCCTTGGACCAATGCTGCCAGTTCGGGATCGAGCGCTTTCTGGTTGGGACTGTATTGGCCAATTCCCCCAAGATGCGCAGCTAGGTCTCCAAAAGTCACGCTATTCCAGTCCACCCGACCAATAGTCTTTGTCTTCGAAGTATCCGAGCGAAGCTCAGGCACCCATTTGCTGACTGGATCAGTCCAATATTCTTCCCCAGCCTCAAGGAGAAAAAGCCAGGTAGTAAACAATGTAGTCAAGTCGCCAACTTGATATACACTGTTTGCATCTACCACGGGTACCTTTTCAGTGGCGTGGTGATATTCGTATATGAAAGGCTTCGTGGAGTTTGACTCGTCGATCGAATACAGCGCGATACTAAATGCAGTGGTGTTTGGCGTTATCGGACCAAATTCTCCGTCGCCCTTAGACAAGTATGCATCAAGGGCATCAGTAAGATTCTGCAGGCCGTCCTTGATTATGTGAGAGATTGTAGTATGTTTTGGGATCGGGAAGCGCGGGCCGAGAAGGGGACAAGGAGTAAAGTCAGCGTTTTGGGCCGCAACGGATCCAATCAATAACAATATTAGCAAAACGGAGGCAAAAGAATAATACATGATGCAATTTGGTGGAAAGATTGGTGATGATGGGGATGATAGTGCACTTGGAAGTTGGAGTCCATCACTCTTTTTATATAGCAACATGCCTAATCGTTCTTCTCATGATTCGTCACCGTTTTCGTGCCATGCTCCCAATTAGTATACCGTTCTCTTAATGCAGGCAACTCCATAATAAGTATGAGGCTGTGGTGAACGTGCACGAAGTTGATGTTAGGACGCCTGAGCATAAACTGCGCTGGGTTTCGCGTGATGGGCCAAAAACGGTTAAGCGTCGATTACTTTGGGAAAAGCGTCCACCTGCATTGACCATCGCCCATGACTGAGAATAGTAATTAAATAGAGACATTGGAACCATTGTGGAGTTATGATGTGAGCTGGACATATGTTGGTTTTCACTTGAGGTTTCTCCTCGATGTACATTAGGTGCAAATGTTGATGGAGTAGGGCTTCCAACCCATTCAGCGCGTGTGTGAGCAGGTCCATTATTGTGGACAAGAGCTCTCAAAAACATACTTGGACAGTTATACTACTATACATAATGAATCAGTTGATAGCATGTGTCTACATACCATAGTACCACAGTACATGGAACTGAGGACGCACCTAGCTCCATCTTGTGATAGGGCTGACAGGGATCCGCCGCTAAGTCCCTGGCTCCCATCTTGGGGAATTCCGAGACCAAAAGTTCCACCAACCTTCATACACCACCTCACCCAGTTTCTATAACGTTTCTAGACTACCTTGACTCGAGTCGCATAAGTCTGGAGTCTATATAACTAGTTTTAGATTGTGCGACGAACCTTTATTGAGCACACGGCGCACGAGAAGTGGCGACGTGAGCCGTCTAAGATGGTCGCTCCCGCCGCAAACAAGCGCGTCAAGGTGAGTCTCTTTTTACGACTGACCCTTACACATACTAACATTACACAGAACAAGCGCGTAAGCAGAAACATAAGTACGGATATACTATTCTTCATCTACTAACCATACGCTAACCTCACCAGTAATCGGTTCAGAAGCCTGGCAACTTCCTCCAGTAGGGCATCCCGACCGTCCAAAGAACGTCCCTCCAGACCACACCAAGCGATGGACCGTCTATGTGCGGCAACCCGAAGGCGACCCGGCCCTTACGACCTGGCTGAACAAAGTCCAATTCAAGATCTTCAACACCTACGAGAACCCGCTACGAACCTGCGAGAACCCTCCCTTTGAGGTTACGGAGACAGGTTGGGGAGGCTTCAGCATTGATATCAGACTGCATTTTATACCCGCTAGTGGAGAGAAGGCACAATACCGGCAGCATTTCCTACAACTGGAGAAGTATGGGGATGAGGCGATGCAGGCGGAGCAAGAGAGGACGGGCTGCGTGCGCTCCGAGTTTCTAGAGGTGGTGCAATTCAACGAGCCCACAGAAGCGCTATTCGATGCGCTCACAGCGGAGGATCAGTGGAATTACCTGATGCCCGCGGGCAAAGGCGGCTCTAAGAAGGCCAGCCTGGGCGCGAATGGGCGGATGAAGAGGGGTATGCCAAACGGGGAGAGGAGTGCGCAGTTGCCAGAGAAGGGGGCGGAGGAGGTCCCATTTAGCCAGGATCAGGAACAAGCATTGATCGATCTGCTGAAGAGCAAGATCGAGCAGGTGGACAAGGAACTCGAGAAGGAAACGAAGAAGAGGGAGGAGACGGAGAATAAGCTCAAGGATCTTAGGAATGAGCTTGGGCACGAAGCGGCACAGCAAGCAGCACACCAGGCTAGTGGTGATAGGAGTCGGAGGAGGTGAGATCGTAAGACGATCAACCTCTGGGAAACTATTCATGGTCGACTCTGGTGGTACCGGTACTGCAAGACGCGAGACCACGCAGAGATCAGTAATTCTGGGAACACAAGAGTACAGACCAAGCTGAGTCGTTATTGCGCGTCAAGAAGAAAGAGAGGAGCGAGATGAGTAAAGACACTTTGGCTATTTGCAGATCGCAGTGCCATTCCACCTTCATCTTGCTGGGGTTTATTCAAGGTTGGCAAATGGAGGCTTTTGCCGAAGGAACGTCACCGTGGATGATGAGCTGCAGCTGTAGCGTTCACAACATGAATGAGTGATGGAAGGCCACCCACCGAGGCACTTATCATTCAGTATTGATTTATTGTATTGTTTAGGTAGCCATTGGGAGCTCTTAGCTAAGTGAATCATGCTATTGGATGCTCCAACCCAACCCAGCTCCTTCCTCCTTTACTTGAAGTCAATCTTATTCTTCTCCACTACCTTAGCTTTCCGGCTTATTCCCTGCCCTGTCTTTGCACCTGGTTCGCGATCTGCGCTCTTACTTACGTCCTGTTCAGTCACCGTGGTCAGTAATCTTTGTTCCGAGCTATTGAAATGTCAAGCTAGCATATGAGATAGAAAAACGTACCGTCTCATCAAAATACTTTGACAACTCTGGCGAAGCAGGACTCAACTCCAACGGATTCACCACATTCCCCTTACCAGCCGTATCTTTCTGCGATGCAGGGTCCGTATCTTTCGAGTTCTACTACTTTGTCAGCTCCCCATCTCAATTCTTCTATACCACCATTCTCCCGATCATTGTACTATATGTACCTCGTGACACGTTACGTACCTTGAAACTCGCGCTGTCTTGCTGAGCAACAACATCATCTCCCCCGCTCTGACTATATTCCCTGCTCCCCATAACAACGTCCACAGGATCCTGCTCCTTCTCCCCCGTCTTATTGAAATGCTCCGGCGGATTCTTATTCTTACCCGTCGGCGATTGGGACGAATACTTCTTCGTACTCAGGGTTTGAGGTACAACGTTGACGCGCACGCGGGCACCACCACATAATACGCGTGATGATGAGGCCCCGACCGCTGCCGGAATGCGGAACATGACTTCCCAATCAGCTCAATTGGGTTCGACGCGTTATTTCGGATTGTTTAAAGGGTTGTCTTGATGTGTCAATTGAGTGTGAATTCGGCTTATTGGCGTTGTATCTTGTGCGATTGAGTATTTTCGACGTTTGTGATGCTTGCAGGTGATCATGAGGGTCGGTGACGTAGGAAGCAGACTAACGCGATGGAGTAATGAGCGCACTGCGGCTGCAGCATGGGGATGCAGGGGAAAGTGCGGGGGAGGGATGGAAGGTCGACAGCTGTTGTCATATAGAACGGCTGCAGTGCGAGTGGTCAATGCAAGTCTTTGAGTTGTGCTTGATTATTTGGTGGCTCTATCCGAATTACACCAGCCCGCACGACTTCGGCCTCATGTATCCATATCGACAATCTCCAACTCCAGTCCTTGTACCAGGGCATCGGTCTGGAAACGCACGACCTCGGGATCAACAGCGGCTGCTTCGTCCCGCAGGATCTTGCGCTCTTTATCGTTTTCAAGAAAAAACCCTTTCTGAACCTGCTTGATGACCGAATCTGTGAAGACCTCGTCAGATGAGGTGCCTCGCTTGCCTTCAAAGATCAGCTGTGCTTTCAACTCCTGATAAGCCTTCAATCCTTCGCAAAAGTAGCCGAATTGATGTGACGAGCTTGACGACACGGACTTCCCAGAGGAGGCCAATACTCAACTTAGTGCTCCTAAGCATATGGTTCCGTGGTATCTTGAAGGGTGACACGACACAACGTTGACTTACGAAGGAGCGCATTATAATGTTTTGTAGGCTTCTTACCGCGACTTTACGCCGCAATACAAAGCAGTAAATTCTCATGTGTTTGTCTGGCGCATCGGCTCGGTGTAGTGCTGTTCCTCAATTGCAGTGAATGGGATCGTGAAAACCACACGCTTTTGTGATGGAAGGCGTAGCTCATCAAGGATTTTGACTTTTGTGTGCCGTAAAGCGAGTTGATTGAAGATTGCTTTGAACGAAGATTTGTCTAGACGGTCCCATACGGCCTTGTTGTTTGCGAATGTGTCGCATCTCACGAGTAGTTATAGTGGATACAGAGTACTCACAGCATTATTATCAACCGGCGATGTAGGAGCAGGGAAGGAGCCAACACTTAAGACAATTGGGCTCGTTCGATTACGACCTAACTCGATAGTGTGGAAGCTTATCGAGCTACTGTCCTTGCACTCATTCAAGACTACTGGTAATTTGGACTACTGAGACATCCGCAACTATATTTGGTGAGTTTTGGCCTCCTCGTCGAGATAATCGCAACTCTCCATCATAGGGAATTACGGACCCTGAACAGATACGAGTAAGTCGAATATATTACTGTGTACTTATATTGCTGATCAGTACTCATGGCGGAGACAAAGTACTTGGCAACTAATGCAATAATGTTCATGTGGAGGCCAGAAAGGAGACAGCATGTCATCCTCGGCGGCAGCGCGCGGCTCCTTTCCGTCAATCTTGTCCGCGACCCACCAACACAACAAGTCGCCGGTGAGGCTCTGTGCAACAGCGAGATCTTCAGGGCGGCCGATCATTGCATCATCCTCGAGTCTTTGCTGAAGACATGATCTCATACTCGAGGTGATCGTACACAAGCAAAGGTCAGGAATGCGTGTTAACGCGCATCGCAATCACGCAAGCGAACAGCAGCGTCAGCAACATGTCTCAGAAACTCTTGGGCTGCAACACTGCCACAGCAACAATTTGCAAGCAATTTTTCATATTGGATTTTGGACAGGCCTGTCTGCAGGCTGCAACGATGACTGCGGACCGGTATCCATCCTCTACTGTGTATAGAGTCTATACGATGAGCGTCAGCTTCAGCTGCCTCGACTGCACCGCCTCACCGACTGGCCAGGATTGCCCGACCCTAGCGCGTCAGCGGCTCAGGGGGAACGAACGGCGCGAAATGCAGGGCTTGAGTGGCTTGCAGCCAGAAACATCTGCGAAGCCAGGTCCAGGCACACGAGGCCTTTGATAGGCTCTAACGGAAACACCAGTGCTTTGGGCAAGGCGGCTCGAACTTCTGACACGCCCTAGTCTCCACAGAGGTTTCATGAAACATCAAAGGAGGCCAAAGGTCACTCTTGACCAGTCGCGTCTGCCCAGTCTTCACACAGGAGACGGCATGGACCGACACGAGAGGTCGCATGGCTTTGACCACTAATGCTAATGCATGGGCACGGAGATTAAGTCGACTGCGGACGATGTGACCTCCGACTTTTTATAGTCGGTCTCCCTCTGACACGCATACGCCTGCATTCTTTATCCAACCTTCGACTTTGCACCTTCGTGTTCGTATTATACTCCGCTCTCTTCACTCATTTTTCGGACGCAGGACGACCTCACTCATTATTCGATCCCGTCAAAGCTCTTTGTCGAGCATTCCATTCTTTCAACGTCGCTGTTGTTCACGTACCGTCTCATATCGTGTCTTTGCATTGTGAATCAATTCCAGCGAACTCGATTTCACACCCAACTTCTGTGAAGCCCACTTTCCAAGGAACGCCGACTTTTTTTTTTAAACAAACTTCCTTGTCCATCGCCGACGGATCTCCTATCTACATCTCAATATCCATAACCGAACTACAACATGCGTTTCACTACCTATACCGCTGCGAGCGCATTAGCTGCTCTTGCCGCAGCTCAGACCTTCACGGACTGCAATCCAATGGAGAAGACATGCCCTAACGACCCTGCCATGCCCCAGACCTGGAACACGGAGTTCACAGCCGGAAAGGATGCCATCAAAGGCTGGAAGCAAACCGCTGGCAGCTTGACATATGGCAGTGACGGTGCCGAATTCATCATTGCAAAGAAGGGCGACGCTCCTACCATTGGCAGTGAATCCTACCTGCACTTCGGCTATGTCGAGGTCACCATGAAGGCGGCGCCAGGCCAAGGCATAATCTCATCCATTGTACTCCAATCAGACGATCTGGATGAGGTTGACTGGGAGTGGATTGGTGGAGTTGATTCCAAGGTGCAACAAAACTACTTCGGCAAGGTCCGTAAACCATCTCAAACGTAGAATTTTCTCAGGGCTGGGGCTAACTTTCCGCAGGGCAACACCACAACATACGACCGCATGATCGAAGCCGATGTAGCAAACAACCAGAACGAGTTTCACACCTACGCTCTCAACTGGACCGCAGAAGCCCTCACCTGGATCATCGACAACAAGCCCGTCCGTACCTTGAAATATGCCGACGCCAACGGTGGCAAGAACTACCCGCAGACGCCTTGCAACGTCCGTCTCGGCAACTGGGCCGGTGGTGACTCTGTGGACGCGGGCACGGTCGAGTGGGCTGGTGGAAAAGTCGACTACACGAAGGCCCCTTTCACGATGACCGTCAAGAGCATCAAGGTGATCAACTACAGCCCCGGCACAGAGTACAAGTACAAGGACAAGTCTGGCAGCTTTGAGTCCATTGAAGTCATCGGAGCTGGCAACGCCGAAGGTGCGCCCCAGAACACCGACGTCATCCAGTCGTCCGCTTCCGCTACTGGTGCTCCTCTTGCGTCTGGCGTCGACGCACCATCTGCCACTGGCTCGGCTGCACAGGGCTCTGGCTCGTCACCTTCCAACTCTACGTCTACCACATGCACCGAGGGCGAGAACGCTACTACACCCGCTGCCACTGGCTCCACCAAGAGCACTGCGGCGCCCGGTGGAGGTGAATCTGGCTTCGACTACCCCAGTGTTCCCCAGACCTCCGAAGGCGCTGGCAGCCCACCCGCAGAGCAAACTCCTTCTCCCCAAACCTCTGGTAGTGCCGGTGGCGAGGAGAGTGCGCCCTGCGAGTGTGGAACCGCCACTGTCACCGTAACCGGTGCCCCACCGCCAGCGTCCAGCGCGCCTCCCGCTGTTTTCACCAGCGAGTTCTCTGCTGTTCCTCTGTCCAGCATCTTGACCCGCGTCTCCACTCCAGCAGCAGCACAACCTCCCACAACCCCTGTTGTCTCGCAGCCCCCGTACCCGACTACCGGCCTTGCGATCGACACCCGGTCTGCGCCTGCAGTGCCCAACCCTTCGGCACCTACCGGTGCTCTGCCAGTACCAAGCGGCAATGCCACGACTTCCGCGCCTCCTGCTGAATTCACTGGAGCCGCGAGCCACAACAAGGCGAGCGTGTTTGCTGGTGTGCTCGCGGGTGCTATGCTGCTCGCTTACTAGGCGCCCATGAATTGCATGGGAATGGCAGGGGTGATTGATTTGGGCGGACGTGTTTGGGAAGGGGAAGAGCTACGTTATTGTACATACTTTATTGGCGTCTGCGTTGGATATGCAACGGACGGACATACACAGGGGTTCGGGGTGCTTATAGTGGCAAGAAATATGGCTTGTACACATCAGATCAATACAACCAACCAATGACAAACAAGATATTATTACTATCGTTCATTGCCCGAACGTCGTTATATTTTTGTTCATAGGATTTGTCTCCTTCCCAATCTTCGTATAAACGTCACTGTATTCTTCTCCAAGCACATTGTCTCCATCACAGCTATTCATAGCGATCGTGATAGCTGGATCCAAATCACTTGTATATCTCCAGAGTCCACTATTCCACCGCTTACTCCGGGCCAGGTAGATGGGTCTAGGTACAGTCTACGCGTAGGCAGTTCGTGGGACCCTCCCCGTCCTAATAAAGGAGCGCGGTTCAGGGTTCGTCCACGCAACCATGAGGGTTGGGGCATATCTTGCAGCTCCCCGCCCATCTCCTCTTCCTCCCTTCATCCTCCCATCTTATCGCCTAACCCTCTCAATCATCCTCAACTAACTCCCCCAAACATACGGCCGCGATCGATCCGTCGCCGTTTCTCCAACCTCCGCCGCGGTGACGGCGACTCAGCACTACCAGGAGAAACCTGCACGGAAGATCTCAGAGGAGAAAAAGGAGAAGAAGGAGAAGAAGGAGAATGCGATCCGTAGAGGATAACATGCGCCGGCACACGCAACTCGCCATCCGCAGAACTTTTACTCTTCCCCTTCCACTTACAACAACGACAAAACCAGCGCTTCCACCAGCTGCACTTCTTGGGCTTTATTTGCTCTTCCAACGGCTTGATGCCGTACATTTCCTCCACGCCCATGCCCCAGTTCTCATATCCATTCCTACTCCCATTTATTGCGCCACTACCACTATTACTGTCCCCCTCCTCCGCCGCCGTCGCCGCACTACCCATCGCATAACGCCCCTCCTCCCCTCCAACTCCTCCTCCAAATTCCGCTCCATCCGCCCCACCCTCCTCCTCTCATACCACACGCTTCTCTGCGCCTCCAACCTCTGCACGTCCGCCATCCTCCCCTCATCCCCATGCTCCGACACCGTCTGCGGAATAACAAGCTGCAACACATCGCGTATCTCCTGGATGGCGAAGGCGCCGCCGTCGATGTTGTGGGCTGGCTGTGCAGTGGGTGGCGTGTTGTAGAAGTGCAGGATCGAGGCGTTGGAGAGGCCGTAGGGGTGCTGAACGGGTGGGGGTTGTGGGAGGGTGTAGGAGAGGGTTGAGGGGTGCGTTGGGGTAGAGGTGGGGATGGAGTCTGAGAAAGATTGGGAGGACTTGATGGGAGTGTGTTGTTGTGGTCTGAGTGGTTGGTGGGGCATGTGGGTACGGGTCGGATCGACGAGGGAATAGGTACGTTGTGTGGACAGCCGTTGAAGTAGTAGTCTTGCGCTGCGATCCAGTTGCGTACATGATCATCTGATGGAGAGGATTCAGGCGTGACTGTAGGAGTACTGAATAACGGCTGTAGCGTCAACGGTTCTTGCTTCACATGGGAATCTCGCTCATGTAGTGGTGCTTCACTCCTTCCACCTGGAAAAGTACGTGAAGGCAGGGCCGCGCGATGGAACTCTTCTGGCTCTGAGCTAGGCGGGCTCGCCACGTCAAAAGCATGAGGACGATAGCGTTTCAAGACCTCGAGACTGGCGATGCGCGGTGATCCGACTTCAGAGTCTGAAGGTTCGACTTGGGCTGAAGGTACTCGCTGAGGAGGTGTATCAACTTTTGCATGACCCTCTGCGGAGGTCTTGAAGTCGCCGTCTGCTGGACTGCGTGATATCCTCTCCTGCCAATTTAGGGGGGCCGGTGACGGTGTCTCGCGGTCGTCGTCATCACCTTCTTCCTTTTTTATGACAGTATGGTATACTTCCTCCTGTGTTTGCTTTCCTTTGCCATTTTTGTTGCATGGCTGGCCAAAGTCCAGTATGGAGTGTGCAGAAGCTTCTGGCGGAACTTCAAATGATATCGTGCGTCTCTGCTTGGTTACCGTTTGATCTTGATTGAGCCCTGTAGCCTTTGTTATATCTATTTGAGGAGGGGAACCTTCAACGTAGTCTAATAGCAGTGGTAGCGATAGGGATGATGGCACTTTTCGTGAATTTATGCACTGTTCTCCGTTGTTGGTGTCTTGCACACACTCAGATGATGACAAGCGGTTGATTTGCGCTGCGACTTCATCCTCATTTTCTTCCTGCTCTAAGTTCTGAGCTTGTTGCCGGCTTTCAGGACCTAGAGGAAAGGTATGATTCCATCTCGCCCTCGGCTGCTGCTGAGTTGGTTCCTCTCGTATCGATTGCGGCCGTCTAGATGGACCAGAGGCTCTATCTTCCTCCTTTTCAGGCTTGATTTGAAGAGCATTTCCTTCGAAACGTCGTCTTAGCGCTGCGACGTCTGGACGCTTTTGTGTAGAGTCCATTGGCATTGCGATGTGTTCTCAGTCGAAATTTGGACGTTAGGAAGTCTTGAGAATAACTGAAGACTCACATTGATGTCTGTCTAATTGGAATTATGATTTGATTGATGCGAAGCGAAAGACGATGCGATTGACTTCTAACGAGTACGATGAAGGGCGAGGTGACAGCGCCCAATTTGCCCGGGGTCGGCGCTTTCATTTCAGCTGGTCGCAGGTCTTTGCTACAGGAACTGTCATTATATGGTACCTACCTGTAATTGGCAGTGTAATTGCTGACGCATGTCTGGAGGAGTGGTTGCCGTGGAGTCAGTGGTAGCCAATTGTTCTCCTGGGATTTCCACCACGAAGCGGAAGGAACGACCACGGGTACAACTTCACCAATGGAAAGCAACGAAGACAATGTCCAGAAGTGTCTCGAGACCCATTTCATTATTTCTAGATACTGCCATACACGATGGTTACGTCGCGCTTCTAGGTACTGAACCTAACGCTCTCACTCCTCGTCGTTATCTCCTTCTCGCCTGTCTGGCTCATTTATCCACCCTAACCCCCATCGAACAATCCCACGACTCCCATTAGTTCAGCCCAATCAATCATCTCAGATTCTCTATTCTGACCGCTTCACATCTCCTCTACCAACTCTTTCCCTCAATCTCCGCCTTGTCCTTTTATTGCTACTCAAGCTCCTTGTCGGATATGGGTCATACCAAAGAGGTATACGCCTAGCCCGCGTTCTGCCGAGTTGTTGTGCTGCATGTTCGACCTCAGGGGAGCAGGAATTGTACGACGAGGAGGCTACCAAGACATCGTTGTGCTGGTGACCGGGGAACTTTTTGTCGCAACGTATGGAGGCGAACGTATGAGTAAATCTAGCCAGAACAATCTACGGAACGCTGAGCCGAATAGGGCTTCTTTGTGGGATCAGGTACGCTGGTCAACCGTATCCAATCTTGTCGGTCCAAGATAAGCGGTCGTGCGACTTCTTTTGTGGTACGGATCCCCATTTTCCAAGCGTAGGCCCATCAGAGTATGGGTAATACCAACACTCCTGAGATCGCGAACTCTTGTGTCGTCAATTGTGTGTTCTGATCTGGCTGTGAGGGTTTGCTACCGAGCTGGAAAACTTGCTCCATGGGTACTGAGCCAGAACAGCAACGTCGGATTTATCCTGCGCGGTGGTGTTTACTGAATCAACCACTGGCACCGGCAATGATTCGAGGTTGGGGTCTGCTCTCTGCTGCGGAACTTCGCACTCCGCACGAGCTCTGACTTAGACGCCTCCAGTTCAGACGCAGACTCGCTGAGGTCTAACATGACTTTTCCCGAGCCTGAGGACAAGCTGCCGTCCTTTTGGACTTTGACCTTTTCGCAATAAGGACCTTTACCATTCGGCATTCGTTGCTCGACAAGTTTAACAACGTAGGGTACCTTTGGTATACTTGCCGTCATCGAGATATTTTTGGTGGAGTTTCCACTCATTGTGCTTTCGGGTGTCGTGGCTTGATTGACATAGATGTAGCCCTCGATAAGGGTTTCATTGAAAACACACCGCCACAGAGACTCGCCTATCTGAAAAGTGTGATGTTGCGACAGAGGCTGGACACGTTGTTCCTGCTCTAGCTGAAGGTCATCTTCTTTCAGCAGCACCGTGCGATCATAGGTTGTAAGGAAGTGGTACGCAGGACCGTCGCCCGAGCCATCTCCGTTAGGGAGTGTTACTAATTCGACCGGCGGAAAGTCTGGAACTTGGTGGCCGTATGGGATACTATCATTACTTGGCGGCGCTGAAAGCGTGACCATGGTCATTTTGGTGTTGTTGGCTGGCGAAGGTAGTACATTGAGTTGGAACTCTGTGTCGGTCGCACACTGCCATGCAACTGACTCGTTCATTCTCGCTAGACAAGCTGAACTCTGCTGTTGTGGTAGTTGGACAGGGAGAGCGAATGTACCACGTTGGATCGTGTCCATGGCGTCAACAGTGACCGAGTCACCTCCGGTTGCCCTTGCTCTGGAAGGTGGGTCGCTGCAAATGTAATCGTCAGCCCAGTCCTGGCTTGCAATTAACGATTGGCTTACCTTGAGGATGGAGCTTTCGCAGCCATCAGGGCAAGACCAATTGTCATCAAAATTACAAACTGCACACCTAGTAGTGCCAGTATTCGTTGTCTTATACCCATTCGCTGCCATATCGATCCTGGTAGTTTTGGTAGAGGTTTCTCCAGTTGCTCTATCTCCTTCTGTGACACAACAAACACTTCCTTCTCCTCAGAATCTGGGCTCAGGATAGGCGCAGAGCGTGGGTCCCTCTCGAAGGGGACAACCTCGATGCCATCATCAATCTGCCTCAACAGACGTGTTCCTGAGTTGATGCCTGCACTGTAGCTTGAGTCGGTGAGGTCGTAATTTATTGGAAATGCTGTGTGTATACTGGGGAGTGGCTGGATGCTCGCAATCGGTCTTCTAGGCAGCCGCATGGATGCACCTGGTATAGTGATTACAAAATTATGTCAAGCGACGTATTAACGATGGATAGAATTGTGGAATCCGGACCAGCCCGATACCGAGTGTCTCAATGAGTGAACAAGAAAAGAACGGAAGTCGACGAAGATAGCAACCAGTGCATGCTCTGGAAATAGTTGGGTCTTTTGGAGATATAACTTGACTCGGTATCGGACACAACTCGCAGAGGTTGTGGCCCGAGTGTCTACAAGTAAAGCCATGTTGACTGCGCCGCACTCTTGCTGGAGCTCGTCGTCCACTCCTCGTGCCGTCCCTTGGTGCACCAAACAACTAGTGCCCGTAGGCAGTCATGCTAAGTACTGCGGCGCTGGCCGTTGCGGAGCACCCATCCGTGATACTGAATTTATTGCCGCATCGGGTAGTGAGGTTGGTGGAGGCATTTACGTTGGCGTGAGGGATTGGCTGTACGTTCACCATTCGGACGGTGGTGGACCGTGCATAGGCGCCCATACTCATCCGTATGCCGGTCGTTGAATTGGTCTTCACACTTCTGTCAACATTGACGAGAGTAATTGAGAGCGGAATTCGGGAGTGTGCCGAGATTGTATAAACACCTATCGTTGGTACTTGAAGCCGTTACTCGAGAGTATCGAGGGATGAGTAGACAAGCGTATGCACAATTTGTGCACTCCTGAGTAAACACTATTAAGCAATTTCGGTTGTTTTCCACTTGATACATGTCGATGTATACTTGAGGACAGACATAGCATGTAGCGATGCATCACGACCTTGATCGCGCGAGAGAACGAGTTATTACATGGTTCATATTCCCTCTGAGCTGCCTCCCGTGTCTCAAACACAGATATGATACTTGCGCGAGGATTTATGCTGTTGGCATTTCATTAGAGTGTTGACCATTCCCTGGTCTTTCGACCATTTTGATGTGATCGATAGCCGCCGTGACGTCGGTCGCAGCTGAGGTCTCAACGATATGATGAATTCCAGAGTTTTCGCGGGGTGAAGCAGGAGGAGGATGTCTGGAAGCCTTCGGCGCTAAACGGGGAGCAAACTTTGCGCGCCCATAGGCCCGAGGGTCATTTACTCAACGTTTGAAGTGTATCGACGGAGAGGTTGGTGAGGGAAAGACGCGAGAGCTGAAACGGCCGACTCCTCGTCAACAAAGCTACGCTGAATACAGCTAGCAACACTACGACATCTCAAATGTTCTGAGGGCTCCTGCTTGTCGCATAGATTCTCCTTATTCGAACGCGTGGTGTAAAATGTTGAGAATGACGACATATCGCAGCCAGTGCTCTAAATATCAGCTACACAGTACTTCGTAAGACCGGTTCAGAAATTCTTGGGGCGGAAGGTACTAAAAGCATTGGTCTCATGTCGGGTCAGACGAACATGGCAGAGCAGCGGCCCAGTTCACCGGTGAAAAACCGACTTCCCTGCTAGTTCTGCCGTGTTACAGGCACAACGGCACGTTCCAGGTTTTCGTATTCTATCCCGACACTGTCACAGCCGTCGCAACGATCGTGAGAGCAAACTTAGCAAGTCTAACAGAAGTTTCAATGCCGCCAAACTCGCGAGATTATGTTTCGAAACATCTTTTCTAATTTCGTCAATGTTGGTCAGCATGCTCACGTCAAAAGACTACATGATCGAGGCTTGGCCAAGCTTACATCCTTCAGCTCGTCTCCACAAACCTGCTGCATGGTGTCTCCGCCCAGCCATTCCATTTGTTAAGGTTTGCCATCCGCGGAATCTAAGACACGCTACGCTGTTGCTTGGCATTTGTGGCGTGCATTCTGTCACCAGAAAGCGTGCCCAGATCCTTGCTGACGACGGCATTTTTCTAAACTTAACCTTCTGTGGCGCCCTGTGGTTGGTAAGGCAGCGGGAGCTAACGCAACTGGTACTCAGCTCACCACATGCATCCGATGCGTACCACGATGACGGGCAACGAGACTCAGCCACGGGAAGAGCTTATATCTCGTGTTTCCTTGCTAAACCTCGAGATGCCGTTTTGTTTCCTTTGAAAAGCATCGTCGTCGTTCCTTCCAGCGTCAAAGTTCACATTACTTCATCAAAATGGGTATAGCACAGTATTTTCGTCGCACGACTCCAGCCTCGCATACAACGACCACTAGAACACGATCACCAGGAATTTGGCCGCTCTTTGCTTCCAATGCTGTCCTTTCTGCGCTTTCGATCACAAATCTCGGTCTGATCAGCTCCATGGTCGGATTCTTGCTTGAACAAAAACATCATGTGCACAGCTTCGAAATAGACTGGCCTGCAAACACTGCGCAATTGAACGTTCTGCCAAAAAATATATGGCTCGATCAAGGACATGAATCCAATGGTGTCGCAGGCTATGGATTTTTCCTAGGAATCTTCGGCATGATCACAGCTTGGAGGCTGAGGAAAGCTGGACGAGTATGTCACATTCCCGAAATTCGTATACGAAGAGTGCTAACATAACATGCCAGCCACTAAAAAGCCTCACGGCCCTTGCAGTCCTCCAACTCCTCGCGATTCTATTCACGCTCTCCGCCTTCATTTTCGTCTTCGTTGTTACCTACCAAACAACCGGCCAACATATTCGCGAACCCGTCGCGTCCAACAACGTCGGCATCGACTATCCCGAGTTCAAGTGGACGCCAGAAACATGGATGAAAGCTGTCCTCGACCTCCCTCTCGCCGATCAGGGCAAGCGCGACCAAATCAATTCTAGGGTGACGAATATGGTTGCTTGGCGGTGGATGTTACTTCCGCTCTTTATCGTGGATTGCGTGGCATTCGGTGTAACGGTGCTGGCTTGGCTGGGACAACGAAAGGGTACGACAACCCGCTCGAGCTCTGCCTATTCTTACGAAAAATGAGCATGCGCTTACCGTGGCGTAGGGCTCGGTACTGTTGATAAGCGGCTTGAAGAAGAGCAGAAGGTCGGTCTTATGCCGTTCAAGAATCGTTTCTTGACACCACGAGGGACAGCTGTAAGGGATGATATGACAGAACACGGAGTTTACACGGATATTCATCGGTGATTCTTGAATGTCTAATGCCACAACGGATCCTTACGGAATTTACGAATGTATCAATATACCCACTCATTTAGTGTAATGTTTCATAGCGTCATCGAGCATTTTTCGTTCATTGAGTAGAAAATTAGCGCGCATGGAGGAGAAGACTACACAGTTATGAAATGGAACACTATCGCTGTTCCCTTTTCACATCAACTTGCCGGGTTGCGCATGTGAAGACAGGCTGGTATGACGCCTGCTCAAGGAAGCCATTTCAACCAGCACATGCCTATGAACGATCTGCAAGTCACGCGTGCACTTACATGTGGAAGGAGCATGGGACCAGATCGTCTGCAGCTTCCTACCACGCACCCCTCAAACTAAGATCGCGCTGGATCCATCATTCAGCACTTTTGATCCCGTAACCTGCGATCCAGCTTCAAATCCTCTGCGACAAATTCGTTGGGGAGAATAAGCTCCTGTCAAGCTTACACGTTGAGCTGCCCTGGAACCCCTGCATCCCACCTGCGAAGCTTAGCGAGGCTGCGAACCTCGGCGCCTATAAACGGAAGCAAAAAAGTAGCCCCACCGACTTGTAGCTTCGTTCTCTGCAACGACGTCAGGTCCAGAGCCTCAAGACTCAGTTCTGGTTTTTCACCGGGCTCACTCTCACTCGCACCGGACCAGACCACTTCATTGAATGCCGTCCGCACCCCAACACGAACACCGCTGCGCTCCCTCACGAACCCTGAGCTGTACAAGCCTCCCGCGAGGGCAACACCACACCACATCATAGCCTCACCATGCACTGGTTTCTCTGGCTCCTCGCTACGCCTCCAGCGCTCGTCATGTTTCTGCGACTCATCTCCTTCGCCCTCCCCGCGCGGCAAGCCCAATTGGCGTCTTTCTACGCGTTCTCTATAACCGGCTTCGCGCTGCTCATAGCATGCGCTTTCTACGGCATGTTTGCGAGTATAGCGCTGAGGCTGGTGGGATATGGTGGCTTGAGTCAATGGACGGTTGGGAGGGCTTTCAAGTGGACCATGTGGTTGGCCACGGGAATCACCTTCAGGGTTAGTGGGAGCATGAAGGCTACGAGTGGGGGGAATGGAGAGGATGCGCTCAAGGAGAGGCCGGCTGTGTTTGTGGGGAACCATCAGACGTAAGTACACCCTTAACCAGACGCGTTTTCTGGAGGGGAAGGGACGTATGGCTTGGCCACTTCCAACGCGTTATGTGGAAGTTCGAGAGAGAGCCGAGGAGAAGATGGCGCTATATTGGATCAGTTGTGGAGAAATGCTAACAAGTTATGCAGAGAACTTGACGTCCTCATGCTGGGCTGCATGTTTCCTCAGTATTGCTCTGTCACCGCCAAAAGCTCGCTGAAATGGGCACCTTTCTTGGGCTGGTTCAGTACGTCTTACCGATACCTGCTGCTGCTCCTCAACCCTCTTCGCACTATCTTAGCATAATCTGACATATTTCTATAGTGGCTCTATCGAAGACCGTCTTCATAGATCGTGCAAACCGCACCACCGCTCGCGCCGCATTCGACACGGCTGCCTCCACCATGACCACCACCCGCCAGTCGGTATTCATCTTCCCCGAAGGCACTCGCTCCTACGCCTCGAGTCCCACCCTATTACCTTTCAAGAAGGGCGCCTTCCATCTCGCTGTACAAGCACAAGTGCCCATCGTACCGGTTGTGTGCGCAAACTACAACCACGTACTCGATGTCAAGGGCAAGCGTGTCAGGCCAGGGGTCATCGAAGTGACGGCTTTGCCTCCCATTCCCACCAAGGGACTGAAAACAGAAGACGTTGACGCGCTGGTGCAAAGGACAAGGGACGCTATGATGGAGGAGCTCATCAGATTGTCGCATGTGTCGGGTGCAGGCAATGGAGAGCCTCTCCCACGGGCATCGGGGGCGGATAGTGAGCGAAAAGAGTTGAGAAAGCGGGCCTAGAAGAGTCGAACGAACTGACGCGTAGAGGACGACTGACCTATATCTCTAGGACTATAGGAGAACGCCGGCTTCAAGCGATGTGGCGCACACGGCGTTGGCGCCTTGGAGTATGTACTGATGCATTTTGATATCCTGCAGCGGTTGGGGTGGTCCTCCAATCAAGCAGCATCTGAGGAGCGTGTAGATAGCATGAACTACGAAAGGATATACCTAGCAGGCAGAACCAACAAGAAGCAGCAAGTAAGACAAATGACATGCAGTATTCTAGCGTGACGATGTCTGTTGGGCTTACATAAACAAACACAGTTTGCTCACAGCTCATCAAATGCGAACTTTTTGCTGGGAACTCGGCAAACCTTCCTCGTACGTCGGCTTACCCCGGACTGCACTGCACCGAGCTAAGCAACCCCACGATAACCCCTCATCCCAATTAAGGCAACCCGAGTTGCTGGCCCAGCTACACGCGTCTGATTCTCGAGTCAAGGTGACGATGTAGGTAGTGTTATACCTGCGATGGCGCCTAGAGGCGTTTTTTTCTTCGGGTTATATATAATGCCACCCCATCCTTCTTCAAGATTGCTTGACACACTCTCTGTATGATCATCAACTATCCATTGAAAGATATTAAATTATATATATATAAAGGTAGGAAGGAAGAGAAACCATGGCAGCGCAGCAACCAGGTCTCCAAAAAGACCAAAGTACAACAACAGCAGCACAGCCGTACTCTGTGAAAGGGAAGAGCGCTATTGTGACGGGTGCTGGATCAGGTAAGTTATGATAGTTATTATACTTCAACTCATTCCTCTCGATGCATCCCAACTTCTTTCTCATCTCCTGTCCTTAAAATCTCCCACTCCATACTAACTCACATTTTGTCAACCCCCAGGCATAAACTTCTCCTTCGCAGCCCTCCTCCTCTCCAAAGGCTGCAACGTGCTCATCGCAGACCTGTCCCTCCGCCCGGAAGCCCAAGCCCTCGTCGACGCCCACAGTAGTACATCCAAACCGCGCGCCGTCTTCTTAAAAACAGACGTAACATCCTGGCCGAACCTAACCCGCATGTTCACCGTCGGCGCCTCCGAATTCGGCAGCATCGACATCGTGTGCCCCGGCGCCGGAATCTACGACCCGCACTGGAGCAACTTCTGGCACCCGCCCGGCGTGCCCGGTGGGAAAAGCAGAGATAGCCCCGAGGGGGGGCGGTATGCGTCGTTGGATATCAACGTCACGCATCCGATTAGGTGCACGCAGCTTGCTATTGCGCACTTCCTCAACCCGCCTCCCGGATCCAACGTCCAAAAGGCCAGTCCGCAGAACCCCAAAAGAGTGGTCATCATAAGCAGCATCGCAGGCCAAAACGCAAACCTGAACACGCCCATCTACGTCGCGGGCAAACACGCTATGAACGGCTTTATCAGGTCGCTAGCGCAGCTGGAGGACAAGATCGGGGTGAGGGTCAATGGCGTGGCACCCGGCGTGATTAAAACGCCGCTGTGGACGGAGCACCCGGAGAAGATGACGTTTCTAGATGAGGGGAGGGATCAGTGGGCGACTGCGGAGGAGGTTGCGGAGGCGATGTTGAGGTGTGTTGAGGAGGGGGTTGGGGGTGGGGTTGTGCTTGAGGTGGGGAAGAGCCAGACGAGGAGGGTTGAGGCGCTGGTATGTTGTTCTCCTTCTTTTATGTTCTTTGGGGATGGGAATGGAGGGAGAGAGAGAGAGATGTGTGCTAACGAGTGCTGACAGAACGATCCGGGGCCGAGTGGTGCGGGACATACGGTGAGTAATTTGCAGGAGCAGTATAATGAGGTGTATGGGTGGCTTGGACAGGAGGGATGGGGTGTGGCGAACCCGAAGCTGTGAGGGGAGACAGTATTGCTTCGTGATTTGATAATATGTAGCGAATATCATTATAAGTGCAGTTTCGTTGGGCGTGTCATTTGACAACGTGACACGTCTTCGCCGAAGTGCTATTTGCCATTCAACAACTTTTCGATTCCTGATGCGGCGTGTAACCTAAGAATCGCATCATATCTTCGCTATCCTGCTCCGGTGCAAACAACCACGAAGTCACTCGACCCTGCTCGTCTCTGTCGACAACGACATGCTGCGGCGCTGGGATCAAGCAGTGTGAAATGCCTCCATACCCTCCTAGCGCCTCCTGATACGCTCCAGTATGAAGGAGGGCAATGTACTGATGTTCAGTGCGGTGGTCAAACGCCGGTAGGTAAAGGCCGTTCGAGTGCGCTTCGCCCGTGTAAAAGTCCCTTGAGTCACACGTCAAACCCCCAAGCAGCACTTTTTGATGCGGCTTGTCCCAGTTGTTGAGCGGCAGGGTGATGAACTTCTGATCTGTGCCCCACGTGTCGGGTATGTGCGTGATGAATGATCCGTCAATCATATACCACATCTCCTGCAGGCTTTGCAGCTTCTTCTCGATGATCTTGTAGATTGTTGCGCCGCTCTCGCCTACCGTGTATGACCCGAACTCGGTGAAGAGGTGTGGGACGGGTACATTATTTCTCTGACATGTTTTCTGTATGATGTTGATGATCTGATCGATCATGCCTTCGTAGTCGTACGAGTCGTCTAGGGAGTGTTTGATTGGCAGACCTCCGCCAATATCTATGCTGTCTAGGTCTGAACAGATTTTGCGAAGTTCGCAGTACTTGTGCACGAACATGCTTAGCTCGCTCCAGTAGTACGCTGTATCTCTGATGCCAGTATTGACGAAGAAGTGCAACATTTTGAGCTTGAATTTAGGGCTGTGCTGGATTTTGCTGTGATATATGTCGTTGACCTCGCTGTACCGGACGCCTAGCCGGGAGGTGTGGAAGGGCAGGTTTGGCACCTCGTCTGTTGCGATGCGGATCCCTACATTCAGTGTTTCGGCGTTGACATGCTCGTACGCGTCAATCTCTTCCAGGCTATCGAGGATGGGTATGGCGTTGAAGTCCTCATTGACAAGTTTGACAATACCTTGCGTGTATGCAGGTCGCTTGCAGCCATTGCAGATGATATATGTGCTTTTATCAATTTTGCCTGACTGATACAGCATCTGAACGATCGGAATGTCAAAGGCGGACGACGTCTCCAGATGCACTTTGTCATTTTTGAGTACTTGGTCGAGGACGAAGCGGAAATGAGACGATTTCGTGCAGTAGCAGTACGTGTAGTTGCCCTGGTAGTCGTACCGCTTCATGGCGGCCCTGAACAATGATGATGCGCGCCGAATGTGTTCAGATATTCCTGGTAGGTACGTAATTTTCAGTGGAGTGCCATATAGCTTGACAAGATCCATAAGCGGTACATCGTGGAATATAAGCTCACTGCTCTCCACACGAAATTCGGTATTTGGGAAGTTGACCGTGCAATCGATTGAACTGCTGTATGTTTTCTCGCTCTCGAATGAGCTATGCAAAGGGCCAATCATTCTGCGTTGAGTGTGCTATTGCTGCAGTTGAAGGAGGATAGATAGATAGATGACATGGGCCATTGATACTGTTCGCAATCATAGGAGATAGGGAGTAAGGATAGAATATCAGAGTGGCTATTCAAACACTGAAAAGAACATCGACGCCTCTGGTGACGAGGAGCGGCCATTGGGCGCACAGGTGAGTCCACGTACAACGCGATCGACATATCGTAGTCGTGAGAAGTCCCTTACTTGCTACTTTCGATAATTTTCGGACGTTACCAGCGCGTAAGAGGATGTTTTTTTCTCCAAATGGCCATTTTGGGAACAAAAGGCGTTGCGGCTGAAGGTTAGCTTGCCACGTATGGTCTCTCATATGCCTTGTATAGCGTAGTAAACCATCGTGGAGCCGATTCTGGCAAGTTAAATGCCAGAGCACCCTCTGAGACACGTAATGAGAGCTGAAGAGCTGCAATAACTTAACCTCAAGCTAGCCTCTCGTTTTGTTCGACCAAAGTTGAGTTGTGGTAACACGTGCAAGCTGCGCGCGTCGTATCCCGCAAGTCGCACTATCGTCACCGTACGCAGTCGAGATGGCGCAAGCGACGATGGCGAGCTTGCGTCAAATCGAATCGAGGCGGCATTAATCCAAACGTGTTGAAGCCGTGGTCAAACATCAAAAGCCGCAGTCGGGAACAAGGGACCGGCTATTGAGATGCTTGGCACGGGCGACTGTCGCCCGGAGCCTCAGCTGGCCTCAAAAATTTCTCACGATGCTGCTTGAGCCGGTGCCAGGAACAAAGCTTACCACAGAAGAGCAACCAGTAGCCTGAGAGGCCGGACAATACAAGTCCGGCCTACAAGGCCGATATGCCCTCAGCATTGCATCACGGGCGATTACTCAGAAGATGGAGCAGTCTGGCTGGTCGACGACGCAGTGGTGACAGGCTGGGCGGCCGTGGGCCCGGAGAACATGGGCGACAGTCGCAACGGGCTAGGGTCTGCCCAGCTGCTTGTAGTAACGGCCAGGGCTGCTGATTGATGCGATTCTGCACAGCGGGCCTATCAGTAAAGTTGTTTTCCCGGCCGCAGCCACGGGTGGCCACTTTGTGACGCTGCAGGCCTTTTTCCATGGAGGGGCGTGGATCGTGGAGGGGCGCTATAACTGAAAGCTGCTCCACCGCCATCACTCCCAACAATCACAGCACCATCCTTCTTCACTCATACTACTCGTAGTGACCTTCCTTTCCAACAATCACCTAAAGCACCACACATCAGCCATCATGCCCAACTCCCTCGAACAATTGAAGGCCTCTGGCACCGTGAGTACCCCACCATTGCTGTTTTATATCATATCATACCACGCCGGAGCTCTCGGAGAAGCCACCGACGGCGCATTGCATCACAAACACCGCGGAAAAGAAGCTGACAACAATTGATGTAGACTGTCGTCTGCGACTCTGGCGACTTCGCGACCATCGACAAGTACAAGCCCCAGGATGCCACCACCAACCCCTCGCTCATCCTCGCCGCGTCCAAGAAGCCCGAGTACCAGAAGCTCATCGACGCCGCCGTCGAGTATGGCAAGAAGCACGGCAGCAACGTTGAGGAGCAGGTCGACGCCACATTGGACAACCTCCTCGTGCAGTTCGGCAAGGAGATTCTGCAGATCATCCCCGGCAAGGTCTCAACAGAGGTCGACGCGCGCTTTTCCTTCGACACCAAGGCCTCAGTAGAGAAGGCCCTGCACATCATTGAGGTATGGATAAATGGTCACTCGCTATAGAGGATTACACACTGACACGACAAAGCTCTACAAGGAGGTCGGCATCTCCAAGGACCGCATTCTCATCAAGATCGCATCGACATGGGAGGGCATCAAGGCCGCCGAGATCCTCCAGTCAAAGCACGGAATCAACACCAACCTTACCCTCATGTTCTCGCTCGTTCAGGCCACCGCCGCCGCCGAGGCTGGCGCTTTCCTCATCTCCCCCTTCGTCGGCCGTATTCTTGACTGGTTCAAGGCCTCGACCAAGAAGGAGTACTCCAAGGAGGAGGACCCAGGTGTCAAGAGCGTCCAGGCCATCTTCAACTACTACAAGAAGTTCGGCTACAAGACCATCGTCATGGGTGCTTCCTTCCGAAGCGTCGGTGAGGTCACTGAGCTCGCTGGTTGCGACTACTTGACCATTGCTGTAAGTTGAACCTACACTTCTATGCTCTCACTTTACTAACTCGCCCCAGCCCAACCTACTTGAGCAGCTCTACAACTCCAACGACGATGTCCCCAAGAAGCTCGATGCTTCAGGCGCCAACTCGCTCAACCTCGAGAAGAAGAGCTACATCAACGACGAGGCCGAGTTCCGCTTCTACTTCAACGAGGACCAGATGGCCGTCGAGAAGCTCCGCGAGGGTATCTCGAAATTCGCTGCTGATGCCGTTACGCTCAAAGATATTCTCCGCAAGAAGATCGAGGCATAAATTGTCGGCTCCGATATCGCTTGTTTGATGCGTATATGAATGCATGGGTGCTTCTTCTGTCCCTTTACAAATTGAACTTGCGAACACTGCAGGTAGCATAGTAAAATTGGAGACGTCAAAATGACAAAATGATAATGTGAATACCTATGCCTATGCTTGTACATTTGCCTCTGAACGTCATTCGACTGTGCTATGCCATGATATGCCATGACATGATAGGACAGCGGGCAGGTGCTGAGGGGTGTTTGGATTTATCATTCGTCGGCTCTAGCCCCGCTTTAACACCGAGCAGCTGCGGGTCTCGCATGTTGCGTCACTCCGAAAGGCCCCGCTTTGACCCTGAAGAAAGCTACTTCTCCACGTCGCAACTGCTTGTCGTCTTACTTTCACACCTCTTCATCACTGCTGTTTAGCTTCATTCCAATTCTACACATCACAAAACTTACATAAACCGTCACAATGGTCAAAGCCGGTACGTCTAACCCTCATTCCTGCACGAGCTTGCCTAGGTATGGTAAGGTGGGGTATCGAGCATGCGGGAGATTGAGCACATTCTGTCGTCGACGGACGTTTTTAAGTGTTTGGTAACGACAGAACGGGCTCAATTGGGCCGGTTTAGAGCCGTCTGAGGACCCTGCTGTCGCGTGGGACCGCCTGGTGCTTGTCCACTGAGCTTGCGGTTCCTTGTTGTGCTCCAATCAGCACGCTCCACCCAGACACCTTGATGGCTACATTCACACCTTCACCCCCTATTGAAGCTCTGCAGGGCCCTGGAAGCGAGCCGTCAGCGGGCTGGTAGGGCTGGCACCAACAAACAAATGCTAACCATAACCAATAGTCGCCGTCCTCCGTGGAGACTCCAACGTCAAGGGTACCGTCACCTTTGAGCAGGAGAGCGAGTCCAGCCCTACCAACATCACATGGAACATCTCCGGCCACGACGCTAACGCGGAGCGTGGTATGCACGTCCATGCCTTTGGAGACAACACCAACGGCTGCACGAGCGCTGGACCCCACTGTGAGTCTTAATACTTATCTACCCCTAACAACCCTTCGCAGCCATATCTGGGTGCTGGATGGGGGCATGATACTAGGGATAAGGGCTAATACATGCCAGTCAACCCCCACAACAAGACCCACGGTGCCCCCGAAGATGACGAGCGCCACGTTGGTGACTTGGGTAACTTCAAGACCGACGGCCAGGGCAACGCTCAAGGAAACGTCACAGACAAGCTGATCAAGCTGATCGGATCTGAGAGCGTTATCGGCGTAAGTCTCCTATATTCCTTGACAGAAATCATGGGGAAGTACTAATAAACTAATCAGCGCACCATCGTCGTCCACGCTGGCACCGACGACCTCGGCAAGGGCGGACACGAGGAGTCCAAGAAGACTGGCAATGCTGGCGCTCGCCCGGCTTGCGGAGTCATTGGTATCTCCAACTAGAATGGCAAAACATGAGCAAGCTGGTTGCGAAACGGGCTTGAGCTATGATATGACAATGTGCTTCGGCAGCCTGGGCACAAAATGATTGAGGAATACATGTCTACTTAGTAAAGTCACCGCACTCGAAGAATATATACGTATACCTCATTATGCTTCGTTTCAATATGCCCAATGCTTGTAGTGAAAACATCTTCATGCATGAGGGAGCAAAGTCTTGAAATGAACATATCTCTGTTGATTCATATACCATCCGAACTCTGTCACCAAAAGCTAATCACAAAAAAGCGCTCAATCCAGCGCTAAAACGCCATGCTCAACAATGCTACTGACAACCCATCCCACAACCCAGGCCATCCAAACCTAACCTAGCCAAACAAAAAGCGCTCCCAGGAGCTCACAGAAACGCCCTAGACCGAATAATCACACGAATAGTCCTCTTCCTCTTGACTCCACAGCCAGCAGCAGCCTCCCCAGCAGGGGAATCCTCCGCATCAGCCTCACTATCGTCGTCATCTTCAGCCTCATCATCCGTAATCTCCAC
The DNA here is from genome assembly GCA_027946455.1 of Neocucurbitaria cava. Classification (NCBI taxonomy): domain Eukaryota; kingdom Fungi; phylum Ascomycota; class Dothideomycetes; order Pleosporales; family Cucurbitariaceae; genus Neocucurbitaria; species Neocucurbitaria cava. The sequence goes on along the minus strand of JAPEUY010000002.1, from coordinate 689,153 downwards.
ATGGACATGCTTCTCGCCCTGTTCACCACCCTCATCGACGAGCGTATCCTGATCGCCGTCGTCCAAATCAATATGCACCACCTCATCCACAACATCAAGCACACTTGGCTTGCGATACAAGTGCTGCTTTACTAGGCCCTCTTCACCTTGCCCATGCGGGCCCAGCTTCAACAACAACAGTCTTTGGTTTACCCGGGATCTCCAATCGCGCCCCCTCCCCTCGGAGACCTCGTCACTTATAAAAAACCCTTTTGACCAGAGACGCGGCGGAGGCCCATGGAGCGCAGACTGCCGCCGAATTTGCCCTTGTCGCTGGCAGCTACTTCGCCCATTTCGCCCATTAAAAGGCCAATCGAACTTCCGCGCCGCGAGCGGTTGTCGCCTCCGGCTTCGCTGCCGCCGTTCTGCTGCTGCTGGCCGGGGACGCCCAGGTTACTGCGGCGCTCGACGCGGAGGGTTTTCCAGCTTTCGAGCTCGCGCTCGAGACGCAGGTTCTTCTCTTTTTCCTCGCGGAGTTCGCGCTCGGCGCGCTTAGCGGCGAGTTGGTTGGTGGAATCTGAGGATTGGAGCTCGTCGATTGTGGCGAGGAGGTTGGAGATCTTGTCGCGCGACTTGTTCAGGTCTTCCAAGACTGAGGTATTCTGCTTGTCGCGGCGCTCGATTTGGTTCTGGAGGTCCTTGACGGTGCGGTCTACGTTGCGGACGCTGCGGGATTCAGTGAGACGCGTGGACTCGGAGGTTTCGAGGGCTTGCTCGAGCTAAAATTGTTTCGTTAGTGATACTGTGTGGATTGCATTAGTGGAGCTTAGACATACCTCTTGGATACGACCGTGTAGGAATCGGACGTCCTTGCCCGCTGAACCGCTGTAACCTTTCGTCTCTAGGTCTACAAGACGCAGCTGTAGGTCCTTCAGGCCCTTCTCAACCGCAGCCTTGTCCTTGTGCAACTGCACGTTCGCTTCCCTTTCAGCAACGATGTCCTTCTGGAGCTCCTGTGCGAGAGCCTCTGCGCGGCGCATCTTGCCAACCGCAGCGGCGGTGATGTCCTCTTGCTGAGCGAGACCAGACTTCAGCTCAAGGAGGTCGCGATCATACGCCGCAGCGTTGCGCATAGCCGGTGATTCTGAGCGCGATAGATCATCGAGCTTGTCTGCTGCTTCCTGGAGACGAGACTCGAGGCGCTTCTTTTCTTCGATGGCAGAATCGCGCTCTGCGGCGAGGTCATCGACGTTGGTTCGGAGGTTGCGAACCTGTGATAGCAGGCTGACAATCTTGGATTGGGCCTCATTGTGTGCGTTGGCCGCTTCATCGCGAGAGTTAGAGATTACCTGTAGTGTCATCTCAAGTCGGCTCTTCTCCTTCGCCCAGGTTGAGGAGTTTAGGACCTCATCATCCCATTTGTTCCTCAATTCCTCAATCTCTTCGCGCAGACGACCGTTCTCCTCACGCACATATATGACGTTCTCGCGTTCCAAATCGAGCTCGTGAGTAAGTGTCGACAGCTCAACTTGATACTTCTTGCGCGTCTGCTCCAGAGAAGATTCAGAATCCTCAATGTCGTGCGCGTGTTGGCTTCTGTAGTCCTCAAGCTCGTTCTGAAGACGTTTTTTGGCCTGCAGCGCGGTCTGTAGATCTGCCGAAAGATCCTCCACACGTTCGTCATATCGCTGGACGGTACGCTGTAGATCCTCCACCATGCTATCCATCTCCTTCCGCTCGGCCATGATCGTAGCGCACGTCTCTTCTGCTTCTCGAGCCTGCGTCTTTGCAAACTGCTCTGCTCGAGAGGCCTTCAACACTGCAATCTCTGCCTGCTCAAGTTTGCTGAAGTACTCGTCCGCTCGGTTCTTGTATAGGTTCAAGCTGGATTGAGTATCGAGGAGAGAAGAGGTTTCGTTGTCGAGTCGAATCTGAAGGTCGGCAAACTCCTGTAGAAGCTGGTTGTGGTTGGCCTGCTCTTGCTCCCGCTCGCCGATCATATCTTCGAACTCAGACTGGATATCTCGAAGCTCTGTCTCTAGTACCGCCTTGACCTGTTTGATGTCGTCAAAAGCTGTCTTTGCATCTGCGAGCTCGTTGATGGCGACGTTATGCGCCTGGACTATTGACTTGCGAGATTGCTCTTGCGAAGTCAACAGATCGAAAAGCTCTTCATGAGACTTGGTCTGAACTTCCTGGTATGACAATTGGCCAGACCGCAGACTTTGCTCCAACACGGAGACCTTCTTGGCCGAGTCGTCAAGCATATCATGCAAGCGGAAATTTTCGCGTTCGAGCTTCTGGACACGTCGAACTGACGGGCTATCATCCTGCCAGCCATTACGGACAGGAGATCGCTCAAGCTGGCTTTGCAGATGCTTGTTTCGCATCTCCGACATCTGCAGTTGATTCTGTACTAGCTCAAGCTCGGCAGCCATATCCATGCTGTTGTTGTATGTGACCGTGTCCACAGTGCGATCAGAGCGTGCGGAATTGTTCGTAGCGTTACTCATATGTCGTTGATTCGTTGGCGTGTTGGTGATCGAGAAGGGTCTTCGGTTTTCACTATCCTTCCGGTTGTGCGTTGGAGACCGGCGAGCATTCGCCTGATTTACCTGACTGCTGTTCATTTCTTCTAATAGCGCACGCTTGGAATTGGCATGGCGTGTGTCTAGGTCATTGAGTTCACCTTCGTGCCTCTCTCGCAACTCGTCTAGTTGGGTTTCTGCTCGCGAATACCTTTCAGCGGCTACACGTAAAGCTTGGTTAGCAGCCTCTAGGCGCTCTGCAATATCCACTGTCCTGGCAATGTCCGGTTTGGCAGCATCGTAGGTGATGGCGACATCGGCAGACTCCGGGTCGAACACCTTACGGAGAAGGACAAGCTGCTTTCGACATTCATCCAATTCGCGGTTGCTGTTGTCGAGGGTCGCCTGGACCGCGCGTGTGTTCGCCTGGGCCTGTGTTCGCAATTGTCGTTCAGTCTCGAGTTTGCGGTTTACGTCTGCAAGCTGGAGGTTGATAGTCGAGGAAGCCTTCTCGGCGTTGCGACTAGTCTTGTGCTCCCGAGTTACTTCATGGTTCAAGTCTTCCAGGCTCAGTGATAGCTTCTCCTTCTGCTTCTCCAGAGAGACAATGGTGAGCTGTGCATCTTCAAGTTGGCGGAAAAGGCGCTTGTAATCTTCCTCCACTTTAGACTTCTCGTGTGTCAGTTGAGTGATCTTGGAACGCTGAGTGTCACCGGCTCGAGAGTTCGAACGTGCGATGTCCAGGTTCTTTTGTTGCAGCTTGTTCAGAAGAGCACGATTGTCGTTTTCGGACGCGGTAAGTCGCCCTTTGATGGTAACGATCTCACGTTCCAACCGTTCCTTTTGTTGGTCGTTGCGCTCTTTGAAAGAGTCCGAATCAGCGAGCATCTGGGTCAAGTTGTGAACTTGCTCAGCAAGGTCGTTTCGCTCTGCCTCTAGTTGATCAAGTTGCTCGTCTTTTGCCTCGATCTCTTGTTGCTGGATGGCCTGTCGTTCCAAAGCCATCTTGGACTGCGCACGCTCTGCCGCAGCATCAGCATCCAACTTCTCTTCCTCCAGCTTCAAGTACTTTTCGCGAAGGGTACGAAGTTCGTTCTGGTACTCTTTCCGCTCTTTCTCATGGGCAGTTCGAGTTTCTACGGCGCGTCGCAGAGTGTCTTGCTGAGAATACATCTCTTTCTCAATTGTGATCTTTGAGTCGTTCAGAGCGTCGAAGTCGCGTTTCAATGTGTCGTATTTATGCTCACCAAGCATTTCAACATCATCGCGAGATTGCCTCTCGCGGCTGAGTTCCTTCTGGACTTGGAAAAGCTCGGTTTTGAGGCCCTCAATCTGTTCCTCGAGCAGCTTGCGACCCTCGCTAGACTGCGCGTCTTCGGAGATCTTCTCTTCCAAAAGTCGTTTTGCATCAGCTGCTTCACGTTCCAGCTGCTGCTTTTGCGAACGAACAGCATCTAACTCCGCCTTGGCCTCTCGAAGACGACTTTGGAGATCGTCATGCTTGGAAGCTAAGGTGCGCTTTTCTTGGTCGAAGTTGTGGCGATCGTTCTCATAGTTCTTGAGGTCTGTCTTCAAGATGGCCAACTCACTCTCCTTTCGCCTGATGAGATCTTCATAGCTGGTAGAGGTCGAGGAAAGGTCAGTGATTTGCTGTCGAATTTGTCGATTCTCGTCAAGCAACTCTTTGATCTGCTTCTTTCCGGCTTGCACTTCTTTGACTGAGGCCGCCAGCTTGATATCCAGATCCTGATCCGTCTTGAGAAGTTTTGCTTCGAGATCCTGTAGCTTTCGGTCTTTCAGACTAAGGTGGCTCTTGAGCATCTTCACTTCCTGACCCAAAGTCTCCTCCGCCTGAGTCCGTTGCGATCGAAGTGCCTCAAGTTCTTTCAATTGTTGATCCAGATGGGATGCCTGTCTTTCTAGCTCTTGCGTCTCACCTTCCAATTTACTGATGATCTGACCGGCTTGTTCCAGCTCGTTGCGCAGAAGTTCAACCTGGTCCTCAGATTTCTTCTTGGCCTCCATCAGTGCGTCCAATTGATCTTCGAGCTGATCTTGATCTTCAATAGCACCAGCAAGCTTTTCAGCTAGCTCAGTTTCACGCAACTGCAGCCGCTTGAAGATTTCTTCCTTGTCCAGCGCGAGAGCACGTTCACTTTCGAGCGTTTTCTGGATACGTTGGATGTCCATTTCAGCTCGTCTCCGTTCGTCCTCGACCCTTTGTTTCTCTGCAGCCTCATGTTGCATTTTCTCCTCGAGCTGGTGAATCATCTCATCACGCTTCTTGACCTCAGCTGCTTGGCGGGTCGCTCCCAGCATCGGCCTCATGCGAGCGAATAGCCGCCACCATGGATTCGACTGAAGATCAAGGTATACTTGGAAGTTTCGCTGAACAATTCTCGTCGCCTCTGCACGGTAAAGACGCTTGTGAGCAAGGCGACGTTGGACAAACCCTCGAGCTGCAGACTGGAAGCGAACCATGATGTCTCGGATGAGTGTATCGCGTTGGTCTTCTAATTCGGCAAGAACACCAGCCCTGAAGAAAACCTTGGTTATTCCGACGCGGTAAAGTGCCTTGTCGAGGTTTAGCTTCTCTAAAATCAATTTTGCCGCTACTTGTCCCTCGAGATAGCCTTTTGGCAGATCCTTGCATAGCACTTCGTAGCGCTGTCTAAACTCGACGAAGGGCAGGCGATTGGGGAAACCTGTGCGCGCAATTCGGATACCTTCCAGCACACCATTGCATCTGAGTTGGTCAAGCACTAGCGGCGCACTGAATTGCTTTGGCCGCTTTTTGTGGTTAGGCAGAATGCATCGAACAAAGTGAGGATGTGTCGAATGAAGCTGTGTCATGAGTGATGATAGCTGCTCTTTGTGGCGCTGAGCTACTGTTCGGAATAGTCCTTTCTTGACGCGGCTACGCGAGCCTCCAGCTTCATCGTCCATGTCAGTGCAGTCGGCGAAGAGATGGGCGACCTGCTTGTCGGTAGAAGCTGATAGAAGCCGCGTGACATTATCATTCAGTGGATCCTTGTTCTTCTCGAGCCACCCGTCCGTAGAGTACTCGACTTCAGCAGCGTAATGAGTGAGCATGAAGCCCTGTGTCAATAGCGACCGCTTGTACTTTGTACTCTTACGATCCCATAATGAATGCAACTTCTCAGTGAAGCTCTTATCGGTAGCTTTCGGCATGACACTGTCCTCGTCTAGGCAGGAGAAGATACCGATCGGATTAGGTAGTTCGATCAGGTCGATAGTTGGCTGGAGATCGCGGCCGAAGTCGATAAACTTCCACTCGATCTGTTCCCGCGCATACTCCTCTTGCTCCAGGACGAACATATGGTGGTTGAAGAACTGTTGAAGCTTTTCGTTGGTGTAATTGATACAAAGCTGTTCAAAGCTGTTTTCGTCGAAGATTTCAAACCCAGCAATATCAAGAACACCAATGAAGTGTGAGTCGTCACCGCCACTCCCAGTCTGGTCCAATTGACGGTTTATTCGGTCGACAAGGTCGCCGAATCCACGCTCGTAGATACCCTTGGCAAGCGCATCGATGGACAGATTGACCTGCTCAGGGGTTTGGACCTTCTCAACCCATTCTCGACCAGCCTTAACACGCGGATGCAGGAGAGCTTTTATGAAGTCGTCAGCCGAGATGCCAAGTAATTGCGCCACTATCTGAGCCTGTTGCTCTGCTTCGAGATTGAGTGAAGCCTGGTCTGCCCGACGGCTCTCCTTCATGGCCCGGATGTTGCCCAGGTGTAGAACCGCGGCGACCGTTCTTAATATTGATGCTTGCTCCTTGTCCGTGAATCCCATGATATGAAAAGCCTCGATCAAGGCGTTCCATTCGTCTCTGTCCGAGACGCCAGAGATCACGTCGTTGCCGTGTTTGGTATAGTCAAAGTCTTCGGTGTCCTTGTTGGCCAAAAAGAAGTCCTGCTTCATCTTATTGTCCGCTCCACGGAGCAGTTGATAGAAGACGTGGTAGTTGCGCTCATTTCCGTTAAGCCTCACCACCCTGGATTTCTCTAGCAGATACCAGTCAATGTATGCGCCAGCAATCTGACCCGTCCGAGAGAATTCGATTCTGATGAATTTTCCAAATCGAGACGAATTGTTATTTCTTACGGTTTGGGCGTTTCCGAAAGCTTCGAGGATAGGGTTCGCTCGTAGGATCTGTTCGGATAGATTGGAGAGATGGCGCCCTCCAGACTTCGCTCGAGGGTCGTCGGAGTTGGCGACGGCAGCTAAATACTGGATAACCTTCTTCGTATTCTCAGTCTTTCCAGCACCGGATTCTCCGCTGCAACACGTCAGTGAAAGGCTAGACTCGCTGCAATGACTACTCACGTTACGAGAATGCTCTGATTAGTGCCTTCGTCCACCAAACTTCGGAAAGCTTGGTCTGCCATGGCGAAAATATGTGGTTTGGTCTCTTCTCGACTTCGTCCCCGATACATGTTGATGTATTCTCTCGAGTATATTGGTAATGGGCAGTAGGGGTTCACTGTGACCAAGAACAATCCGGAGTATGTCTACCAGTTGTCAGCCTCGTCAATGTGGTCGTATGGCAGCCAGCGTACATATATCAGATCTGCCTGGTATCGCATATGCAGATTATGGATGACAGACGGCTCATTCAGGTGAGTGAGCTCTGCCATGTCATCGGCCTTGTCGAATTTGGCCGGATTGACCTTGTCGACCGCATCTGCGTCGACCTCTTGTTGCGAGCCGTTGTCGCATTGTACAAGAAGTCTGCCAGCAGGCAGCTCCTCGACTACCCAACCTCGGACGAAAGCCGTGGATGGGTCCCTAAGCCAAACATATCTTTTGCCCGAGAAGTCGTTCTCCCCCTCCACGATGCCTCCACGTTTTGGTGTCTCGTCGCCATCTTCCGATATAAACTGCGGTGCAAATGTGCCGACTGGTGTGCTATTGCGATGCGAATTGGAGCGTAAGCGTGTAGAATCGCTGCGCCCTAGCAATGGGCTGCTCAGATTTGTGAGCGACTGGTTCCGTGCGTGAGCCATGGTTGGTTCAGCCTCTGCGAGCGGCGACGTGACGAGCCCGGATTTGGGGCGTAGGGCTGCGGGAGTCAGTCCAGGTGAGGGCGAGGGTGTGTTCCTCGCGAAAGGGCTGTTGCGCGAGTTCCGTGCGAAGGGGGCGGCCATTCGGCGCAGGCGCGCTCATGGTGATGTTTTGGATAGTGATACTGGTGGCAGGTGCGACGGGACTACCTTCCCATTATGCGGGGAATGCACAACCAAAAAAAGGGAGTATCGTGCAGAAACAAAAATGCAGAATGTCAACTATGTACAAGGATGCACCACCTTGCTCCGACGTGAGGTGAAGTTGGTGGTAACAGTGGTTCTGCGGAGGGACGGCTGCATGCGCTACGTACTGGTGGTAAACAACAGAACAGCGCCGGGGCCTCTACCCTAGCAACCTGACGCGCCGCGCCTGGCCGGCGCGCCCACGTGATGACTAAGTGAGTGCGTGCAGCCCGCGGCAGGCGGCTCGTCTCCGCCTCATGAAATTGACGATCGTCCACTGCTCCTCGTGCTTCTACTTCACTACTGTGTACACCACGACACAACGACGCGATCCATCAACGCGCTCACCTCTTGAGACCCGGTCGCCGCTGCCTCTTGCCCCTCTTGACACTGCTCTTGCCGCCTGATGTATTGACGGCAAGTGCGACCGTGGTAAGAGACGCGTAGAGCTCCAGCACTGAGGCGCTTCAGTATGGCAGACCAATATTCGCAGCCGTACTACGGCCTCCCCCCTTGGATATCCCTCTCCGCACATGCAACCGCCTGCGCAGCCAGAGCAATATGGTGGCTCATCGCAAGCACAACATGCGCCGCCTCCAGATGCCTTTCGAAGCATCCCGGGTCTGCAGCCATCTGCAGTACCTGGTATTAACCTCTCCTCGTACGGTCAAAACAGCCAACAGCCTCCATTTCCGCCATGTAAGTCAATTTTTCAGACTGCACTAGCTGAACCGAAACTGTTTACTGACGGTGATGTAGCTGCTTGGCCGCCCCAGCTACCTCCCGATCCAAGCGCATGGCTGCCATTCTTTCAGCAGAATGGCATGGTCCCCCCGCCGCCCCTTCCTGGCTATGGTGTCCCTCCTCCGATGTTTCCTTCCCAGTCACCCCACAACCGCGCACCACATGCGCCACCGATAGCTTTCCCTCCACGGTTCCCCTCGCAGCTTCCCCCGCAGATGCCTTCGCAGGTACCGTCGCAACCGCATTTGCAGCCGCCAGTAGCTGCTACTGAGCGAGTACAGGAGGTCATGGAGAGCGACAGGGAAGACGGCGAGCTTAGTGATGGAGACGGCTCTTCGCATCAGGTAGCTGGAAAGGGGAAAGGCCGAGCTCGTCCTCAACCACCTCGCTCTGCTCCGCGCGTTTCACTCAATTCTCAACGCATAGAAGAGGCATATAATCCCGATCGCCCTGCAGCTGGCCAGGCAGGACCTCAAGAGCCTGTTCGAAAGGCTTCACAACAAGCGCGGCGGCAGGACCCGATGGACAAGATACAAGATGCCCGTAACGAAGCCAAGCAGTTCATCAAACTCCTGAACAGTAACCAGATCACCTATCGTACTTTGGCGAACGAGGATCTCGATTCCGAGCTTCTTCGGGGTCTCTACCAAAGCTTGAATTTGCCGTCAGAGCCTGCGCCTATCATGCCACTCAACACTAATGGTGTTGCGTCCGCATCCAGTGCGGCCGTTCAATCAATATCCAGTGCGATACCTCAGTCGCAGAATCTAGTCCCGACGGTCAACACTGATGTCACACCTGCGCCGGTGGCCAAACTAGTTCCGTCCCCACCTGGTCCAATTGACCGAAAGGATTACATTGCACGCTTGCAGGCCGCGAGGATGGCGAAGCAGGGAGGCACGGCCAAGCCTAGCTCCCCACAAAATACACCTCCAGCGAAGGGAGTTCTTCTCGCGCCAGCTGTCAAAACACCACAGGCAGTCACAACACCGAATCCTAAGCAGCCCGTAACAGACGAACAGAGAGCACGGAACACAGAGTTAATCAGGCAACGCTTAGAAGCGATGAAAGCGAAGCAGAAGCCAGTTGCAGCTGTCTCTAATGGCACAACAACATCGGCGTCTGGGACACAGCACTCTAAACAGGATCGAACAGATGCAGAACAGGGCACACAACAGGCCTTCTCAGGTAACAACACTTCGAATACTCAATCAGTCACAGCTTCCTTCCCTAGCATACCTGGACTATTCATGACTACTGGGCCCAGCTTCAATAATGATGTACCGATTACGCCCAAGCCATCAGCTTCAATCCCGCAGAAGCGGTCTGCTCCTTCCGACACGGAGGTCTCTACACCACTCGGCTCAGTGACTCGCTACGCTCGGCCTGTGGGTCAATCTCCTCAATCATACCAAGAAGAGTCTATGATGATAGACGGCAGTGATGACGAGTCCAACGGCAGCGATATGGACATCGACGATGATCAGGCTGGCCCAAATACATCTGCTGTATCACCACCTTCAGCGGTAGATCAGCGCCAAGCTCCCGAAACTTTACCTACTTTGCCCTCTCGCTCGGGGTCTGCTATACCCGTTTCGACTGTTGTCAGCACACCTGGACCGCAAACCCCTTCGACTCTTGCTCGCGAACGGGAGTTGGAGGAAAACGAGAAACGACTCGCGGCCATGCGATTGACTCTTAAGAAGAAGTTTGCTGAAAAACGAGAGAAGGAGAAGGCAGCAGCCGCAGCAGCCGCTGTGGCAGCAAATTCATCCGGGGTGGAGGAACACTCCACGCCAGGGCTCCCGACAAAGACAGCCGAGCCAGTGCATCCAGGCTCCACACAGCGTGTTGATGCTGCTGGCACCACAGTGCCTGCTAGCGTCGAGCCTTCGAGGCCCACTAAGCGACTTCGACGCGAGGAGATTCAATCGAGACTTCCTTCACTAGATGCTGAGATAGCAAGCAACGCGAATAGGATGGCTGAATTGACTCGGGAGATGGAGCAGTTAATGGCCGTCAACGCGCAGATCGCTAAGGACAAGGAAATGCTAACGCAGGAGCTAGAGAGCCTTGGTATTGACACTGATGGTATGTCGCACGCAGAACTTCGTGCCAAGAAAGATGAGATTGAGAAGGAAACGTTACCAGTACCAGAAAACACGTCTCACGATACTGCCCTGGCCTCGCGATCTTCCTTCAATGAGTTCCCTGACGCTTCCGTCGAATCGCAGCACACTGAAGCTCTAAACACTGCAACAGGTGAGGGGCGCACGGAGTCTACCTCAAAGCAAGCTCAGTCACCTGCTCATGGAGGATTCCGCAACCTCCCGGGACTTGGACAGGCAGCATCCCAGCTATCCGGGTCGGGAACAGCTCCTACTCACACACAAATCGCGGACAACCGAACATTTGCGCCACATGAAGCACAAGTACCAGCTACGCAGGATCGTGTACACAACAAGCAGTTCGTTCGTACTAGTAACGAGGAACCTGTCACGGAAGCGACCGATATATCTAGCATACATGGCTCTGCTACTCCACTCGATGACGGCGAGGATTTCTACAGCCCTGCGCCGTTAGCCGAGATGAATCCTGATAGCGCAGAGCCCGTAGGCGAGCCTGCTCAAGCTCAACTACACTTATCAGAAGCGCTCTCCGGCGCTGCGAGATCCCCATCCGAGGAAGGGGAAGTTGAAATGTCCGAGTCCGAAGGGGAAGAAGAGTATGAGCCAGAAGAACTCCCAATGACAGACACGCCCATACAAGAAACCCAGGCCCCTAGACCGGAGTCTGCACATTCTATTGCTCCGTCGCAAATCTCCACAGAAGAGGAGGAAGATTACGAGCCGCCAGACGTTGAGCAAGAGACGTCTGATATACACGACGAGGCTGCGATCGCTGAGCCGGTATCGGGTGTGCTTCAGGTTGAGGCAGAAGATGGTGCCATGGATATTGCCACTTCATCTGATGAAAGCTCGGATGATTCCGACTCCGACGAAGAGACGACTCCCGAACCTGAAGCCGCCAATAACACGGTTTCAGCACACAATGTGGCGCAGCATGACACTAACATTTCTGACGACCTAGCACTCGAATTGCAGCCAGAGGCTGCTGTTCCGCTATCTACGTTTGAACCTGTACGTCCACCTAGCTCTTGCTAGGTATCCTTGTTGACTATGAATAGGTGGATGCGATAGAAGATGAAGATGAGGACGAGTCCCCCAGGTTTACCCCATATGAAAGCCCGCTTCGAATGTTCAAATCTTACCGCTACCATCCTAGCTATGCGCAAGATGTCGCAGGTGGTTTCTTGTCCTTGACTTTCAGCCATCAAATTGACCCAGCTAAGCCTCTGTGTCAGTATGAATCTGCGGGTGGCTCGTGCAATGATCCCGAATGTTCCGACCAGCATTTCCGGGACATTGGGATTACCGGTATGTGAGAGGTGGTCTGCTTGCGCTCGTTTTGCCCCGCCATTGTACGCAGACTGACTTTGGCATCATACAGGGGAGAAGCTCCTGGTCCAGCTAGGCACAGCGAACCCCGGCAAGTCTCCCGAGGAGAAACAGAAGTGGAACGATGGTCTGCGTGGCGTTCTGAAAGAACTTCGCCAGAAGAACATCAAAGACCCCAATGGTATTGCCGTGGAGATCGCCAAATACCGTCGTCAATTCCTGAATGACGACACCCGAGTCGTCAACTTGTGACTCTAGTAAATATCGGGAGTCCACAGGTTCTACCACATGGCAATCCTTGATGTCCTGTGCTTTGACCCTAACCTTGCAATAGAGTGCTTCTTGTCCTTTCTTTCACCGGTCGGTTGACTACATTTGCCAACGGCCTTCACATTCGATCCTTTGGCTTGGCGCTAGGCGCACTGTCTTCGACTGTAAGCATCGATACCCCTGCATTCGCATGGAGTTTGGTTTGCCATTTGGCCATCACTTGGTTGGGATTGGGGAGAAGTAATTGGCATGGCAACATGCCGGGTATGACATTTGGTAAGGGTCACCGCCAACTACTACCTGCACCTTGGCAATCTTGTTACGAACCAAGTCATTCCTGTCGGGCTACCCATGTAGCTCAGAGATTTGGTTATCTCAAAGACAACTTGGGAAAGGTGAGGTAGATAGTTTGGCGTCGGTGATTCTAGCTAGGTAAATAATTCAAAAGCATGTGGTATATTAGTGTGCATTTCGAATCGGCTGTGCTAAACACGTGTGTTGTCGTTTTACTCGCCAACAGTCGTCTACTTATTTTCTTCAAATTGCATTTTCATCCTCCTCACCTTTTCCACCACCTCCCTCCTTAGCCCCCTTCTTCTCCACCTCCAGCTCATACTCATCCGTCGACGTCGCCCTCCACTTCAAAAACGACAATATCGGCGGCAAACTCGCCATGCCCAAATCCACCGGAATCAACGGCCTAAAGCCCAACCCCCAGTCCTCCAAGTCCCATCCCTTCCCCTCATCTCCCATCCGGTACTTGTAACAATGCGCCACCAACGGCCCTCTGAACCGATCCGCCACCTTGTCACCGCACAGCGTCCTCAGCGCGCGATTCGGCGGCTGCTTGTTCCCCATCATGTTATTGTCGTGCTCAATCGTAATCCTCCCCATCAGCGTTCTCTTCGCTTCGCGGAAACAGTCAAACGTCATGTCGCCGCCTGAGGGACTACCGGAAATGAATCGCTTGAGGTCGTCGCGATTGACGATCATGTTCTTGGGGTGCTGGGTTATGGAGGAGAAGAGAAGCCAGATGAAGCGTGGGTGGGACTCGTCGGAGGGGAAAAAGATGCAGCGGACGTGGGAGGGGGTGGGTCTGTGGGTTTCGAGGGGGTGAAGGAGGGGCAGAGAGGCAGAGGGTCGAGTGCGTGGGCTCGTCGGCGGTGAGGCATTCTGTGCTGCAGTAGGGTATTTCGTTGCAGGTTGGGCAGAGGAAGGTCGCGGGTTCGTTGCATGTGGAGCATAGGGGTGGGTTGGGATGGAAGGGTCGTCATTGCGCTGTGGGGATTTTCCCTTCCGGTTGATTAGTGGGTGGGTGGCTGGAAGTTAGGGATATATAGGGGGTAGAGAGCGAGATGGGGAGGTGCTTGCTTTGCTGGGAACGGATGACTGCACTGTAGCAATTGAAAAGAGCACATGGACATGTCAGGTTATCCGACCTGCTGTACGATGTAGATGTGCTAATGAGATTGAAGTTCGAGATGATGCAAGAATAGTAGGGATCTAGAAGTTCAAGACAGAGGAGGGATTCCATGTTCGTTCAGTGTACAAACCACATACATAGATCAACCAGTGCTCTTCTCCCATTCAATCTCCATAGCAAGATCACTCATAGAACAGCGAACTCCCGTAACCCAAACCCCCTCACGCTTCAACACCCCACGCCGCATCCCTCCTCTCAAACTCCGCAATCTCAGCCGCCCAGTCGGCCGCTTGCTTGCCCGCTACCTGCTCCACAACCCACAGCGAGGTATCGATACCCGAACTCACTCCTCCCGCCAACACGATACGAACTCCAGCATCCGTAGTACCGGCATCCACCCACCTCTTGCGCACAACATTGATGTTCGACTGACCGCCAGCTGCTTCATCGGCAACCTGCTTCAGCATATCAAGGCCAAGATGATGCGTAGTAGCTGTGCGATTGGCCAGAAGCCCTGATGCAGCAACAAGTATGGAGCCCGAGCACACACTCTGCAGAACTCTCTTTCCCGTCTCTTCTCTTGGCTTGCTTGCTGCGAACTTGTTCAGTAGGGCACTGAGCTGCTTGCCTTCTTCACTTTTGATCATGTTCATGATTACGTCGAATGCTGCTCCGGGGATTACAAGGATATCATAGTCCTCAATTTTGGATTCGATTTCTGCGAAAGTGGTGTTGGGGTTGTACTCCAGAGCGCCGGAGTCGGTTTTGATGGGCGTGTGGTGCGCAAAGGTTGTTACGGTGAAGGGACCGACTCCATCGAAGGGGCGGGTTGAGTAGACTTCTACGGGACCGCTGAAGTCGAGGATGTCTGCGTTGGTGTAGAGGTAGACTGCTACTTTGAAGGGGCCCGACATGTTTGCTGGTTAGGAAGATGGTGTTTGGTGCGAATGGAGTGGGTTTCAAGATGGAAGTATAAATGATGTTTGCTAAATGTCTGGAAAGCTGGAAACCTTGGTCTTCAAAAATGCTCTTTATACACGGATGTTTGGATCGGAACGGAACACTGTGTTGGTCCCGGATCCGCGGAGGCAGCCGTCTTACATACCTCATTGTGGCAGGCATGAGTTTCGTGTCATCGTACTTGGCCTCGTGTTTGTCTTGTACAGCTAGATCACGTTGTACGTCTTAATTACAGCTTGAAGTTACGTTCATTTCCACGATGGCGTGGGTAGAGATGGTCCGGATGGGGCCAGAATCGACTATTCCAATTCCGGCAACGTGCAGCGGCTTGGAGCCACTCACGACCGCCCCGCGTTTCACCGTCAACCTCGCGTTGTCGCTCTCGGACTCGTACTCGAATCCGTACATCACTCCCCTGTCCTCATCGGCGAATAGATCTCTGCAGGCGAGCTTGCGTCCTAACATGCGATGGCGCGACTAGGCTCGAAGAAGAGTCGGAACGGTTGTGTCCAATGTAAAGCGAGACGCGTCAAAGTATGTCGCCTTCCTTCTCCCTCCCACTTTTGAGCTCACGTTAGACAGTGCGACGAGAACCGGCCATGTGGAGCGTGCATTAGATACCGAGTTGAATGCAGTCTCTTAAGCTCTCGGGGGGCTTTCAGAATCATCATCACCTGGAACACAGGCTTCGGTTGATCAACGCGAAGCCTCTGTTCCCGCTCCTCCGCCTCCTAACAGAACATATGTATCACCTTATTTACCTCCTGAAGGCCTCATACCTGAGAATGGCTCTTCTGTGGAACCGCAAGGGATCGCAACTTCTCAATGGATGCACGATCTGGAATTAATGCACCACTTCACCGCACACGCATACCTGACCCTACCCGGCACCGAATTCACCAAGCAAGTCTGGGGTTACGCCGTGCCACAGGAAGGCTTCAAGTTTCCCTTCCTCATGCATAGTATCCTCGCCTTCTCTGCAAATCACCTAGCATACATCAGCCCATCAAAAGCCTCGCACTTCCGGCTCCTATCTTCCACCCATCAGACAGCCGCTGTCACGAGTCTGAACAAAGCTCTAGCAGACATTGGACCAGCCAACTGCCATGCTATATTTGTCGGAGCATCCTTGACCGTGATGAACGCATTTGCCGATGCACGCGTCTACGACCTCGATGTCCTGATCGAGACGTTCCAACTCATCCGTGGCATGGACTACGTCCTAGGCAAGGCCACACCAATGATCGAGAAGGGTCCCTTCGCACCGATCATACGGCCTTCCACAGATCCGCCCAAACCCTCACCACTCCTTTCTACCTTTCTTGTCGAAATTCAAGCCTCATGCTATGGTGGCTCCGAGGACCCTACGCCAAGCGAGCGCGCACGTATTAAAGCGACGGAAGTACTGAGGCAGAGCCTGCAGTATAGCTTTGAAACATCTCCTCATCCGGCACTGCGAGCATCGATGATATGGCCCATCAGCATTGAAACGGAGTTCATGGATATGCTGAAGGCCAGAACTGATCCGGATGTGCGCGCGCTGTTCAAGCTGTATTGCAAGCTCCTCGAGTTCACGGCTACTGACTTCTGGTTCTTTGTGGGGTGGAGGGGCATCTCGGATCTGTTATGATTGCTTCACCCAACCAAAGAGAAGATGAATGTGCCAGTTGAGACATGTGTGCAGGCTCTGAGACGTATCAAGCATGGAACAACTGCGATGTCTTTAATTATCACGAGACACGGGCTCTTCACTGCGTTGTGGGAGACATAGGTGTCACCTAGCAAGCTAGTACATAATGTACTAGGCTGGCCGATGTTGCTCACCAGCAAAACTTCTGCGTCTACAGAGGCGAACCAACACTTCCTAGAAACATACTGCTTGGCATCGACAGCTCCTACGCACGCATATTACACAGAATCTCACAGAACGACTGCACTTCGAGCGAAACGAACAGAACCATGGGAAACTACCAGTCGAAGAAGGTGTCCACTCATCTCAACCCGGATGTTACCTCGAAGGTCGACTCATGAATCCACGCTCACTATATCAGGCCCACGTAGCCTTTGCCGAGGACCAGAACGAGCCATCTGATCGGTATGAGGGCTGTTGTCGGAACGATTCGAACGATTCGAAGACCTTGGAGGAGGAGAAGACGAAGACGAAGAGCTCCAAGGGTATGAGTAAATCACGTGAAGCTCAGGACACCATGGCATCCAAGAAACGTGAAACTAAAGATCGCCGTGCACGCCGTAGGAATGCTCAGAAAGCGATCCAGGGTACTCAGGCAAGAGTCCCGAAGTTTACCAAGAAGAAAACGCCCACGCCTAAGAGGATGGCCAAAAAGAAGCGGGCGGTGGAGCAGGCGATGGTGCTGGGGGACGGACATGGAGTGGATGGTTCGGCGTTGCTTGACGATGAACCACCTTCGTATTGATACGTTGCTGGGTCTAAAATGCAGGGGCATGAGATCATCATCATATGGGAAAGCTAGATACACAAGGGTGGAGAATGTCAATTCCGTCATACTTTGTTTTCGCATATTAATTCGCGTACAATAAATATCTGATCGAACCTGCCTCTCGCGCGTAAGAATAAGTCGGCACTAAGTCGAGTCTTTAAAGCTATAAAACAGCAGCAATAAGTAGAAGAAAGTAGTAGAAAAAAGTTTATGTATTCATCTAGCACTTCTAATAAGAGGAGGAAGGCTTGCAGATTTTTAATCATAGCCATCTTTAAGGAGTTGTGTCAATGTGTAGTGCTGCGAACCTGCGGGCTTAATTCCGGTGATTTCTTACGTACGAGAGCCTGCGATCCTATCACTTTCGTTTCTGCACTCAAACTGTTATGAGCTAGAAAGCTGCGAACATATACCATACTTTTACGTGCCACTTCGTCAGTTGGTCCACGCAGACAAAAATGCCGTGCCGTGCATCAAAGATAGCTTGTGCCAGAGTAGCGGTGCTTGAGAAGCCCGGGTACGTGACAGCAGTTTCGAATCGTCGGCTAGAGTCGTCTAGGTTTCCCATGCCCATCTTGAATGGGAATGGACAAGACTTGACACCAGGGTACCCTTCAAAGTCGATGAACCACGCATCTCCTCTTGCATGATGCTCTGACGCTGATAGAAGGCTCTGGAGACGTACTCGTGCTCTGTCGATATTGCTAATCCTATCAACCATGCTCCAGACGATCAGTAGGATCAGTAGTGTTGATAGGGCACAAGTGTGTCTTGAGAGCCTACTAGCAGCGTTAGAACAGTCGTCCGTAGAACGGGACGTCTGGTTCATTTAACTTCGAGGGATCTCCGAAATCGAGTACGAAGGAGCCGGAAATGTTCAACACCAGAACATCAAAATAAGCCTGGCGCAGACTACAGAACACCGCGACATTGTACAGAATTAGGCTCTACTGAATATCCCGCAGTAGTCTCAGCTACTCCAGGGTGGTTCGCAAAAGTATCTCTTGGGACATCGTGCTGCGTCGTTATCTTGTAAACTTTGCAACAACGGTTAATTTTCGGTGTAAATGCATCATGAATTGCGGATCATATTCAAGAAGGGGATCGCGAGCCTAGCCGACCAAAGTCGCCCTCTGTGTGGTTAGCGGCTAGTGTGTGGTAGGGAACAAGGGGTGGAAAATTTCCCCACGGATGATTGGAATGGACTAAGGCTTAGGCGACCCACGCCACGTTTCTCCACCACTCACAAGTTGTTCTACCTTCTTTGTACAGGTATGGGGCTTCAGAGACGAGATCTTGGACGGGTATGACTGTCTGAGACTGTAAAAGTCTTATTTTTGAGTATATGAAATGTTTAAATTGCTTAATCTTCAACAAAACATCTCCAAATCAAGCATTCTTGGTCCAACGGTAGGATAATTGCCTTCCAAGCAATTGGCCCGGGTTCGACTCCCGGAGGATGCACAACATCCTTCTCTCGATTGCAACGTTGTGAATTTTTTGCACTTTTCCAGGCAGTCCCAGCCTTAAAAATATAATGGGACACTTCTGATGACGCCCATAGCTACTAGAGTCATCTGTGATATGGTTCGGCTTACATCATCCAGTGGATGTTGATTTCTGTTAACCCAGAGTCTACGTGCAGATGCTTGGCACGTGATCCAGGCATGTGATCATGGTGTTATTTTGCAACGCATGAGCAATATCTTGAGCTTTCCACGATTACTTCATAATACCATGGGCCATTGTCACGACTGGGCGGCGTTGGCGACACAGCGCGGGCATCAATGACACTGGCCACCGTAACTTAACGGAGGCGCCCGAAGATTATCTTCAGCAACCGAGAACAGGGTGGTTGATTCGGTATGTGATACGCATGATCATCTCTGCTACGCACGCCGGCGCGGAGCCTCCGATGAATCATGATAGCGAGGAGCGGGGACACGCTGCATTCCCGCAGGACTGAGAGACAGTTGTGTCATCTTACAACTTGGCAATACTTTCAATTGGACGCGGATACCATTCGTTCCATCCGCAACTCGCTTTACGCCGAAGCTCAACAATCAACCTTACGCAAGAATCTAGAGTGCACGTAAAGGAAACACAGAGTGAACACATGAAGCGGGAACCCGCATCTATAGCTAGTGACACCAAAACCTTGGTTGTAAGGCAGCAGCTCGCTGTCGCCTTGCTTGATTGGCTCACCGCTGGCCCTATATCGCGGACGGAACTCTTCGCGGTCTGGCTGCTCGGCTCGATGCGTTGGCCTTGCAGTGTGTGGGCCTCCAGACCCGCCGGCTGCATGTCAGAGTCGGTGAGTTTGCCTGAGGAACGGCTGCCCCGCTGTGTTCTGAGGCGTCTGATTGGCTGACAGCCAGTTTTGATGGAGAGAGTCACCGACACCTCGTTTGGGGATGGATATGCGCCAAGTGAGTAGGTCGCGAGGACACATGAAAGGAATGACGAGTGTTAAGGAACGAGTGGTATATATTGAACAGATTGCATGTCCCTTTAAGCCGCATATCTGTCTCTATAAGTTATCCCGCAATCGCAATACTTGAGCGATCTGTTACTCCCAGAACTTCCGCATAGCAATACTCTACTTGTAGCATATCAGCTGCATACCTACAGCTCTACCATCCTACCTCGTATCATCCACACTGCCAATATGGCAACTCACAACGACGCCAACTTCCAACCCGTACCACCAACTCGCACCAGCACAGTCGATTCGCAACAGTCACAATCATCTGGCAACATGTCTCCACCAGCATCACCAACGTCGCCAACATCGCCTGTATCACGTGACTTCTTCGGCGCAATCACACAGCGCATTCGCGGGCGCTCACGCAGTCGCTCACGAGACGCTTCTCGACGTTCAAAGTCGCCAATGGCCATGCCGCCGGCACATGTTCAGCAAGCTAGCTCAACAAGACCCTCAGCGGTCCCTGTCCAGTCGACGAGACCCAGTGTGCAGGACACAGGTAGAAGAAGTACCAGCGGTACCAGCGGCAGTGATCCGTGGCGTGGACGACATTCGAATGACTGGTTGTTCAATGGATACTCGGTGACGGCTACGGCGAAGGACCTACTTCAACGGCGCAAGTCGTAGATCGAAGATCGAAGACAGAAGGTGACTGGGCTAGAGTACTGCTGGTGGTATCACACTTGTTGACAAGTGTCTGGTAGCCCGTCAATGATGTTATGATGAATAAAGATTGGATACTATGATAATGAGGTGGATGAAAGAGGTTGTTTGTTTCCGTTACGCTGGAGAATCTAGTACGTTCTCTTGAGTTTACAGAATGTTGTTTGTAGCTTCGGCATCGTTAAGGTCTTTGTATGTTGCTGCATATTGTATACTAGCCTCGGAGGAAAGATTGGACCTCGGAAATTGATCGTGTTCAAACTCTTTTGCAGTATTGTTGTAGTCTGTGGCCTCATTGCCTGTGTATCGGAGTCATAAAAGTAAGCATATATACTCCACATAACATACAGCATGCATAAAGAGTCTATTACGCGAGTGATTTAGAGTCGAGCTGAGCCAGGCTAAGTTTAGGATAATCATAAGATTGTGACACCGACTGGCACACCCAAACCTAGCTCGTTTGTTTACAGGCCCGACATTCGTTGGAAGCCATGTGCATGAGCGGACGCGTAGGAGTTATGGTTTCAACCCAGTTTCCCAGAATCGGAACTCAACCATTAAATTCAATCGCTTACCTCGTCCTCATCATCCTCACATCAAGTTCCGCGGATGACGCGAAACGATTCAACGATTCATTCATTCATACATACCGATCTTCGTCGCTCTCAGTATCGGTGTCAACATCATGACGTCGTGTTGCTAACGGTAGAGCAAATAACGCAAGCTGCTCTTGATGTCTGCCCATGTGCGATTCTAAGCTAGCAAAGCGTACGAGTCTATCGCCGCAAAGCAAACATGTTACGGAAAGACTCGTGTCATCGCTGGGCCCGGGGTAATGATTCTTCTCCTCGTGCTCAAACCACGTGTCGCGGCTCTGATAAATACGATCGGCGGTGTCGCAGCCATCTACCGTGCAAAGATATGGGTGCAAATCTTTCAAAACGTGTTTTCTGCAGAAGAGCTTAGCTTCTTGTGAATCAGTCGCACAGTCTGGCATATATACATACCTCCATTTGTACATCGTTCGAATCGAGATGATACGAAAGCACAAAGGGCATACGTAAGGTACATCGTGATCTGCTGCTTCTGGAAGTGGTGGGGTCAGATCGTGAGAGTCAACGAATATTGCGTAAGATGTTTGGCTTGTTGTGTCCTCGCGATGTGCCATATGGAGCGGCTCCCACTGGTTGAGACTGACCACAGTGGCGGCAGTGCTACGCTGTGAATAAGTCTTTCCGACGAAGTACGCAGAATCCGGAGGTTCATCTTGAAAACTAGGATTTTGCGCGTGAGGGTTCTCGCGGTATGAAAGATACTGCCGACGTCTTGAGATCGCTTTTCCCAAGCGCTCCACTAGATAATCTGGGGCCTTTGGAAACTTATCCCGTACATGATGAATGTCATGGGCTAGGAAATGAGACTTGTCGATCCTGTGCATTGTTTGCATGAACGGACTTAGAGCCTGTAAATGCACTCTTTTGAAAACTCTGAGTTCTTGCTTCGTTTGTTCAGATGGTTGGGAGGTCTCTTGCCAAAACTGTGACTCTTCTTGGTCCACTGCTGAGGGTCTGTCTTGCTTCGGATTACGCATACGAGGAGCTGATCCGTCGGCGCGAGACTGCTTGCTGCGCGTGCCCTGAGGTGCTGTCCCTCGTGGTTCTGGAGATCGATTTGGGTTCCTCCTGGCGGAGAACAAATTTGTGCTTCGTTCTGCGGTAAATTCCATTCCGCATTGATCGCTAATCCAGTTAATTACTATAATACCATAGGGCATGTCTCATACCAAATTTTGAAGACTGATCGATCTTTCGTAACTCCATGACCATTGCATCCTATCCGGGGGGCATCGATTTAACATCTCTCGCATTCCCATTTGCTCTACAAGGGCTGACATGACTAGACTTGCGCCTGGGAAAACCATGTTCTTCCATTCTTCTTCACTGATGGGGTTGTCATTCTGGCCACTATGTAGAATGAGATATCGTCGCTGAAGCACCTTCTGTTCACCCGGCAAACCCTTGAATTGGGTTTGGAGGTAGGAGTCAAACACCTAGACTAGATGTAAGTATCTAGCTATAGAATCTTTTGTACGAGATGTACCTCGATGTGGCGGAAGTATTCGTATGGCAGATATTTGGTTCTTCCTAGTACGTCTTCAAATCGAACACTGTCTTCTGCCTGGAAAGCGGGTGCACGAAGGATGCTGCTGTGAATTGCTCTGAGCACGGTATAGATCTGGATATTCGATCGTCTGGTAGCTCAGTCAGTAATGATTTTTGCAAGTTTGATTTTCTCAATTCGAATTCTTACACGACCTGTTCTAAAGTCTCCCGGACTTGGGACGGAAAATGATGAATTCTGTTTCAGTCAGATCTCGAAAGCGATGAGCCACATGAGGAAACTCACGTTTGAAGGAGTTGAACGGCAAGCGTCCGTAGACTCATCACAGTCATGTTGACTGTCTCAGTAGCGTCTGAGATTTGTCGTAACGTTTGCGTGGCATTGTTCATGTCATCTGCGATTTTCTTCGTTCTCTCCGATTGCCTTTGAAAATCATCTCTCAAGAAAGATTCAGTCCTATGAACCTTCTTATCAAGCCTTTCTATGCTTGCTCGCTGCTCCAGAATGCTGGCTAGCAATGCGACATGTGACTTGCTAGCTTCGGCTTCGATGCGTGAAATCGACTCCCTAGATCGACCATTAGCGCCAGCAGGAAGCATAAAGCACTATATGGGAACCTCACGAAGTATGCGTCACTAGTAGTAGATTGATGCTGAGCACCTTAGCTCCAATTGTTGTTCTAAGCTTGGCAACTTCGTCGCTCATAAAGACAGCCCATTGTGACTTGCGCCCCGTAGACTTCAAGTAACCTCTGCTGTGCGCTGCGAATGGCCCTAGCGAGGCTTCATATTTCTGGATTCTCTCCAGGAACTCTTGCAACGGTATTCGGCACGTGAGTGCCATGCCACGGACGGCGTTGACATGATCGACATTACTTTCGTTCGGCTGTAGCGCTTGCAGATGTCGCAGCGTCTTTTCCAAAGCCTGGAGCTCTAGCAAGACATGCTGATACTCGTTCGAAGCGCCGGCTTTGTCTTTGACAGCCTTGCTAACTTTGACGATGAGTCCTTCCCAGATTCTGTGAGACACGTGCAGGCATGCAAATGGGAACGGAGCCTACATACCTATCGCCGCGATAAAATCTCCCACGGAAAAGCCAAATGCTGGTATCATATTGATAACTCTCTCGCCCGAGTAAAAGAATTGCAGAAGAGCAATTAATGACAGTAGACATTTGATGCAGGGCTGAGCGACTGCAGCTCGGTCTAAGCCACCTGTTAAGTCACGTGTAAGGGGTGAGGGGAAGAGCGTATGGCACATCACAGCCTGGCATGCTTCAGGCTGGCGGCAACATGGCTGCCGATAGTCATCACCTCGTTAAGAATAAAGCTGGCCTTCGGGTATAAATGCCTGGCAATCCTACGCGCAGTACCCTGCTGACGATCCTTGCAGGCGCCTTCTGCGGCAATACAGCAATGCCACCCCAACGCGGTTTTCCTCAACACGAACGTTAACAGAAATCCGTTCCAGGAGGCCTTCGGTGGATTATCGCGCTTTCTCTATGAAAGTTGCCAATTTAGGGAGGTAGAGATATCCTGTAGATTGCTGCACAGTATATATTCGCCCAACACGCGTTTTGGATCACAAATGCCTGTAAATTCATTGAGCCTGGACGCCTCCAATGCAGTATCGTAAAACCCTTTCTCATTTGTATCGATGCAATGTCGACGCCTGACATGGGCCTGGTGCAATGTGGTTTGCCAGAGGATGAAAAGAAGTTTCTCACCAAAATCAATCCCTTTTTGAGAGTTTCCTCCCTCGAAGATTTGAGCTCTTACACTGTTACAGGAGTCGATTGTGTCCAAGCTCTTTCGCAGTATTGTTGTACCTTCGTTGGGTGTCATGGAAGCAAGCATCTATGCTCTAACATGAAAAGGGGTAACAATGCAATTAAGATTGATAGGGAGGAAGAAACAATGGTGGCTAACGGTTTACGTTTTGGCGTATACTACTCGTTACATAATCAGCCTTACGCGACGCGAGGTACCAAGTCACTGCAAGCCAAGTACCACGTACCTCACCGCTCCATCGAGTACCTTCATGTCTTCTGCTCCGTGCTTCTGCAATCACTCTGTAACCTCACACATAGAGAAAGAGCAATATCTCAACATGTCTCCTCGAATTCCGCTATCAATCACACGTATCGTCGGAGTGACGCAGCCTAGTCTGTTCAGTGAGCGGCGTTCAAATCCATTCCGAGAGGCCTGTGACCCACTGCCCCTCAGCGATCACGCATGGTCATCGAGTCCTTCTATCTGCGCCGACAGAAGTGTCCATTCCGAATATTTGCAGATATAGATTCACGTCACTCTGCATACTTCAGAAGCTGAAAATTAGGCTACTTAATTCAGCGACACCTGCGAATTCAATCCAACCCCGCCGTTCGACTACAGGCGGTTATCTAGCTATAGCACCATGAAACACGAACGCGCTACCCTCCCGACACCTACGTCGACCAATTCATTTTGGCATAGCGAGCCTAACGAGTTCCTTCTTGGCCATCGCACCACCCAGGAGCTTCCTGCTGAAGCAGACATCGTTATCGTGGGGAGTGGTATAACAGGAACCTCTGCTGCGAGGTTTCTAGCAGAGGATGAGAGAGCCCAAGGCAAGAGCATAGTGGTACTTGAAGCTAGAGAAGCATGCTGGGGTGCTACTGGAAGGGTGAGTGATCCTCCGCTCTCTGTGGCCATGCTGTTGTATACGCCCAATCGTATCCAATGTGCACTTAAGGTCTTCCTCAGTAGTTCGCTAGATAGCATTACATATGGTGGTTCTCTATCTCGTACGCTTGCTGATGATACATACTTAGAATGGCGGACACTGCCAACCCCTACTCTTCGACCGAAGCTCTGAAGTTGCGGAATTCGAACTCAAGAACGTCGCTGCAGTACGCTCCTACGTCCAACAGAACAACGTTCCATGCGAATGGCGCGACGTAGCCGGGTGCCGCACCTTCTGGACCGAAGAAGCGATGAAGGAGGCTGAGAAAGAGATTGACCACCTAAAAAACATAGCGCCAGAGATCGCTCAATACGTGACGATAACGAAAGACAAGGAGGAGCTGAAGAAGCACCGCGTTGCACCTGACTGTATCGGGGCGACCCTGAGTGCCGGAGCAGCGAGCTTGTGGCCATACAAGCTCATTACCTTCATACTGAAGAAGCTCGTCACAGACGGCCACATCAATCTGCAGACAACGACACCAGTAACTGAGATCAACGGTGCTTCAGACGGCAAGCACACACTCCACACGCCCCGCGGCAGCATCACCAGTAAAACCGTCATCCTCGCAACAAACGGCTACACATCCGCGCTGCTCCCCCACTTCGCCGACCTCATCGTCCCCGTCCGCGGCGAAATGTCCGCTCTCTTCCCCCCCAACAACGCAACGCTCCTACCAAACTCCTACGGCATGGTCGCAGCACTCGGCCAGCCAGCCAACAACGACGACTACCTCATCCAGCGGCCCTTCTCAGGCGTGCCAAATCCCGCGGGCCATCTCATGTTCGGAGGCGGCCGCGGCGCTGGAAACCTGCCGAACATAGGTATTTCGGATGACAGTGTGATTGACGAGGGCGCGGCGGCGTATCTGCGCGGCGCGCTGTTGAAAGTGCTGGAATTAGACGGCGAGACGGAGGGCGTGCGGGAACTCAAAG
The DNA here is from genome assembly GCA_027946455.1 of Neocucurbitaria cava. NCBI lineage: Eukaryota > Fungi > Ascomycota > Dothideomycetes > Pleosporales > Cucurbitariaceae > Neocucurbitaria > Neocucurbitaria cava. The sequence goes on along the minus strand of JAPEUY010000002.1, from coordinate 663,128 downwards.
CTGCGCAGCAGTGGACGGGTATCATGGGGTATAGTCGCGATGATCATCCTTGGGTGGGCAAGGTTCCGGGTAAAGAGGGCTTATGGCTGTGTGGTGGGTACACGGGACATGGTATGCCGAATGGGACGCTTTGTGGGAAGGCGGTTGTTGATATGGTTCTTGGGGAGGATTCGGGGGAGGATCTGGGTGTCTTGTCTGAGCGGATGGTTGAGAAGGGCGATATTCCTAAGAGTTATTTGTTGACGAAGGAGAGGATCGATAGGGCGAGGAGTCTGCTCACGGTGCTGCAGCAGGATGAGCAGGGCGTGCACATGAACGGTGTCGTATAGTTGTTTGTCTTTTCTGTAGCTTTCCAGCAGCGCGCGGTATCTGATCTGGGAACACTCTCAATAGCTCTGCCAATTTCTTTTGAAGGGAGCGATGCTCATTGCGACTCGCTCGTTTAACTTAACACAAGCCTTCACTACACTACCATTCAACTCGAATTTCCTCCTCCCACTCACTCATTTCGCGCCCCACCGCTCCGCATACCGATCATTCCCCGCCTCAACGTTCCTCTCATACTCACTCCTATCCGCGACGTACTGCGCCTCTTCCTCGCCGAAAACCTCCGCAATCCACGCAAACGTCACATCGATACCCGCCGAAATACCCGAACTAGTCCAGATATTGCCGTCGACTACCCAGCGCGCTTTGCTAACCCAGTTGACGCGAGGGTGCTTGGCTTTGACCTACACAAACACAGGATTAGTTTACTTAGTTCAGTATCGAACAATGGTGTTTGTTAGATGTAGATGTAGTAAATCAGATAATGGTAGGAAGGAGGGGGAAGGGAAGCAATGGGATGGGGATGGGATAAGGGAGGGAGTTACCTACCTCATTAAAAGCCCTCTTATTCGTCGTAGCCCTCCGTCCATCCAGAAAACCCGTCCTAGCCAGAATCTCACTCCCCGTACAAACCGTCAACACCCACCTAACTCCCTCCTCTTTCCCCTTCTCCCCACCCCCACCCCCAACAACCCCTAACCACTCCACCTGCGCCCCCATATACGCCTCACTTCCCTCCCCTACTCCCCACCCCGCCCGGGATAATCAACACATCGAGGTCCCTTGGCGCCGTGGCGAAGGTATGTGTTGGCACAATAGATTGAGAGAAGGAGGAGCTTTGGGCGGTATGGGTGCGGATGGGATCGAGGGTGTGGGCGATTGTTGAGAGTGTGAGGGGGTAAGTGTTTGAGAGGATGTTTAGGGCGTCGAGGGGCCGGCGTAGTCGAGGAGTTGGAAGCCGGGAAGATTAGGACGCCGATTTTGGTGGGGAGGGGGCTCGTGGGGTGGTCGTGGCGGTGGACATGTTGGTAGAAGAATGTAGGTGACTACGGTCCGGTTGATGGTTTATTTGGGAAATGTATTTTCTTTGTGACTTCAGGAACTGTCTGGTTGTGGGTATGATAGCTGTTCTGGACTTTAGTAGACTGTAATACATCCCATTCCGATGGAACGAAGCTGTTGAGCTTTTCTGCGAATTATTGGATTTTCGACACTCTTATTTATGCACCCTCTCGATATTTGAGGTACTTGGAAATATTTGTCCGAGCCGCGCATTGAGTCACATCTCACGTGTAGGGCGTGTTGGTGGAGAGCACATTCTTAGTCAGCCCTGGGTTTCCCGTGGGGAAACGCCGGATATCCGCGGTCCCAATGTGTATTGTATGGAACATGTCTGAACACATCGAGATGTATTGGTGTGAATATAGAGACAATCGTTGTATGTAAAGTCCAGAGACATTGCTACCAATATGATTATCACAGTATATTTACTCATTGATTGCAGCGTACTCAGCTGCCTTAGTTCGCTCTACCCTCTGCAGGTAATGGTATGTTTACACCCAAGTCTCTCAGCCTGGCCGTAGCAGCCTCGACAAGGACACTGTTCCTCTGCATCAACTCCTGAATATACTCATTCTCCGCCTTCCTCGAGTGCTCTGGTACCCTCACACCTGCGCTACGAGATCGCTCCCTTTCATCATCCCGGCCACCAGCCGACTTCGTAATCTCGTCGATCTGCTTCTTGACATCTTTCTGGGTCCCTTTGAGCTTGTCGAGGCGCTGCCACACAGGGCGTTCGCTGCCATCTACTTCATCGGTGAGGGTTCGGCTCGAAGCATCCACGGCGCTGTCCATGGTGGATAGTTCGTCTACGTAGGCTGCTTCTTTGTCGCTGAGCTCGGAAGAGCCGATTGAGGCCATCTTCCTTCGCAACGTCTCGTACCGCGCATTGATCTCATCCTGGCGTGATTTCACTTTTTCGAGTCTCTCATCGATCTTAGCGCTCCCATACAATGATGATTCATCGGTCCCAGTGGTTTCGTCGTTGCCTGTGACTTTGTCAATGTTCGCAGCGATCTGGGAGCTTCGATATATTTGGTCTCTAAACTCTTCTTGCAGACGTGTTGCGCGGTTGAAAAGGTCCGATACAGCGTGTTGCAGTTTAGATGTCTGCACGGAGAGTGCGCGGTGGACATCCATCAAGAGCTCTAGATTCGCAGGAGACAGTCTGATCTCCTCCTTGAGTGAGCCTCTGTGTCGTGCGGGAATATTGATAGAACCAAGGAGATCGAAAGGCTCGTAAAGTTCCTTCGGTGGCTGCCATGCTTCTCGCACTTCCTTGTTGGGGCCAGCGATAGCCATATACTCTGCAAGCTCTTCCTCAGTGGGTAGGCCATCTTCAGGCGCATCGAGTTGGGCGGCTTGGGGCTCACCGTCGACGGTAGTGAGAAGAAGGTACCCAATATTGCCGTCTTCAATAACAACACATGAGGTCACTTCTTGTTCTGCTGGATCATTCGAGGGCCGTCGCTGAAGGTAATGCTCGACCGAGCTGTCAGCTGACTCGACGACACGCTTTAGGCGGAAGTCCGAGCCTTCAGACTGTGGCTGGGACAGCTCGGTTTCCAGCTTCCTGATCCAGGGCTCCAGCGAGATGTAGAACACTCCACTGGCATGCGAGACGAAGAATGAGAAGTCCGTATGTACATCGGGCGTAATGCTCTGATTAAATGACGATTGTTCGCCCTGTGTTAGCGCAATAGTCTCTGCAATTATGAGGTCGTGTTCAGGTGCCTCTGTAACGTCGATCTCATCCTAGTAGTTGTTAGGAAAGTACTGCTAGATAAGTGCCCTTGTAAACGTACCTCGAGCGATGGTAGCCATCGTCCAACGACTCCATCCAAGTCTAAACAAACATGCACCTTCGCAGTATCGGTGAGCAAGCATACAACAGCGGTTGGCAGGCCTTCAGCTGCAACTTCTCCATCACCCTCCGAAAGCGTCTTCAACCCGAAGACGATCATGTCGCTAAGCTCGAAGTCATCTACCTCGGGCGTGATGGTAAATGGTCCTTGCAACAGAGGGACCGCGGGGACACTCGAAGGGCGGGTGAAGACCTTGACCGAATCTCCATTGGGAAGCTCTTCCGGGAAAGGCTCTGCGTAAAGGATGTCCGCAAGCCACGCCACTTGTTTCTCGGACGTCTTCACATCGTCTTTCGGCGCGCTGTCATCTTCTAACAACTCGGCGTAGTTGATGTTGATAGAGGAGGTCAAGGTTTGGAGAAAGGTGAATGCGCCAGGTGACTCGACCAGCTGCCACTTGCTTGGAAGTAGCGGACACAACGCGTAGACATCTCCCGGAACCGTCGCAATCCACAAAGTCATGGGCGCCCAGCCATGGACGCCCTCTTGTTCTGGAAAGTCTCCAAAGCAGGCAGCTGCAACTTCCAGCTCAACTGAGTCAGGAGAAAAGCCCTTGGAAGCGCCGAACTTGGATGCGCTTAGATCATCCTGATCGCTTGTTGCATTCGCCAGCTTCGGAAGGTCAATTGACAGCGAGGGCTCGCTGAAGGTGGACCTGTCCGCTCGGTTGACCTCCCACAGACGCACGACCCCCGCCTTTGTAATTGTAACCAGACATCGGCCGTGGTAGCCCAGAGGGTGCCATAATGTTGTTGCAATTGGCGACTCCTCCAGGACGTGTACGGTCGGGCCTACCTGGAAAGTCTTGGGCTTGAGAATGCTGTCGTCGCCAGTCTCGAGAAGCGCAGAGTCGGGGAGGTGTACGACGTGTACCGTATGCGAAGTCGATACTGCGAGGTAATCTTCGTCCGGGGAAATGACCAGACGCGTGATCGGGAGTGGTATCGAGACTTTGATAATGCGCCAGGCGGGCTCGGTGTCCTCCTTCACGTTGACCAGGTCTGCCCACCTGATTTCGTTCCCAACAGCCACGAAGATCTCAGAGCCTCTTGTGGCAAGTGTCTTCCGTGGCCCAGAGTTCCTCTTCCTTGCTGCGCCTCCATTTCCGTTTGCTTGCTTGGGCGCAAATAAGTGGTAGCCGGGGCTTGGGCGACTGAGCCAGTCGGGCGTGTAGCTCAGCACTTTGGGCATTACGGCGAACCCTCTGCAGTAGGAGTGAGAGGATTATTAATGCGCCAATAGAGGTTGTGGATGTGTAGGAGTGAGAGAAGCGGCAAGGAAACCAAGCAAACACAAGTTTGGAGCCGTGAAAGAGAGCTCATGCACGCCAAGGCCGACGCGTTTTGGGACAGCTCCAATCTCGAATTCGGAGCTCTCACCTCCCCAACCACAGTTAGCCCACGCTCCCGACCAGATTCCCTTTCTACGGACTACTTCTCTCTCCATCGCCCTCACTTCTTCTCACAGCACATATCGCGCACACTTTTACAATGCCGGCACTGCGGAGTACCATTGACCGCTTGGACAAGCCGAGCTCGTACGCGACAGCGAAGGTATGCGCCTGCAAACTCTCTGTAAAACACATGTCCTTACTGACTATCCGAAGAAGCGGAGAAGAGACCGCAACCGCGACGACGACATTGGCCGCGCCCGCTCCGCCTCGCCCGAAGACAAGCTCAAAGATGCGACAACGCTGTACGTCGGCAACCTCTCCTTCTACACCACCGAAGAACAAATACACGAGCTCTTCAGCAAGTGCGGCGAGATCAAGCGATTAGTCATGGGCCTCGACCGCTTCCAAAAGACGCCTTGTGGCTTCTGCTTCGTAGAATACTACACACACCAAGACGCACTGGACTGTATGAAATATATTGGCGGCACTAAGCTGGATGAGCGCGTTATACGTACGGATCTGGACGAGGGATTCGCTGAAGGCAGGCAGTACGGTCGTGGCAAGTCGGGCGGCCAGGTCCGCGACGAGTACAGGGCCGAGTACGACCCAGGTCGAGGTGGGTATGGACGGGCGGTGGACGAATATCACGAGGCGCAGTAGGATCATCATCGTGGTGACAGTGCGGTACGCATCAGCGACGCGACGAGGAAGAAGAGGAGGGCCAGTTGGACGAGCCTCATGGACCACTGGGGTGGAATCCGAAGGACGATCAGTCGTAGTACGAGCGGAAGTCAAGGACCTGTACTTCGCAGGCATAGAGGAAGGGGGATGACGATTGTATCAGCAGTATCCTGATGAGCACAGAACCCCGAGAGGAGCGCTTGGCCAGGGATGATACCAGAAGGCGTTCAGAATACCATGGCACGGGTGCGCTTTGGCGTTATTCGTTCTACATTTACTCCGGGTTTACCCTTTTCAAGGGCGATAGATAATCTAGTCTAAGACATGATACCTGACAAAAGCAAGTTCTACCATGACCACAACGCCTTACGATTATGCTTCAAAAAGAGTCTATGCTCTCGTCCGATCAGCCAGCTCAAACTGCTGTCTCCTTTCCATCGCTTGCATCACCTCTCTCAACCACCAAACATGTATCCTCGCATCCTCTGTCAACTCGGGATGAAAACTACACCCAAACACATTCCCCTGCCGCACCGCGATAATGTCTTCTGCAGCCTTATGTTCGTGTTCCTGATTCTCCTGCAACGCCGGCAACCGCGTTGACAGCGTCGCCATAACCTCTACATCCGAACGTAATTGCTCCCTCGCGAGATCATCCACTGGCGTCTTACTCGGCGCAACAATCGTATCGTCCAGCCTCTCTTCTTCACTCTGCACACCCTTTTTATGCGGCAGTATCTTCTCTACCACCGGCGCCCGGATAAACACACATCTGTACGGTGGTGCCTCTTTACTCGTTTCGCTTGTGGAGGAGGAGAGGAACGGCAGGTCAAGATTCGCTTGGAAGCTCTCTGTCTGGCGGCCAAAATGATTCCTGTTCACGCGCACGTCTAACCCTCCGATAAGCTCCTGGCCGCCCTTCTTTGTGCGGTTCGCGGATTCAGCGAGGAGGATCAGGCCCGCGCATGTGCCCCAGACTGGGCGTCGCGATACTTTTACGAAGTCGCGGAGCGGTTCGAGCAGGCCGGAGCGTGCGGCTACGAGGGACATTGTGGTGCTCTCGCCGCCGGGGATGATGAGGCCGTCGCATTGTGAGAGCTCTTGGGGCGTTCTGACTTCGATGAGGCGCCATTGTAGGTCTTGAGGGGAGAGGTCTGCGGTCGCTTGGCGCAGCAGTTGGATGTGTTCGCTGAAGGCGCCTTGGAGCGCAAGGACGCCCACTGTGATGATGGTGGCTTCGGGCATGGTGACAGTCATGTTCGGCTAGTTCCGAACTCCAGAAACTCCCCCGGGAAACGATACAGTAGAAACCGCGAGAAAACAAATCTAGAGAGATTGATTACAGAGTCATGATTCGGAGGCCGAAACCGCGGGGATTAGAAAAGTTATGCTGGGGTTAAAGAAGCTTATCGATAACTAGCTTAGTTAGTCCTCGAGTGAGGGTCCGGACAAGCCGCTGTCAGATCATCATCGACCTGGAACCCCGCTGTTCGCCGTGAATAACCTTATATTACATGTACTTTGACACTTCCGACATCGTAGGCCGTTTCAAACAGCTCGGTATCCTGTGCCTGCTTAGAGTTGGCCTTTCGTCCCAAGGGCGATCACTCCAAGCCTACCAGTACCGGTACTGATGCTAGTCCTACGTCTCCACTTTCAGCCATAATGCCCGACGCGGAAGCGCAACACGGGTTCACGTGCTGGCTCCTCGACACACGTTCACTATGGCCTGGTCGGAAGATAGCGGAATCGGAAGCTGTTTGTCACATCTTGCACCGATCGCTACCAAACGAAGTAGCTAATAATGATAACAGGCCAGAGAAGCCCTCGAACTTATCAGCGATGAAGAGCGCGAAAACATCCTTCGGAAATATCACATCGCTGATGCACGTATGAGCCTAGCATCCGCATTATTGAAGAGATTATTCGTCCACGAAGCCCTCGGCATTCCCTGGAAAGACATCCGCTTTGGCAGGAAACGCGACCCCAAGCACGGGAAACCATGTGCCCTCATCGCCTCTCCGTTTACATCGCAATCAGATCTCCCTGCGCCCGTGGAATTCAACGTCTCCCACCAAGCCGGCTTAGTCGCGCTCGTGGGATGCAAAACGAGTGAACTCGATGTGGAGCTTGGCGTTGACATCGTATGCGTGAACGAGCGGAACGACACTCGGACCATTGACGAAGAGGGCTTTGATGGCTGGGTGGACATCTACGCAGGCATCTTTTCCCACGAGGAGATGTTCGACATGAAATACCACGCCAACGACTTCAAACTCCTCGACGGTACACTCGTAACACCGGAAATGCTGGGACGACACGATCGGTGTACGGTGAGAAACCAAAGCTTGACTATTATGCTGGACAATGGGGAAGAAACAACTTTTGACAGCGATTTATTGATTGACGCCAAGTTAAGGCGATTTTATACGTTTTGGTGCTACAAGGAGGCGTATATCAAGCTGGACGGTGAAGCGTTGTTGGCGAATTGGATACCTCAGCTCGAATTCAGACATGTTCGCGCGCCTCAACCGGGCACAGTCGCACGATGTAGCACGCACGGTACATGGGGCGAACGGGTGAGCGATGGAGAAGTTTGGTGGGCTGGGGGTGGCAATGGTCCACGAGATACGAACCATACTGGAGGTAGAGGTGGGAGCAGACGATTAGATGACACGAGGATAGAGATTCAAGCCTTCGAGGAGGATTTCATGATTGGTGTTGCGGCGAAGGAGAAGGGTGCAAGTAAGCTGCCTGAGGTGTTGACGAGCTTTAGAGGTTTGCATCTGGAGGAGGATGTTATGAGTGTCGCGAGGAATGCGTGAAACGTAGATTTGGGATGAAGCATTATTGGGTACCGTAAGAACTGATTAGCATTGGCGAGCAAAGCAAATAGATTTTCTGCTGAAATGTCGTGAAGATGATGATCGTGCCTTCTCAGTGTGAGTTTTGATGTTCACATAGCTCCTTCCTTTGTTCTCCCGCCTTTGTTCTTTGGCTGAACTTCACCTCATGTCGTCCTCACACCAACGCCCTTACATATATACCATCGCGAATTATCAGCCACACCCTCTCTTCTGCCAAAAGCGGACGCAGGGTGTGTGAGTGCTACTATAGCAAGAGCTTGGAGACTAAACTAGAGATTGAGACATGCCCAGTGCAGCAAAAAGGCCTCGCTGGACTATGCCAGCTGCTTCAAACACAGAAACATATCCGTACGCCAGAACGCGCAATACACAAGATACCTAGGTATGTGCTGCAATGCCCAAGAAATTTACTAACCATAAGCAGGGCCACATAATGCTTCCAAGGTTGTCCAATCGAGTAAAGCGCCAAAACTGATTTCAGACCATCAAGGGCCGTCCCGTTAGGGCATGCGAAGGATAGCGAATCGCGATCTCCATCACATCGCTTCATGCTCATCCTCTTGCGCATGAGTCGAGACCGAGGGTCTCTCCAAGTCTCTTTACAAATGCTTCGCTCGTTCCAATACAATGGGCGGCATTGATGCAGCCAGGGGCAGGTAAACAGCCTCCCAATCAGATGCAGGCCAACACGCCCCTCCAGAACAGTCCCACTGCATGTTCATGCACCGATATCGAAATACATCAACCGCTGCTCCAGGCTGACGGATATATTGCGGCGTCGTCAAGTGTGTTGTTCGCATCGGCGGCAGGCTGACTGTCTCTCCGTCGTTGTGTTACCGCTCTCGAAGATTCTGCGTTGTGATGTGCCCTCTCCTGGCGACTGCGGCAGCGTCTCCGACGGCGTCAGTAGCAGCGCACTTGGGGCGACAGAAGCGCGTCCGGGCATTATATCACGCCTGGGTCACACTATCACAAACAGAGTCGCGCGCGATGCGAGCTCTCATGGCCGTTACTGCGCCGAATCCTCCACGTTATCAATGTGCCTTCGATGGCAAGGTGGAGCAGTTGGGCGCTTACACAGTGCCTGGCCGGACTGCCGAGAACCTGCAGAGTCATCACACAGCTCCACAAATCAGGGCAATCGTCGGCATGGCCTTCACGGACGCTATTCGCTCCGGTCGTCTTAGGGCGTTCCCTCCCGCCCGTGAAGTCTTGCATGCGCGGAGCTCAGTGGACGATGGCCCTGGTCGAGCCAATATGCTAGCTTCATGCCTATTCGCTGCCTACTCAATGCTTCGAGAGCTGACATGCAATGGCTTGCCTTCCTGGCGGAGCCGTTTTGCTGCGCTCATTCGCTTGGATGTCCCCTTTGCGAGCACTTGCGATTAAACGGGATGGTCGCACGAGGCAGTCATGGTCAAGTCTCGCGGCCCCCATAAGTGCTGATGGCCCCCGCCACCGCATGCTGCCGGATCGCATCGACTACCATCAGATTGTGCACCCAGCGGTTGACGGGTCACTACGTTGTTTAAGAGAAGGACATACGCATCGCTAAGAACACTCGAACTGGTTTTGCCTGCCAACATGTTTCGTTTTACCGAGCTCATCTTCGTGGCCGCTAGTTGGTCGCTCGCCGCAGCACACACCGTTCTTGTATACCCACCGTGGAGAGGAGACAACATTCACACCAACGGAACGGTGTCGGACACCGATCCTGATATCATCCCAGGATCAATCGGAATCAACTACAACAAAACCGCAGACACATACGGATTTCCCTATGGAATGCAATGGATGTACCCATGTACGCATAGATAGACCCTTGAAACATCTACTCGCGTGAGGCGCAGCAGCTGACAGCGTTCACAGGCGGCGGCATGCCAACATCCACAAACCGCACAAAATGGCCACTAAAGGGCGGCGCGCTCTCGATCCAACCAGGATGGTTCCCCGGTCATTCGCTCGCCATGTTCTACATCAACATGGGCTACGGCAACGAGCCCTTGAACTACTCGCACTCCATGCTGCCCGTCTTCCAAATCACCGGGCCCTCGAACCTGCAGTACGAAGGATCCTTCTGCTTGCCTCAAGTACCCCTGCCAGCAAACTATACCCCGAATGTCGGGGACAATGCGACAATCCAGGTCATTGAGCTGGCGCAACACGGCGCTGCTCTATACAACGTAAGTAGTGTATAACTTGGCATCTCATCTACTACCCATCTGAGGAGAGGGGGAGCAATAGCTGACACAATGGATAACAGTGCGCCGATATCACCTTCGCCGAACCAGAAGACGTGCCTGATGTCAACTCGACGAACTGCTACAACTCGACGCAGGCGGGCCAAGAGATCGGCTTCCAGATCGTGTACACGACTACTTCGTCGCCGGCGCCGCATAATATGGTCGTCAACGGTTACGCCTCGATACTCGTGCCGTTGATGCTTGCCGCTGCGTCGTGGATAACATGGGTGTAATGGACCCCCTTCGTGACTTCGGTTCGCTCTGATTTTTAGGCACGGTGTTTGGCGTATAAGATATCCGGTCTCTCTTGAAGCGATGCATTTTCCTTCCCGCTTGGTTTGGGGACGTTGACTGATTAAACTACTACGGTCTGGATGAGATGGAAAGGAAAGGAGTGGATGATAGGCTCTCCTTGAACAGGAGCCATGGATATCATCACTCTTCTTCTTATCGAAAAAGGCTCCGTTATCACAGCTCCATTTGTACATTGGCTCGGCGCTGGGGTTCCTTTCTCTGTATGGTACCATTGATGTCTGTCTCCTCATGACTGTTTCCCAGGAAGCGCGAGAGACAGCTGCTGTTAATCGTTCTGTCATATGAAATTTAAAAGAACTTCAAGACGTGTCTTTGTGCAATTGTGTTTACGCGTATGTCCCCTTTCGAGACTGCTTTGCCGCAGTGCTAAGCTGGCTTCCAGATCGAAAAAAAGTCGTCATCAGCATATGTACCTGCCTGCCTAACAGTCACTAACGATTCTTTACCGCTTGAGCTAACGAGAGTCTTAGACTAAATCAGGGGCAATGAATGTCGCACAACCTTATGTGCTGTTGGTGCGCACCGCTGTTTCTCCATCCGTGTTACACAGATATGCATTGCGGCGTCATACATTAGCATGGAGTCGAAGCGCCTAGCCCAGGCGCGTTGTGTAAAGCATTGGTGAAATGAAGAGTGCAGTTACGCCAGTCACTCTTGACAAGGGACCAAGGATGGATGGCCGGTAGGTAGTGGGATTCATGCCTTAGAGGTGAATCCTCGAAGTGCATACTGGAAATTTCAGGCCAGTCATCGCAGCCACAAAAACACCCATTTTATGGTACTCTGCTGGCATCTGAATCTGCGAATCTAGACTGCACACACGGAGTAGATGTTGTCAGGAGTATGGACAATAGGTAGTAAGGTAGCCATCAGTAGTAGCATACACGTCTAGCGACACCACAGTAGGTCTACAAAAGCAATCACAGTGGATAAAACCAACTTGATACATGTGATGTATCGACAAAATGTGCAGAAAACAGAGGTGCAGACGAACAAACCATTTCGAGCATGAGCAATTCGTCGACTTCCGAATTCGGAACACCCATTCCGACGCCACGATAACCCCTGTCGAATTTTCAGCACCCAACGCCGCATCGTTGAGTTACGCGCCGTGACCTTTGCCCCTTCCCGCCCACCACCACAATTCACAGTTTTACGCGCCCATGCAAGCCGCACCTTAAATCGACGACTGTGTGACTGTGCTCCTTGAAGCCACATCAACAAACAGCCTTGCTTGTCGTGACTTCAGTCTAGACCATGCGCCTCAGATCGCTCTTGCACACAGACACTCTTGACGCAAGCGAGGAGCGGTGAAAATGGGCGGTCAGGGGAGAACCCGTGGGAGAGGGCGCGTAAAAAGGAAGGAGGTGGAGACTGAGGATGGGTGGACGGTTGTCACGCATGGGTTGTCGAACCTGTCAATTGGGAAAGACGGAGGGAAGTCTGGGTGTGGGAGTGAGAAGGTGGCTGGAGCGCTGCCAACGGATGTTGTGCAGGGGCTTACGGCAGAGAAGTTAATGGGCGACTTTAAGAAGTTGCAAGAGCGCTGGGAAGACACGTCTATGGCGAAGCAGATTGAAGAGATATTAAACATGAGGCATTGCAACATCGACTCCGCGGTCTGTATAGGTATTGGAAGTTTGAGTCGCGACTGGGCGCACAGGTGGAGGAGCTTGTGGCAACTTGTGTTGTTTGTCGATGTCGTTACGCGTTGCAAGAGCAAGACGAGACGAGAAGCAGGCGTCAAGACGTACGCGCAGGATCCTGCGTTCACACCCCTCGACGTGACTTTCCTAAAAGAGCTAGATATCGAAGTGACAGAGACCGGGATTGAAAATCACATGGTCGAAACGACATTCGTGTATAGCCCGTTCGTGGACTGGTACCTCCTGCTCCCTTTGTTTCTCAAAGGCAAAGATCCGCTTCTATACGTTGGGAATGAGGTTCTCGACGATTATACGCCATACGGGCAGAGCCAGGAGAAGAAGGCGAAACTGGAAGAGTGCAATAAGCTTGGGAAGGATTTCTTGGTGGTGAGGGATAGGGTCAAATTGAAAGAGTTTGACCTTCATGCTAATGCGCTGAACGGCATGGTTGCATATTGGAGGCGGGAAGAAGATCTAGAAGAAATGAAAGAGGATATGCGGGCGAAGAATGGGGAAGAGGAAGGAGCATGATCAAGACACATTGCGCTGTAACGATGAACGGGAGGCTGCTGACAGTGTGAAATACCACCTGTAACGATGGACGGGAGGCTGCTGACAGTGTCGGATACGACCCCCCCGTTGCAACACTTCTTCAACTTATCGAACGCAAAAAAGTGGAACCGAAAGCTGCCAAGTTACCCTGCAATCTCGACGCGGGATCTGCCCACGCCGAGCCGGCAAAACGGAAATGATTCGTGGCTCGTTCTCGAATACCACGAAATGACTATAGCCTTGTGATCGTCAGCGTAGCCGACAACACGGTTGCACCATGATCGGATCTAGTCACTTAAGGTCTAGACAGTATATTCTGATTACGATTTTATTTGCAAGGAAACAGTGGGGATATCTCTAATATTTTGTGGAAATGGAACGTAACGCTATGTTCGAGCTGGAAAGACATTGCTTGAACAGACAGGGTATAGACCGCTCAAAAGCCCGTGAAGAAACTACGACAAGAGAGGCATTGAGTAGGCGTTTGCCTTAAGCCTTGGTATGGATCTCGGTGCTTTGCAACTCGAATGAGTCTGGGTTTTCCGACTTCCAGAACTGCTTATCACCCCTCATTGCGCGCATGAACCATGGCTGGCTGCGAGGGTTGTCGGCTTGCACTGCGTAATTGTCAGTATCCTACACAATGGTCGCATGCGCAGGGCAAGGTGGGGGCAGAGAAACTTACAGCTCCAGTACTCCTTATTGTCATAATCAGGAGGGAGGACCTTGCCACGAGTGACAAAACCGATAGCCCACGTGGCGCCGTTGATAATAGCGTAACACATGATGCCGGCGATCAGGCCGTAAGCAATGGAGTATGAGAACGGCATAAACATGAGGGTGACGAAGGCGGGAATCGAGTCGCCGGGGTAGTTCCAGTTAATGGCTAGAACTCCACGCATCATCATGCAGCCCACGAGGATAAGCGCACCGCCAGTTGCCCAGGGTGGGATGGATGCGAAGATTGGAGCGAAGAAGAGCGAGACGAAGAAAAGTAGACCAGTCGTGATAGCAGTGAGACCAGTGCGACCTCCTTCTTGGATACCAGAACCAGACTCTACGAAGGCGGTGACAGGCGAAGAGCCGAAGAGAGAACCGATGGAGATGGAGATAGCGTCGGCAGAGTAAGCGAGGGTACTGCGTGGGAAGTCGCCCGTGGCAGGGTCGACAACGCCGGAGAAGCGAGCCATGGAGTATAGTGTACCCGTGGCATCGAGGATATCGACGTAAAGCATAGTAAAGACGGCGAGGGCAAACTGACCACCGATGGCCTTGTCGGCTAGGTTCCAGTCTTGAACAACCAGGGTCTTCTGAATCGGATGGAAGGTGACGACATTCTTGAAGAAGTCAAAGCGACTGTCTCCGACAGCTGTGCGAGGAAAGTAGGTGATCGCAGTGTCACGAGGCCAGGAGAAAATGGAAACAAGAGCAATGCCAACAATGATGGCACCGCGAATCTTGTAGGTCATGAGTAGTGCAGTCAAGACTCCACCGACTAGGAAGCCTAACCACATTGTGGGGGAGGTCGCCTTGTGCGAAAGACAAGCACCTGTGTCCGGATCGAGATATTGTTCAGGGCAACCACCAAGGTCGAGTGGAGTAGCTTTAGATCCCGTAATAGCACCGAGTCCAGCAGAATACGAGAGACCGATCAGCGTGAGGAAGAGGCCGATACCGGCACCACAGGCTACCTTGATGGACGCTGGAATAATGCGGGCAAGCCATTGGCGAACACCGAGGAGGGACAGACCCACGAAAATGAAACCCTCGACAAAGACTGCAGTCATAGCCACGCGGTAGTCGATCGGGCCTGTTCCATGGAATCCAACAATCTGGTAGGCAAGATAGGCATTCAGACCCATAGCAGGTGCGACAGCAACTGGAAGGTTGGCTGCGACGCCCATAAGAATGGAACCGAGACAAGAGATGGCGGCGGTAGCAGTGACGAAATCACGGTTGATATCGAGGAGGCAGAGGTTGTAGGCCTCATCAGTGCTGCAGGTAGGGTCGACGGTGTCCGTACATTTGCAAGTACCACCTGAGTCGGTGAGGACGGCGGCCTGAAAAGTTTCAGTCAGTTGTTGTCCATTCCATGAACATGAGATAAACACTTACGTTGACTGCGATAATATAGGCCATAGTGAAAAAGGTCGTCAGTCCGGCACGCATCTCGGTGGTGAACCTCGCACCCCGAATCTCATTGGGCTGGCGACGATTAGCATTGCACCGTCTAAAAGCGAAGAGTGACATACATGGCCGGAGTTCTCGAGATGGAAGTATCGGCCCACAGGCGAGTGCGACACCAGGTCGTTGAGCGCCGCCTTGTACCGCTCCATGAAGCCCATGATTGCAACTTGGAACAATTGATAGACCACGAAGTAAAAAGAAGGTTGCTTTACAATAGCAATCAAGAGCCGCAAGAAAAGAGCGCCTCTACTTTTGAACCATGAAAGCCACAGGGTCTAAAACTACCGGCAACGATTAAGGGGGCGGCGGGATGGTGCCGGAGGAATGACATTCCACTCCTGCAGCTTCGCTTGCAGAGTCGCTTGCAGTTGTTCCTACTTGAGGCAGGTCGTATGTACAGTAGGAGTCTGGCTCCTTCGTCTAACGTTTAGGATTGAGCCGCTAGCCCTACGCCTCCTCGGCGCATCTCTACCGTGGTGGCGCCATCCCAGCCCCGCCGCCGGTCGTAATAGTCGTATATCGGTAGTTCATTCTAATTTTGCAAGATCCGAGGTACCTAGGTACCTTGCGCACGGCAGATCAGAAACTTGAACAGGCTTCAAACTCCTTGCTTTCACACAGTTGTGCTTTACATTGTCTCCCGTAATAATAGAAGACAAAACGCCTTTTACAAGGGAAGAACCGTTGGGGTTGAAGGATTAGTACAGGGTATGGAATGGCCCTGTTCGCGAAACTTTCTCGAGACGTGACTAGAGCCTCGACTAGGAGTAGGGCCGTAGCCGACGCCAATCAGATGGTCTACCAGACGGCTCGCTAGCGTTGCATCGGTGGAGAAGCTGGATGGGGTTGGAGCCAAGCTTGGCCAATATACCTTATGCTCGGGTCAGGTACGGCTAGAAGCTGCGCGGAATCGGAGATCACAAGGAGTCAATACTTGTGATAAGAGAATTGCTCTATAGCTTCTCGGGGTCAGCCCAATGTCCGCGTCGTGCATGTTGTTGATCGATCCAAGACCTCCGCATCATCACCATCATTAACATTGTCAAGATGTTTCCAACCTTCGATGTCCCTCCCCAGCACGCGGAGACGGTGGGCGCTCGCAAAGCCAGGAAAGCAAAGGAAGACGGGACGACTAGACGGGCCTCTTCGGCCACGTCACACTCTTCTGGCAGCACGCGCTCCTCGACCAAACCAGTGGAAAAAAGCGGTTGGAGCTGGGGTTCCAAGAAGAAGAATAAAGAGATCCAGGAGATTTCGACTTTGCCTTCAGCGAGAAAATCCCAGCCCGTACAGGAGGAGCCTGCACCAGAGCCAGAACCAGAACCTTCGCCCGAGCCAGAGCCCTCGATTTCTCCATCACAGGACTGGACAGCGTCGCTAGCTTACCGCCATGAAGAAGCACAAAGACCACCAGCGCAACGCTTTCATACAGAGCCTCACTTCCCTCCACCTCCCCAGCAGTATTTCGCACCACCCCCGTCGAGATCGCTGCCATCCATCCCGCCAGCTGGCGCGCTCCCCCAGCGGCCATCCCCCGGACCCGATCTCGGATTGCGAGGTAAGTGCATTGACTTTGCGTTCGTCCATCGATCTACAACGTGGTAGAATTGCGCAAACTGCAAACTTTAGGAAGCGATCAGCGAAGATCAGCAGAAAATTCAGCAAAGATCAGCGAGGATCGGACTTCAGGGTTTGCAGTTGCGCGAGTCAGCCATCTTGGAAATAAATGGAGACAATAGCACCGAGGATAGGAGCTAACAACACCAAGCAGTACCCAACGATGCTGAACGTGCAAGGTCGCGTGTCTCGCATGCTTCGTCGGTCAGTCCATCGACGACGTCGTCGGACCGCACTGGCTTCACTGGGTCGTCCAGGAGTGTCTTCTCGAGCAACTCGGGTTACGCTTCATCAGGCTATGACAGTGTAAGTTCCGAGGAGAGGAACCGTATCGACGCTCGCTATGCCAGTAACATGCAGAGCAACATGCAAGGCAACTTGCAGAGCATGCAGAATCTGCAGCTCGAGCCCGTCGAGCGCAGTTCATCGCGGTCCGAGAGCAGTTTGAGTGATCGCAGTGCTCGGGCTCCTCAGGGGCCCTTTGCTCGTGCTCTGGCGAAGATGGAAAGCGCCGGCGCCCGCATCATTACCGCGCGCTTGAGCGAGGAGTGGGACGGCCTTGATGATGACGAAAGTTATCGCGAAGTCATGTTTGAAAAGCGTCTTTGGGCCTTGACGGCGTACCAGCGCCTTACGCAAAACAAACAACTTCAATCCCCTGCACATGAGATATTGAGTGGAAGTCGTCCAGCGGATCAGCGAAGGATCTTGCATCTCCATGGCTCGTTGGGTACGTTCAAGTCCCTTACTACCATGCATCTGTCTACTTTGCAATTGCTAACGAAAATAATAGCTGATGGATGGATGCTTGCAACTCGCTACCCAGCAGCGACCGTCTACACCACATCGTCGAATACCAGCTTCCACTCCCCGTCATCCCATCCTGCTCCCCTGAATCACCACTCCCTCTACGTCCCGTCCCTAGCCACAGCAATGCCCTTCCCAGACGGCTACTTCGACGCCATCGTCTCGCGCTCCGTATCCACGGTCCTCCGCAACGACGAATGGGCGCGCTCCTTCTTCGACTGCCGACGCGTCCTCAAGCCCGGCGGCCAAATCGAGATCCTCTCCGTGGACGCGCACCTAAATGGCGAAGGCCCCCGCCTCGCCTCCTGGGTAGACGAGAACATAGTCTGCAAGCTAGAAGCGCACGGCCTGAGCAAGCTCCCCTCGGACACGATCCTCGACACGCTTGAGATCGTCGGCCTGGAGAATATTCGGCGCGCCAGAGTTGCGCTCCCCGCCGCCCTGAGTGCGCTGAAAACTAGCGTACGGCCTAATGCAGACATGGTCGATGCTAGTCGCATGATGGCGTTCCTCGGCCGCCACTTCTACCAGGACCTGTATGGCAAGATGATGCAGGGTGCGCCGCAGGGTGAGGAGTGGTTTTGGGCGCGCAGGGATGTTCGCGATGAGTGCGAGCGCGCGCAGACCAAGATGGTGCTCACGATTGCGTGCGCACAGAAGCCTATGGCCACTCCTCATGGCGAGAGTTACCTCGACATCTAGTCGGAGTTGACCAGCCTGTGGGGCTGACCATTAAAGACATCTCTTTCGTTGTCCTTGGTTAATTCCCTTCTACAACGCATGTATGCGTTACCAGTTTCTTTGAGATACCCTTTCGATTTGCGTTTTAGAAGACCTCACTTAGGCTCTACTTGTTCGGTCCCAATTCTTGCTTTAATCTCCTTTGTCCAGTAGTAGCAGGCTCAAGTGCTAGAAGTGTTACGTCTTGTCATGTTCCTAAAATTTCATATGAGCAGGGCCCCAAAATGGTCATTGCATTGTAAGACAGTGTCATAGTAGTTAGAACTGAGAAGATAAGATTCTATTGGTCGTTTATGGGAAATTCCGGTCGCTAAATGGTATGAATCATGTCGCGATGCAAACGCGTGAACGCTAGACGTATTTGTTGCTTCTAGAGCCTCCACCAATACCTACTGCCAATTTTACCAAAGCTTCAACGTATGCAACTGCATCATCTTGCTAGTGCCTGATAGGCCCCGGTACATCCCCGCCAGGTAGCTCCGTAACGGGTCTTTGAGCACCCAACTCAGCGGGGCCGGGCTGCTCTACATTCGCTATAGGAGGCTGATGTGCGTACCTCTCCTTTTGACTCTGAGCCATGGGGTTGTATGCATAATTGCCCGCCGGCGCTCCATATCCAGGTCCATGTGTGTTTAAGTTTCCATAGCCGTTCTCTCCCTGTGCCACGGCCATCTGCTTGCTTTTGTTCTTGTTCTTTCGCTTCCGTAGGAAATATAGGATGACGCCGAGTACAAGTGCAACACCGGCTAGAGCTATTCCGACTATTCCGCCCGTGGAGAGGCCGCTACTGGGAGTCGGGGATGGAGACGGCGAGGCAGAAGGACTAGTTGACGAAGTAGCGGAGAGGGTGATTGGCGTTGTGGTGTAAATCTCTTGATTGTCTGGGAAATCGTAGACCCTGCCTGGTTTTTGCTTGCATAGGTCTTGGACGGTTTCCAGAACTGCATTACTGTCAGAATACCGCTGGTTAACGATTACAAGTGGACTCACTGTTTCCTAGGATACTCAGTCCATCCTGCTTACGTAGACAGCTAAGACAGGTATCCGCATCCGCAGTAAAGTTGCCGTCATAGTCGCAGAAGCTATAGCTAGCAGGATCCTTTTTTATGGTGTAGTCCGCGGAGGTGTAAATCGCGTCGCAGTCATTTTTGCATTGCTTGTATATTGATGACCCAGTGATATTTTTATCCTTCTCGTTATCAAACCTGCCAAAGAGGCACCAGTCGACTGTGCCACGGTTGTTGAACAAGAACCACTCCACATCTCTCTCGTCTGAAGCAGTATCAATGTATTCGCTACTCTTCAGACAATTATTGCAATCTTTGAATTTCTGTCCAACCTGCGTGCTGTTGTCGCCCATGTATTCCCAGTCGTGGCACGCAAGGTTGTAATTGAAGGTCTTCGAACTATCAACATCAGAAACATTGCCGTTTGGGTTGTCGAGGCATTTTGGCGCACACGGGGAGTCTGGTGAGACTTCGAGGGCGGAGCTGCGACTGAGTGCTACTAGCAGAAGAAGAAAGCCTGATGTCGTTGGCCGTGACCGTGAGCGGACCATGTCTGGTTTATTGATATGTACCGAATCGTATTTGTGAGGCTGGACTCGATATGTATGCGTTGAAGACGGGGGGTTTTGTAACTTCCGTCACGTAGAAGGTGTGGGCACTGAGTTTGTTCTCTCCGCAAGCATGGCCCCATACCCTGTGTCAACCTAAGGCGTCCCAGCTTATGACCAAAATCATCATAAAATCCATCGTGCAAGTTTCATGAGTAACGATTCTACGAAGAAGGTCGTGCGACAAATAGTAGACAACTCTCAGCCTCGCACCTAAGCCCTTCTTAGATATGACATAGTCGCGCCTTACCGAAAATATAAGACTTTGTGTAAGCGAGCGAATCAGGTAGCGCTATGCAGCCTATTTTGAGCCTGGAGATTGGAGGAGTTTTGATCGTCAGGAAAAAAGTGGCAGTGTCAAGTCTTGGCTTCGCGGGATGCGCGGGATGCGCGGTTCTCAAACGGTTCTTGGAAGTGCCTAATGTGTAGGCAGCCCTTTGAGCGGAGCTTTGAGATGCAGGCTTCAACGACAAGGCCAGAGGTGTCAGGTGTGAAGCTTAACAGATATATGCTTTGTGATTCAGTGTCAATGAGCCATCTCCTGGACGATCATGGGCGCTTTTTGAGAAGGAGGTGCATTATCTGCTCAGAGGAATGAGTGCATCTCAGAATGAGGCTCATTTCTCTGCGTCAAAAGATGCGTGCTTCCGCCTTGATTGTTTCTTGGACCCGGAAAGTGTAGATCTGAAGCCATATTAATTCTGTTCCAATTCTTCTCGCTGGTTGTATATTCACCTCTGAACTAGGTCGTCCTGATTTTCATGCGGATGCATGTCCATGATGTGCTTCTTGAAGCTGCTGAGCTGCGGCCAGATCTTGTTTCTGCTCGTGCAGCCTTCCATTGTACACTGGTAGTGAGTCCACGTCATGCCTCCTGTTCTGTGGACGTTCTGCATATGCCGCTCAAGGTCGTCTGCGGTCGCAAAACCCAAGTCAGATCGGCGGCATCCCACTACGTTGCACGTGAATAATCTCGTATGCTTAAGCATATGCTTCCTTCAAAGTGTCAGCGTGACTAACGACAAATAGAGTAGGGTACAGACTGCAATCGGTCTTGCGATGTGAACATATCCCGACAATTTGCATAAAGGCACGGCAAGTTTTGGCCTAAGTCCACAGTCGGAGTGCGATTGCGGTCGCCGGCTAATGCCATAGCATAGGTTTTGGGGCTACTCTCTACTTGATTGTTCGCCTGATTGTTCACCTGGTTCAATTGACCGTTCAATGGACTACTTTGCGCGCGGAAATCAATGACTGGAACGGCGACCAAATTTCGACTAAGCTTTGGGCTCTCTACCGAAGATGTGGGTTCAGGTACTTGTGGCAGGGTTTGCACGCTTTGTATGACTGTCGCTGATCTTCTCAAGGGAATGTTGACGGGAGTTGGGGGAGAGAAAGTGGGATTTGCTCCGCTTGTCGCTACTAGACCAGGGGATAGAATCGGAAATTGATCGCGCGCGACGTTGCTGTAAGGACTATGTGGAGACCCATTACTAGGAGGTGGGATGGGCCCTCCATTGGCTGGAATAGGTGTCCATGACCCAGTACGATTATAGCTTTCAATATGCTGACTGTTTTGCATCTGGTCCAAGACCATGCTGCCCGAGACCATCGCATCTGCGGCAATCCAACGCGTTGTAAAGTTTGTTCGCTCCAAATTGTAGTACTCCTGTAATGGCTGTGGTGGGAACTCGGTGACGTTCACGGAAGGTAAGTTTTGCCTGCATTGTGGGCAGAAGTGGCCTCGATAGTGCTTCCACAGTTCCCTGGCTATGCGGTTGGCCGACGGGCGTTGCTCAGGAGAAGAGTCTATCATTTGGCACGTCAAAGCACTGACTGGCTTGTAATCATGGTTCACCGGACCAATACTGCCTTGAACCGTGGCTTTGACTTCTTCAATGCGTTCATGGTACGGTACTGGAGTCTCCGGTATTTCACAGAATCCGAGAGTCGCAAAAATCTCAAAGAAGACGCATCCAAGCGAGAATATGTCCGATTTTGCATTCCTTGGCTCCCATTCTTGGACTTCTGGAGCACAGTACTTCCTAGTCAAAGTATGTGGTCGCCCTGTTGTTGTGCTCCCAGTAGCTGTGCTGTGGTCCAAAGAATACCCGAAGTCGGTGTATATAACGGAGTTCTGGTGGACGAGGATATTGCGAGGCTTGATGTCTTTGTGCCTGACATGTTGCGTGTGCATGAAGAGCAATCCGCTAGCGAGACATCCAAAAGCCGAGATCAATGTGTGCATGCCGGATTCTGTGCACCCTCCATCTCGAAAGTCTTGAAGAAAAGACTCCAGATCGCCTTGACTCGCAACCGGACTCAAAATTAAGCCAGTCTCTCGCCGCGAGATGTATGTAGCGAAAACACGGACAATGTGATGATGACGTGCCAGGCGTCTGATGATCTTGATTTCGTTAGAGAAGATACGTCTCCTCTCACTCTTGGAGCCGTTGATTCGAAAGACCTTTCGAGCGTAGACTAGGCCTGTCCACTGGTCCACAACCTCTTCCACAGTCGCACTATGACCATGGCCCAAGTTCTTCACAAGTCTATATGGTAGCTCCTCGTTATCATCCAGGAAGTAATCTTTCCCTTCTTCGATGAATAGCATCTGCGGAGGGCCGCCATTGGAGTTCATCGTAGGACATGGAGCGAAGGGGTAAAGCGGTGGAAAACGTCAGGGATTGATCTTGTCGACACATTCGGTCTACCTATCGTCGCAGGACGTTAGCTACGTGCTTTCAACCAAACCTCAGACTTACCTGAACATTTCCCTTCCAATGTGTGTAGGCAGCTACCCTCGATCACCGAGTTCGCGAGGTTTGAGTCCAGGATAGCTTCCCCGCGATTCGAGGCTGGAGTAGGCAGACGGCGGTGTAAGAGTCTACCAAGAAGCTAGACGCAAGTCTCGCGTGTATCTCCAGCTACAAATGTATGCTCTACAGCTTCGTTCGAGGAGGAAGGAAACCCATGAGCTCTGCAGTGTTGATCGAGTGACTGTGCAAGGCTCAGGTTCACCAGGCTCGCATCTCGCGAACCAATGGTGGAGGCTGAGACCTGCAGGCGCATACGATTTCGATTGGTCCAATCGTCGGCCTCATGGCGAAGCGCCGGCTCCCATCTTCGAGAAGGTTCGCCCAGAGAGCTCTGGAAGAACGTGTCGAATTCGTAGCTCATGCTGTGGGATCAAATATCGTTTAGGCTCGTATGGACTACTATGCTTCCTTTTCATTAATGACAGGCGGTTAATGAGGAATCAAAACCTGAGACAATGAAGCCTCGGTATGCAATCTTGCTAGGTTTCGATCATGTATAGATGAAAGCCGTTTTCTGAACAACTCTTGGAATCGATGTCGTGTACGTTCTCACGAAGATGAAGACGTGGAAGTTGCTGTAGCTTCGTTGGCATGGGGCAATGGGCTTAGTAAGCCCACTCTACTTGGACCACGCAGGCCAAAGCTTCCCACCGCAATGCACGTGATGGATAGTGATAGATCCGCCATTTAAATCTCGTATGTTACGCCCGATGGACCATACTATGTAGCCTTGTGGCCTGAATTGATGAGAGTTTTCAATGGAGACTCCTATCGACTCAACGTGAATGGCCAAACTATGGGAAACAGCTGACACAAAACCAAACATTGTCTCTATGTTAATAAGTAATTCGAAATCGACCTCTCAAATGTTCTAAATGTTCTTTGTAGGATGTATACCGGCAATGTAATTCCTTGATCCGTCGGGCGTAACTTACGTCATCGTTATGCCTGCAGACTATAACAACAACTTTACCCTTGTGTAAGGTTTGAAAGGATACCTACTCTCCTCTGACTTTCTAAGCAGCCCACCACACACGCTGATCAACATTCTAACTGCTTCAACCAACAATTCACCCAAAATGTCGTCATCCAGCCTCAATTACCCTCTCCTTAGCATTCCAGCATACTACATCTTTTCCCTGGTCCCTCACATGTACGCCAGCGGCATTCTCTCCGCGAACGGCTACAAGGTCAACAACGCGAACCCAAAAGCCTCTCTATCGCCGTCCGCGGTGAAAGGCAAGGTCCCTGATGCAGTGTACGTTGCATACAAGAGCATATCTTATGTATCGAGACCCACCGTAACTAACTACCAGAATAGATTTAAGAAATACCAGCGCGCTGAGAACGCACAAAACAACAACATCGAGCAATTTCCCATTTTCGCTGCCGCAATCCTAGCCAGTATCGTCGCTGAGAGATCGACTGTGACTGGCTTGGGACGTGAGATAGCGAACGGTGATGCAACGGGTTTGACCACCTTTGTGAGCGCTTGGTTTACCGTGAGGGCTGCGTACAACATTGCGTATGTGCAGATTGATGATCACTCCAAGAGCTTCATCAGGAGCTGTTTGTGGGCAACTGGCACTGGGTTGGCAGTGTACCAGATCTACAAGGCTGCGGCACTCCTAGGATAAATAGCCGACATCGTGAAGGAGTGACGGGGCCTGCAGCTTGCACGCTTGGTACGAAGTGTAAGGAGGCTAGCGAGTTAGTACATCTATCGATAAGCCACAACATTGCAATGTGTGAACCTACTTCTGAAGAATACCTCTCGAAATATCCTGAAGTCCGTCGCGTCGAAGTCGAATATGTAAACGAAGCCACACAGAATCGCGCTTTGGATAGTTCTAAACTGCGGTGCTAATGACTTCAAACTGCGAACTACAACGCGACCGGCTACAATTCTTCGAAGCGACTACTCATGCAGGCCGCTTGCTACGACGTCATAACCGAGCTGCGCACACGAGCACCGACTCCTCCCAGCCCGGTATGGTGACATTCGTAGTGATAACCGGTCGCACATCTGCGCCATTGAATCCAGTAGATTCATCTACTGTCCATCAATGTGTGGGTACCTCTCGGCCTTGGTGTCGGTGGTATTCACGAAATAGCTGCACAAATCTCCCGTAGATAAGCCTACGCTTTTGATCTCCACTTCTGAGCACTTCTGTCCTCATTCCTTCGTTTCTTGCGAGTCTGTTGTTCATTTTTACAGGTCAAGGGTCAATACAGGAGAACTATGCGAAGTTCAATCATCACATCAGCCTTATGGCTCGCTTCCGCCCACCACCTCACCTCCGCAACACCCAGCTATGGCGCTCCAACCGTGCAATTCAAACATTGGCCTGCCGATGCCGCCGCCGCCCTCAGCGCAATGATCATCAAAAATGCCAACCAAAGCAACTATGCAGTCTTCGACATGGACCAAACAAGCTACCGCTACGACCTCGAAGAATCGCTTCTCCCGTTTCTAGAAAACCAAGGCATTCTTACGCGCGATAATCTAGACCCAAGTCTCAAACTAATAGACTTCAAAGACACGGCAAACTTCACGGAAACACTATATAGCTACTACAACCGCATCTGTGAAGTAGATGACCTTGTCTGCTACCCCTGGATCGCCCAAGTCTGGTCCGGCTTCACACTGCGCGAACTAAAAGGCTACGTCGACGACCTCCTAGCCCACGAATCGACCGTCCCAACCCAATACTGGGACGGCGAAAACATCACTCAAAGCAACGTCAATCCACCGAAAGTCTACCCAGGCCAAGTCGAACTCTACAACGCGCTCATGTCCAACGGCATCGCCGTGTACGTAGTCAGCGCCGCGCACGAAGAGCTCGTGCGCTTCGTAGCCAGCGACCCCAAATACGGATACAACGTGCCCCCACAAAACGTCATTGGCGTGACTACAATGCTGAAGAACGCGTCGTCCGGCGCGCTTACCAATGCGCGCAAGCAAATCATCGAAGGCACGTACGACGAGGCGGCTAATCTGGATCTAATCGTTACGACTTACCTGTGGACGCCGGCGACGTGGTTCGCGGGCAAGTGGGCCGCTATCCTGACGTATATTGATCAGTGGAAGCGGCCGGTGCTGGCGGCGGGAGATACGCCGGGAAGCGATTCGTATATGCTATTTCATGGCGTGGATACTAGGAAGGGCGGGGTGCATTTGTGGGTTAATCGCAAGGAGGAGTATCTTGATGTGATTAAGGCAGAGATCAAAACAAATGTTGAAGGACAGAAGGAGAATGGGAGGGAGATTACTGCAGACAAGAATTGGGTTTTTGTGAGGCCGGCGGACATTTCGTGAGCTTTGGATTTAGGGACGAGAAGCGAGGGGAATACACCTGATAGGAGGTACCAGGAAACAACCCCTAGTTACAACCCTGGGTTTACCACGACGAGGTCGAAGTAGAAACTATAAACTCGATTATCCTCCTGATTTCTACATCTGCGCTGTTGTGTGGAAACATTAGCCGCAGCGTCGACTGAAAAACTTCTGGCACCACGGGAGCTGACTAAGCACTCGTGTCTCACCTGCATCCACAACTCTTCCCAGTCTGTATCGCTCCCACATCACCCATCGCGACAACAACACCATTACTGCTACCTCTCTCTCCACACCTAGTAAGTCACTCCTTCCCTCCTCCCCATCCTCCTTCCCCCTTCCCAGCCACATGATGACCAAACTTACACTTGAACCGAGCGTCTCACATCCAACCCTTCCGCGCCATCTCTCATCTTGTGGTTTACATCGATTAACCCGGGTGAGAGGTACGTTTGTTGCGGCTGATTTGAGACTGCGATGCGCGATTCCAAGATAGCTCTGATGGTTTTGATGTCTACTTTTGCGAAATCTAAAAGTGCAAGTTCCTAGGCCAACGCTGATGGAACTTTAGGACGTATAGAGATGTATCGCTTGTGTTTTGCGTTGTGATAAGGGTGGTTGTAGGACGAATAGAGTGAAGAGGATAAGGGTGTCACCAGCGGGCGGTGTGGTGACGTAGAGTTAGTTGTGCGCTGTGTGCATGGTGGGACGGGCGGGCACAGAGCCGTGGTAGCACGGTATGCTAGGTGGCTCTTTGTACCATGGGAGGTGTTATCTTGTATACATGATTAACAAACCATAAATGAATTGGTGAAACTGGATATCGATTGTAATGTGATGTATTCGAGCTCTCTTTACATTATTGTATGTCTTTTATACATAATATGGTATGGTGTGGTATCTTTTCCTGGCAAACCCCCTAGGCGCCGCACCCAAACGCCAAAGCAATGCCTTACGTATACACATGATGCAATATAATTGCCGTCCAACAGTCGTCTATTACTCGGGTATATCCGTGATCAAGTTCTCTAATATCACAGGCGAAACATCGCTATCGTCCTTCTTCTCTTGTCCTTGTGTCTCCGCCTCCTCATCCTCCTCCTCGTCCCGTAGTTCGGCGTTCTGTGGTGGCTCTTCGACCTTCTTCTCCGGCTCTTTAAACCACATAGTCTCCTGCTGACTCAGTATGCTCTTCTGCAGCACCTCGCTAAGTGCCTGCATAACACTCGCAGCGCCCGCGTGCTTCACCTGGGACTTGCCCAGCGTATGATGCCGGACGAAGTTTCCGTTGCAATCGGTAATACCCGGATTGCCGCCTTCGACGTCCTCCTTGAAGCCTGGCCAGCCCACTGCATCATCACACGGTATGCTGACAATTGTCTCAGGTGTACTGTTGAAGTCGTAGCGGATGTACTCGGAGAAAGCGCGTTGCTCGTGGCTCCATTCATATGCCCAACGCGAGCAGCCCTCGTAGCGTTCTTCTTTCGGGCAGTCGCGCCACGCTTCAAGCAGTTCCAGTGTCGTGTTGGAATTTTGCGCTACGACAAAGCCTGTGTTGAGAACGAGCAGCCCTTTGTCATCTGTACTGATAGATTTATTGTTTCGGAATTCTTCGGTATCCCAGGGTAAAGCCATGGATGTGTGGTTCTTGATACCCCAGCGGTTGAACATCCATTCGAGCGGGACGTCGAGATTTGAGACGGTCACGTCTGCGTCCATGGCGATTACAAACTGATAATCGGGCACCAGCTCGCGGAAGACGTGTGGCATAATCCATGTGTCGTGGAGGTCAGTCAAGTGTCGTGCTTGGTAAAATTTGTAATCATATCCGTGGACAAGGGCATAAAAGTAGTGGTTGAGTATAGCGCTAGACACGAGGCCGCCTCCATGCATGTCCAGATGCTCCCAATCTAATTTGTCGGGGTTGAGAATTTGATTCTCACCAGTGGGAATGCGCGTGTCAATGTCGACGATGAGGACCCTCTTGCCCAATGGCTCCGTCCATACTGTTTCTTCTCCCCCCTTGAAGTAATTACCCGCGGCATCGATGTAGCCTGGACTGGTTGGATCGTGCTTGATCGATTCGAAGAGTGTTGTGATGGTGTCGCGTATTGTTGGTTTCGAGGATCTATCGTGTAATTAGATGGGAAGCATTGCAATGGTCAAGTGAAGTTTGCATACCTATAAGGCTGCCTCACGACTGGCTCGTAAGCGATCGGTTCATCTGACCGGAACAGATAAAAAGAACATGACGCTACGACAAGGAAGACGGCAACGACCGCAATGTAATAACGCTGCGCGGCCAGCATTTTTTGAACGAGTGACTGCGCGAAGTACAGGAAAAGACAACAGCCCACGAACAACGAGGAGACGCGAGAAATGACACCGAGAGCGGGCTGAGATGAGCGTGCGCCATGGCGACACTACTCTTTGTATTTGAGGATAGGATGGGCGCCGGGCTTACTACAGGGGTGCAAAAGCTTACCTCAAGTGCTGTTCTTGTCTAAGTGCGCTCTGCCGCTGCGCTGAGGCGTCGTCACTGCAGATCTGTTAGACCCGAGATGGCGTCAACTGCACGTCTGGTTGGGCCGGACCTTTCGTGGAGCACTAAGGGGGGGCCTGCAAAGACATGTGTCTGCGGCCCGTCTTTTGATTCATCCATCGTCACCAAAATATCACTGCCTCCAATGTCCAAGCTCTTGTCTTTTACCATGCATGTGCAACAGTGGCCTGGCCGCTGGAAACGCAAGGGATACAGTCATTGAGCTCCACCTGTTCCAATACAGTGGCTAGCTGAGCGAGGATTGGAGGCGTCACAGTCCGCCGATTCTGGCCAGGGCTGAAAAAAAAGCGCCTCTCCCTTGCGATGGAGTGGGGGCTTGGCGGCGCTGGAAGTGATTCCGGCCGAAAATGGGATGGCGGACTGCTAGATCGCGTTTAGGGTCAGCGATAACGAGGCCCTCCGCGTTGGACACCCACCGGCATGCTCCGTCCAGGTGTGACAGTGGCGATTTGGATTGGCTGAAGTCGCCCGTGGAGGTTTGAGGTTGTTCAGGAGAGCGAAGTCAAGCGAGGAAACCGTCCGCTTTGGATCTGCAGCAGTGCATCCTTGCAATCGATAAGTAATTGCTACTGGTGACTGACGTAGTACAATCCTTGGTCATCAATGAACATTCTCCAAGCGTGTCTGGGCAATACCTATCGTGAAATGGCCATCTTCACTACCACCGGTGGTGGACACATGCACCGATACCTGCACAGCTAACTACTGTCAGCATGCCCCCTACCTCCCAGCGTTATCATCATGGATGGGTCAGGGGTTTACCGATCGGGCGTAATGGAGATCTCCCGGTCGCTTACCGCCCGACATCAAACCCGGTCACTGGCACTTGTATGCATTGACGCGGCAAGTCTTAATTTATCTGCGACGTGACCAACAATCCTTCCGTATCGTGGCTATTAGCTCACATCAGTGTTACGAAAGGGCTGACGTACAGTGCAACCAACATCAACTAATTATCACCCCGCTTCAAGGAACGCAATAGAAGTATGTGTAGACCGCATCGTCTCAAGGTCGTCGTGATGACGCGTCGACAGAAGTTAGGTGGCCTTACAAACAGCAGGGGACGTTTTTTAGAGTCCGACTGTTGCAACTCAAGGTGTATAAGGTTGCCTTTCAATTCCTTCCCGTTATCCACTGATTGATCGCATCCTGCTATGTACTGATGGTAAGGGCGATACTTTTATGTGGCGATGTTGAACAACGAATGCGAATCCTTACAATACTTCCAAGCCTGACCAAGGCTTGAACCTACATTCATATTTCGGGCAATTATTCATTCAAACAAGCACACATTCCCATCACTATTCCTCCTCGTCGCTATCACCTGCTTCACCCGCTTCCTCAACACTACGCTCATATTCGATCTCCAAATCCTGAAACAAGAAATCCGCATACGCCTCCTCGATCTGCGACAGCAACTCCCCAGCACCCGTTCGCTCCTGAGGATTCATCACCAGCGCCATCATCATGCACTGATTAAGCGCATCTGAATACTTCGGACTTGGTCTATCCTTTCGAAGCCGCTCCACACGCTCATCAGGCCCATCCAAACGGGCATCAACGGGAAGCGGCGCCTTTGTGTCGAGGTTGATTGGCACGACTCTTCGCAGTGTCTTCGCTCCCCAGTAGTTCGTCTTGAATACTTTAGGCCAATGGTCCGGATACGGCGCGCCGATATTCTCTGCTAACCACTTCTTCTCCGCCATCTTGGGGCTTACGACCGGGCCAAAGCCATGCGCCAGCTCGTGCAGGATAGCAGCTATGCCCCACACGTCACTTGCAGGTGATAGCTTCTTCGTCTCCCAGGTGACTTCTGGTGGCCAATTGTGCGTGGTGCCGATTTGTCCTGAGGGATTGGGATGCGCTGGGTCGTAGTATGCTGCCATGCCAAAGTCACCGAGCTTCAAGTCGATGCCTGACCAGTCGTCCTTGCTGCCTAGGCTCTTCACCAGGACATTCTCCATTTTCATGTCCCCGTGTACAACTGGTCTCCAGTTGTAGCGGCCGAGCGGGTTCTGCGTATCAATGCCCTCGTGTAGGAATGCGAGCGCCGATGCCAGCTGGTCGTACATCGACCACATGAAGCTTTCTGTGAAGATGCCAAAGTTACGCTTCATCATGCGGCCTCGGATGTCGAAGAGATCACCTCCTGGACAGTAATCGAGCAACAAAGACAACTTGTCGGGTGCTGGCTGTTGGGTATAATATCCAAGGCATTGGATGATACAGTTGTGTGGTGTTAGATCTCGTAAGATCTGGACTTCGTTCGGCACTGACTTCTTGTCGTACTTGACGACTTTCACTGCTAGGACTATACCTGTTGATTCATGAGTCCATTTCTCAACAGTGCCCTCGCCGCCCCCCTGTAGCCGGCGATTGTATTTGTGTTTTGCAGGGAAGTCGTCTGCTGGGCTTGAGGACGCCTCTGGTATTGATGAGACATTGTGTTTTCGGTGGAAGCTGAAGTGAAATGGCATTTTGTTGATGTTGCAAGAGTTGAGCGACTCTGCAATGCGTTGGACGTTGAACACATGAAGAAAGGTAGGAGAGAGGAGGCAGAGCATTGACTTGTGTGCAAAAGCTCACCGTAAAGGGCAGTCGGCGCTCACTTGCTGCGTTGCCTTCGTGCAGAACCAGTGAGTCAGTGCTTTCAAAGCTTAAGGAATTCACTTGCGAAGCCAATAGATTCGTCCAAACACTTGACTTCGCAAATCTTTTGCGTTGCTTCAGTTGCCGATGACAATAAAAATGGTACCGTTGAAGACCTCCGGGAATTCTAGACTATAAACAGTTACTATGGGCGACATAGCGCATGACCGAAGTATTCCTGATAGCCCTGAGGGTGCCCATGTCTCCAACAAACCAGACTATACGGCTACCAACTCGCGACAAGAAGGCCCACTCCACAACGAATGTCCTTCTGCCGCTGGGTAGGACAGTTGAATAAATCAACGATCAGCGCTGAGAAGCAGATATCGTTGCCTTGAGCGGCAATTTGTAAATCTCTTCTTATGCCCGCATCCCAGAGTCGTCTCGCCATGCTCAACCACACATTTCCAGTCTTTGTAGCTGTAACAAGCTTACATATCACATCACTGTGGAGTAGATCATTATGGTGATTTCCTTAGTAACTGCGGAATAGACCTGGACAAGCTAGCATCTTCGCTCCAGGATCCTACACCTCCTCCACCATCTTGTTTCTCAGAAAGTCTAGCCACTGGACATTGACACTTGGGGACACAAATTTGGGGGAAAGCCGCGCGTGCTGAACGACGAGATCAAAGAGTAGTGGTCGTCAGTCGCCATCGTTGGAGTTGATGGCGACGTGGAGGAGAGAGAAGAAGATGGAGGAGGAGAGGAAAGCCTGTAGGCTTTAGAGAGGCTTGAAACGACGACAGGCGTTAACCACAAATAAATTGTGGTTTGTCGAGGTGTGTTATGGTGTGGAAGCTGGCGAGAGCTTTACAAGGTTCTAGGACCGGACATCAACGCGGCTCGTCTGTGCAAACCAGGCAAAACTATGCACGGCGCCATTTTAACTGAGCCTGGAAAGGGATTCGTGCTATACCTACAGTCCTACATTTGAACGCCTCAGACATTAGTAAAGCTAATACCAGTGGAAGACATCAGCAAGAAGCTCTATGGACTGATGAGCTTCAACGACAACGAATTACCACGGAAAGCAGATGACGGCACCTACCATGATCGGAGCCCAGAGCGAGTCAAGTTCTTAACAGCCCGCATGCAAGCAGTCGCAATAGTGGCGCGCAGTGTGCTGCTATCTGACCTCTGAGTCAAGAGATCAGTACCTATCCGGTTCAATCGCGCTTACGCAAGACCTTCCTACATACCGCTAGATGCACCTTATACTATCAACACCGCATATCCAGAACACTTTGGCCTCTGGATTCAGTTACAGGATGGGAAGTCAATGCTCGTCCCAGTCGCCATAAACCTACTGGGCTCCCGCCCGTATCCCTTCGAAGAACATCGTGTGCATGAGGGTACTCGCGAAGCAGGAAAGCTGTACTGGCAATGGGATGCATATACAGAGCCCGAGCTGCAAGAGTTATTCTTGAACATGCCCCTTCTTAACATATCTGATGCGGTGTTAATTATTCCACCTATCGTCTACGACAGACCAAGCGCCGCTAAAGACTCGAATGCAAATGCATTCCTCCCTCGAGCATACACAAGAACATGGTTAATCAACCCTGCCCTCCAACCAGATGATCTCGTCGCGCCTTACTACAATGGACCATCGACCGGTTTGAAGGATAGCATACGTTGGCCAGTTAAGGGGTGTGAGCGGGTAACGAACACCAAATCCTTTGTCGAATTTCTTGTGCAGCGGGCTTGCTTTGTCCATTGGAACCAGGAACCAAATGCTGTCTTCGCCATGAGCAAGACTGATTCCTTCGCAACGGTACCTACACCACTCGTCCCTACCATGGCTTCTGACCGAATCGTGGATGACGAGGACTCATGCAGCGTGTACTATGACTGCATTCAACCAGTGGAAGAGAATAGTGAGACTGGATTATGTCCTGCGCACCTGCAACGCCCATCAAAGAAAGAACCACCCCTAGCGGCTCCTTCCCCGCTACTACAACAACGTCTAATCTCAACAGCGGAAGCACTTTGTATCCACCAAGACTAATCAACAAGTCAAAGAGATAGCCCGAAAAGGTGATTGTGTAGACACACAGAAGGAAGTTCATGGCCTTGTACTACCGTTCAGAGTCGCAGCACGCAGTCTACAAACCACTAAAATGCCCTCCTTAATATTTAGGTCAACGTTGCTTCGAGTCGACAGTTAAAATTCCGCGCAAAAATCCCACTTACTAGGAAAGGCGCGCCGGCTACGCGATTCCAACGCTTGAATGGTACTTCGGCGGAGAGGAAGAGGACCCCGTGAAGCCGCACTATACCAACGAGAAATTCGTAATCAGTTTGGATCTTAAGCTCTTTGAGATCTACCTCATTAGGGAAGAGGTGGCTGCTGAGCTCGCCTAGAGAGGTTTCTCCCACAGCGAGTGGAAGGGAGTCGCAACTAAGGTGCAACTTTTCGAGCTCTACGATATCTTGAGATGTTCGCTGGGACACCCTCCGCTGGGGAGGATGTCCAGCGTATTGGCGAGAGGAGATGTTCGCGCAGTTCGTGCGCGCCACCCGAGGTTGGATTAAAGACAACAAGCTCGATTTTGATGAGGATGGCAATGTCATTGGTGAATTCCCTACCGCCGCAACTTGGGTCTGGGGCCCGTTTAAGAAGGCACCAACCAACGTTCGATGGCTTCTATCAACTCCAACACCTCGACATTCACGTAAACACTCCGCGCCCTTATGGAGTCCCGCCTACCGCAGATGGATACACAGTCTACATACCCATCAGGACCATCACGACTCGTGGGCGATGTAGATTCAGCCCTGAAGACATCGCAGTTGAGGAGATCGGCTTCCTGCACTATTCAATGACCTTGGCAACCTCGAGAACTCGTCCTACACATCTACGACTCATCACTTATCCTACATACTAACAACTACACCATACAACCGAATCTTCATTACCGATGACAGGTCACTGCAACGAGCTGTTGTAGCCTTGCGAACGCGCATGACAGACTTTGTCAACATCTACATGAAGCCTGTAGGTAGTGAGGAAGTGAGAGCTGAGAACAGTTCAAATCGGCGACAGAAGGTTCTTCAATTGACGAAGCAGGGTCGGGGTAGCAAAAAGTGTAGGACGGACATGGGTAATAATCCAGCGGTGTAGAAGATCGATACTCGAGTTCGGATGATGAGTATTCAGGTAGTTCAGCTTTCAATCTGGAATACAATTGCTTCGAAGGTAATTATGATACCATTTCACCAAGAATGCTTGATTTGTTGATGAAGTTTGATGCAACAAGGATTTCGAGATTGGTTGGGTACACAACACGTGATCGTTGAAAGTTAGTCGTCAGGCCATTCATCTGGACTATAAGATGCCCAACTCTGATAGTAGTCTTTATACGACATGCCCTTTGGATACTCAAACTTGATCGTCTGGAAAATCATTAGAAACTTAAACAATTGTCTACGTGAGGGTTAACATACCTTAAATTGAATCTGAAGCCTCTTATCAAGACATAATACAGCTGCATCGTTGTTATACCTATAACACATCAACGTTATCCAGTACTAGGTATCACAATGTTCTTTATACATACCCAACATCCGGTCCTTCGACTGTCCACGAGGCGCCAGCGGTACAGTAGCCTTTGGTACTCCACAAAGTGACGTGCACACGCTTTCCGTTGTTATCCTGGAGAACTTTATATCCATTGGCTTCCAACTCGTTACCACGAACAATCAAATCGAGGTCATGCTTGCTGAGAAAGCGGCTGATTACGTCCAGGCCGTACGTGAAGCTTGCTCCTCGGTCGTTTTCCGACCAGCCCCAGGCTTGCGGATCGGGATCTGCGGATACGAGATCACAAAATAACCCACAGACAGGTATCTATGAAACCAAGTCAGTTAATAGCGATAATGTTTCTCGTCGGCAAGTGAACATACGTCTGTAGGCCTCATCACCCTGCGAATTTGATCAAATGAATTCAGATCTGGGCTGATGCCGCCGGACATTGCCATAATCTTATCATCAATCAGTGCCGCGATCGGCATAGTATTGAATGTATAAACGGCGTCCTTCCAGAGTTCGATATTATACCGACGTTTGCACTCATCGTAAAAGCCGCTGACGCGACTCACGCGGGCGCACTCATTCATACCGCGGAGGACAAAAAAGTTCTCTGGGTACTTGATTCGGTACGCTAGAAGCGTCCAAAGTGTCTCCAGGCTTTGTCTCCCATAGCCTGTGTAGTTTCCTAGGAAGAGGTAATTCGTCCGAGGTGGGTACCCGCAAAGGCGGAAAATGTCGAACAAGCCTGGGAAGTCACCTCGAATGTCGCCGACTATCTGTATTCTTAATTAGCAACTAGTCGGCATCGTAACGTGAAACTTGCATACAATCAGAGGTGCTTCAAGCTCAAGCAACATTGGCTGCGAAAGGAATCCTTTCCTACTCTTCTTGCAGAGCCAATGGTGTTCGGTGGTAAGCAATTGTGCCTGTCTACCTCTCCTGCCATTTCCGGCCTCAATCAGTCTGTCTAGTATAGCGTCTAGATCGACTTCATCCTCCCACGCTTCTGGCTGAGGCTCAACTTTCTTTTTCGGTGTCTCTTGTGCAGGTGGTGACCGGACTTTTCGTACAACTGGGGTGTATGTAACGTTAGGTTTTGGTGTCCGTTGGCTCGCTACGTTCGTTGACGAGGATTGAGACGAGTCAGATCGCAGGCCAAATTGAGACCAATCTCGATCCAGAGCTGGCGAGGCTTTGGCGTTCGACACATACGGCGTCGACATTGCGGTAGCCGCATACTTCTTGTTTTCCACTCTGAGTTGGTCTAACTCTTCTTTCAATCGCCTGCAGTTGTCTTCGTACTTCTTCTGCATAGAAATGCGCAGGTCCTTGTAGGCTGACTCGGTCTTGGCCACATCGGCGGATGCTTTATCCTGCTGTTTCCTCAGCTGGTTGACCCAGTCTTTATCTTTTTCTCTGAGCGCGGCCAACATATCCTTCTTAACGTCATCGACTTCTTTCTTGGCGTTTCTTACTTCTTCTGCGAAACGCTGGTCGACCTCCTGTCCTGCACTGGTATCCAAAAGCTTTTTTTTCTGATACACTATTTCTTTCTGAATATCAAGCGTGACCTTGGGCTCATCGCATGTAGTGACAAAAGTCCCGATCAGCTTCATAGCAGAAGCTTTGGTGTTGTCATGACGGCCCGTCCTGCAACCTCCTCTGATCATGGTCCCCCAGAAATCATTAGTGGATGTAAGTTCTTTCTCCACCTCCTCACCACTTGCCTTGTCAACTTCTTCCCATCTTGTGGTCACGAGCATAATTTTCTTGTAGAACCCTGGACCGCAGATCTTGCGAAGGGTTCTCAAACTTTTCATGGAAGATCCGTCCATTCGAGTGTCGCTTACCCTTTGGAGATAGAGTATACCGTCCAGCTTCGTACCCTGCTCATAGGTCGCAGTAAGAAATGAGGCTATTTCTTCCAAGACATCTGCATCGGTCTTCACTGTATCGTTAAATCCTGGGGCATCGACAAGGTGGACGAGGGTATTTGAATCGTATTGAACTGGATACATAGACACTTGTGCAGTACCTAGAAATTTGACGGTACAAATTAGCCTTTTACAGAACGAGATGGAGCATAAATTATCCTTACATGAACGCAATGAGTGTCCGATTTTTGGTTTTCTGTTCGAGCAATGCGAAATGAAAGTGCTCTTTCCTGTACCTGTCACTCCCATCAGAGCTATGTACACAGGCTTGCGCACTTCGGTCGAGGCCTTGACGTTGGGGGCCACCCTTATTGGAAGTGAAGTTTTCGCTGCTTCAGAAATTTGACCGCTCGTTGTCGGGGCTTTCAGGCTTGCTTGCTGCTTTGTTTTGGAGGCAGCATCGTCTGCGTTCCGCTTTGCCTTGAGCTTATTTGCGTAGTAGGCCCTGGCCGAATCTGCTGCCGGGCTTTTGGCTGAAGTTTGGCTGCCTTGCGGAGTGGCTCCCACCCCCAATCTCCTACCTTGCCCGCCAAAAGTTTGGCTGGAGGCACTCGATTGTGCGTCAGCGTTGGTTGAAGTCTCCGCATCTGACTTCTTTTTCTTTTTCTTGCCGCCAAATGCGTTTGCGAAAGTATCCCAATCGTCGTAATTAGACATGTTCAAGCGGCCACTGGGCTCGTGATAGAAGGATGGTCTCTTTCTTGAAAACGTCTCTCATCCGTTGCGGAACTCGGCCCAGATTTGATTATTTCTCTTATCAAAGTGGCGCGAAATACCCAATCATGAGGCTACTACCCCGCCATTTAATGGGGGTGAACAGCTCAATGTATATACAAATCCGAGAAGGATTCGGGGGCCTAAGCCTAAAACCCAATCAACCGGCGTAGACTAAGGACTCAAGAACCACGGGTCTTTTGCTTTAGACTTCGCTGCAATAATTCTGGTCAGCATAGCCTTCATCTGTCGCATTGCAATGGTTTGTGAGGTTGTAGTACTGACATACTTGCAGCGTTTATCTTACGATGTTTTCCCGGATCCGCTCGTCGAAATCCTCTAAGCGCGTAGACGAAGCCGCTCCATCAAATAGAGACTCTGACAAGATTCCGTATGAAGGACCGCCCTCGAGGTACCATTCCTCGAATGAGACACCTTTGGCTAGCTCTAGTAGAGCTCCACCTGCTGCACCAGCTTCAAGTTTAAGTCTCGGTCCCAGCACAAGGAACGTATCGCCATTGGAAAAACCTTTGTCGTGAGTTTTCGTCTTTATCTCATTGCTTGTACTTACATGCTTCACAGAACCAACGATATTTATATAGCAGTTATGGGAATAACTGGCTCAGGAAAGAGCACATTCATTTCGAAGCTTGTTGGCGATGAAGTCCGTGTTGGCCATCAACTGCAGTCATGTAAGCAATGCTCTACAGACACCTCTAGATATTATCACTCACATTAAAATATAGGCACGGCTGAGGTCTTCCCCTACGCATTCATGTATAGCCCTCAGCAGCGTGTATATCTGCTCGACACACCCGGTTTCGATGATACGAATCGCTCTGATACAGACGTACTAAAGGACGTTGCAACTTTCCTGTCGAGGATGTACGCCGGCAACATCAAATTAGCCGGCATCATCTATCTCCATCGAATTACGGATAATCGCATGGGAGGATCAGCTATGCGCAATTTGCGTATGTTCAAGAAATTGTGCGGTGACAAGTATTTCCAGAACGTCATCTTGGCAACTACTATGTGGGAACGCCTCCAAACCCAGGTTCAAGGTGAGCAGAATGAAGCCCAGCTATTAGCTGAGAGGGACTGGTGGGGGGGAATGCATGAACAGGGAAGTAAAGTCTTTCGACATATGGATACCCCAGAGTCCGCCAGGAGCATCATCGGTTACCTTATGCACACCAGACCGGCAGCGCTCCGAATCCAGGAGGAGATGGTTGACGAACACAGAAACCTCGTCGATACTTCTGCAGGACGAGAGGTCGAGAAGGATCTTCAAGAGCTACGGGAGAAATACGTCAGCGAGATACAATCACTGCGAGAAGAGCAACTGGAGGCTCTGCAGGAACGCGACGAATTCATGGCAGCCGAGTTGCGGCAGCAAGAGATCAAGATGGATGAAAAGCTCCGGGCAGCAGACAAGGCCCGCGAAGACCTGAAGATCGACCTTGAACGTCTTACACAAGAGAGTGAGCAGAAATACTCTCGTATGATACGGGACTTGAGGGAAGAGACCAAAGCAGCCAATGAAGCTCGTCGAAAAGCCGAGCGAGACATGCACGAGCAACAACAACGCATAGCAGCTGAAGCGAAAAGAGAGCGTCAGAAACAAGAAGAGGATGCAAAACGGGCTCGAGAAAGTCAAGAGCGCGAGAGACGCAAATGGCAGGACGACATGGCAGCCATGAACCAACGCTACGAAGATCAAGCACGCAAAGAGCGCGAACAGCGCGACGAAGATAGGCGCAAGTGGCATGAAGACTTGCATGCTAGAGATCGTAGGATCGAGGCCCAGGCAGCAAGCGAGCGGCAACAGCAGGAGCGAGAACGCCAGCGCTGGCAGGATAGTCAGTCCAGACTTCAGCGAGAGGCGGACGACAGACACCGCCAGGCGCAGGTGGAAACGGAGCGGCTCCGAAACGAGATTACGGATCTTCGCATCTCTTCGCGAGCATCTTCGCCGGTTGACTACGACTCACCCCCTCTTGATGATGACGACGATTTATCTCCGTCACCTGTTTCTAGCGATGACGATGACGAGGACGAGGACGATGACGATGAGGATGAGGATGACGAGGACGAGGACGACCACCGGCCTGTGCAACGCGCTGATACACGAAAATTTGGAACCGGTGCATCGTTGTTGATTGCCATGGCTGGGGTGGTTACCCTCAATCCTGTGGTGGCAATGGCGGGTATAGGTGGAGCAATCCTGTCTTCTCAAAACGAGTGAGGAAATGAAAAGGGGAGGTATGCTTTCAAGAACTACCAGCCGTGATGAACTTTCCGTTTCTACCATGACCGAGAGTAAGTAATGCAACAACTTTTCCACCCAAGCAAGCACCTCACCACCCCTTCCATCACGACTGCCCCTCCTGCCCCTCCTCCGGCTCCTCAAACTCCACAAGCGCCGTGCCCGCCTTACAAAGATCCTGCAAACACGTCAGTACACCTCCTCTCACATCAAATCACACGCATCATCACATTAAGAAGATCATAACTCACCCCTTTCCCATGCACAACCCTCTTAACAACGCCATCACTCGGACTCCGAATAACCGTCTCCATCTTCATACTCTCAATCACCACCAGCGCCTGATCCCTCTTCACGACATCTCCCTCCTTCACCTCCACCCTCAACACCTTGCACGGCATGGGCGCCAGCACAGAGTTCGCCACGTCCTTGACGCCCAGCGCCTTCTTGGTCCATGCCGGCATGGCGAGTTGCAGGCGGAACTGCGCGCCGTGCTGGAACAGCGTGAGGCGGTCTTCGTCGCGGATGAAGGTTGTTGCGACGCGTGTGTGCGGGTAGAAGGAGGTGAGTGTGTTGGTGCTGGGGGAGAAGGTGGACGTGACGTTGCTGTAGGTTGTGTCGTTGACGCTTATGTCGAATTGTGCGGGGGAGGTTTGGCGGATTGTGACTTTTGTGGCTTTGCTGTCGCCTTTGCCGTCTGCGGGGATTTCGATCAGGTCGAAGGAGCGTTGTTGGAAACTGGTTCCGTGGCCGAATCCTACGGCCGTCACGGGTGGTGGGCTGGAGAACAGGTCGTGGCGTGACGATGATATGTCTTGTAGGGCTAGGCCTAAGGCTGCTTGTGCGTAGACTTCTGGCGCTGGAGGCTCAGGCGTGAAGAGCTCAGCGTGGTGCTTTTGGATGTAGCCTGTCTCCACGTCTCCAGCGACGAAGTCGGGACTCACACACATACGCTTGATGAACTCTATGTTGGTGATTGGCCCAGCCACTTCGTACTCCTCCAGCGCAGCACGCAGTTTCTGGATCGCGGCTTCGCGCGTAGGTCCTTGCACGATGAGTTTCGAAATCATGGGATCGTAATGCGACGAGACTTCGTCTCCCGCAATGAAACCAGAATCGATGCGCACAGTTGGGGTCGGTGTCGGTGTGCGTAGATGTAATAAGAGACCTGAATCTGGGATGAAGTTCATGTCTGGGTTTTCGGCGTATATACGTGCTTCAATGGCATGACCACGTTCTTTGATGCGCTCCTCAATTTCCTGTTGGGTCAGTGGTAGACGACCACCTTCTGCGACAATAAGCTGCCACCGGACCAGGTCTTCGCCTGTGACCATCTCGGTCACGGGATGTTCGACCTGTAAGCGTGTGTTCATCTCCATGAAGAAGAATTCACCAGTCTCGTTGTCGAAGATGAACTCCACGGTTCCGGCGCCCTCGTAACCTACTGCTAGAGCAGCTTGTCTTGCCTTCTCCCAGATGTCTTGCCGGATGTCTTCCTCCAGATGCGGTGCTGGTGATTCTTCCAGAATCTTTTGATGTCGTCGTTGAATACTGCAGTCACGTTCACCCAAAGCAACACAGTTACCATGTTTGTCCGCGAAAACTTGGACCTCGATGTGTCGCGGTGTAGTGATGTACTTCTCTACCAACATGACCTCATCGCCAAACGAGTTGCGAGCTTCTGATTTGGCCGAGGCAAGCTGGTCGAAGAACTCCTGCTCGGTGTTGACGATTCGCATACCTTTGCCACCTCCACCTTTTACTGCCTTG
This sequence comes from Neocucurbitaria cava, assembly GCA_027946455.1. NCBI lineage: Eukaryota > Fungi > Ascomycota > Dothideomycetes > Pleosporales > Cucurbitariaceae > Neocucurbitaria > Neocucurbitaria cava. Next base: position 621,623 of record JAPEUY010000002.1, on the reverse strand, counting down.
AGGAGAACAGGATAGCCAATCTTTGCTGCCTCTGTCCTGAGGTGTTCGGGGTCTTGATTTGAGCCATGGTAACCTGGAATACATGGTACGCCGGCCTTGGTCATAATGTCCTTCGACTCACTGCCCGCCAGCTGTCAGCCTTTGTCCTGGAAGAGTACAACATGCCCTACCTCTTACTTCCCATAGACTCAATCGCCTGCCATGGTGGTCCAATGAAGGTCAATCCAGCATCTGTACATTTCCTTGCAAATGTTGGGTTCTCGCTCAACTACTTTCGGTCAGCTCACTCTGCCTACGCAGTACTAGTACGGAGCTTGTACAAAGCCATATCCCGGATGTATGCCCTGACAGCCTTGCTCTTTAGCGATCTGTATTATCCGGTCCCCGTCAAGATACGCAGAAGGGTCACCGAGGTTCACAGCGTACGGCGAGCTCAAGGCATGCTGTGATCGCGCATCTGGGTCGGTGTAAAGGGTTGTGGTTCGGATGCCGTACTCTGAGGCTGTTCGACCGACACGTCTACAATCACATTAGCCATAAACTATCCCAATGTGCCTGAGCATCCTACAGCGCAATTTCTCCGCGATTTGCTATAAGCACAGAAGTAAGTGACTTCGAAGCTGGTGCGGTTGTGGAGTTATGCCGGACGCCATTGACGGCAAGTAGCTGACGCGAGAGGTGAGTCGACTTTCTAAGAGCACGCATAATCACGATAGAGATTTCAAGAGCAAGATGGATACATTCGAGAGCTACCAAAGACCATTTGTTTGTGGGGAAGTGACAGTCTGGGGTGCCTCGGTGGTGTCTAAGCCGTGGAAAGCCGCGGTCCTTGGCACACGTACCTGTCGCGGGGAATGTGCGACGCGTGTTTACTGGAGCAAACACCTTCGGGCTCTCGCTGCCCCTAAGTCTGCATCAGGAAGGCGGTCAGATCGCAGTTGCACCATCTACGACTGTCTGCGGTGGTCATCACTTGCCAGACATTGCATTGGTTGTGCTCACCGTGCGCAGAGCAGCCATTAACGGTACCTCTTCTCCGCGCCAGTCGGGGGCCAGCAATACGCGTCGTCATACTCTTCACCACCAACACTACAAACCTCACCCTCCTCGCCCAGCCGACTCGATTCGCGCATCATCACTCCATACCTTCGTATCTAAATCCACATTGGCCACTAGACTATACGCCTCAGGACCGCATGCGCCCCGTACTTGCAGTTTCAGTCTTGGATACCTGCGCGACCAAAGTTTGCCCAACATGAGCGACTACGGCGATGACTACTCCGACTATGGCGAAGAATGGTTCTATGTCGAGGAGGAATACATGGCAGCAGACGATCTAGCAGAGCACGCTGTTGCTTCACCACCGCCGACCGCATACGGAGACGAGGATGCACTACCTGACTGGGACCGCTTCGACTACTTCAACGACCTCGAGTACGCGTCAGACGGCTACGACAATGCAAAATTTGAGGTGCACAATGTGAAGGATGCGAAGGATGCGAAGGCAGGCCAGAAGAGAAAGAGGGTAGCCAAGAGCAGTCACAGCAAGAAGCGGAGGTCAACGGAGCATACACACGTCCAAACAGACACGTCGCTTTTGGAGCATTCTCCCATTGTCTGGTGCGCACAGAAAGATCGAGGGATCAAGCCGCAGCTGCTAGACGATGACGCACAATCATACGCGCTGTTGAAGAACTGGCGGGAGCAGCTCAAGGACACACCGCAATGGGCACGCGGATCACCACCCCCGTCACCAAGCACACGACCATCCAGGCCAGGCAAGGGAAAAGTTGCAGTCGCTCCGCCTGTATCGCCACCCTCTGACATCGACGGGGAGGATATGGACGAGGAAGACATGGAGGAGGAGGAAGAAGGTATGGACATCAGCCAGGACGCTTTGATGGCTGCTCTGCAGCGACAGCTCGCTGCTGCCGGTGGCCCACTGAGCGGCATGGACCCACAACAGCTGCTAGAGTTTGCCATGCGCATGGCGACAGACAAGGATGCAGGCGATGACATAGCAGGCGAAATGGCCGAAGCAATGCTCGAAGGAGACGAAGAGGGGGACGACGCAGATGCAGAAGAGAACCTACTCTCCTGGGTAGCGCAGCAACGCAACTCCTCGAATAACAAAGAACAGGGCGGCGCCCCCTCCGATGATGCCCCCCCAAAGTCGCCAGAGGTCCCAAGCACCAGCAAGCGACCCCCGACTCCGCCGTCGTCCGAGGCAAATCGAAGTGTTCGTGCCTCCGAGACCACTACGAAGACTATCCAGCCGAAAACGCAGAGCACAAAGTCGTCGTCTCTTAAGCGGAAGGCGGACGATGATTCTGGGGGCGAGAGCTCGTCGAAAGTCACGAAGAAGCGGGCTACGCGATCGTTCGATGCGCCGACTGCTGCGAGCCAGGCGAGGGCTGCTGCTCCGCCGGCGAAAGCTACGAGGTCTACGCGCGCTAAGCGGTCATGAAGATTGGAAAAATCTGTCGTTTGGCACACAAAATGTTCCTCTGGTAGTTAACTACCGACGTACGTCTCTGCAGGACTCTCGGCGATGCCCTAGTCGCCTTCGAAATACCTTGCGTTTCCCCCAGGTTCCGCTTCCAGCCCTCAGTCAGATACTAGGCCTGTTTCCACAGAAGAAGCGCTACTTGCATATGGTGCTGCTACTGGATGTGTTTTTTGGGCATTGTTTCGGTAATTGGAGGGATGCATACTGCATAGCGATTTGCATTGATACATGTCTGTGTCTGCTTTGGGACGATGCACCACTCGACTAGCGATGGATATCAACCATCGATGATCAGGTGGCTTGAACATTGAAGATGGCGAAATTCATGGAACAAGCAGTGTAGCATTTGTAGCATATCATAGTCTACCATGACATGCATTAATGATCTGGATACCTTCGGGTAATTTTGAAGCTGGTCAAACAAACTTGCTTAATGACTAACTATGCATCTCAACTCAACCTCGACTCGACCTCAAACTTGACATGAGTTTAACCGTCGCGACATGCCGGGGACGTACTAACAACTACCATTACCTGCCTACCGAGATGGACCTGTCGGGTATATGTATGGTGTGTTCAAGTACATACCTAATCAGTTCGAGTGGCACGACATTAGCCCTCTCGCTCTACTCACCTCGGCTGCTTTCTCCTCCTCCTCCTCCTCCTCCTCCTCCTCCTCCTCCTCCTCCTCCTTCCTTCAAGGTCTATCCTTCCGTGGCAGGAATTGCGGGTGAAATGGTCCTGACATGCATCCCCCTGCTTGTCGCTTGTCGTCTAGTCGCGAGGCGAGGCGGAAAGGGCTGGGGACTGGAAGAAGGGGGATGCCTACTACCCAGGTAGGCACGTGGGTCGTTTTACATACATATCAAATGTGTTATTGCCGCTCTATATAACTGATCTATACTTGGTGGCGCCGATTGAAAAGTGCGCATTGCCAAAAGTTTCTTGATTTGAGTTTGCGTGATTGCTGCTGCTACAATTTCCTGCTTTGGGCTTGCTTGAAAATACACACTTTTTTCATCATCGTCATCACCAATTTTCACCATATTTGCAATATCTTGACTTTTTGACATGTTCTATTGGACATCTATGGTGAGCTGGGCAGAGTAGAAAACTTCGCCTACCAGATAGTAGTATCGCACGAAAGCTCAAAATGCTTCGGAGACACAGTAGTCATGACCAAGAAAAAAAAATCGTTCGTTCCGTGCACTGAACTCTTTTACTCTTATGCATGCACGCAGAGTACCACCCTTGCTTTTTATAATACTAATCATTCATTATGAAGTGCCGGACCCATCTTTTTTGAAAGGATTAAAGAGTACCGATAAGATATAGAACAGACGAAATAGGTCTTATCAAACATGCAGGTCGTAACTTGCACAACTGGGTGCGAGGTGAATCGTAACCGGCATTTGAATTGGAACGGGGTTGAAAGTAGACGATGATGGCCTGGAACATCAGGCATCATCATGAAACATGGTGCTGAAAGACCAGGGGTTTGTAAAGGATTTCAAGCTGTATCGGAAACGGATATTAACCCCGGTCGTGGTAGGGGCTCCCTGTAAGTGCCGGAAAAGCGGGTCGTCACAACGGTCTTCAACAACCGGGGTATCAGATTCGGTTGATGTGGCCTGGCACTTTTAAGGAGAGCCGTCTCGCCTTGTCTTCTTGTGCCTCTCGATTCTCTCGTTCCATCGGCGCTTGCCGACACGCGTCTCGAAATGTGGCGCTACTTGAGCAACATCTTGGCCTTGTCCCATCATGCTGCTTCGCATTTTATTGCGGTAGGCATCAACTATTAAGGTCAGTGATGATCCGTTACACTGTTAAAGCGGTCACTTACGAGACTTCTGCAGGAACAATGTCCGACCTGCGAAGACACGGCTTTGACTCCAGCTCATGCGGTAGCCGAGATCGTTAAGAGTAATCTCCTTCGAACGCTTAGCTCGCGTGAGGCGCGGCTTCGGAACACGCGCTTCACCGTCAAGAGTTGGCACTGGGACACTGGTAGAACCGGCCACAGGGAAGCTAGGATCGCTTTCGAGATCAGGCTCGTCGCTGAACACTTTGCTCCCACGCGGGCTTGCTGGTGGCGATGTCATTTGCATGGCAAAGTAGCTGCGTGGGAACACTGAGTTTGACTTGCGGTACGAGTCGGGCATCTCCTCCATCTTGACGGTGTCGAGCGTGACGCGCACTCGCACTCTCGTTCCCCGTTGCGCATCATCAACGAGGATGAACTTGCGGCGCTTCGACTCAGGCAGATCGCCGAACATGGCCAACTTCCTCTCTTCCTCGTCTTGCTCGGGCTGCTTGGAAACGGGAACACCCGCGGCATGGGCCGGCGGCGGAGGAGGATGATTCATGCCATCGTGCATGGGTGGCATACCGTTCGAGCCGGCCACTGAGTCGCTCGACGGATACGTAGGATAGAAATTCTGAGCCTGTCGCACATCGCTGGGAGACTGTCCGTTTGGCGCTTGGTGATGATGAGTGTTGTGCGATTCACCGTAGTCATTGGCTGTCAACAAAGAAAATTAGCTTGCACGTTCAAGGGCCCACTATAGATGTACATGTCCTTCTGCGCTGAACCAAACATGTGCAATAGTGCGATGTAGAGTGATGGGTATGCATACATGCATGGGGTAGTGGTATCGAAGGGGTATTACATCAAGGAGTGTGTAATGTACATGCAGTGCAGGAACGACAGAGGTATCATTTAACATCCAACAATTGCGCTTTCTCGCATCACATCTGGTGAAACATACCGCTAACATCATCCGCTCCTCCATGGGGTGGACCGTCATGGTGATGGTGCATCTGCGGACCTCCCATGCCCATATTCGGTTGTCGTGGGGGTGCTGTTAATCCGGCTGAATTGGGCACCCCAGGAGCACCTGGTCCACCTGGCCCAGCCATGTGGTTACCGTGTGTAGCTGCTTGCGCCTTCCTAGTAGTCATCTTGGCCATTCTCCGCACGCGCCGACTCCTCAACCGCGGGTCTTGGTTGCTGTTCCGCCAGCTGTCGACTGCTCGCTGAATGAGACCACGCTTCCCTCGTAGACAAGGGTTTAATTGCGCCAGTGCCCAGCCAACGGTGTTGCACTCGGTCTCGTAGTGTAACCGGTTGCCTTTGTACTGGTCCTTGGCACAGCACGCGCGTGGGTATACACAATTCTCCGTTTTGAACTCTTGAGGCAACTCGTCGACGTTGATAGACTCCACATCACACCGAATGGTGTACTCCATCTTGACCCTATCGCGCGAATATTCAAAAGCAATCCACTGTACGCCGTTTTGGTCCTGTCGTACAACGAGTGGGGTAGTAGCAGGAATGGGACCAGGAGCAGCATTTGGGTTGACATTTGGCCCCCCTGGAGGACCTGCGTGCATGTTTGGTGTACCAACCGGAGGACCTTGAGGTGGAGCTTGCGGGGTTCCCCCCAATCCTGATGGTGGTCGCTGAAGAGGCGTTTGTGACATTCGCGACTTGGGGCTTCCGGTCATTCCAGGGGTTTGAGGATGGTGTTGGTGCTGGTGTTGCATATGCTGGTTTTGCTGCTGAGACATCAAAAGCGATTGAGGCGCCATTGGTTGCTGCGGGGCACTTGAAGGATGCTGAGGATAAGGCGATTGTTGGGGCACAGGACCCGATGCATATGGCGTGTAATACATCGACTGGGGCATTTGAGTTGGCGGCTGTCCATAGATTGGGCGTCCATGTTGGTCGTGCTGCGGTGATTGAACAGACGCAGGTGAGTTTGACGTCGGTGTGTGATACGAGATTGGGGGATAGCCCGCGCGATTCATAGTCGCAGCAGCCATCAGCTCTGGCGTTTCTAATTCGAGTCAGACGAAACTTGCTTTAAGAGGTGGATTACCACGACCCCAGGATTGACGGTGTGAAATATCGCGTGTGCGCGGTTTCACAGACGCGTCCTGCGCGTGTAGCAAACAAAAACATACCGGACGATGAATAGTTGCTCGGCGCACTGTTAGTGCTGTACGGGCTCTGGTGATGCTGCGAATAGTAGGGAACCTCCTGCTGCTGCTGTTGCGGGGGCGGTGGTCCAGGGAGTTGTTGAATGTAAGGTGACTGATGCTGTGGAGGTACCTGAGGATTGGTGTGCTGGGGCGATGGGTAGTGGCCGGGTGCCGGGCTTTGTGTTGGCACCGACGAGTGTGGAGAGTCGGGATGGTGTTGATGTTGATGTTGATGTTGATGTTGTTGGACCACACCTGGCCTAGGATGGTGCACGAGATGGTTAGGCGGGGGCAAGCCCTGCGCGGAGTGGGGGTGATGCTGGAAGCGAAAGCGAGTCAGCAACGCTGGAGGCGCAACAACAACAAGAGTAAAGAGGAATACGAGAAGCGTGCAACGATAAGTAATGATGTGGGCAGGGAGTGCAGTGAGGCGAAAGACGGGTGGGGATGCTGTGGTCGACGATCGGCCAGGGTGAGGCGGCGAGGTGCTGCAACAGCTGCGATATGCGAGGGGCAGGGTCTAGAAAGAGACGTGACGGTAGGGTTGTAGTTTATAGGATGGGAACGGCAAACTAAAGAAAGGCGGGCGACATGACATTTGGCGACGTTGACAACACAGCGGGCGGAGCAGCGGTGGGAGCGGAAGGCGACGACCTTCGCAGGGATTCCGCTGCTGGGCTCTGGGTGACAAGACGCAGCGGACGGGATGGAGAGAGACAAGGAAAGCGACAGGAGGCGCGACAGGGGAGCGTGGTTTGGGTAGCAGGGCTGCTTGGCGGGAAGGGCATACCATGTAGGCAGAGACGCGCCGGAACGGGGGTGAGTCGTTGTGCGTGGGCGCGGCTTGCAGAGGCTGCTGCAGCATGCAAAAAGAACGAGGATGATGGGAGAGCGGCGACAGTAATGGAACGGCGGCCTTGCGCACGACGCTCGAAACTCCAACGGTCGAGGATGCAGAAGGGCCGATCAGGTGCGAGGCGTAGCGAGCGACGGTGGAGGTGGATGCGGGTGCGAGGATGCAGTAGGGGGGCAAGGAAGCAGAGTCAACTCACCATCTTCTGCGACGCTACAGGCGCCGGCTCTTCCTTATACTTCCGGGCCCTATCTGGGGCATGCTGCTGCGACATTGTTATTATTGCGCGGTGGTTGTGGTCGAAGGATCCGGGCAGTCGAGGTCCGGGCGCAGCGGACGAGGGTTGGGGTCGACGATGCAGTAGCGTGGCCTGCGCAATTTCACGCGCAGAGACGACTGGCGCTAGGCTTGGAGCGAGGCCCAAGTGCCAGGCAGCGTGCGAGGAGTGTGCAGAGCAGCCAGAGAAGAGGAGCGCCGAGGTGGAGACAGCCGTGAAATAAACGTAAAACAACTAACGCCTCCCGAGGCCAGCCACCTCCCTGTGCCTGCTGCACGCCCGGCGCTGGAGCTGTTTTGGGCGGCCAGGCCGCGGCTGCGTGCGCGCCGGGATCAGGGATCGCCGCGAACACACGCTCAGCTGTGCTGCTGTCAGACGAGCGGGCAGCTTGGTACCGAAGTGTAGACAGGCGACGGCGGCGTCTGATCGCGCCGGTGTAATAGTTAGGTAGGGTTTACAAGTAAGTAGAGCTTGGGTTGAGCGCACACTGCACAGCTGCAGGCTTTTTGGCAGGAGCAGAGCGATGAGTGAGGAAAGAGCGAGCACGTGAACGAGTGTTAGTCAGGCAACGGCGCCAGAAATGGCAGCAGCGACCGGCCGAGTGGGCAGGAGCGTTTGGCTAGCGGGCTGCCCCCATCAGCAATAGCATTCACTCCGTCGTGTCTTCTCTGGTACCCATCAGTCACGCAGGCTCCATCGCGTCGCGACGGCCCATCTCGTGCATTTACCCGAGTGCGAGCAGGCCAGGCGACCCCGCGGTACAGTACTGTGAGTCTGTGTACATCCACCCATCGTCTTCGCAACCTGGCAGGGCGTCTTAACCCCGTCTGCTATTGCTATACACATATCTATCCACCTGCTGTTTCTGCTCTATATCTCGCCCCTGCAGCACCCTCGCCCGCCGCCAGACCACTCTGTGCACCGCCCGCGCCCTCTCTTGACGCGTCACTCTCTACCTGTGGCGGTTCTCCCACGGTTTTGCCGTGCGCATATTCTGCACGCTGCTCGAGTCCATCTCGCGGCCGCTAGTCAACCGTTTTGCAGTTGCAGCACTAAACCTGGCGGCCCACCGTCGCCTCCGCGATTGGACGACGGCGCCGGTGAGGGTGCGCCCAAAACGGCTCGCCAGCAGCTCTTCTTTGTGTCTCAACGTCGCCTACCATGAATGGCCGCAGCACGCCCGCAGCACGCCCGCCTGCACCAATCCCAGCCTAGCCCCGGATCGGCCACGCGGTGCACTGTGGTCGCGGAAATGGCTCTCGGGAAGACGGGTCAAGGGCAGGCAACCTTGAACCACCCTGGAAGCTCGAGAACCGCTGCAGATCGGCCCTGTCACGACCAGATCGCGGAGCCATGGCGCCGAAACATCAGCACCACCAGCGCGCTCGCAGTGCTGTTCGCTCAGGGGCGTCTGTCCATGATTGCCATCTTCATGCGCTGGGGACCAGGTCCGTCAGCCCTGCTCTCTCGCGTGCGTCGACCCGGCAGATGTCGCTGTCTGGGAAGAATTGCCTGCGAGGCTATAATAAGTTAAATTGGGCCTTATGCTCGACGCGACTCCACGCGTTGAGAAACATCACAACAACACCCGGGGCGAATAACCGCCTAGGCGATGATGACAGTAATTCCCCACTGCTGCAGCGCCGGAGGCGACCAGAAGCGTCGTTTCGCTGCGATGGCTTCGCTCCGCTTCGGCGGTCGACTACAAACGACAATGCCGTCCCGTTATCAGACGTCTCAAGCCTGGCTTGGAGCGCTTCGTGCTGCAACTTGGAACCAAATCTTGGAACGCGACACGCGGCCTCGCCATGTGCAGAAGTGTGCATCTTCTGTCTGCTATGCTTCGAGAATATGTCGCGACAGGCACGCCTTGCGGTTCCATGTCGCGAGCATGATGCTCCTGGTTCGCGATCGTGACATGGGACCTGGACCTGTAATGTTCCGAGCGAGGCGTTCGCAGTGGGGTGCGGAGAATCCCTGGGAGCACCGCGGCTGGCCTTGTTCACGACAAGGGAGACTGTTCAGGTACCGAACGACTGAACTCTATTCGGACGCCGGTCATGACTACTTTGTTGAGCACAGCGCACAATGACTGCACTTGCAACACCAACGATACAGCGAATGTCAATGCGCATCATACTCAAAGAGTCGACTTTGGCGCACAGGTTTCAGGCTTTTGCACCTCACAACGATAATCGCAATCACTTGTGCAAGCCGAGCGTTTCCTGAAGAGCTCCACAAAGCCTCAGCCTGGCGGTCCTCGAGACGCACTAACAGGCCCGCCACGCTCTCAGCAAAGTCGCACGAGATATGGCAAGTCGCACGTCGATCTTGTCAATGAGGCCGAGCCACAATCGGTGCAGCACATCGCGTTACTGCTCATAGCCAATCCACGATTGCTAGCCGACTCATTGTAATCGAGCTGTCGCGCGAAAGACGGCTGACGGCGACGTGCATATTCTCAATGGTCAGCTGGTGTGGTTCGAAAAAACGACCCCGTGCATTCTTGGAAAACCAAAGAGTCATGAGCATGTCGCGGTTCTACTGCAGAACCCTTTACCCGATTGCGACACCACCGGGGGCGACACTTGTTCAGCAAACGAATTCATTCATCCCAAGCATTTAGGCTTTCATCTATATCATTGTCCTCGTGTGCGGTTAGTTAGTCGAACCAGAAGCGATGTTGACGTTCACCACACCCAACCGCGTACTTCGTATGCGTGCCTTGACCGTTATCCACTGGCGGGAAGCAGGGATACATGCTTTGGCAACAACGGCGGACGATCACAGGGGGCCAAGTGTGCAACGCTATCGACATGGGTCCCGACTCGTCCCGTAACTCCTCTGTTAGCATCGGAGGTCCCAATTATACAGTACGCCTAGTAATCATATTTTTACCGTACATTCCCGATTTGAGCTCGAGTGCAGTCTACAGTGTCGCGACGCAATCACGTCAATCCAGAATCTGGATCGAACTAAGCATATTGCCTCCACCTTCAAGGACACCGTCAAGGCACAACGCCCGACAACGCGTAGCCAACGAACTTGGAAGCTTCATCTACCGGAACATTTGTTGCTTATCGAAACGTCCTCGGCTGAAGTGACCGGGGAGCGATCGGCGTACGTACGCCATGAGATCCACCGTTTTCTTGGAAAACTTCGAGTATTTTATTGACAGGGATTCGCTTCGCTCACAAGAAAATCGTCTTTGCGAAACAAGGCTAGCAACTGTCAAAGACTCCGTCTAGACCACCGGTCCCACACATATTATGTACAGCGTTTTTTTAGTGGACATCTTGATCGATTCCACGAGCTGCAATTTCTTCAACTTCTTGCGTTGTTGGATCAAGCTCGTGGCTTACTTACGAACGACCGGGCTTGAAGATCCTCAGGGCCCCTCGACCTTGCTTCCCGCAACCCTTGAGGGTCGCCGCTTCTTCAACCTGGGAGCGAGTCCAGCCCGCAGAACTCGATCTACCTAGCCTGCCAGGGTTACCTCGAAATAGACGTGAGCACATGAACAGAGCTGACGTATGGAACCCGAGACTGGTAGTCGTGCCCCATTGCAATTCGCAAGTTATGACAGCGCCACATGTTTCGCGATCTGCCCGTTCCAAAGACTGGCTTCTTGGACCTGTGCTTTGAAATCGCCAGTTCTCTAACCGAGCCATCACTTTTCAACGTTACTGCATAAGCGGCATTTCTGACAGCCTGCATCTTCCATCTGATTGGGTTAAGAACAAGGCCACTTTCTGCCGGCTTTTATCATGATACGGGTCGTGCCACCCTAGACCGTAAGCCAGACCTCTGACAAGGACTCGCCGGTCTCCCGCAGATTCCCTGCAAGTACCGGGTCTGATGACAGCAATGATTCGAGCGGACGCTTGAGGGAAGGATTTTGACATGGGCTGATGGCTGCAGCACCTCATCTAAGATGCCTTCTTCCATGATGTCAGTCAGCGCCAGATTTCGATGCGCTGCAGCAAGCTGCGACAATACGAACTGCCCGCCTCGGCTCGTGGGCCATCCAGACTCAACCCTCCCCATGTTCCTTTTTTAGTGTCAATATCTTCCGAAAGGTCTGTTGACGCATTGCCAGCCCTGACTACCTATCAACACTGCTATCCAGTCGGGAAACGTGTTTTTGAGCTTCAGGCGCTGAAGATCAATGCGAAAAAGGCCCAATTCTCAAGTGCATTGCATGCTATTCTTATCCGAAGAAAGAGGACGGAGGTACACATTCCGCAAGTACCTATTACGTCGCGGAGCCAGTGACCAGTCAGCCAATAGTTGCTCGCTTGCTACTCATCTGACAACGTCCTCAATCGTCTTGGCGGTAGGTCAACTATTGACTAGGGTACACAATCGTCTTCGACAATCGAAATGTTTTCATGCATTGTCACTATCTAACCATCGATTCCGCTGATTTGACAGTGTCGGAGATGATGTTTACACAGTAGATGGCTGATGTCACGAAACCGCAATCGCTGTTGAAGTCGAATACTATCAAGATGCACTGCGTCCCATGTTTGCTATCCGAATGCCATCTGGAGAAGTACGAAGAATAGTATGGACAATTACCCACACGATGGCTTACAAGTACCCGATGAAGCATCTTGAGGTAATGGAAAATTGACGTGGTCATCTGAATCTCGCCGTTGAGAAGAAGACTGACTACCCCTACGTTCTGCCCTCTTGCCGGCGCAGGTACTGGAAACTAACACTCGGCTAGTCCTCTACTAGTCAATTCTTACGGATCACTTCCAAAGTCCTTGTTTATGGTCCCGTACATTAACCCATGTCAACCATACTCAACTCCTTACTACGCTTTCTACGGAATAGCCTCTCAGAGCTTCTTAACTCCAAATATGGTACGGCCACTCTGCAGGCGTCTAATGTGCAACAATTGTCTAACACCTACACGGTTGTGGCCCGATCCTTTCTCGCTTACTTCAAATCATTCTTGGGCGAGAAGAAGGTTTACACGATGCCGTTGCTCGGTCGAGAAATTGCCATTCGAATCCGAATCCGAACACACGGAGCGAATGCCTTCTCTCGGTGCATCGATGGCATTGCATGAATAACATTACTCGAAGACGCGCGTCTGATGCACGCGCGAGATTGTCGCCCAAAACAGCGCGCATCACTTTTCTTCGACGCCTGCTCCATTGAAGCTGAGATCACCATCAGCATCAACTCGTGAGTGTCATTGCATCGCGCGTCGCACCATGCTAGCGGCCTTCTAGCGGCTTTCGAGAACGTGAACGCAGCCTTGCCAAAGTGCTCGCCTGCGCCTTCATTTCGCTACAGAGCTTCGTGGAATCGCGACTCAGGATTCCAAGGTAGGGCACCGCGATTAGATCTGTTTCCAGTTACGGCGTTTGTTTGCTTCATCTCGAGGTCCGTTGAACGTTTCTGTTCACTTCATTTCGGCAAGGCCGCAAGCAATCTCACGACGCATCATCATCACATCACGATCTTCGTGATGTGCCGGCAGTCCCACTTTACCCACACCGAATATAGCAGCAGCGGTTTGTTCAACCTTCGAGCGCTCATTTCCTGCGTCTGGTGTCTCACAAACTGTTGGTGCGCTCTCCTCCTTGCTGCGCATTCCGTACCCAAAGCGTCGGAGGCGACCACAGAACGAAAACCGGAACTCATCCCCACGCGCCTCGTGTAGCGTGCAACAGCATCCTTCGAATGCTTGGATTGCTTCCCTAAACAGTCTGTCCCACAATGCGACTTCTGGTACCGAAGGCTGAGGGAGCTCGCACCTGTACTCATGCCAAGAATAGCTCCTAGCCCCCACAGTTATGTATGTTGATCATCAAACCTAGGTACGCCCTCGAGGTCATGCGAGTCGAAACTTGAAAGCCGCGCAGTTTAGCGCAAGAGCATGCAACATTTGCTTCAAGTGCCGATACCGGGTTTATCAACTGCCGAGAGTTGCACAAAATGTTGACATGTGCATTCGAAAAAGATCTTCAAACTGATGTTTCAGAAGTTGATGTGCATTGACAGCAGCGCGCCTTCAAACGCGACACCCACCAAGCGTTTGTCGACCAGGTTCTAGACGCGTAATTTTATGGGGCCAAATCCTCCGTCGGAATCAAGCCAGCGCAACATGAGTGTAGAGTTGTTGCCCGAGGCTTTGCCGGCTAGGTGTATCTGAATCGTGAACTGTGTTGTATCCACGGGAGCGCGGTATTCTCCGTAATATGCTAGCAGCGTTGTGGAGCTATTCGAGAGCTCAGTGATGGTGCAACTACATGTACGCAGCACTCGCGTGACCATATCTTTAGACTACTGGATCCTTGTTGGTGGTTCGAAAGCTGCATTTCGATATGCACAGTAGGTATCCGTAAAGGGACAACGAACAGCGCGCAAATGTGCTCAAACAGTCATGTCCTAACTATCTGCGCAATCGCTTTCTCTACCTATCGCATCTGCTCAGAGTGAGTCGGTTGTAATGACTCAAGTTGCTCAGGAAGCGGAATCAAGCTGCCGGATTATCGTTCCGAAGTCTTTACCACAGTCTTACTGGTCATCACCAACACATGACCTCGACGTCGACCTTCCTATTCAAGAGAGCCAAGTGCTAGATGTCCTCAGGTTCACTCCTCTTTACACAATGTCATATCCGCCCAATCACACCCATCGAATGTCAACATCCTAGTGTGAGTCGAACTGTAACCCAAGACCAACATGCTCCAGCCGCTGCTGGGAGTTGCCGTCTCATCACTAGAGTTCCAGACCTCGAGAATTAGTGAAGCAACCTCGTGCGGGGAGTTCTAGATGAGTTGGCCACCCCGTCAGCCGACATCGTCGCGGGATGTTCCTAGTCAAACGGGAGCGTTTTACAGGGGTGGAGCAACAGCGGTCACAAAAACAGGGCCTCCAGTGACTTTACTTGCTTTTGAGCTCAAGCTTACGATTCCACCAGTGATGTTGTTGAGAAGGAGAAGCAAGACGCATCGTTCGGCGTGTGATTACTCAATCTGGAACTTTTGCCCTCGAGCTACTGCACTGTTGCTCGCCGGTTAGGACGTTTCGAACTCCGCAACTGCAGTCCCGTGGACTGGTGGATCGGGCTTCATCAGCATTCTGGATTATGTGACGCTGGCTGCAGGACTAGAGAGACGTCAGCCCATCAGGACCGGCTCACTCTTTGTCTGCGTCGTTGACAACTACTCGACCACTTGATTGCGCGGTTTCGAAGTGTTGGTGAAGGCCCGGGGAAAATGTCCGTGGAAACTGAGTACGCAATACATAGGGTGACAGTTGCATATCTTTGCTCAACCATGGGATGATCTCAATTAGGCATGACTAGAACATTGCGACCCCCCGGGCCTTCTCTGGTACTTGCTCACTGACCAAGTGCTCGAACGAGTTACTGAGCCCCGTCCATTGCTCTCGATTTGGACAACATTAATAACATTATGTTCATCACGTTGGAGTGAGACCTACACGAGCATACCGCGCACGAGACGATGTCGAATGCTCGCACACTTCTATATGATACGACCTCATCACTCACCTTTTACATTGTAACGCCCTCTGTACGCGTTAACGGTCACATCTACAGACTAAGCATGATTCCTACATACTAAGCATATCTCTACATATATGCACAAAGACAGCAACCTGCCGTAGTATTTGCACCACTTACGCGACCTTCTGGTCACTCGACAAACAGCACCAATCCTCGATCCATCTGAACTCTAATACTAACCGTACAAGTTAGCAGAACATCCTCTGATCAACTGATTGCTCTGAACCTCAGGACCTACTTGCTTCGCTGATACGCACCAAGGATCCGCTGCTCACATCAAGGGCTACTACCGGTAATGCCTCCTGGGCTTCCTTACAGCGTGCATCAGCAGTAGCAGCGCCTCAGTCCCAGCAGGATGCTGATCCGAACCCGTCAACAGCAGCGCACAACTCTGTCTCTTGAGTACCAAATTCTAGTTTCTCACTAGATAGCAGCCATGATTAGCCTGCACAAGATGGCTTGCGGCGACGTACGATCGAAGACGAATCGCCGCCTCGCTCCAATCGATACCATCTCGATTCGTCAGTCGAGCGAGTAGCTATCAGCTAGACGCACTTCTGCGTGTTAACCACGCTAGTAGAGGAGTGAGGCGATTGATGGTGCTTCGATAAATTGAAGTTCAAGTTGAGGTTCAGCCTGCTTGAGGAGGGATCTTGGGGAGAGTAAGAGAGGGTGGACGGAGGAAGTGAATGAGGGTGAGGACAAGGTGATGGTGAAGAGGGTGATGGTATTTGAGACAGGATTGCGATGAGGTGGATTATGGCTCCCTGGGATAAGATTTCTTAGATGGATCATACTAAACCAAGCTGGTTGGAACCAGGATTAGAACCCAACCCAGGAACCCACGATACTGTCGCTCTCGCGTATGCGTACGTGATGATGAAAGCGGCAACGGTCCATCTCATATCCACTACGTCGTTGTCCCCCAAGAGCCCACACATCTCGAAACGAGCAAAGCATGCTGCGCAAAAACTGCCTCAACGGCTCCTCTCCTCTCTTTTTCACTCACCCCTCAAGATCCCTCAATACCTCCTCCTTCGAGCCCTGCAGTCTTATATTCATAATCTTATCACCACCTCCCTACTTCTCACTCTCAACCTCACCCAAACTGCACCTTCAACTTCAACTCCTACCCTACCTCGCCGACCGTACCTCACCTCACCTCCCTCAACGAAGCCCCCTAGCCGCACTCACTCACTACCTAAAAACGCGACTTCCACCGCTTATCCCGCGAAATGTCGTATTCCGTACCTACGTGCTCTGCGTCAGATCCAGCTCCTCGACATCGCGACGCGGACGGATAAGGATATTGTTGGCGAGGATGGTGTACTCACTGATGTCTAGATCGTCATCACTGGTAGCATCATCGACCGTAGTCGCTGTCGACTTACCATTTCGCGGATGACTCTGCGTCTGTGTCTGTGGTTGAGTTTTGGAAAGGAAGCGGTCCCCGTTGTTGCGGTCGTGCGTCCATTTTGACCATGCTGCTGGAGTGGTGTTTCCAGATGCACCTGCAGTCTCGTTCCTCACACCACCAATACCGCTAGCTACATTCGAAGCACTCTCAACGTCCATCAAATCCTCAACTCTATCCTCCTCACGCCCAGCCCCAGCCGCAGAAGCAGAAGAACCAGGCCCAGGCGTAATACTCAACCTCCTCAACCCCCTCCTCACCCTCTCAGCTGCTTCCAAACCCCTACCGCGCGCCTTGACGCGCTCTTCTTGCTCCTCAGCTTCGACGATGGACTCGTGCGTCCAGAATTCTTCGTCTGCGGCGCGCAGTTTGTGGATCTTTTCGGTGGCTTGCAGGGCGGCTTTGCGCGGGGTGAAGCGGAGGAGGGTGGTCGATTCGGGTGATGATGGAGATGGCGGAGGAAAGCGCGGTGTGGATGTGTTGGGCTTGTTCTTTGAAGAAGAAGTAGTAGCAGCAGAAGTAATAGTAGGAGCGGGCTTTCGAGTCAATGACGATGACGGGACAGGCTTATTGGCTTTGCGGTGATTTGTGTTCTTGTTCGCGTTTCCAACAGGTTTGAATCCCATTTTATTCTTCCCTTTCACCAACGGTACGTTCAAAGCTGGGAAGGGAACGGAGCCTCTTGCTTTTGACAGGGCTGATGGCGCGGGCTTCCACCTTTTTGGTGCAGGCGCCTGTGACTTCTTGGTCTTCTTCTTGCGCTCACGCTGTCTGCCTTCAGGGGAATCAACCTCGTCGTCGTGGTTGTCGTCGTCCTCGTAGTCGTCATCGGAGGAGGAAGCCGGTGCGAAATCAGACTCCTCATCACTACTCAAGTCGATCTCGATCTTCCTCTTCCTCGCTGATGAAGTCGATGTGACGGATGCACATCCTTGACTGCGCGGGGTGATTGGGGCTGGTATAGTGCAGCTAGACGCATTGGAGCCGGCGCGAATGTGGCGAGCATTCGTGACTTTGGAAGCACTAGCTGGTAGGTTTGGTCTCTTGAAACCTGTCCCTCCGGTCTTCAGGGTCTTCGGGGTCTTCGGCTCAGATGCTGAGACTTGTGATGCAGGAGGACTCGGTATATGAGAGGCGCGAGCTTTGCTGGCCGGAAGCCGGAGCTCATAGTCGGTAGGAAGTGGAATGTGGGAGAGTCTGGGTGTGCGTTGCTGCGATCCGACGGATTCTGAGGTGTTAGAATTGAAGTGGACGGCTTCAGGAGCTGCAAATGCATTAGTTAGTTGTGACAGTCATAAATCAGGACTGCTTACTTTGAGGCGCTTCTTGCATATGTACGTCCCCATCGTCTCCAGCAGTGGCCTCTTCATTTTCTGCGAAGAAGAAAATGCTGCCATTAGCGGGCGACTTTGTTGCTAGGCCTGAAGTACGCCGCAAGCCATCTTGTGCACGCTGATTATGGCTACTATCTGGTAAGACAGTAGAATTTGGGACTCGAGAAGCAGAGTCGTGCGCTGCCGTTAACAGGTTCTGATCAGCATTCTGCTCAGACTGAGGCGCTGCTGTTGACGCGCGCTGTGAGGAAGCCCATGAGGCAAAGCCAGTGAACGCGGAACTGTCTCGAATAGGAGTCATTCGAGCCGGTGAGGCTGCAGTATCTAGCGCCTGCTGAGCCTGGAAAGTTGGTTGCTGAACGCTTGTTCCATTATATCCTTCATAAACTAGAGGATGAGAAGGAGAAGGCTGCCATAGAAATATGTTCGATGATTTCTGGGGTGCTGCCGTGGACGTTCGAGGTAGATCTGTCGCAGAAGAGGAATTGTCATAGTTGGTGTTGACGGTCAGTTGTTTCTCACCTGATGAGGGTGCAGATTCTTTAGACGGAGTGTTGACGACTGCTAGCTGTTCCTCACTCGGCGAAAATGCAGATTGTTTAGACCGAGTGTCGCCAGGAATGGTGCTGTCTTCTCGCTTCACGCGCGACAGCTCTGGCGTTGCCTGTGACCACCATGAGTGTCGTTTTATTATCAAAGGAAGGGTTCCAAGGTACACTTGAACTTACGTAGTAACTCTTCGATTTGGCGCCAAAGAGTTCCAAACTGGCGGACGGAATGGTGAAATTCGGGGTCTCAGACTGCAGGCTTGAACGAGCAGATACGATGTTAGAAAGCTTTTGGGCTTCTGAAGCTGTCGTTGTCTCGTGGGTCTGAGTCTGAGTCGAAGCTGGTGCTTGTCCAAGTTGTGCAGCTCCATTTGCAGGTGCTCCACTCTGAACCAGTGGCGCATTGTCTTCGTCATCGGAGACTAGATCGATGACCTCAATAGACGTCTTTTTCTTCTGGGTTGGGCGGGACTGCGGCGGGTTCTTCAAAGCCTGCCCAGACAATCCTGGCTTGACCGGCTGCGGCGCCTTCGCAGATGCAGCAGACGACTTCGGCGGTTGTTGTTGTGCCTTTTTCGGAGCTGATTGTACAGCTGAAGGCGTTGTCGAAGGAGCTGACGACTCGCTGGTGTTTTGAGCTTGAGTGGGTCTACCATTTTTTCCCGTCCAAAATTCCTCTTCTTCCCTCTTGTGCTTGTCAAGTAGCTTGACCCTGGCAGCTTGGATCTTTTGCGCGAGCTCTGCCTTGCTTTTTTCGACCTCATGCTGGAATTTATGCAGCTCTTGCTGGTGCTTGCTGCGCAAGGCCAACCATGGCTCGTTAGCAGCAGAGTTGTTGGCTCTTTCCGGTGCCATGTTGACCGTCTTTGCGCTTAGAGGTTGTCGGCAATGCGAGGTCTACCTTGGAGACGTGAAATGATGATGGATAAAAGAGGCGGTGTTGTAAAGTAGTGTCCAGGTGAGGTAGTGTGTAGGAGATGTCAAGGTGAGGTAGACTTTAGAGGTGAGGTGAGGTAAGGTAAAGGTAAAAGTGAAGGTGAAGGCAAGCGCAAGGTTATGTACTTCAAGTAAAGGCGCGTTGTAGGTTGCGGTGAGTGCGCCTGTCTCTAATCTGGTACCCCAGGCACCGGTTCCTAACTTTAACTCTCCTAGAGAGCATGACATTTCAAACCGCGCAAAACATCAAAAGTGCCTTACTTGGAATGGTGTCATAAAAGCAAGAAAAAGTGGCTACGCAAACGGTCGAGCAATGCACTCGCGCTCACGAGCCCCTCCGTAGTGGCCAGACAGGCAGAAGTCACTGAGGACTGAAAACCGCCACGTCCCCAGAAATAACTTGAATGAATAGGGTAATGAAACGTTATAGAAACGTATATACCGGTAATAAAAAGTGAACGCGCTCGTGCCTGAGACAAGCATGAGGTGGAGAAATATTGACCACCAGTTCAATAATTTCAAAAATGTACGAAAACAAAGAAGAGAGGTCAAGACGGCCTTGCTAAGCACACGAATTGGTAGATAAATAAAGTCGAATTACTTGTATTTGATTTCCAAAAAAGCGCCTCGTCCGATGCAAACTGTATGATGACAGATAGTAGTGTACAACATCTCGACACCGTCTCCCGTATAAATAACAACCGCCTAGAAACCAGGAGGATTGAGTCTCTGGCTGACTCTCGTCCACTTCGGTACTTCTGCAGTGCAATTCATTAGCAAGCAATTCAAAACTCTCCTCCCCTAAAAACATTCTCCGTGTCCCTCTTCATCGCTCTATCGCACTGTCGCATATGATTCAATCGCATTGCAAGGAAAAGCAACGTACTGTGTATGCCCTTCCGATACCTCTTAACCTTGCGATCGAAAACTGTGTATTTATCCTTGGGCAACATCTCCTGCTCCGTCGGCATCTCGACCTTCCACCTCTCCACCTTCTTCATCGACTGTCCCATGCGCCGCAGCGCAGTATCGAGTGTGCTGACTACACCGTCCACGTGCCTTAGACGTTCGCGATGTCGGTACTTCTGGTGTCGGGAGAGTCGCCATGGGATTTTCCTGCACAAAACACACTCAGTTGTCAGATCTTATGCTTCTAGGTGGTAGGGTTCATGGGGTGGGAGAGGGCCAGGCAATTGGCGCGACGGGGTGGAACAGGGGAGGGGAGGGATGCGTACCATAATAGGCCGCCCGAGAGCGGGTTTGTGAGGCGGAATGGACCGAACATTGCGGATGTCGTGGGTTGTGCAGACGCTGGACAGGTGATTGTAGAGATGTTCAGAAAAGACTCCCGCGGACTTTGCTTGGCGCGCATCCTTGCTAGCGTGGCGTGGGGGAGCTGTGCTTCGAACATCACCGCTAGCAGTCGTTAGTTATCTTGAACGTCGGAACACCACTACAGTCGCTGGACGCAGGGAGCTTCGCACGGAGGATATACAAGAGCGTGAAGAAATACTTGATCAGGGCATCCTGCCCCTCCGAGCATCCTCAAGATACCCCAACCAACGAATAAAACGAACGAAGCCCACAATGTCCTACACATTCACCATCCTCTCCCCCCTCGACGTCCCCCTCTTCACCCACGACTTCGGCACGTCCCGCAGCTCCTCCTCTTCCTCATCCACCGGCCTCTCACACTTCACGCCCTCCGAACGCTCCCTCGTCCCCTTCATCCTACACTCCGCCCTCGACATAGTCGAAGAAGTGCAATGGGGGCCCTCGACATCCTCCGGTTCCGCGCCCATGTACCTCAAGCACATCGACAAGTACCAGAACATGTTTGTGTCGTGCTGGATCACGGGGGGGAATACGCGCTTCCTATTACTCACACGGCCAAGAGATGAAACATTAAATCCTGCTGGAGGGGCGAAGGGCAGTTTAGCTGGCGGACGAGCCGGGTTAGTTGGTGGGGAGGGGGTATAGGGGTTTGGGAGGTGGGATGGGGGCAGGGGCATGTATAACCCTAGCGCCCCGGCGACGGAGGAGGCGGTGAAGAATTTCATGGTCGATGTGTATGAGGCGTGGGTTAAGACGATTATGAATCCTTTTTTTGCGGTGGGGAATGGGGATGTGGTGCGGAGTCCTGTGTTTAGGCAGAGGGTTGCTACGGCTGCGAAGAAGTATCTGTGAATGATGACGGATGTCGACCAAACAAGGTTCTGGGTATAACAGCTCGATATCGATATGGTGGCGTTGGAGATGAGGGGAGAGAAGGAAGGGGGTACGACGGGTCGCGGATAGGAAAGAGTACATGTCGAATGCTGGAAGCCGATTTCTTGCGACGAGAAGAAGCAGGGCGACATCGTGGAAGCCTCGCGTTTCTTGGGACGAAGGGGGCTTACGTGTTCTGAAGTCGCTCCACTATAGCGCGTAAATGCATGCGCCAAATCCTTATAGAGGACCAACGCGAAGGGGACGCGAATGGCTGGGGCTCAGACAGTGGGCTATGGATGCGAGATGGAATTCATATGAATGAGTGGTATTGACTACGAGAGGGATATCGTAAAGAAAGCAACTATACAAGAACAAAGCCAATTAACCACCTTTTCCGTAGCCTTGCAATGCTCAAGAGCCGTCCGGATGTCAAAGCAATGTTATCTTCCCACTTCCCATCAAACGCCAATCATGCAACCTTTCCCCTCGAAAAGGCATCCTACGCTGTCTGCGTAGCTGCATGTTCTGTCCTAGGAGGAGTGGCCTTGTCCTCAGCCGAAGGTGTCGACTGTGCCGGTGCCCTCTTCTCTCCAAAATTGTGCAACCTCTCCCCAATCAGATAGACCTCGTCCCTGACCACCAACCTCCATCTGACAAGCAGTCTCACAAGCTCTTTGCTTGCCCACATAGCGCCCAAACTGAGTCCGACAGCCGGGAAGCTAAAGCGCCAGACCATGTTCTTTGTCGCTTGGCTCGCGCCCCAGTACATAGTTCGACTTGTGACGAAGGCGAGAGTTGCGGGTGTGGCGATAGCGACGAGGAACATCGCCATGACCGGGAGCAAGAAACAACGCGTTGCGATACGTGCGTTAGGGTGTAGGTAGCCGTCCCGAACTACAGCTGTGAACGCGCGTGCAGGTCGGCTGTTGCGGTTTGCGAAGACGATGCGCGCCGCTAACCGTGCATAGAGAAATCCAAGTGTCCAGTCCTGGATAAGATGAACAACGTGCGGTTCCGTGGGGCCGAGGTAGGCATGCAAGGGCATGAGGAAGTACAGCTCGATGAGCACAGCGAACAGAAACGGGATAGCGAAGATCAAACTTGTCCATACGTATGCGAAGCGCAGGACCCGGAGGCCGACTCGTGAGACTATCGCTGCTACAGTGTGCAGAGTTGACATGGGGTCAGGAACTGGCCGATTCAGGCTGGAGATGAACTTATATGCGTGGAAGAAGCTGTATACAAGGCTGCCGAGGGTGTACACGCCGAGCGAGAAGGCGTGAATGTCGTTCATCTCGACTGTAGCCGGTAGAAATAGTGAGAAGAGGTAGCGACCAAACAGCAACGGAAGAATCGTGACACTGACCCCCCGACATCCCCATGAATATCCAAATAGTCACCACGAAAGCGAAGATTCGGACGCGGAACCAGGGCGGTATGTAAACCATTGTCACAAGATCCGAGTTGTGCACGCCGCCCTCCGTCTCGCCATCCTTGCGAACGTTATCCTTGTCGACTTCGACAAAAACGGGCTGACCCTTGGGAATACGAGCTTGATCCGATGCTGGGGCGCGCACGTACTTGCCGTCGTTGCCTTCTTGCTGCGTCACCTTAGCTCCGAAAAGGAAGCTCGATAGGCGAAGGAAGCTGGCGCATTTCTTGAACCACCACTGGTAGACCGTGTGTAAACCCTCGCTTGGTTTGTAGAATTTGATGATGACTGGTGTAAGGAAGTTGTAGAATAAGAGATCAAGTGGAAATTCAAGAGAGGGAGCCTCGGTGGTCCAGTGGATAGGTAAAACATCGGTGGTCACGCGACTAAGACTCCATACCACGCCGCCGAGACAGACGATGACGAGCGCTCCATAGACGAGGGCGCTGAATGCGATCTTGCGAAGCTGAGTGGTGACACTACGCTCGAGAACATCGCGGACTGGATGGAAGGTTGGATCATCTGGGTCGCGAATGAAGTAGAGCACGCCCTTGCGCATGATCTTGCGGCACATAGACACGAATAGCGCGAAGTGGAACATATAGCAGGTACCGATGAACCAATGTACGAACCCAGACGTCCACGGGCTCTCCCTCGCAAATTGCCACCGTGTGTACAGCGTCGCATTCTTGAAGAGTGGAAGCATGGCGAGGTCGAGAAGCAGGCCGCAATACAGCGGGAACGCCAACATCTCGATGCTGATGATCAGGATGACCTTCAAGACGCCTCCTGCTTGTTGCAGGATGTCCGCAACGATGCGTTCAATCTTCTGCCCTTGTTGCGATGTGCTGAACGGAGAGCCGCGCTTGAGGTACACAGCGCCAGCCAAAGCAAAGAACCCGTAGCCGGCCAGGATGGCAATCAAACGATCACTTGCTGTCCAGCGCTCCATTGCTGTGTAAGCTGCTGTTGCATTCTGGCCGAGATCGATGTCGAAAGTGATCTTGTACGACTTCGACGTCCACACCCATGCCAACAGAGCATTACATCGAGTGTAAAGCGCCGTTAGACTGGCTGCAATAAAGTGTGGAAAGTGACCAAGCAGCTTCAGTACAAGTCTGGGTGGAGAGTCTGCGGAAGCCTTTTCGAACATGACATTTGCGAAATTGCTGGTCTCGTTAAGCGCAAACGATGTCGAGTTCTGCAGGCTTCGGAGTGCCGCGTGTGAGTTGATCGAAAGCCTGAAGTAGTCGGGTCGGGGCAGTAGCGGTGACTCCACGATCAACTTCGCAATACGGTCCATGGCACTCTCGGCGAGGGAATGAGCCGGGGCGGAGATAGTACGGAGTGGGCCCTCCACAGTCTGCGATAGCCTACCCCAGGAGCAGAGGCTTACGAGCGTGGAGATGCACTGAGAGCCCCAGTAAGTCGCTTCAGCGAATATAAATAGAGTGATATCTACGATGAGGTCGGTCATCGTAGCAACCAGTTGTAGAGGTAATTTGATGAGAAGTGAGATAGGACTGCCCATGAATAGTATCACTACCTTCCCCCACAGATAGGGTAGCCATACTGCACAAGCTAAGGTAGCCGATATCAACACGGCGCTGAACAGGGCATTCTGGAAAAGGCCGATAATGGGGCCTTGCATGCCGATTAGCTCCAGGATG
This sequence comes from Neocucurbitaria cava, assembly GCA_027946455.1. NCBI lineage: Eukaryota > Fungi > Ascomycota > Dothideomycetes > Pleosporales > Cucurbitariaceae > Neocucurbitaria > Neocucurbitaria cava. Next base: position 596,903 of record JAPEUY010000002.1, on the reverse strand, counting down.
CCTTCCAGATCCTCAGCATCTTCAATTGCTTCTTGGTCGTTGACATCAATTCCAGCTTGAGCGGCGGCAGCAGCCACTTCGGGATCCTGGATCGGGGCATTACCGTGCTCCCGAGGCTCATTCCCAATGAATGGAACGAATGGTGCCTCGTCTGCCATGTTGCGGACAACGTGCTCGTCATTTCCGCCTTCTTCAGCAGCCTGTACTGCGGGTGCAACATCGCCAAACATCCACTCCAAGATACGGTTGAGTGGATCCAGGGGGGCTTGAACAGGCTCTGCTGGTACTGCTTCCCCTACCGGAGCAACATGTCCGCCTGATGGTTGTTGGTGTTCATTAGATTCAGGGGTTTCTTCAACATCTTCAGTGATATGATCGGAGGATACGTCAACATCGAGCGTCGTCTCTGCGTCATCAATGCTCGCATTGGAAACCTTGTCCTTGTTAGTTGGTCGTGCGTCATGTTCGTGAACTTCAGTGTCGTCGTCGTCGGCAGCTCTAGCTTTACCCTTGTCTCGTGCATGTGCTCCTTCCAGCGCTTGGTCGGAGTCGTCTTCCGAAATGACATCGGGAACTTGCTGCCAACTCTCACTACTGTGCTCGCTTTCCGGTTCCTGGTCTGAAGTACCTTCTTGGTCTTGATGGGGTCGTTGATCCTCGTCCTCCTCCCATGAGTCGGGAATATTTGCGGCCTTGCCGTCATTGTCTTGGGATGCTTGTGGTACGTTCTCGAAAGACCAAGAATTGCTCTCCTCGAGACTGCGCCGGATCTCCGTAGCAATGAAAGACCTGTTTCGTTCTGGCATGTTAGGCCTATGTAGGGAGCCTGGTGACTCTGTGCCCATCTCATCGAGCATTGCGTTTAATTGGTCGAAAGGGCTGTTGGTGCGCCTAAGTGGTTCCAAGCTGCCCGAATTGGATGGCTCGACTTCAGTGGATGACGGTGCGCCAGGTTCGACATGGTCGAAGTCGGTATGATGTGAACTACCATTGACTCTCTGAGATTCCCGCCTCCTCTGGATTTCTCTTTCGGCTCTGCTAGGATCGGGAATTCCCATATCGGTCAACATCTTTACCAGATCCTCGGACGATCCAGATTGCAGTGTTCTCCTGATATCATCGGCCACGCCATTGGTGTCGACATTTTGCAGAGTCTCCTCACGGCGTCTTCGGAGCGACGACGAACGACGAACGCGTCGTATTGTAGGCTCGGTCGCTTCAGGGGCATCCGCAGCAGCCTCCTCACGACCCATAGTGCCCTCGTCTTGAATGTGCTGGTTCTCACGTATTTCATCTTCTTCGAGCACAGTTTGGTGTTGGCCTTCATCCTCCGGAATTACAGCCTCTGCAGCAGCGGCAGGAGCATTGTTAACAGGGGCCACAGCAGCAGCGGCAACAGCTTCGCCAACGGGAACTGCCGCAGCAGCATGTTCGCCAAGAGCAACCATGTTGATGACGGGTTGTTGCTGGACAACCCATTCTCGAATAAGGAAAATCAATATGAAAGCAACCACCACAAAAAGAGTGATAATCTGACCTTCTAGTACGTCTATCATGAATCGATTTGCTGTCTGCGACTGGAACAAGTGGAAGAAGGGTATATCCGAAAGTAACGATGGGCTTCGAAAACCAAGAGGGTCTGATGTCGCATTGAATCCTGTTTGGTTCATTTGAGGTGTTGTGGGGTTCGCAAATTGAGCGATATGAGCGAACGGGTACGGAACGCCGAAGAGGACTCGTTTCGCGAAGGTCCAGAAGGTCGACTCGCCAGTAGTTGCATTAAGAGGGGAATACGATCTCGACATGAGCAAGTTCGACATGGTCAAATTCTGTGTTGTATTGGTCGCCATATCATGAGGCGAGAGCTTGGGAATGTCAGCCGGCTCTTTTGAATCTGGGAAGATGTCTCGCGACCATCCACCATCGCCGACCCAGAAAAGACTGCGCCAGACGACCCGCATGCACCATGGAAGGAGAAACAGCCATACAGCCGCCACCAAGACGCCTCGACACCAGGTTACGAATATGTTGACGACATGTAAGGCGGCGCGGCGAACAAAGACGGTGGTGGGTATGCGGTTCGGCATGCCGGGGTGATATAACTTGGTGAAACGAAATGAAGTCTTGCATAGCTCGCAGTGTTTCTTCTGCGTATGCGACAGCCACTCCATCAGACATTCTTGGTGTACGTATTTGATGCTGCCACTGCATTTGCAGGGGAAGAACAAGGGCTCCTCGGCGCTGCCTTCCCCTCTACATATCCGGCAGGTATCGGCTTCGTCCTTGTCCAGTACTCGCGAGCTGGTTGTTTGAGGAGAGAGGTCGTCTTGTGCTGAGTCGCGTGCCCCATCGAACGGCCCCGCAGGCGATGGCCCTGCGTCGGTCGCCATGATGTGGCTAGGTAACAGTCGAAAGTTCGAGGTGGGGTGGTCGTGGTTGATAGCAACGGGCAGGAGCCTCTGAGGGAGTGGCTCAAGTAGTCATTGGGATGAGAGAGTGACTGAGGAACTGTTCGGGCATGTGCGCACACGCTGGATGAATAAAGGACCGCCAGTTGCAGGTGTGGTGTTGATGCAAAGGGCAAACAAGCCAAGAGGGAAGCGTGTCACGAGTTTGGAGGTGAAGGTGTGCGAGATATAGAAGCGTTGTGTTGGACGCGCGACGGACCACAGTTCGGAAGTCGTCATGTCGCCGCCCACCCACGGTCTTACGGTCTTGGCACCAGCCCTGTCTCGATTCACCAGCGATACCTTTGTATGTTGCAAATTAATTGCCTGAGACCGTTGGCAGGACCCCCGGTCATACCCAGGGTGACTTCGCATAGCTTCAGAGTGCAGCTGCCAATCGAACGAGGTGAGGCACAATCCCCTGAAGCTGCTGCAGCCTGTCGTGCCTGTGCATTTGGTACCGACAGGCTCCTGAAGCAGGTGCGGGCCCCCAGCCAGAAACGCCGTATCTCACGGGCAGTCTGCTTCGCACTGTTCACGCTATAATCGCTGCCGTCCTATCGTTCCTGCTCGTCGCGCACTAGTTTGCACAACCTGCTGGCCGTATCGCAGGCGAAATCCTGATCTTGGGTAGCTTCTCCCGCGTCCGCACGTGCTATTACATCACCGACCGCTATAGCTCGCTTCACCCCAGCGCGAACTGACTTCTGCACCCATCACCACCCATCGTTAATCACACGCCAGGGCTGCCTCTCTCCCCAGGCCACTGCACCCACGACCCTTCGCTTGATCTCGTACGTGCAAGTGAGAGTGTTTGCGTGCCTGCACTAACGTCCTGCCCCAGAAGCCGGTCTATCAGCGTCCATCAGACAAAGACGCCCCAACACGCGAGCAGCCGCTGACAGGCCCCACGCGCAACAATGGCTGCCCAGACCAACGGCCGGGCGAAGAAGCCCAAGAAGGCGACGTCCAACGGCACGCTGAACGGTAGCCCGAATGGCTCCCTCAACGGTTATGCAAACGGCCACATGAACGGCCACGCAGACAAGTCCCAGTCGTCGAGTACTGCTGTTGCGTCCTCGCGCCAGAGAAAACAGCGGAGAACCATGACAGGAGCCTTCACAAGCGTTGTTGCACGGTACGCCATCTCGAGGGTACTTGAGCAAGCGCGATAGCCCGAGTACTGACTTTCCCAGATTGACAACGTGGTACCTTATCATCACCTTCTTGTTCCGGTGTCCTTCTTCCCTAACCCACGTCAACGACGCCTCGCCACGCGTGTGCAAGCCTTATCTACAAGTCCGATCGTACGCAGCGCCCCATATCGACCCGTACTACCAGACATACGTCGCTCCGCATGTCGAGAAGGTCAAGCCCTACACCGATGGATTCGAGAGGCACGTCTACACCCCTGCTGCTGCATTCACCAAGGACAAGTACGCCGCCTATGGCGCCCATAGGGTCGACTATGCTACCAAGTATGCTGAGGCCCAGTATAACAAAGCTGTCCGACCACAACTGCAGAACGCTCAGGCCGTGGTCAAGGGACAGTACGACTTGTATCTTGGACCCCATGTCAAGACGGCTTCTAATGCTGCTGCTCCTTACTACGACCAGACCAAGGCCAGCCTAGAAGAGATCTACCATCTCTCCGTTCTCCCAGCCTATGAGGCTTCTCTGCCATACCTGCAGAAAGCCCATACTCATGGCCACCATCTCCTCGTTGATACCGTCTTTCCTCACGTTCGATCTACACGGGATGCCATTTGGGCCTTTGTTGTCCGCACGATCTGGCCTCAACTACGCGTTCTATATGGAGACAATGTTGAGCCCCAGTTGGTCCGCATCTCTGAGCGCTTGGGACGTTATCGTGACCAACAGAAGGTCGAGTCTGTAGTTGACGCAATGAATTCCCAATCGTAAGTTGTTCGTCCCTGCGTTCAGTGGCCCATCTAATAGATACAGACCCACTGCTGCAGAATCCACCAAAGTTGTGCCCACTATCGCGAGCTCATCCAGCTCCATCGCCTCTCCTAGCTCAACCACGAAGTCTGGCTGGGGCGTCCTCGATGATTTCTTTGGTAGCGATTCTTCGAGCACGGTATCTGGCGAAGACAAGGGTGTTGCTACGGAAACAGCTCAACCTGCCGAGCCGAAACTTAGCGGTGCTGAACTGAAGGAGAAGCTCAACGAGGATCTTCGCCAGTGGCAGAGCAAGTTCGCCACGGCCGCCGACAAGGGAGCCGAAGATCTCGAGCAACGAGTCGCAGAGATCACCAAGCGACAGGTCGAGAACGCCGTCAAAGGCCACGGCAGAGCCTTGGTCGTTAAGCTTGAAGAAACCGCGGACTCAACTGTCTCAAAACTCAAGAGCTACATCAAGAAAACAGTGAAATCGATCCCAGAAGAAGCCTCCGAGGACGACCTCAACGCAGCGTACGAAGAGTGCAGCACGAAGACACGTGAGTTTGGCCTTACTGTGAAGGAGAGGGCTCAAGATGTTCGTGCCTGGAAGGCAAATTACGACCAGGAAACGGATGCACTAGTGCAAGCGGCGGTCAGAAGCACAGTCGAGGTTCTTGAAAAGATTCACGGTCTTGGTCTACAAGAGGTTGGAATGCGCTGGGCATGGACTGATGGCGTGACCTACAAGGACTGGCAAAAATACCACAAGCTCAGGCATACCCTCGACGAGTGGCAAGCCGAAGTCGAAGCTGTCGGCTCGAGACATGATGGCCTTCTTGTCGCCCATGAAGAGGCCAAGAAGCTCGAAGACCAAGCCATGACTGTTGCTTCGAATATGGTGGCCGAGCTGGTTCGCCTCAAAGACGTTTCCAAGTGGAAAATCTGGGCAGGTGACGCCACCGACGATTTCTCCGACAAGAAAGTCCCAGTCCGCATTTCAAAGGCTACCCAGCAAGTCAAGGACAACATTGAGGATGCTGCTTCTCAGGTTTCGGAGGCCATTCAGAGTACATCAACGCCACTCACCGAGAGCATTGCCTCTTCCGCCCAGGGAGTCTACTCAGATGCTTCCTCTCAGGCATCTGAAACAATCCAAGGTTCTTCGACGCCACTAAGTGAGAGCATTGCTTCATCCGTGACAAGTGGGCTCTCGGAGGCCTCATCCCAAGCCTCTGAAGCCCTTCTCGGCTCCTCATCATCGGCGGAGAGTGTGCTATCCAAGGCCAGTGAGGTTGCTGCCGACAGTGCGTCGAAGGCCTCCGCCGCTTACGACCAACCGAAGAAGGTGTTCGGCGGAGCAAACGCGCAAATACTCGCGGAGGCCAAGCAGGTTATCTTCGATGAGCCCCTGGATGACGACGACGACGCTGATACCTACTCGGAGAAACTTCAAGGCGTAGTCGCAGACGCTGGCGATCAGGCGGCCGAGTTGAGCAGAGCTGTCAGCGAAGCCCTCTTTGGTCCTTCAAAGACCCAGGGTACTGTTGAGTCTGTTACCTCTTTGGCGAGCGAGCAGTATGCACAAGCCCTTGCTGCAGCCTCCAGCGTACTTTATGGTACTAAGCAGCCGGCTGTTGAAAGCGCCACAAGCGTCGCAGCCGACAAGTTTGCACAAGCTGTCACTGCGGCATCGTATGCCATCTATGGAACTCCAACACCAACTGCAATCATCAAGACGATTAACGTTCAAGCCAGCTCTCGGTACAACGATGCAGTTCGCGTCGCGAGCGAGCAGCTTGAAAACGCTAAATCCCAATTGTCACTACTAGTGTCTGGGACACCGAAGCCGGCGCACGAAACAATGCTCTCCTATCTTGACAAGGCCTACTCTGACTCTGTGGCTGCTGCTAGCGAGCGATTGTCGGCTGCACTCCAATACACCGAGTCCGTGAAAAGTTATGCCGCCGGCCCAACCCAAGGCTACTTTGAGTCCGTATCTTCTATCGCTTCTTCCAGACTTGCAGATGGTCTTAGCCAAGCCTCTGCCCAGTTCTCTACCCAACCGACAGGTGCCGTCGATGGTGCACGTCAACAATATTACCAGGCTGTTGGCCTTGCTCATGCTAGATACTCTGAGTTTGTGGACGCTGCATCAAGCGCTGTTTACGGCCCCCAACAAGGAACGATAGAGTCTCTTGCCTCTGTTGCATCTGCTTCTGCATCAAGTGCTGCTTACGGCGCTCAACAAGGAACAGTAGAGTCTCTTGCCTCCGTTGCATCTGCTTCTGCAGCCTCTGCAGCATCAGCCATTTCTGGCTCTGCCGATTCAGCCGCTGCGTATGTTTCCGGTTCCGCTCAGTCGGCCGCTGTGAATGCACAAGCTGCCGCTGAGTCACTCGCCTCTCAAGTCAGTTCTGGTGTCATTGGCTCCGAGACTCCTTGGACCGAATCCGTGGCATCTCAAGCCAGTCAAAACTGGGAAGCTCTAATTGCCCAAGCCAGCAGCCAAGTCTACGGCAAGCCTACACCGTGGTCTGAGTCGGTGTATTCACAAGCTGGTGCCTATGGCGCTCAAGCTACTGCGGCGGCTGTTGAGCAATACGCTGGTGTTCAAGCCCTTATCTCTGAATTGGTCGTTGGTAAGGAACCTGATTTCACTGAGAGCGTCATGAACAGGTTTTCGTCGGCCTACTACTCTGGCGTCCCTGCGGCTGCATCCTCAGTCTCATCTTACGCCAGTGAACAGTTAGAAGCCGCGAGCTCTCTCGCTGGCGAGGGTTACGAGGCTGTTACAGGTGCCGCTGGTAATGCCTACGCATCTGCTTCATCCGTCGTCAGCTCTATCTTTACACCTCCAGCTGCGATCGAGGACGTGTTAAGCCAAGCTAGCGCGTCGCTTGACCTTGCTGTCGAGAGCGCCTCCATCGCCCTCTACGGAACTCCAAAGGGTGCTGCCGAGCAAGCGAGCGAGTCTGTCGCCAGCGCCTACTCATCTATCCAGTCTCAGATCAGTGTGAAGGTTTACGGAACACAGCAGGCTCGCGACAGCTTCTCCTCAGCGGCAGTCAGCGCTCAAGCTGCTATCAGCGAGGCTATCTTTGGTACACCAACTGCCGCCGATTACGTCGCATCTGCTACAGGTGTTGTGGGCGACACCTACGCCTCCGTCTCCTCGGCTGCCAGCGCGAACGCGGAGTATGTCGCTTCTGCCGCTAGCGCAAATGCCGCATACGCCTCATCAGCAATCAGTTCAGCCATCTACGGACCAGAACAGGGAGCCATGGAAAGCGCAAACAGCCGTATTGCTGCAGCAGTCGAGGCAGCCAATTCCAAGATCGCTGAGATGTACGCCGCAGCATCTGAGGGCGTCGAAGGCGCCGCAAGCAGTGTTTCCAGCGCTGCCACAGAGGCGACCCAGCGCGTCAAGGATGAATTGTAGTACTTTCCTCGCTTCTTCGCCCAGGCACAGGAAGTTCGAGTGCCACCCAACGCTGTGCTGAGTAAACTTGTTTTCCTCGAAGAACTTATCTACCAGCATTGTAAGGAGCTGATGGATAGAGAACCTAGGGAGATTCCTGCAGGAGGACTTGATATGACATGTCTTGAGGAAATTGTGGAGTGGTTACTTTCATTGTCCGAGCTGTGTCAAATTGACAACACATGCGCCCAACAACCCAGATCCTTGTCTGAGCATCCAGAAGAAGTGCTGGATATGTTATTCGAGATGCAGGATGAATGGGTGAAAAGAGTATCTTCAGAGCTTTGGCACGGGAAGAGAGCGCCTGCCAGGCAACCGACGACCTCGAAGAATATCTTCCCAGGCATCCCCAACGAGGCCGTAAAGGCCGCCTTTTCTCCTTCCGCCGTCTTCTACAACGTTACCGCTATAGCCACCACACAACAACTCCTAATCAACATGACGACGTCTTCACCACCACTCGATGCCCCCTTTCCGAATCGCTTCATACTCCCTTTCCCCACAACACCAGCAACTACCAACACCATCGCACACTCATTACGACTCCCACCACCTCCGCATATATTTGTACCAACAGAACCCCTCAAATCGTCATCATCACCATTACCACCACCACCGCCATCGAAATCACATAATCGTTCCCACTGGACCACAAGGACCAAAGACCGCTTCGGTCATCCCATCTGCCCCACGAGTTTCTCGCCAGCTGAGCTGAGAGAGACAGAGAGATTAGAGTGAGAGTAATGCCTGTGTTATGTAGCTACGACAGTCTTTGTATCTTGTTTTTCCATCGGCGGGGATTGCCTTCGGGTTGTGTTTTTTTCTCCTTTAGCGAGAGCATCAGTTAATAGTCTTTCTTTCTTTCTAGCTAGCTTGAGAGTAAAGTAAATGGATATACCCTTTTTTTCGCTTCTTATCCTATCTAGCTTTGCCAAGTTCAATGTAAATGGATGTATTGTGATGTTCTAAATGTTCTAAACTATGATCATAATACTGGAGAATATCGTGTCAAGTCACATCACGATAATCTCATATATATATCATGCACGGTAGATAAATGTGCATGTGGAAAGAACAGTAGTTATCTTGATATCGTTTATTGGTGGTTTGTTATTGCTACATACGGCGGTCCGTGACTCGTTCGCTTCATCTTTGTTGTTGTTCATGCTGCTGTGCTGCTATGTGGTATCCCAATCCTCCGTTCTGTACACTGTACACTGTACAATCTTAATCAATCAAGTCGCTAGTGAGCCCAAACCCATGTCCAAAAACGCCATAGTATGCCAATCAATCATCCATGCACCAGTCAGTCAGTCAGCAGCCCAATTACAATGAATCAAACCATCTAATCGCTATCGCTCAAGCTATCCCTCCTACCCACCGTCCTCACACCACCACGCCTATACCCATCCATGACATCCCGTCCACGCCTCGCATTGCTAGGTGCGCCCACTTGACTCACGCTCTCGCTCACGCCAACACTGCCAGCCGAGCTAAGACCGGGAATGTGGCATGGGTACGACATGTGACCGCGGTTGTCGCCATTGGTCGCAGTGAAGATGTCAGATGGAGGAGGGCGGGAGGAGCGGTGCTGTTTGCGGGGAGACTGGGATGTAGGGCGGGAGCCAGAGGGACGGGCGCGAGGCTGGGATTGCGAGTCGCGGGATTGACGGGTTTGACGGTCCTGCGAGGGGCGGGCAGAGCGGGAACGTGTCTTGTCGTTGGTTTGGGAGGTGTAGATGGAGGGGTCGGCGTTGGGGCGGTAGTCAGAGTAGTAGGAGGATTCGTTGAGCTCCGATGGAGCGGCAGCGGAGCGAGGAGCCGTCTTGCCGTCGTCGGTGTAAGCGCCGGTGTAGACGGTGTTCGTGTCGTCGCCGGTGGTGAACGAGTATGCTGCGGATGGAGGAGCACGACGCGGGCCAGTAGGGGCAGGACGTCCAGCTTCTGACGGGGCAGTGTATTCGGTGTATGCGCGGGTGTACTCGGATTGGTACTCGGTCAAGGGACGTGTGACTTCAGCCATTTCGGGTGCTTCAGAGGGCGTGGCTTCGGAGCGAGCCTTCTTCATCTTCTTCTGCTCGTCCTTTGCTCGCTTTGCCTCGGCCTTTTCAGCGTCCTTGCGTGCTTTGGCTTCGGCGGCGGCGGTCTTAGCAGCCTCCTTCTCGGCAGCCTTAGCATTACGCATACGTTCCTTTGCGCGGCGTTCCTTCTCTTTAGCTTCCTTCTTAGGGTTCTTGGCTTCCTTCTTGACGAGAGGCGCGCTGGAGACGTTGGAGCCGAGTTCCGAGGGTTGGGAGCCAGAGTAGTCCGTGTACATGCCATCAGCAGCGCGGTTGAGACCACCCACACGAGCTGCCTTCTCGTGGCGGTAGTTGCGTAGCTCAGGGTCCTTGTAGTCGTTTGTGTGGTCGCGACGATGCTTCTTTTGCTTTCTTCCGTCACCACCACGGAGACCACCCTTTCCTTCCTCGGCGTCACGGTACTCGTTGATGTCAGCGCTCGTGCCCGTCTCGTCGGTGTATCCAACGCTGCTCTCAGCGCCATAGCTTCCTCCATGCACGACACTGCCACCGCCGAGTTTGGTGCTTGCGGTAGCGTTGGACAGAGTCTTTCCATCCGGACCCTTCCTCCGCATGACGGTGGTCTTGTAGTCTTCCCAATCGCTTTTGCCGCGCCACTTGAAGCCGCCGTTCTTGGCCCAAAAGAAGAACCAGAGTGCTGTGAGCGTCATACCGACGGCGATGAGGGCAAAGAGGACCTGGAAGCCGGGGCCCTTGAGATCGGCTGCGGGTTTGGCACCAGCTGCGGCGAGTTGCTTGTACACATCGTCGGCACGCTTCACGATGGTCTTGGAGAGGTGAAGGTCGCGCACTGCCATGGGCGAGAGGGTGCTCTCATCGGGCGTGAACTCGGGATGGGGCGCCATGGCGGGCGAGCGAGTATGGTCGAGAGCCCAGGCGGCAGGTAAATTTGTGCGAGTGGAACAGCGAATGCAACTGGCAATTGAGTCAGGTTCAATTCTGTAGGAATGGTAGTGGGTGTGGGGTGTGGAATGTGGAATGTGAGAGCTGTGGCTCGCGTGGACTTTTGGTTGATGTTGCGGGCAGTCAGTGGCTGGGAGGAGAGGTGGTTGACAGAGGAGGCTGGGAGCCGGGCGACGTCACCCAAACAAACCGCTGCCAGAGCAACCGCAGCCGCTACCGCACGGCCACGACCACGATCAACCCCATCGCCACCATTCATCTCGACTTTCACGTGTGCGAACATTGCAGCAGCCTATCGCAGGACAATGAGATGGGACAGTATTTATCGCAGCTTACGACTATTGATTGGAGCTACCTAACACTGCTGTTCTACATGCAACACAAGACCACTTTCTTCGTCTGGAGCGATACACGTACATGATGCGATAACACAAAGCGCAACCAGATCCGAAGATTATTGTTCCAGGTACTGCGTGTTAATTATTCGAATAGGTAGCGGATGGTCTCAATGGACTGTTGCGACGCAGATCTTGAAAAGGCCGACTGAGATGTCAAGTTGTGCTTCCTATTGTTTCATCGCAAGCATTTTCTGGACATGCTATACTGCACCCATTTGGAAAACTGCTTTGGTCAAATCCATGATATCCATGAATTGAGTTCGCATCTTTCTTAATGTCATCTCCTACCAACGCCTTCGATCCTTTGACGTTTCCTGCTTTGAAACTAGCCAATCAAACGCCAGACCCTAACCTTTGACATTCTCCATACGTAGGGCGCGGAGCTAGTCAGCCAACATCTTTCCTTCATCTTTCTTTCCTTCTCGAAGACGCTAGTAATCGACAGTTCTCTACACTTTTTTAATTTGGTCCTAGAAAGGCCCGAGTACCAGGGTTGCAAACCACCCTCGCCAACGTAAGATTCGACGTCCCTTACAGTACGCACAAGGCTAGCCGCTTACTTCCTGGAGACTAGAAGTCCCAAGTACTTAAGTGGCCTGCATATAAAACTCCAATCATAGTAGAAGGTTCCGACGTTATCCAAAAGTCTTTTCCGCAACTCCACGCATCTCACAAGATGAGCACCAGAACGGAAATCGCGACGGAGATCTTCGAACTCCAACCGCCATCAAAAGCAACAATCCGCGACCCTTCTCGTCAGAATTCCTCCACTTCCCAGCAACCATCTGATTCCAGCCCAAATGCCTCCGACATGGAATCTTCCTTCCCTCTTCAGCCAACACCAACATCCAACCTTCGCACCTTCCTTACGATCTTTACGCCTTCGTTCGTCGGATTCATGGCCTCATTTACAAATGGCGTTATCACCGTCGGATTACCCATTATCGCCCGATCTATCTCGCTAGAGCGCTCCCTCTACCTATGGCCGTCCTCTGTCTACGGTCTAACATCAGGCGCTGCCCTCCTAATTGCCGGCTCTATCGCAGATATCGTCGGTGCGCGATCCGTCGAGCTTGTCGGCATCACCTTACTCGGTCTATTTACGCTCCTCTGCGGTTTCGCACAGACTGGTGCCCAGCTTGTCGTCTTCAGGGCCCTACAAGGTGTTGCTTTGGCTATGCATCTGCCTGCTTCTGTTGCTATCATCACAGGGGCTGTACCGAGTGGACGAGCGAGGAACTTGGGATTTGCGTGTTTGGGGTTCAGTCAGCCACTAGGGTTTGCCGTTGGTCTCGTGCTCAGTGGTGTCATGGTTGAAAGAGCAGGATGGCGGTCTGGCTTCTATCTTGCGGGTGGGTGTACGTTAGCACTGGCTATTGTTGCGCTGTGGACTTTGCCGAAGTTAAAGTCGCAGAATGAAGACGGTGTTGTTGCGTTGTGGAAGAAAGTGGGTAAGGAGATTGACTGGATAGGGGGTCTTATCTCGAGCGGTGGATTGGCCATGCTGGCCTACGTTCTAGCGTGAGTATTCTCCCATTTCTGTTGCATGTTGTTCCTGTATCTTGGGCTAATTGTCACCAGCATCCTCAGCGCAGATCTCACCAGCATCCACTCCGCTGAAACCGCATCCCTTCTCGCAGTCAGCATCGTTCTCCTCTTCTCTTTTCCTGTATGGATGCATTACCGCGAGCGTGTTGGAAAGCCTGCTCTCGTACCGAACAAGCTGTGGAAGAACGTCCCCTTCGCTAGCACATGTATCATGGTCACCCTGTCCTACGGTGCCATGAACAGCATCGAGCTATTCTCGAGTCTCTAGTACGTATATTAACCTGTCGAATGTTGGCACGACGAGAAAAACGAGCAAGGACTTTGCTAACTTGAAATCTAGCTTCCAAGAAGTCCAACACGCCTCCTTGCTAACAACATCCCTCTACCTCCTCCCCAACCTCACCACCGGCGTCCTAATCAACATCTTCGTTGGTGTATTCGTACACCGCGTCCCCGCACGCTGGCTCGTCGCAGGCTCAGCCCTAATCTGCGCTCTCTCCCCCATGCTCATGGCTCTCGTGCCCCCAGCATGGAGCTACTGGAAACTCGCCTTCTGGGCCCAGATCTTCGCACCCTTCAGCGCAGACGTCCTCTTCACCGTAGGCCTCATCATCGTCAGCGACAACTTCCCGGAGAAGACGCAGGCTTTGGCTGGTGCTGTGTTTAATACTGTTGCGCAGTTTGGAATGAGTCTTGGTATGGGCAGCTGTCAGGTAGTTGCGCTGGGTATTCAGGATAAGGAGGGTGGGAATGCGTCGAGTGGCGGTGGAAGTGATGGTGGTGCGTTCCATGATCAGGACGCGACTGCTTTGCTCAAGGGATATAGGGCTAGTTACTGGCTTATGTTTGCGTATATGCTTGTTTGTGGGTTCATTGCTGTGGTTGGACTGCGTAAGGCGGGTAAGGTGGGACTGAAGAGGGAGTAAGTAAGCATACAGTATCTGAGGTGGTTGTCACATTACTGTCTATACATCAAAGACATAGAATGTACATCATGCCTCCAAAGCACCATTGAAAAACTGATAGTAATATACATTACACCGGCATACACTACCCTGTACCATCCCATCAAAACAGCATACCCAACTCATTACTATCAAACCCCATCCCCTCGAACCCAAATCCCTGCGCACTCCACCCCATATCCAGCGGCAAAAAACCCATTCCACAAGCTAGCAGAAGCATCCTCCTGCGCGGTCGCGCCCCCATTCGCGCCCCCGTTCGCACCACCACCACCACCACCCCCATTACCACCATGCACCACAAACTCGCTCACAGCACCTAAATCCGTCCACCCAAAATCCCCCCATCTGCTCCGTCAGCGCGGGACTCTCGCCCGTGCCTACGCTCCCCGCACTATGTGGACTCTGCTGCGCTCCAGGCGGAGCAGCATGTTGCTGCTGTTGTGGGAAACCGTTTTGATCCATGGGGTTGGAGGCGATGTGCGTGCCTGGGTGGCGGAAGTTTGGGCGCGAGGTCTTGTCTTTGCGTGGGACTTTTGCCCAGAGGAGCTTGAGGAGTTGGCTGTAGCGGCTGCCGGGGTGTTGCATTTGGACACCAGCGGTGGTAGTAGTAGTACTACTCCCGCTACTCCCGCTACTGCTGCTGCTGCTGCGTTGCAATCTACTAACCGTCTCGTTAATCATCGCGCGGATTGCACGGTCTTCGTCCGCGGATATGACGCCCGTGCAGCGTGCGCGGTACAGGAATACGCCCGCGTACACGAGGTACAGGTAGTACCGTAGTGGCATGAAGCGCAGCGAGCGCTCCGGGTCGACGAAATTGTTTACAGTTGTGAGGATTGCTTTTGCGGCGTCGAGGCCTTCGTAAATGAAGCGGGCGTCACCCACGGCGCCGACGTTGTTTACGAAGACGCGTTGCGGGACTTGCATGCCTAGTCCTGCTCCTCCTACTCCAACTCCTACACCTGCTCCACCAGCCCTTCCAGCAGCACTACTACTACTACCTCCTGCTGTACCCGAGGGTCGCAGGTCAGAAATGTTGTTGTTTGCGGAGGAGCTGCCCGATGCCGCGGGCAGGGCGCGGAGAACAGTGGCTTGGAACGCGAATGCGTTGGTGTATAAGCGTAGGTAGTCGTAGGACATGAGCAGACAAGCCTTGAGTGGCGGCGAGCACGTCAGGGTGCCCCAGACGCTTTTCCAGCCGTAGATTGCCGAGCGGAAGTCGTCGATGAACTTGATGTAGCTGCCGCTCATGTGCGAGCGGAAGCTTGATCCGGGGTTCGAGTACAGCGTGTCGTGCACGTTGCTGAAGAGCTGCGTGAGCTCGAGATTCGCCTGGAAGATGGAGGCGTAGTCTTCTTCGTTGGGGCTCTTGGGGATCAGCGATGGGTAGTCTTCTCGTCGGAGGGTGGTTAGGGGACCGGGGCCGCGGGACCAGAAGGCTTTGCCGATTCGGATGCTGATGTGGCGGTCAGAGACGTAGGCAGCTGTCCAGATGAGCCTCTTGCGGTTGTGGTTCGGATCTTTGCCCTGGTCGACAAAGCGGAACGAGTAGCGATCGAGAGCGAGGAAATATGCTATTCTGAGCGCTAGGCCGACGTGCATCCAGCTCTCCTTGTCTTCCTCGCCTTTGCCGACTTTTCCTGAGCCTCGCTGCGTATAAGGTGCCCATTCCGCCAGGAGAAGCAGAGCTTCAACCGCCTCAATGTCAGCGTCGCCTCCCGCTGCGAGATTTGAAACCAAAGTCTTCATGTGCTCGGAGCAGGCTTCATATATATGAGGCTCATCCACTAGGTCTTTTGAAGCTATCAGGAGAATAGCTGTGAGCAGATGAGGCTCTTTCTTGACCATGTCAGATAGCCTAGCTGTGTCGAATGCGTGCGCTGGAGCTAATGGGTAGTACGGATGATACTGCTGCTGGAAGCGCACAAGGAGCTGGCATAGCGAGTGTACGGTGAGTATTCCTCTGTCCAACAGCGGGTATGAGAACGACAATGGGGCCGGCATAGCCAATGTAGAAGCCCTGACTTGTCCAATGCCAACATGTCCATTCCCCATCTCCTCGTTCGAGCTTGATTCGCCCGCGACTCTCGCAAGTATACCCAGCGCATCGGATGGATTCTGTAGGTTCGAAAAGGGCAGCTCATCGGTATGCGAGGACTCGGATCGCGTCGCGTGGGTTTCTTCGTATTGCGGTGGGCCTCGTGGTTCTGACCATGTGCCCAGGTTTCCCAAGGTGTGAAAACTGCCTTCTTCGGGCGCGATCGCGGTTAGTGATGGGAGCGGCTGTTGCGCATGCTCTTGCGGCTCTTCTACACGTTTCTTTCGCACTCGCCTCCCACCGCGGTTGCTGCCGCCCAGCACGCACTCGAGATTGTCGCGTTTACATCGTAGGCAAGGTATGGAGTTATCAGCATCTCTGGACGCAATCAGCTTTTGTAGAACCGTAGCCTGGAAGACTTCAGTAGCTTCCAGGCTTTTCGTAGGAGAAGCTCAAG
Organism: Neocucurbitaria cava; assembly: GCA_027946455.1. Classification (NCBI taxonomy): domain Eukaryota; kingdom Fungi; phylum Ascomycota; class Dothideomycetes; order Pleosporales; family Cucurbitariaceae; genus Neocucurbitaria; species Neocucurbitaria cava. Next base: position 580,683 of record JAPEUY010000002.1, on the reverse strand, counting down.
GGTATTCGAAGACATCTACGCTACATATGTTACGCCAGTCTACCTTCTATGCCTTCACACATGTTGCGCTGACACAGTTGCCGACGCGAAGCAAGAATCTCGACTTACAGCAAACACCGACTCTTCCTCTTCCTGCAATTTAGACAAGCAATCTGTGTCCTTTTGATCTTCGACGCTTCATCCTCCTGATCCTGCGACTGCGCCGAGGCAGCGGTTTGTTGTGGGGTAGTGGTTTCCATGCCTCATCGTGGGGAAGATGATGTTTCGGTCTTTGAACTTTTGCGGGACTGTCGGGAACTTTTGAGCGGGGATGCTGGCGTCGGCTACTGCCCATGTGCCGGCCCATTCTTGATTCAGTCCTCCCAGTTGCAGCTACACCTTAGTCGGGCATCCAGGCAACCGGATTATGGATCATGAATTCTTTAGGAATGATGAGTATCTGCTTTAAATGAGAGACTTGCATAACGTTGGTACTTGGCCGACCGTAGTGTGTTCGGTTGTGGTTCCTATCACACAAGTCTAGCCCCTGGATGCACTAATCCATTCGGCAAAAACGAGTCCCACCCCACAACCAACTCGATATCCAATTTTGCTTGGTACTGAGATAGGGCTGTGGAGCTTCGAGGTGTTAATTTTGAAGCTTTGTTTGTTATGTTCCTTTATATACAGTATATTTTGCCAAATCTGCATCAAACAACCCGGCTTGGTGGTGTAGTTGGTTATCACGTCAGTCTAACATTCAAACGTTGGAACACTGAAGGTCCGGAGTTCAAACCTCCGCTAAGTCATTTCTTTTTGCGCGTCCGTAGTAGTCTTTTTGCTGATGAGTACCTAGGGTGTAAAAAGGTGTGGTGGTTGTGATGACCGACCTGCGCTTACCAGAGTGCCAGACAATCTACGCTTCCAGCTTCTCCTTCCTTCACCTCCAGCTAGTCTCGTCGCTTAAAGTACTTTGGCCTTCTGCGCCCTTGCACTCTTCTACAGCATTCCCAGACAATTTGAAGGTCAATCTCAGCCCGGGTCCTTTTTAACATCAGTGACGCTTGCATACGATTGTTTTTTTAGGCTGAGGAAGCGTACAGAATTGGAAGAGGGGCGCAAATATCCCGACGAGCTTTAAGGGAAGAGTACTACAAAGCCTATGACTTTGATATAGAAGCCCGCTATGAGGCTGCGAAATCGCGCGTCCTCAGTGACCTCGCCATCCTAATCAAAACTTCCAGCCTACGCGAGCTCCGGGTTTGGTCAGCTTTGCAACACCTATCCGGCCCACGTAATCACTGTAGCGTAACTTACGTCTGCCATCCGCTAAGCTCGACTTCTGCTACAGCAGGAGGCCTATAGCTACCACCTTGTAGCACGCAGCGCAGGCAACCACGCTAAAAGGGAGCGCATCCAGGCATCGGCAGTCGTCATAGTCAAAGGGCTACACTCAAACTTCTCTACGGCCCAGCAGCACGAGCATCCGCGCCCGCACTTTTAGCGCTAACATGAGCCTGGCAGGTGCATGTACGACAATACTCTACGTCTGTGCCCTTTACACAGGTATTACGCAAGCACTAATTAGATTGGGAGCTTAGTATCAATTTGACTTTGTTCTGACAGCACGAATAACAGAAGCTCGGTGGCCCAACGTAGCCTTAGTGGGTCATGACCGTCAAAAAATGGCGAAAAAAATATTCTGAAGAACCCTTACATGTTTCCGACATGATGGGACGCCCTTAACAAGGGAACATTGTAGAGCAATTTAGATAACGCTGATTCTTGCAAATAGATGCTGACTTCAACAGCGTTAGGTTAGGTAGGAGCTGCGCGAGATCACCCGCTTTATCGCCTATGCCCAAACACTGAAATATAAACCTCAGAACCTGCATCCTTAAGACCTCTGAAACTCTTGTCGGCGAGATTCATCTTTGACACATGCCTTTCGACCATGTCCCGCACTCCAGAGCCACTCGAAGGTCTGGGAGACACGGGTCCTGAAACAGTCTATGAAAAGACGTCATCCAGTGCAGCTACCAACGTAGGTTTGCTGTACCAAGGGGTCTCGGGAGAGTGGTCAATGATGTTCTCACCCTGGGGGCCACTCGGAATGATAAGAGTACTGTGTTAGATGAGTAACTTATCAGATATTTTGGAGACTGTGGTGTTTGTACCTCTCAGCTGAGATACCAAGCTGTTGGAGCGCAGCTCTAATACTTTGGTTCAAGTCGTTGTACTCGTTTTCCGACCACTCGTGGCTGTCACTAAGTCGCGTCAATAAGGTAGTACTTGAGGTGGAAACGATCAGCAGGGACAGCATACGAGTTTTTTATCAGAACGACTGTACTTCGCTTTGCGAAGAGTGGTGCTGAATCTGCAAGCTGATGGGCAATAGTTTCTTCGAGAATTGTCCTGGTTGCAGGAGGCGGCGGCGTCACAACCAGAAGAAGACCATCACAAGCTTTGATCTGCCTTTGATCTATGCCAGAGGCGTAAGTATCAAGTGCAGCTCGATTGGTGGTACAGTAGCAAGTTACCTTTGACGGTGACCCTGTGTTGCGGGGTAAAGAAGGACAGCTCCTCGTTCTTGTCCGTCAAATATTGCACGGCTTTATCGTAAGAGTTTATGCCCATCCCCTGCAGCTCAGCAAGCATGGGCAACCCTATGCCACCAAGCTATTATGTGTAAGCTAAGAGATTCATAGCTAATGCTTTGATGGAAGAGACAACCTTGTATATCAGATTTCCAGTGACCGTGTTGGCTGCGGACCCAACAACAGCTAAGGTTTTGATACTCGTGCAACTACTGTCAGCTATAGCAAAGATCAATATAATTTGAGCTGCGGTACTCACGAGCTTGAAGTCATTTTTTCAAGACTATCAGCGTCAAAAGCGTAAGAGTTGCAGTTTTTCTTTACGTTGTGGTGGGTTAGCAGCAGGCGAAGTGGTCAGTACTTATTTTGATTGCACAAGCCGGGCGTCGACAAAGCTACCAAAGACAAAGACCTGCGGAATGCGATCTCATGGGCATGTCAAGGCGGCCATACCGGCACACTACGCACTTTACTCAAGAACAAGTATAGCGGTGAGGACGACGGGGATATTGATGCTTGGACGCCGCTGCTATGGGCACTCTTTGTCCAGTCCCCCGCGACGGTAGTACGGTAGTGCTTCTTTCAACCCGGCGCGTACAAATTGACCAGCGAGATGGCTACGGTCACACGACATTGATTTGAACTCGGACCTACATACTCGAACACCCTGGTAAGGAAATCATGTTCACCAATAGCTCCGATAGCAACACAATACACTGCTCTGAACAGTGTCCTAGCTTTTGGCCCCTAGTCTTTAGAAATACCACTGGTGAAGTCTTAAGACTGTGTAGTAATCTTCACCAGTGCAGTATTGGAAGCGGAGACAACCAGAGGAAGTAGGCTGATTGTTAAGTCTATGCTAGGTTGTATGCAATATATCATCCATTAAAGTGCGGCACCCATAGCAAAGTGGCTTCTACAAGTGGAAAGGAACATCAACAGAAACACCACATTCTACACCAAGTACAGCTTGTGTCTGCATATTCTCCACAGTATCCAAGCGGGCATAGTCAAATCAGACATGCAGCATGTTTCACGATTTTCCCTTTTGATTCGTGGTGATATCAACTAAGTGGAAGGTATCGACGTCGATGTTGAAAATCTGCCACCCATAGACTGTCTTCTTATGCACCGTAACTATGACTTCGAATGAATGCTCTTCGTTGTCCTTGATTCTTGAGTCACACATCCCCGGTACATAAGGTGTTTGTAAATTGTTGAAGTCATTTGCTTTTTTCTGAAAGGATGATGGTCCGGTATTTACCACAGCTCTCATGGGCGAGGAAGACATAAAGAGGGTAAATCTCGAGTCTGCATGGCGCCGCTTGAATTCGAAGAAGCAAATACCGTCGAGTATGATGCCTTGTGGCACTGTAAGAAGCATCCCGCCCCGGTCCCAGACTGACTCCATTTCCACCCAGTACCTGTGTATCGTTTGTCGTATCGCCGCTCCTTTAGTTACCTGAAATCCCATATCTTGAAGAGTACGGGATGGATTGACGACAATCTGACAGAGATCCTGGCAAACCTCTCGTGGACTCCTCCAAGCACTCTTGACGATAGTAACCTTTTCTAAGGTTGACTGTGCAGCACTCCTCGGACCCACGACGAAGGTCATGCCTGTTCCATAACGCATCAAAATCCGCTGCATTCTTTTATCATGATCAAATTCGCTCTCAGAACTGGACAAAACGATGCCAAGGAGTTCCGAATCTGAACCTGGCGAACAGCTGAGTAATCCAACCCAGCAACGAGATAATTGTGATGGTACGCAAGCCTCTCGTCGCTGTCGCGGTGGAGAGATCGGCACCAAGGGAATTTCAATCTGTAGCCCAAGGTTTGTCACTGTATAAACAGAGTTTCTCTTAGCTGCGTATTTCAAGACCCCGCATCCTTCAAAGTCCTTTGGCGAGGCTGCCAGCAATGTACCCGCGCGGATGATAGCTGCACTTGCAGACATCACAACATCTGGCACAAGTCCCGAAGGATGGCGCGCCTTGGTGTTTAGACCCCACGCGAGAATTGAATCGTCGTCGAGCTGTCTTAATATTTCTTCCTGGAGACGGATAAACGCCCGCTCTCCTTCCCCATATAGCAACGGCATGTTGATGCCGAAGATTCCAAGAAGACAGTACGCCGTATCTTCCGCACGTGTTGCTTCCCGGCGGGACGCCCAGGACATCCTTTTGGCGACACAGGCGCTGCCAACTAGATTTCGCTCAACGAGAATGTTACTGTCGACCGCTGTTATATCAGATATCCAGCCAGCATGTTCTAACTTTGTAGCAAACTCTTCCCAATCTCGACCATAGAACACCACATCCTTAGGAGCTAGCAGCTCTTGTAGCGTCCAACCTCGAGTGTGCCATCTACTTTTAGGAAAGTCTGTATGCATATTTGGTCTCGTAACGTCTACGAGATAGGCGTAACATATAGCTGATTTTCGGTACCACTGAAACATAGAGTTGATAGCTTCAGAGAGCTCCGAGCTTGAACTTTTGTCGATGCAACAAGTGTCAACCCATGCATATTCAAGTCCATGCTGGAGTGCTTGTCGGCATGTGAAAACGATCTTCTGATACCCTTCTTTAGTTCTCGCTGCAGCCTGGTTGAGGGTGAAATCGGCAAAAGACACCTCATCATCGCCCCACGTGTGGGACAGGATAGCATACTTCGGGATATTGCTGCCGAAGAACTCCTGAAGCTGGAGCGTGGAACAGTTGATAAGGCGCATATCGAGGTTCGCGTTGCGAGGTTTATATCTCTTACGAAAGGATGGAGTCTTGGAAGTGAGCTGTTAGCTAGGCTTCCCCGCCCAGGCTGAACATGTACAACTTATTAGCAGGTTTTGGCAAACTAACCACGGAGTAGATGCATGTGCGAAGCCCCGGTGACGTGTGCCAATTGGAGAACAGTAACAGGGGATGCTGACATTGATTACCGTATTACTTCAGTAAGGATTTCTTAACATCATCGTAGGAAACTGTCGTGTTTTCCTCCTGAGCGCGTTTCCTGCGATTTTCTAGGTCTATTACTCTAGTACCCCTTACCATTTCGTATACAATCGTGTAAGATACGACGGGTGCACGGCGATCTAGGAAGGGACAGAGAGCAGCAAGCCACGGTACATGTAGGCAGCGAAATATAATGGATCGGGAGCAATAACCAGTGCATAGGAAAGCGCGCAAAGCAGCGCATGTCGGGAACGCGATGCGGTCGGCCTCTCAGAATCTTTTCTTTAGTTTAGTGTTTACAGCGAAGTTAAATACTGTGGTTTGTCTATTGTGAGTAGGCACAATTCCTCACGTGATCTCTGAGATAAGCAAGCGGTCGCCTGGCTGGACGAGCAGTATGTACTGCTCGGCCAGACATTGGTTCAACCATGCTCTGGAGTTAGTGTACAAATGCAAATGGGTATTAAACACCGCGTTGTCTTGCATCTAAGGGTAGACATTCTTTTGTTCCGATGAATTCTTTTTTTGGATGGAGTAGAATCTTTATGGTGGCGTGGGGGATGAACTGGGAATGAGCGTGGGTTACTGATTGTACAGAAAAAAAAACCCAAACTAAGCGTTGCATTTTTATTTTGGAACTTCAAACATACCTAGGTACTGTGATAGCAGCAAATCCAATCTACACAGTAATCAAGCACTATTTTGCGTGCAATCTTCATGGTCGTCAAAGACCACCAATATGCTCCATTGATCCTAACCTCGTCTACGTCGCCAAACTAGCCAAGCGCCATCACACTCCATTCCCCACATGCACCCTTTAAAAACACTCACCGCCAATCTCACCGTCTGAACTATTACCAGTGTTTCAAATGGCATCGGCAAACGACACTACGGATCTAAAAACGCCGCCATCATGCGTGGCCGACTTCTGCCTTATTCCGCTGGGCACGCCGACGGCTTCCGTGTCCAAGGAAGTCGCGGAAGTGCAGCGCTTACTCAAGAAGAGCGGATTGAGTTACTCGATGCATTCAGCAGGAACTACTGTTGGTACGCTTCTTTTCCGAAGTTGCATTTATGTGTCGGCAAGAGCTTATTTTGAATCATCAGAGGGTTCTTGGGATGACGTGATGCGCGTTATCGGTCAATGCCACGCCATGCTTCATCAGAAGGGCATCGTGAGGATCCAGAGCGATATCCGGGTGGGGTCGAGGACGGATAAGAAGCAGGGATTCAAGGACAAGGTCGAGGCTGTGGAGCGGCTACTAAAGGAGGACGGGAATTGAAACTATCCCGCAGACCGACATGCACGTTGGAAAGGTCGCAAGGTTCTGGTAGTTTCTAGGTGGTAAAGACAGATCCCACTCACGATGGTGGAAGAATGCGACGGTTGTGGTGTCACGGTTGCTATGTACTTGGACATGTCACACGTGCTACACGTTCAACACACTTGACCAATCTACTTATTCACCATCTACACAAAGAATAACAACGGTGGTCGCGTAGGGAACGTGGAATCGGCGTCTACCGCACAATCTTCTTGCCCAAGCGCTTTCCCCTTTCTGCCATTGGTCGTCGTCTACTCGACCGCGTAAGAAGACCAGGTATGCTAGCTATAATGACGATTTACGAAGCCTCCATGGGGAATACAGGGCTGGAGCAAGGTATTGTACCGGGATGCGCGCAGGGGAGATGAGGACAAAGGGGCTTGTTTTGATCGTCTTCAAAGACTCAAGACTCAAGACTCAAGCCAACTCGGAGCAGGAGTGTATTTGGACCTTCACTTGCCAACCACTGCACTCACCGACTGTTTGCTGTGTTTCGTGCCTCGCATTAGTCCATCTCGACCGCACCAATCATCGTGTTGTTGGGGGTTCCCCAGCCGACTCCGACGCCTGGCCCTGACAGACGCACGGTTGGTAGTGTCCTGCGGGAGGAAAAGTTGGCGGGAGCCGAGCTCTGATCCTCGACATCATCGGCACCTTCACCCGGAAAATCCCTTCAAGCGATTTATCTCACTCCACCATCACCTGAAGTCGATATTCATCGCTACTTCCCCGGACCAGCGACATCTATTCACCTGCCGTTCACCCCCGCCCATAGAAACCGTGTTGCTGCAAATTTGCCTCGTGTGACCTGCATGGCGAGGTCTTTGAGACAAGTGCTCGCACGCGACAGCACCGGCACCTGCCAGCAATAACGTCGTCCATCGCTCGCAGCTCCAACGCTTCTGTCGCACGCCTCGAGCGTAACACACTAAAATGGCCTTCAACTTCAACTGGTCGCCGCTGATCGCGGACACGTCGCGAGCGCGCGACATGCTCACGACTGCCCTCAACAAGTCGCCAAAGCCGCCCATCATCGTCGACGACATCATCGTAACCGAGCTGAATCTAGGCACAACACCGCCCGAGTTGGAGATATTGGAAATCGGAGACTTGGCTGAGGATCGCTTTAGGGGCATTTTCAAGATGTCATACGCCGGCGATGCGTTCTTGACGTTGAAAACAAAAGTCCAGGCGAACCCGTTGAACACGTACCTATCGACAAAGCCGAGTTTCGCGTCTCCCCAGCCGCTAGCTGCCTCGTCAGGCTTGACAATACCGCTACAGATTACACTGTCAGATATTCGGCTGAGCGGCTTCGTCATCTTGGTCTTTTCAAAGCAAAAGGGTTTGACGCTGGTTTTCCGTAACGATCCCCTAGAATCACTGAAGGTATCATCGACTTTCGACTCGATACCCTTCGTGCGAGACTATCTACAGAAAGAAATCGAAGGGCAACTGCGAGTATTGTTCATGGAAGATCTGCCAGCTATCATTCATCGATTATCGTTACGCCTTTGGTCACCCGAATTCGAAGAGTTGGAGACAGAAGAGCGGTTGGAGGGTTCCCACGATACGACAGCTCCTATCGATCCCCTTGCGTCGCCACCCCAAGACGCTGTCGATGCGTTCGGCAACGCTCTAGACGAGTCTCAAATTTCGGCCTTATCGCTCGACTCACCCAGTGAGATCCACGCTTCCTTCTCGCAGAAGAACATCCTCCGCCTAGCAGCCCTTTCCGAGTCGCAACGGACACTCTCCCTCTTCACACCCGGCATACGCGATGCCGTTTTCCGTGCCTGGGCTGGCCACTCAGATAAGCCAGATTCTGGCGCTGCAACACCTGCACTTACCCAAGGCAGCCTATCGAGAATACAATCGACGTTCGGCAGTCTCAAGTCGACCTCGTCATCTGTCGCATCTGGCAGTACAGGCAACGAGACGTACAGCTCGCGACCTACGCTGGCGTCATCACATTCAATGCCTGCAGGCTTGAGCCTCGGCGCCAATCGGACACGCGCTGGTGGCATGCGAAAGCGGAAGAAGCGTGTGGTAGACCTACGAAAGAAAGATGGTGCAGAGTCATCTGGCTTGTCGACGGAAGCAAACACCCCGCTACCGAGCACATATGTATCAGAGACATCGAGTGTTATCCACGAGGAACGGGAAGCAGAAGAGGAATTGGTCACACCGCCTAGGAGCCCCGCCAATCCCAGCTTCTTCTCTGAAGGCAGAAATGGTAGACTCGACGCTGATGAGCCAAGTCGACCATCCGAGAGCACACCTACGACCGCACCTCTCCTCGCCCCGGCACCATTACTATCCTCGCCACCCAAGTCTTCGAACCCGAAGCAAACTACTACACCAATCTCAAGGCGCCCCACACTATCTCGTTCCGAACTCCGAAAAGTACAACAGTCGACTTCTCCACTCTTGCGTTCCTTATCCTTCGATAAAGTCCCCTCGCTCGCTTCGCCACCCTACACCGATAACACGAGCTCTTCTTCTGGCGGCATCTTGGAGCAGGCGTGGATGCTCAAGATGGCACAGGAGATTGCTCGCAAGGTGCAGGAGGAGAAGGACAGGACGGATAGAGGGTCGCCGTCACGTCCGTCACAAAGGTCCCGCAGGCGCACCGAGAAGGCTGCTGCTTCTGGAGGCATGTGGGCGTCTGCTGAAGACGAAATCGACGCCCCGCCTGCTTATGTTGCGTGAAAACAGCAGCCAGCCATGGGATGAAGTTATGAAGTAATGGTATATATGACGGCGTTCGTTTTCCCACGTTCATTTCGTTTTTTTTAATCGATCACACACCGCTCTCTAGCTTGTCAGTTGTCAGTTCAATCTCAGCTTCTTTGAATTATTGGTTTTGTTTTCTGGCAGGATGGGCATTTGAAAAGTTCGCGCTCGACTGTTGTGGGTTACACTGGGTTAATGTGTAAAACGTACAGACGATGCGGGATGCCCAAAGGTGGCTAGTCTTAAGCGCTGGAACTGTATATATGGCATGGCGGCTGGCTGCTGGTTTGGAAGAAAGGAAAGTCACTGTGTTGGTGCTTTTCGCGTATACCCTTCATCTATCTACTATGACTCTTGTTGAGTAATTTGAATGGACTTTTTGGTATTACTATCATGGGAATTTGTGTCATGATTCTCAAGTCGTTTCCTTTCATGCCAAGCTAACTTCCCTCGGGTCTGACAATCAAACTATCTACATGTTCTTGAGCAGATACGACAATCCCGCCCACATCTCCTCACCACTCGGCACAATCTGGTTCGCAGGCAGCACAAACCCGTACGTGCCCGTATCGCGCAACTCAACAGTCATGCTGTAATTCGCCTTTGCGACCTCAAACGCGTAGTCGACGCTATCGCCGCTGACCTGGTAAATAGTATTGCAGATCGGACCGCCGGTAAACGTCACGCCATGCACAGCTTTCACAGCCGCAATCGCACCATTCGTCAACGATGCGTACTTGGCTGAATTGGGCACAACGCCCGAGCACGTGTAGCCGTAGGGATACATCCAGAGCTGCGAGTACGAGTGGATGTCCATGTAGAGCTGGATGCCCTTGCCCGCGGCGATGCTGTCGAGCTGGGCTTTGAGCGCCTTGGTCTCGACGCCGTCGCCGGCTGACGGGCCCTTGTAGTCCTGGTCGCAGGGCGAGGTGCTCGCGCCGCCGCGCTGGTCCCAGTGCGAGGGCCAGTTGCGGTTGATGTCGCGGCCGATGCAGGACGCCGTGGGCGTCGTCTGCCGGTTCTTGCGCCACATGCGGTCGCTCGTTTGCGAGTAGGAGAAGCCGTCGGGGTTTACGATGGGGAAGATGTAGAAGTCATACGTGTCTTTGAAGGAGGCGGCTGCCGAGTTGGTGAGCAATTGGTAGGCGGCGTATTCGACGACCTGGATGGGGGGTTTAGTATGAGGAATTGTGGGGGGTGGGGTTTTGAGGGTTGAGGTTTACTTACCATGGTGGTGATCCATTCTCGTGCGTGGACGGTTCCGTGCCAGACTACGCCCTTCTTTGAGCCTTTGCCTCCGCTGCCCCAGATGTGGATGCCTTTGATATCTCGTCCTTCGAGGGACTTGCCCGCGGAAATTACTTCGGCGTTGTTTGGATATGCAGTTGCGAGATCTGTGATCCATTGCATATGGTCGGCGATCGCATGGTAAGAATTGAACCAAGTGCTGTTTGGAGCAGCGCCAGCTGTAGTCGTTGGTTAGCGCCACCAGATATAGTTTCCATTTTGTGGGGGTAATTACCGGCATAAATGCCAAAGGTGTCCTCGTCAGCGATAGACTGGCCCAGGTTCTCATGCATGACTTTCGTCTCGATGCCTTCGGTAGATGTCTCGAAGTCCACGACTTGCGAAGGAGGGACCATGACGTCGACCACGTCGCTGGATGCTGGCTTGCCCTTCCATGTCTCGAGTTGCAGTTTGCTCACCAGAGCGTTGAATTCGGCAGTGTTGGAGCCGACATTGACGCGGTACACTTTCCAGTCATCGTAGCTGACCTTCTTCGTCACGGTCGCTGCGGAGGCAAGGCCAAGAGAGGCGAGAGTAACACCGAGGAACTTCATGATGACCGAAGACTAGGGAATGGTGCGGCGGACAAGGACATGAGAGAGAATGTGCCTACATCTTATACCTACCTCTAGACGAGAGCTATGGCGAAGCCCTGCCCTATGCGCATCTTGGAAGGAGCTACCATCGCTGCCCAGCTCATCATATACACCTGCCAAACGCGCCTTAACTTCACACGGGGCAAAGTCTCGCCAGGGCAGCTGCACCCAGTGCAGTGGCACTTCACAGCCTACACCTGACGTTTTAATATCGACGTCTACGATAAGCCTAAGTCTGGCCTAACAGCCCTGCGGCTACGAGGTGATCGACAGGGAAATGAATTGCCTGCAGCCAGTGAGCTTCCCGAACGGGCATGTGCATGAACAACGAGTAACATGTAGGCTCTCGGCTAACGAGTGGTCACGCATTGATGGTAGTGTTTCAAACAACCGTATTTACGTGATGATCTAGGATTGTGATTGATTGGCGAATAATAGATCGGCGAGGATCTGGGGTCCCCTGACGACCTTCCGCATCGGTTTGGTATTTTGCTTGGTATTTGCTTGGTATTCGAACTTTACTCCAAAGCAGAGGCGAAAGAACCTTCTCCGTTGGGACAAAGATAACGGCTTAAGGATTGAACGTGCGCGAATCTACACGGGGAGATGGGGGCGATAGAATCCCCCCATCGTGGGGTAGTTGTGCGAGGTAGGAGGGCCGGTGGCAGGACTAGATCTGTCAGATGGATCAGCCCTCGGACATTTCACGGGCCGCTCACTAGCACCGCACTAATACCATTAGACATAGCTTCTGTCATCACCTTGCGACGACCTCTCACAAAAGCTGCCATACTCGCTATGCCCAGTGAAAGGGTTTGATCTCAACTGAGTAACAAAATCTACATTCTATGTCCTTGAAGGCTTCACGTGCAAGTCAAGGTCGTGGGGAGGATTGTCATGCTCCATTATAGTATTTGAGTAAGATTCCCGTATATCGACATAGTCGACCTCATCGTCGGTCTACCCCGCGGCCTAGTAGGTATGTTGAGGGCCGACGATATCAGAAGTCCAGCATGACGGACCTGATCATACCACGAACTCATCGACATCCTGCCAGGCGAGGTCCGATCATTCCTCATGACGAATTATGTTCAATGGGTCTAAATGCAGTAGTGGCTGTGCCCACCCCTCGCATCATATGAGCCCTCGCCTGGACCACCCCAGTGGACCGCTCCTCCAGGAAGCCATTGGCAATTTTTCTGCCTGGTGGCGAGTTAGCCTGAAGTTCTTGCAGCGTGTCATGCTAAAGGCTTACCTAAAGATTATGCACGTTCCGCAATACTGGTTCGAGCACGCGCGGTACTCCTCATCGTTGGCAAGCGTGTTACAGACACCGAGCCCTGAGAGCTGCCTCCTCCAGCTGCCAAGATTTATACAGAAACCACACATGTACGCGGAAGTTTCGCCCGTGTCCACCGTCGCATTAGAGATGTTTTGAATGATAGCAGCAATCTCAGAGGGGATCGGTTCGCTCGCCGCTCTGGCGGCTGGAGATGGCTGAGGCCCGATAACACGAACGGGGCCAGTTGGCGTGGGAGTTGGGGCGGGATGAGAATGTCCAGGCGTGGAGACGGCGGGATCCTCGTACCGGCAGGAAAGCTGGATGCGACCTTCCCACGGATTGTCATTCCCAATGCAGTAATTATCAACCTCGCACATATGCAAGATTTCGACAGGCCCACCACCAGCTTCCGCATGCATGATGTATCTACCATCGCAGTAAACCCTAGCATCATCATCGACTGAGAGTTCGGCACGGTGGAGGTAGCGAGGAGGATGAGGACTAGGACTAGGAGGTATAGTCGGAGCGTCCTTCGCGCAATGGAGATCCGCGGTGTGCTTTGACTCGTCGGCAACACCGACGCAGTACTCGCCTGCAGCACACTTGTGAAGTACTTTAGGACCAAAACCAGGCTCACAGTAGGCCATTAAGTCACCTGTGGGGGAAGAGGCACAGAAGACCTCGAAACCCGAACACATAGGTGGTGCGGCTTCAGCGCGAGGAGCCAGTTCACTCGAAGTCGCTGCCCTGGAAGTCGGCTGCTCTGGAAGATAGGGGAATGGTGCAGTAGATGTCGGGGAAGCGCTGGTGGTAGGATGAGTGGTCGTAGTCTGCTTTGCGCAATGAGGGTCCATTTCCGGGGCCTCTGGACGACCGACGCAGTATTCATTTGCCCCACACGCCTTGATGAGCGTGTAGCCCTTCCTGTCAAACTCGCAATAGTAGATCTTGTCGACATAGTTGGTGACGACGCAGAACAAGCGGCCTTCATCACACAGAGGATCGTCTAAAGAATCGCTAGCGTCGACAGGAGCAGTAGGTACCGCGACAGGGCCGACGGAAAGACCGACAATGTTCTCTTCTTCGGGACAGGACAGGAAATTTCGGCGTTTGCAGTAGTAGTCCCCGTTTTTCATGGCGCAACGCGAGAACTTCTGGCAACCAAGCTTGTTGACGCTGCCAGGCAAAACCACATCATTAGCACAATTTACTCACATAATGTCTGTGAGACAGTTTGCTTACAGCTTTCCGTCTTCGCACTGACATCCAGACCATTCGGAGCAGCACTTCTTTTCACCTTCCTTGCAAGCGAGACTAATTGTGAGGAGGCCCAGTAGGGCAAGAAAGAAGGTAAAGGCCTTCATGGCGAGCAGCCAATGTCAGTGGTTGATGGAAGTGGCTCAGTGTCAGTGGTAAAAGGAAAAGGTCGATAGTGTCGAAGGCAGATGGTGAGAGGAGTTTCGTCGAGCGCGGGGTCATGAACAGTGCAGTAGGGTGGCGTGTTCTGAGAGACACGTGCAATCAGAATAGGAAAGCACGATGAGGCTAGAACGACCACGTTATCACGACGGCGAAAGGAACTGCGTCTTTGTTTTGCTCAATAGGCCGAGAGGGAAGGTATGGGTCCGTTCCCGTTTGTTTGCAATCCGACAGGCCGAGCTTCGTTGCAAACAAACCCACGGAGAGGTAACAATTAGTGAAGAGTATTCTTCGGCTACTTGATGAAATAAACCCAGCGATTTGCCGCAGTATCATTGCCGAGGTTTTTGAGATGACAATCAGGGATTTAGGAACAGAAAGAAGGTGGAACTTTTTTGGTGGAAATCTCATTAGAGCAGCGTATTCAACTTTACATAACAATCTCTTTAGCCGAGCTAGAGAAAAAACAGAAATGCTGCAATCGACAGGACCGCAGTGAGTGATGACAAGTCTAGTGTATTCCCGCCAGAGGTGGTACCCGCAGTTGCTGTTGGTGCAGCTGAACCGTTCCCAGGAGCTTCTCCAGACGCAACAATCTGCTCAGAAGGGATATCTGTTGTCTCTGGCGCAATAGTGGCTGTTGGCATTACAGACGACGCCGCAGTAAATGCCTGGCTGTAGTTGGCTTTCGTAGGTTGGACTGAAAGTGCTGACGTGACGGGCGTCTCGAGAAGCCACGTTCTACAGCTGACTATGTCGTTGACTGTGGGGTGTATATAACATCTTTGAGCGGCTTCGCCGTTCCATATGTACTGATCGAAGTAGGGGAGACGATAGCCGACTTGGCCTTGATCGTAGACTGGCTGCCCGAAATCATCGATATCGAAATCGTAATCATATGCTCGAGCCTATGTACCAACCGCTTGTCAATTATTGTCTGGTAATGGAGAAAGTATGTCTTACCTGTATGCGATTGTGATTGCTTGTCATCTCACGGACCCGATGTAAATGTGGCGCCTTCGCAACATCGTCCAAGAAATTCGTCCTCTTCGTGAGCGACCCAGGGCATGATAGATCCTGATTTCTGACCTGCCTGAAATATTGCGCCAGCACCACCAAAGACTGCTGCTTAACATTTTGCATGCACAAGCAGTTATGGAAATCAGGATCGTTCTCCGGGCAAGCCTGAATCGCACCCTGTATCCCGAGTTTCCAGTAATTCTGCTTCGTCGCTGGGCCGAAGATCAAGATGTTTCGTGGCGTGGTGCACCAGAGCCCCTTTTTGTTGCTACTTTGATAGTAATATTGTTCCAGATCATCGTCAACTCCGTCATCTGGAGCTCGACAGATAGGGTACTCAAAGTCGCTTTTTTGGTTGATTTGCACGCAGTCCATTATAGTTTTGAGGTCGTTCTGTGCCATGAGACAGTTGTATTCTTGTGCCCAGGTATTGGCTGGACATGCCTCGACATCGCGTGTGAGAAAACATTGGCTGGCGATTGACGTGCTGAAAAGGACCGTGAGGAGCGAGGCGGCTGCCAGATGCTTGCTGGTGAAGATCATAGTATCAATTTGAGTTGTGTTAGTGATGCGCAGGAACGAACATAGAGACCCTCGTTTAATGGAATAAAGCCTTAATGGTATTTTCTTGATCTCCACAAGGTGTAGCTCCTGCTCACTCTGAACGGCTGTAGTTCCTCATATGACCTTCGTAACCCCGAGCCATCATGTTCAGCCCCCAAATACTTGATGAACGCGCGCCAATCAGATCAAGGACGCCTGAAATGCTCTACATTGAACGTAACATATTTGAGCAGGATTGAAACAGAACCGCCCGTATGATAGAAAGTGAAGGGGCCATGAACTAGGAGGTCGCAGGAGTAGTCTCGATGAGAACAGTATGATAGACCGCACATAGACACATGCAACGCCATGTTTCGCAGGAAGTATGAGGGCGCGTAGAATCAGGAGAGGCGCTATCTTTTAGGCGCCTTGGTTCGTTGCGCCTCCCAACAGTTCGACCGGGTTGTGTAGCAGTACATGCTGACCACTAAGCCCGATTAAGCAGTAGTGTCGCCATTTATAGCCAAGTATCTGGAGTGTAGAAGTGTAATATTTCTTTTGGTTAACAAAGTTTTAGCTAGTAGCCATGAATGGTGACTTGGTTAGGCCATGCTCCTGAGGACGCGTTTCGATGGCGTCAGGGAGTGGCATGGTTAGAGTTCCTCTATTACGCAGATGCAGGCGCTAACCCCTCCTTTCATCCTTTCCCGACTACCAATGTGAATTCAAAGTGTCCGACTTTTGGTCTCTCCTGTGAGACCTGGAAGGATGTTCAAAGTTGTGTTGCATGTTAGAGCGCGCTACCTCAAACGTGGCTTGCGGGCAACTTTCAATACCTGAAACAGTCCATCCTAGACACACAGTCGCAAAGCACCAATCTCAGTGCGCCTGATCATCGGTGGCCAGGCTGCACCTACTTTGGGTGATGAGACGAGAATGGTTTTAGTATGTATTTGCTGTATTATCCTTCCATTGCTTTGCAGTTCGAAACTCGGAAAGAGCTTCTCGTGGAGCCTTCTTAAATAGACTTTGTGCTTTAGCAACCGGTGGACAATTCAAGAGGCTCCAGTAATGCCAGCTCGTCGCCTCAGGCTTCTTGCCCTCGATGGCGGAGGCGTCCGTGGACTTGCAACCCTCCAGATACTGGACCAGCTCATGACTTTAATAGACCCGATATCACCACCAAGACCATGTGACTATTTCGACTTAATAGGAGGGACAAGTACAGGCGGGTAGGCTAAATTCGACTAGGGCCATATCTCGACTAAACATTCTTCAGGTTGATTGCTATCATGCTTGGTCGTCTTCGTATGACAATCAAGGAGTGCATCGAAGCATACACTATGTTGTCTGATAACATCTTTCAAAAACGTAGACACCGCTTCAAGCTCGGAATGAGACTTTCTAGCACTCAACTGCAAGGACGGTTTGATTCCGAAGAACTGGAACGAGCGATTAAGAACATGATCGTCCGGAATGGTTTGAAAGAACATGAGCAACTTGAGCAACTTGAACAACCCCCTGATGCAACCTGCAAAATGTAAGTTTATTTCCATACATGCGACTTAGCTAACAACACTCAAGCTTTGTATGTGCACAGAGCAAAGATACAGGCGAAACAGTGCGGTTGCGTAGTTATCATACATCAAGAGCTGGGAGGCGACAAATCATGATCTGGGAAGCGGCTTGTGCGACTTCCGCAGCCACGACATTCTTCGATCCTGTGCGCATCAGCACCGGAGAGAGCTTCGTCGATGGCGCAATTGGAGCTAACAACCCTGTCGGTCAGGTATGGACTGAAGCACTCGATCTTTGGCCGTCGTTACAGAGGAACATCAAATGTTTGGTCTCTATTGGCACAGGCGTTCCTTCACAAACACCTTTTGTGAAAGACGATATTGCCAGCATTGGCAAAATGCTGATTCGCATCGCTACCGAAACAGAAGCTACGGCGGAAAGCTTTCGTCGTGACAAGCAAGACCTAGATGCAGAGGGACGTTACTACCGTTTCAATGTGAGCAGAGGACTGGAAAACGTTGCTTTGGAGAACGCGGAAGCGAGACCAACTATTCTTGCGGCAACTAGGCACTATATCGAAACCCAGACAGTGTACAAAGAGTTTCAGGCGTGTGCAAAAGTGCTGAGGCACGAGGCCGACTGTTAGTAGATTTGGCAAGGTCATATATACGTTAGTGTGCTGACAACACCCTCGCAGATGTGAGATTCTTCCATCGATTTTATGTCTCCGTGCACTTATTGACTTAGTGTACAGGCACCGTCACCAAACGAGCAGGAGAACTATTTGAGTGAGCACAATATGGTTCGAGCATCTTTAAGGTAGCTGATGTAGTTGAACAGGATGTAAAAATGCGCTATATCATGCTGATCTGCTGTTTCGACATGGCCAGATCAAGTCGTTTGCTTCCTCTGAATGGCTGTTCAAACATGATGCCTTCCAGAAATGGAGTGCACACGATGTCATCTCTGATCCAGCTGAGGCTTTATTGACCTTGAAGGGTAATCCTGGGACCGGCAAATCGGTCTTGATCAAGGCAGCAACACAGAAGGCAGAGAGCCCCAACCTGATTGTGTTGCATCACTATTTTGACAGAGCCAAAGACAGCAAGTCCTCAACTTTCAAGAGTGCTCTCGACAAGTTTTGCACATCGTTGCTGTATCAGCTCTTGACCCAGCTAGAACCTAAGCCATGGTCTTTCCTCTACGAATGGCGTGAACTGTTGCGTTTCAACCCCGGAATGCTCCCTTGGAATCTTACACAGCTTCAAGATGCTATCAGAGAGATTATTGTTGGCCATGAAAAGCGTGGAAATGTCGGAGTTCAAATCTACATTGATGCTCTGGATGAATGCTACAACGATATATCTGACGTCCACCCCACGCAGCCGTTGGAAGTCTTGCAATGGATTTCTAAATTGCTCAAAAGTGCAGCTGATGCAAATGTAGACGTAAGAGTATGTTTATCCCGACAGCATCTTCCTGCGTACGACGGTCTGGAACCTAAGAGTCAAACGATCATAGTGGAGGACTACAACAGGTCTGCTATTGAGACATTTGTCAAAACTGAGTTGCAAAGAGTCGAAGATATAGGCCTTCGACATCTTCTTCGCCAGAAGATTATGGGTCGTTGCACGAACGACTTCCTGTGGGCTACCGCGGTCGTCCAAGATGTCTTGGCAAGCGTTGATTCTTCGACACAGAAACAAGTTCTCCAGCTCGTCGAAGAGCTTCCGCCTACGCACGAAGAGATGTACCAAAGGCTATTGTTCACGCGTTTGGAGCGAGGCAATACGCTGCGGTTACTACAAATGGTCTCGGCGGCTCGACAAGCCTTGACGGCTGATCAATTTAGACACGCTCTAGCGTTCACACAAGAATTTAAGTACGAGAGCATCACAGAATGGGAAGAATCTAAGGAAGGAATTGAGCAAGGAGAGAAGTTCGAAAACTATCTCCGAAGAGAATCCCGCGGACTGATTGAAGTCCATCATGGCCCCGAGCTCGACGAGACTGGAAACTCCGTGCGGTTCATCCACGGATCAATATCTACTTTCCTTCGCAATCGAAGGAGTGTAGTTCCGGATGAAACATCTCCATGGAACCAACGCTGTCATCTTGTTCTTCTCGAAATCAGCCTTCGCGCACTCGATCTTCCAGGCAATGAGTCGGTGGCGTTCGTTCAGTACGCGTGCGAGAATTGGATCTACCATGTACGGGACTGTGGAGACCTCCTCCCTGAGATAAAAGAGCTTCCCTCATTTCTCAATGACTGCTCGAAAAGAAAGGCGAAACGTATCATCGGGAGACAGATTCTTGCGCTGAAACAAACAAATGCTAGACAGAGTCACCTCCTCGAAGCCAAGGAGAGTCTATTGGTCTTACTTGCAACCCTGGGCGGCAACAATCTGCTTCAGCGTCATCTCACAGAATGCGAACCTTGTCAACAGGACTGTTCCACTTACTCGACTCGATACCGCAAAGCGCTCCAAAATACAATTATTGGACGCTTCACCGATATCACCATGTGGCTGCTCGAGAAACATGTCGACTGGGACGTAGACATCAACGCGCTCTACGAGGACAAGACTCTGCTCTACAAAGCTTGCTATTTCGGGCAAAAAGAAGTCGTTGCCTTCCTTCTCACGCAGAATGCGGACCCATTGAAGCGATCGCTTATTGGGTATGAATATCCTTTGCATGCAGCGATTGAACTAGGCCAAGTAGACATTGTGAGGCTGCTACTCCAACACCCAAGCGCCAGTGCACAGTTCAGGCTTCCTAGGGCTGCTCAAAAGTCAAAGGGATATACGCCGCTCCATACCGCCATTAAAAGCCGTCAGCCAGTTAGGCAGAAGCTCGCAGTACTCAGACTCCTTTTGAAAAATGCGCCAAAGGGAGCGGGGACCTTGGGTTTGGAAGACGAGGCAGGAGTCTCCGTGCTAGCTTTGGCAAGGCAAGTTGGTAAGGATGGTGGACCTGGGGCTGAGGAGATTGAAGATGAAATTGAAGATTTTGATGAAGATGAACGGAATCGTGGACGCAGAATGTAGAAATTACCATCGTGATAAATATTATTCCCTTACCATTCCAGCATCTCCTTTCCACCACTACAATGTCTTGACCTTTCCTCTGCTGACGCAAGTGGCATTTCCGCCGAGCCGTTGGCCAAGCGTGTAACTAGAAGACGCGAAGAATACCAAGGCTTCGCTTTCTGCACTCCAAGCCTACTACTTTCTTGTGCACCAGACTTTGTCCCGCCTCGACGAACGAAGTTTTGACTTTGTCGTGGAGGGTCAGGTTGTGCGCACGGGGTGAAGCTTAGTACTACGATCGAGGTCACCGTTGAGACTGGAGACAAGATGACAAGTCGGAACTCGGAACGCATTTTTGCTTGGAACCTTCCTCTCACGCTCAAGGTGCCAATTTTGCCAATAAGTCCAAGGAGACGACATGCTGTCCAAGGTGAGCGACCAGGTGATAGCAACAGCGTTTCAGAGGTTGGCGATGCTGATGGAGGAACTGTTATCTCTGGGCTTGAGTAGAATTTTCGGATACGTAGTACCTGAACAGTCTATAAGACACTGGTGGTATGCGTCTCATGGGTTAATCTTTTTTTCCGCTCCCTTGAGAAGATCATCGCCCAGTGTCTTTTCGACTATGCCTCGCTCAATGGATCTCAATAGGAGCGAACAAGTACAAGACAGCAAGAACATTCGCGAATCCTCACCGGCGAGTATGCCTTCAGATCCGTTGTCCCAGGCCGGCGTTGTCGTAGAAGAGAAGAAGACCTTTGTGCAAAGAGTACTGGAGCCAGGTTCGGTATGGTTAGTACTCACGAATAAACTGAACGCAAGACATACATTGACTTCGCCTCCACTTTTAGGCAGATCATCATTGCTGCGCTACTGGCGATCACTATTGGCCTCGCCGTTACCACTCAAGTCGATGAGGTCCCTGACGCAGCTGTTGCCATTCTTGCAATTCCGGGTAACCTGTGGTTGCGTGCGCTCAGAGCGGTTGGTACGTTACCGTCGTAACAACATCATGGGCCTATCAGTTGGTGGGATGCTGACACTTCCAGTGCTACCCATGATCGTGACGGCCATGATCATGGCCATCCAGCGGCTGCGCAATATGAGCCAAGGCGATGGAAAAGCTGGGAAGCTCGCTCGCTGGACCATTGGATACTATGTCGTCACCACAATCATTGCGGTCGCTCATTCCTGCCTCTTGGTGGGCCTCGTATGGTCGAAACTAATGAACACGGTCAGCGGCGATCAGCTTGCAGTCTCAGAGGATGACCAAGAGATGATCGAGGAGCGTGAGGATGTCGCCATTCACGAAGTTGTTGTTGACATGTTTTACTCGCTTGTTCCGCAAAACATCGTCGATGCTTTGGCTACTGACAGCCTCCTCGCAGTGCTCATCACTGCTGTTGTCATCGGATACGTTATCAAGCCAGGTGGAGCACTCATGAAGGCAGTGGAAGAAATCGAGGTTATTATCATGCGTATCATAACTGTGTTGATCAAGCTCGCACCGATCGGCGTATTCTTCCTCATCATGCCCAATCTGTTCCGACTCGACATTGCTGAGATTGGGATGAACCTCGGTATCTTAATTGGTGGTACATTATGTGGGATGGTGCTCCACCTCTTCGTCATCATTCCCCTCATATTTGTCCTCATCACCAGGCAAAACCCGTATACGATGTGGATGAAGGTAAGAGTTCCTCGGATGAGTGCACTATGAATGACATACTGACTTTGTAACTTTGGCTTTGTAGTGTAGTCCTGCCTGGATCACCGCCTGGGGTACGGCATCGAGCGCTGCGACGTTGCCAGTCACGATTCGATGCGTATTGGAAAGAGGTGTACCAGTCACGGTCGCCAAATTCTCCGTGCCTCTGGGATGCCTCATCAACATGGATGGAACTGCGATCTATTTTCCGATTGTTGTTGTCTTCCTTGCCGCTACCCAGGGTATCAGCTTGAACGCTGCCGACTATATCATTGTCGTCCTGCTTTCAACCCTTGCTTCTATCGGGACGACTCCTATTCCTAGCTCGAGTTTAGTGCTAGTGGTAATGATTGCTGGTAGTATTGGAGTGCCGATCACTGGTATGTATGCCGTGGTTGTGGCCATTGACTGGTTCCTGGATCGTTTTCGGACGGCAGTCAACGTCAGCTGCGATACGTTTGCCGCTGTCATTGTGACAAAAATCACGGGTATCATGGATGAAGATGGTGAGATTGATCAGGAGACTGCGAATATCGATCCGAGCTCATTAGGGCGCCGAGACGAAGAAAAGGTGTAAATATCTCTAAATTCAGCAGCAGACACAGGAAGAGGTTTGGCAGATTTCGAAGACATGTGAAATATATCGCTGTGGCCGATTTTTGGTATTAAATGTTCTTTGCTGATCTTTGAGCGCTTTCCAATTGCCAATCACTAGCCTCAGATTTGGTCCAAAGTGGTTCTCGAAGATTCGTTGTACTTCTTTTGATACCCTGACGGAGACATAGTATCAAAAAGTAACGTGGTAAATTTCATGTAGGAGGCGAGAGCAGTCAAGGTGTATCCGCAATGTGGTGAAGCTGTTGATGTTGCTGCAGGCAAGACCACAAAGCCTAAGAACTGCAAGCTCTTCAGTAACGTCTTCCATGAGGATTCCAGCCAATTATCAGGGGTGAGAGCGGACACCGATCTGCTGGTGTTGCATCATTGAAGTAGCATAAATTGGTGAGGGCGGGCAGTGCCGAAAAGTCTGCTTCAATTTCGTTTCCATGGATGCCAAACATCTGCCTGAGGACTCTGTCCAGATTTTGTCCGCCAAGGATGTGAGCGACAGAAAGGTACTGTAATTTGGGAATCAAAGCAAGCAATATGCCGCATAATGGTTGCGCATAGCTGTATTTGAGAGCCCTCCTCCAGTCGGTTTTCAGTACGATATCGAAGGGGGTCTGGTCAATGACTCCATCAGCTTCGATCAGAAGCTGGGTTGGAGGTAGTCCTGGTAGTTTGACCGTCCAGAATCCGGCTCTTGCAGCTTCTGTACTTTTGGAATATAGATGTCCTTGCGGCGGAAGACCTAAGCGCAACCGCCGGAGTGCCTTTCGTAGCGCTGATGGATGTAGTAAAAGTTGGACAAGGCGTTCGATCGAACTAGCACCATCGAACCCGCCCAGTACTGCGGTATGAAGCAATGCCTCTTGCGCTACGGGACGCAATTTCCTGCAGGTCCGCGATAGAGAGATGAGGTCAGCTGCATCGGCCACGAATCTAAACCTTTCCTGGCCGTCAAAGCGCTCTTCTCTCTCCGTCCAAGGAAGATCAACGCGCAAATACCCAACAAACTTGAGTATCAGCTCATTGGGAAGAATCAGCAACCGAAATGCCTTTCCTGTCGTTGGCTGATAATGAGCGGTCTCGCCGTAGTCGCCAGATATAGTAAGGTTCTTCACAGAAGTAGCTACTCCTGAACCTACTATCTGATGTTTGTGAAAGTAAGTTGAGGTGGCCATAGCTGTAGTTTGCTGTGCTCCAAGTAGACGAGATTCGTTTATGGTAGTAACCTAGCTTGTGTTACTGTCCGCTAGCTTTTCGAGTCGGTCCCGTAGAAATATTGAAGGCTTTGTGTAAACGTTCTTGACCGCTTGTTCTCAGTACGAGACCTGTCGCCGTCAAGATAGTGATTGATAGAGTAGAGAGGCGAGTATGGGCGATTTTAGGTGAGGTAGGGCAAGGCTCAGAAGGCTGAGACAGGACTCAGCCCCATACCCCACAGGATGTATCCTTGGTACCGGACAAATGCATCCCACGGAGTGTCTGGCTCTAGTATAGTGTACCACAAGCGTGTATATGGCAGTTGACCATCGGAACCGCTTGAAATCATGAAGGTGAATAGTGTTCGTCTACCATAGTTAAGGTACGCATAAAGTGGGGCTTAACGATTAATTGTTTCAGGTGAACCTGCTCCGATCGGATCACAACATCGAACTCTAACAACCGTATCGCCCACGTCATCACTTTTGCACATCTTCGAATCAAGTTTGTGGCTAATGAGAAAACAAAAAGTGATAAGATCGAGATATTTGCATGACTCCTTCGTCGGACAGCCTAACATTGTATGTATAATCACATCACTCAAACTAGGTATTTCAGTGTTGAATCGAACAAAGTTCTAAAGGTTGGTACGAGCTGACATTACACTATATACTTGTCATCTACCACCAGCGTCATATTGCCCATTTCCATCATCTATTAACGATTACTCATTGACGCAGAAGTAGCTGCTCAGCTTATCCTCAAAGTTCCTCGTAGAACCGGTCGGTCCATTAACCGGTGTCACTGACAAATCCGCAACACCAGGATATCCGACGTGGAAGAAATCGGCGCTGGTGTCGCAATTGGGGTTTCTGTACAAAACATCAGTCATCCCGGTTACTCTCGACTTATTCCTTGCAGGAGAGGAGCCACTTACACAAAGAAGTAGCAGAAGCTACCTTGGTCAGGACCTGCTGCGCTGACCAAATCGTTGAGGTCGGACGCGAGTGGAACACATTCGCTCGGGGCAGAGTTGATGTGGACGCAGTAGCCGGTGAAGTCGCGATCGTTGCAGAGGTATACCCCGGTTGTAGCACGCTTGTCGAGGTTGATCTCGGATGCTGGCGCAGCAAGGGCGACCGTAGCGGAGAGTGCGGCGATGGTGGCGGAGAGCTTCATGTTGTCAGGGAGGCGTGTGAAGTGTGTAAATGGTTGATGACTGGAATGTTCCTGATGAGGATTTTGAGTAGTGATGCTCTTCGGTCAGTTGGCTTGCGGTCAGCTTTATACTGCTTCAATATCCTTCTCTTAAAGTTCGCACAAGCTATGTTGAAGTCTATCAGGTCCGCGCTTTCCACTGCTCGTGACATGAGTAAGGCAAGATCCCCAAATGCTCCGTCAATATTGCATAGCATTAGCAAATACCACATAAGGTTTTTCCTGGGAGAAAACGCTACGATGCTCATACCGTAGCTCCAGGAATACGGGCAATCAATGTGTTGATCATCGGGCGGAGTGGCGCAGCCTCACTCCGTGCGCATCACCAGGCCGCCTAACTTCAGCTGGTGTATATTCTTGGAACAACATGTGCGTCATCAGGTAGTATTTGCTGATGGTATTTAATGTGTCTGGCTAGAAGTTCGTGTTTTGCGGTCAATAGTCCGGCTGAGTGCTGATCGTTGACGGTGCTGGGCTTATGCATGTGTAATATACCGATATTGCCGAATGGACAAATCAGCGTTGAGGTCTGTTAATAGACCACGACAAATACATTTCTGAATTTCACTGGATCATGTACGAGTAGTTTTATGATGAGGTATCCATTGAAGGAAGACTTGGCAGTTGAGGAAAGCCCACTCCCAGCGTCGTTTGTGAATGGAGTAACAGTTCTACTTTCGCTTTGACGTTACATGAGTCTGTACCTACCTATGTAGGAAGTTTACGAGCTCGTGTAGATTGCTGTACATTGAGAGTAATCGAGCGTGGGGGGATACAGTGCCATTGCCTAATTAGGCAGTTTGTGGTTGTTAGGGGGTAGACCCCTGTCGAATGAAAGTATGCTGAGGAGCTCCTCGGTGCGGTTTTCTAACGCCCTTAGAGCAAAAGTTGAGCGTGGAGGACGACAGCACCGTATCGCAAAGAGCTTTGGTTCACTTGCCTATTTAGGCAACTTTCTGTAACTGTAGATTACTGCACATCGAAAAGTGCTCCAGGCTGGACTTTTAGGTAACCTTTCGATCTGCGTCATTAGAGCCTGGAGACCGACAACGCAGTATCGCAAACTTTTCCCAACGCTCTAGAAGTGATGTATTCGCCTTGCATACAAGATTCATGTACTATGAATACTCCAATACGACGTTTATCCTTGGAAAAAAAATCTCTTTTTGCGTCTTGCAAATCATAACCTGTTTGCCTTCGCTCATTAACAGTGCCACAACCACGTCCTCAGCCGCACTTCCAAAGCCATGTGTAGTAAGATCTTGTTTCCTCTATCTCGCATATGCTAAGCACTTCCTCGTTGCATGGTTTGTACGTATGTATTCAGCACTTCCAGTAGCCGTAAAGGCTTTCAAGATCCAACATCTATCCCAAAGCCATCACAATCTTGAGAGCTTCTCGCTGAGGAAAAACAAAAACTATTCGATGTGTACGGAGAGTGAAAACAGGGTTATGGACGAAGAGCGACGCAGGTGTGAGTCAATCTTGGCTCCCACATGTACATGGGATAGTGATGCACTATGCTCATTCGAATACCTCTGGGCCAGATGATGCACGTCTCCTCACACCACGTGTCAGTGCCTAACGCGCGAAACACGCAGTCAGGCGACTGCGCGCGGGGTTCGCGAATTTGAGGCGCGTCGCGGGCGTCGCTTGTGAAACGCCACGCGATAATGTGATTGAATGTGGAGGACAAAGCGAGGAATACGAGGAGCTGAGGCTGAGAAGTTGGTCCTTGATTAGTATTCGAGAGTGAGGTAGGTAGGAGGGGTCTGAAAGTGAAGAAAGAGAGATAAAAGGGGGTGATAGACTCCTGTAAGGCCTCAGTCACAAGTATCAGTTTGGTACTGGTGATATATATAAGCACCTTTTGTTTCCGCCTACTCTAAGCAACATCATTGAGCTTTAATCGAATCTCGCTTGCACTATATCGCTCTAACGAAATCTTCTTTACGGAACTCAGCAACAGCCACCAGCATGTCGACGAATCCCAAGCCGGCTGCACCTCCTATGCCGCCCACTGGCGCACCTTACTGGATCAATATTATGGCTATAGACCCACAGAAGTTAAAGGTATGCATGGGTCCCTACTTTGAGTATCATCAGCTACTCACTTTAAGAAAGGAGTTCTACAGCACCTTGTTTCCCGCCTGGCAGTTTCAGCCGGCTGAAGCTGGAATGGAGGGGATGGTGCAATTCGCGTTTGAGCAGCCCTCAGGTATGTCCTGTCCAGCTTTCAGACAATGATGGCTTTTCGGGTCTAACATCATGCAGGCCTGTCTGGGGGAATCGTTAAACTACCCGATGGTTGCGTCAAGCCAAGTGAACAGCCTATGGGAATTGGAACCATCGTGTACTACTCTGTGGAATCCACCGATGAGGTACGTTCACTTTTCACCAATACTAAGCATTAATGTACCGCCTCACACGATGCGTTGGGCATATGTCAGAGCCTAGGCGATTCGTTTGTGGGGGTTGATATATGATCTACCGCAAGTACAATGTTGTCGAGACATGGAGGAGTGTGTCTTGCCAATATTAAGTTGCGGACTAGACTACACTCTGTACGCGAGCCTGGTAGTTGTGAGCCTCGCTGATGCAATGGATTCGCAGATTACGGAAAACATCGTGAAGCTCGGCGGCGTCAAGGTTATGGATAAGATGGGTCACAAAGATCGTGGCTGGTTCGCCAACTTCAAAGATCCGGAAGGGAACCGGTTCGGTACTTATGAGCCCAACAAAGTTGCCATGGACAAGCAGGAATAGGACTGTTGGGCGTTGATATGTTACGATGCCGTTCCCTTCGTGGATTGGAAGAAGTTTTCAAGGTGTGGTGGGCGGAATTGCGGAAAGTCCCCGCCAAATCTTATCCAGGATAGGCTTTCCAAAAGCGCTCAGTCGGTCCGTGCTGGTCATATGCTTCAACAATATGAACTACAAATGCTGGAATGTCCCGCATGAATGATCTCTGCTTCGTCTTTGACTCTCAATCTTTAGATCTCATATCTTGCTTATCAAACTTCTCTTTCGGAATTCACTACTATCTCTGTCCCTCGCCTTCACCTGGCTAGACCCTGCCAAGCGTCGGCTGCTAACCAATCGCATCCCGACTCGCAAATCGTTCGAACTTTCGAGCTCCGATCTTTCGGCGAAAGCCAACGACTACAGTTTAACCCCCACCTTAATTGCCGTCATCTTAAACGGCGTGTGGAGCGTCAATTGACGTTGTTCTTTACATTGCAGAAGTTGGACAGTCGTAGATCGCCTCCAGAACTCTAAACACAATGGGGTCCTCATTCTCGCTGCAGTACGTTAACGGCTTCTACATCCCCTGGTGCTATTGCTAATCAGTCTCACCATAATCGCAGAGATGCACTGCCATATGCCGTAGCTGTCGCAGCAATCATCGGAGGATTCGCGTTCTACAGCATTGGTGGTACGATTCCGTTGGCTTGTTCTCGTCAACATTGCGTGCTTATTGATCGTAGGCGGAACCCGTAAGGTGCTCAAGGCCACTGAATTTCAAGATTTCGAGCTCGAGGAGAAGACAGTACTCTCGCATAACACAGCCATGTAGGTCCCCTTCACCTAAGAGACAGGCACATCTAATCCAAACCGCACAGCTACCGCTTCAAGCTCCCGCGCAAGACTGATATCCTCGGCCTTCCCATCGGCCAGCACATCTCCCTCGCCGCCACTATCGCCGGACAACCCAAAGAAGTCGTTCGCTCGTACACGCCGGTATCCTCCGACGAAGACAAGGGTCACTTTGACCTGCTCATCAAGTCCTACCCCACGGGTAACATCTCCAAGCATGTCGCGGGCCTGCAAATCGGTCAGAAGATGAAAGTCAGAGGTCCCAAGGGCGCAATGGTATACACACCGAATATGGTCAGGCACTTTGGTATGATTGCAGGTGGCACAGGCATCACGCCGATGCTGCAGGTTGTCAAGGCCATAAGTCGCGGCCGAGCGGCTGGCGACAAGACCGAAGTGGACTTGCTTTTTGCAAACGTCAACCCTGAGGACATCCTTCTCAAGGAAGATCTCGACTCGTTAGCTGCCAAGGACCCTAGAATCAGGGTGCACTACGTTCTCAACAACCCACCAGAAAACTGGACCGGTGCTACCGGTTTCGTGACTGCGGACATAATCAAGGAGAAGCTTCCTGCACCGGCTAGCGATGTGAAGGTTTTGGTTTGTGGACCACCACCCATGGTTGCTGCGATGAAGAAGGCCACTGAAAGCTTGGGTTATGCGAAGGCGAAGCCGGTCAGCAAGCTGGAAGATCAGGTCTTCTGCTTCTAAAGCACACTTCACCAAGCGACTATGTAGGTGAAGAAGGAGAGAAACAAAGGTTCAATTTCCTGAATATCTAGATGGAAGGTGTCTATTGAGGGAAGGATAAGGTACAGACCACGGATGTCTGTATGATGAATATCTCACGTACATATGCATGGGGCATCCTGGATCCAGGATTGTATACTCTGGTCAAACCTCCTAATTTTGAGCCTGTTATGTCAATGACCATTCGCAGAGTCGCTTCCTCATGCACAGTTTAGTCACTTCGTGTTCGTGGGTGCATTGCTGAGAATGGAAGCGACCACCCGACTAGACTTTCCCCACTAAACATTGCATCACAGCACCATCCCCCACTCACTCATCGAACAACACACTTCTCCCAACTAACCCAAACCGTCAATCAACATGACCGAAGAAGCACAAAACTCGAAACCTCTCCTGCATGGCCAAATCGCTCTGGTGACTGGTGCGACAGGTGGCATTGGACAAAGTGTCGCTCGTCTCCTTGCAAACCTAGGATGCTCAGTAGCATTACACTTCAACAGCGATGAAGACACCGCCTTTGCCATCCAAGAAGAACTTGACAACAGGTATGGGCAACGATTCGGAACCTTGTTCCGGGTCTGGAAAGCCGATCTAGGGAACTATGATGAGGTAAACATATCCCTGTACGCATTCTTAGACCGGGCCGCACGGAGTCGTCAATGGTCACGTTGTTATACAATGGCTAGCCGGCTGATGAGATGTGATGGGAAACAGGTCAGAGAGATGCACAAATTCGTTGACCTCGCGATCGGCGCCCCATCGATACTCATCAACAATGCTGGGTCTACCGGTGGTCAAAGCCGTGTACAGAGCGTAGGCGATGTCTCTATCGAGGACTTTGAAAGTACCTGGCGTGTCAATTGCGGATCTGCATACCTACTCACCCAGCTTTGCATGCCGGCCATGGAGAAGAACGGCTGGGGTAATATAAGTTTGTTCGCCAGAGTATAACACGCACTAACAACTCGTTCAGGTAGGATCATCTTCGTCAGTAGTGTTGCTGGCATCACTGGTGGGATCATTGGACCACATTATGCGTAAGTCATCATTTGATCACCATGACGCTCATAAAGATACGTGCGGGTAAGAAGCAATGTTGATGAGCTCATAGGTCGTCCAAGTCCGCACTTCACGGTCTGGTACACTGGCTTGCCAATACGTACGCGAAGAAAGACATCACTGTCAACGGAATCGCGCCTGCGCTCATTGAGCAGACGAAAATGCTGCCGGGCAGCAGTGAGGAGTTGTCGAGTAGTATGTATCCTCTGTTGACTTTGGACACCATTCTTGTCTTCCCTGACTCAATATCGACCACAAAACGTTCTTTTCATACCTTGTAGTTGTACCGGCCCTTCATATGAAATTAAGACTAATCTGACGAATCACAGAGATACCAATTGGCCGCCTCGGCACCCCAGACGAGATCGCGGAGACGGTGCTGTGGATGATCAAGACGAGCTACGTGACGAACAAAGTCATTGCTGTCGATGGAGGTATGTTTCCGCAATGAGGGACATGTAGCAATGATCAATGGGTCGTACTCAGCTCTCTGCCTGAGATCTAGTTAACCTAGGGGACGATTCTGAATGAGTATGGACACCATGCATTTAACAATCTATGATAGTCCTCTTCCAGCTTGCAATGGCACTAACTAGCGTTTCTCTACTTTGGCCTCCTAAAATTTACGGAGGCGCAGTTGTTGTGGCCTACATCTTATTGGCTGTCATCATGCAGAGCTGACAGGCAAGCCACTCACCGGTCGCCTACAACATCAAGAATGAACATCATGCACAGCCTCAAGACGCGCTCCAATATTGCGTTACACAAATCCTCGATACCACAGTCTCGACTTTTGCTTTCAGATTTCCTTTCTCGCAAAAGAGGTTTCAAAGTTTGTGGTTTCTATCTACGGAGGAGATCCAACATCGTCCTAAGATGACGTCAAAGTCCCCGCTTACGGAGTCGTCAAGATCAGCCATCACGCAGCTTCCACTCAAAGTAGCAGCGAGAATATGGAGTTTCACAATTCTCGTCGTTTTTTCTATTTTTCTATTCGGCGGTTTCATCCTGATAACCCTAGTCCAGCCCTCCAAGGAAGAAGTATCAGAAACCAACGACACCACTACATCCCTCCATACCACACAAAGCCAACGATCATACATCCCAGACTTCCTACGCAAGAACTCTGTCCTGCAGAAACTCTGTCGTCCAACTAAGCCCTGGGTGCCGCTATGGAGCACAACGCTCCTCACACTCTACGCCTTCCGCCTTTTAGAAGCCAACTATCACATACCATTGAACGGGACATCAGACTACTTCACCTCGTGCCCCGAAGGCAACCGCAGGACACAAACAAGCGCCTTCGTCAAGCTCTTCGCCGCAAGCGTGACGACGATCTGCATCCACGGCCACCTGGGCTCGCTCGCAGGCTCTGGATCCTGGAAGCGGGAGCTACTACGCGCGGCGGAAGTAGTCGTCAGTCCGTGTTCGGTGCTCTTCGCGGCGGCTGCGTCGGTGTGGTATGAGGTTGCGTCTGCGCCGGTGTTCAGGAAGGGTGCGTGGGATGTGAGTACGGGGGTGAAGTATCGGTTGGCGCGTATGTGTAGTGTGAGGGTTGAAAGTGACGACGGGCCCGGTGGTGCACCACCACCCTTTTCGGAACCGAACATGTATCTTGGGGTGATTAATCCCGTGCATGTTAAAACCAGGCCGTTGAGGAGGGATTTGAAATGGTGCGGGCGCGTTATGATACTGGTTATCTTGTTCACGCAGTACGTTCAAGCGGGTGTACTGCTTTCTCGA
The DNA here is from genome assembly GCA_027946455.1 of Neocucurbitaria cava. NCBI lineage: Eukaryota > Fungi > Ascomycota > Dothideomycetes > Pleosporales > Cucurbitariaceae > Neocucurbitaria > Neocucurbitaria cava. The sequence goes on along the minus strand of JAPEUY010000002.1, from coordinate 548,514 downwards.
CGACTGGTGTCCGACACAGCTGCAACGGTCGACTTGGCCATGTGCTTGATGGTGCTCTCGGGTCTCATTGCGCTCACGCAATCTCTCATCATCTCGCTCATACATTATTCCTGGGTTCTGTCTCCACCCTCCTACAGCGACAACAACAGCAACGAGCCTTGCGTCATAAAAGGCTGCCGCGTCCCCGCCTGCATAGCATTCAAGACGTCGCAAAATCTCCCAAATGAGCACTTCAACTTCACCATCTTCGGATTCCACATTGCCTCTGTTCCGCGCACGATGCTGCACGAGCTTGCTGGTGGGAACCTACTGTGGACCCTTCTCGAGCGAGGAAGGAAAGGTCCTAGAGAGCTACTTTGGCACGCTGTCAACACGCTGTTTGGACAGTACATGATTTGGCGGCTGTTGCTCAGTCTGACCGTCTACGCAAGTTCGGCCAGAGAGCTTGTTACTGATCTCGACAAGGACCCTGACATCACTGGCTCGCCAGCAGACGAAAGAAGCACCGAGGAGCAGCAGGAGGAGCAGCAGGAGGAGCAGCAGGAGGAGCAGCAGGAGGAGCAGCAGGAGGAGCAGCAGGAGGAGCAGCAGGAGGAGCAGCAGGAGGAGCAGCAGGAGGAGCAGCAGGAGGAGCAGCAGGAGGAGCAGCAGGAGGAGCAGCAGCAGCAGGAGGAGCAGGACGAGGCAATACCACCACCACCGGCGTTGCCGATTCCCTTCCCTACCACAGCGGCTAAGACATCCTCCGGTCGACGACGATCCTACGTATCCATGATTCTTAATGGTCTTCCATTCGTGGGCATGTTCATCATCGGCCTCGTAGCTATTTGCCTTGCTCTGTGTGCTATATTATACCATCTGATTGTCCTCATTTGGTCATGCGTGGGTCTTTACTGGAGCATTGCGGATGAGACTTCAGCGTGGGGGGTGGGGAACGCCACTGAGCCATGTCCGCAACTCTGGAAAGATGGGCTTGAAGATGAGCTTTGGTGGTTTTGAGAGGCTCTACAGTTGCTGAGACAAGAAGAGGGTGTATGGTATCATGTGACGATCGACTGCTGGATGTGATCGACTAGCTTGGACAACTAGATGCTGAGAGCTTTTGCCTCCTCGATCTATTACATCGTACGTTTATACGATATGAATCAAAAGTGATCCAGGAAGGCGCAACGAATAGGTGTCCATTACATCTGATCCAGGATGAGGCTCAAGCATAGTCTCGAGCTGCAAGGAAGCTAGCGGAAGAACGATGCTACTGCAATACGGTCACAGAAGAACCTACCGGCGTTTCGAACTGAGAGGCCGCGGTTTTGTTGCGCTTAACATGGCGGAGCTGGTCGGATTGGCAATGACAACTCCCCGGAAGCCAAGAGCTACGTCTGACATACGCACACATTACACACTACAACCCTTGCCCCTGGCTATTTCTCGATGGATCAGTCAGTCAGCATCATACCGTATTCGTTTTACTTCACGCCAGCAGCTCCCGCCAACCGCAGACACTAACAATCAGCTGATATGACTCGGAGAGTCCGCTTTGTCCTATTGTGCTCGTCGAAGCGCTGAGTCGGAGTCAGTTCCAATTCCCCAGTCTTACAGGCCAAGGTGTATACGAAGTCGAAAGGTTACCTAGTGGGGAGTTTGCACCCCGGCCTCGCGCTTTCCCCGCAATGGCGCTTGCAGCTGTGGTTTAACGGGCCGATCAGGCCTCAGTTTGAAGGATCCTGGATCAGTAGTTCACGCACTCAATACGCGAGCTAGTCTCTGCCGTCCACTGGCATCTTCAGTGCTTATATCCGATTCTTTGTCCTTGGACTGGTCTGGTTAGGCTTGTTGCCAAGCGAATGTTGTGGCTTTCTCGGTTGCTGTAAGCGCCTTCTTCACATGGTTGTTCCTTAGGATTCGTGCTGATGATGACAAAATCACACAAGCTGTGCTGTTGTGATACTATGTGGTTGGCATGTTGTTCCAGATATGTGGGCCTGATTTGTGGGGAATCGAGCCAGACGAATGTGAAGTGAATGTCGCGTGTGGCCAATGTCAAGCTTCGGATTGCGCTCCTGCGAACAAGTGTTCGGAACGCTCGATAAGATATTGCCTAGACTGGGATTATGTGCGCTAGTGTTCGGTCGCGCCTGGGCTGGGAGTGGTGAGGGTGCGGTGCTAGCTGGGGTTGACGACGAACCTCTAGATGGAAGAGGCACAGTGGGCTAGTTTGGCACAATGCCTGAAGATAGAGCCATATAGGTCCGCCTGCTTGGAGGATCTGGCATCTTGAGAATACGATTGGGAGTGGGTGGTGTCGTCGACTGGTTCGCCCGACTCATTGCTCCTGCTTGTCCTGTGGAACTTCTCTGGAGGCATTTGGTGGTTGCCCTCGGCTTATTGCCTGATCCTTGTGATGTCTCGACCGTTGTCTTTATGTTAAGAATAAGAGAATGATTCCCGGATTCGTGAGACGGTGCCAGGTGTGTCCGGACTTTCAGTGACAAGGCATGCTTGGCTTCCAGCTTGACGTATGTTAAGCAGATCATGGGAGTACTGGAATGTCTCGACGCTTTGACACTCGCAATCTGACTTTGTATGGCTATCTTCTAATCGTTACAGAAACCCAAATCGTAGGTCCGGAATTACATTGATTACTGCATCAACGTAGCGTCATTTCTACTCCATGGCGCTTTCGGTTGTTGCAATTGGGACAGTGAGCATGCGTCGGATACCTGCAGCGGGTACAGGCGATCTTGCTGTGGTTGCAAGGATATTTTTGCCTATCTTCATGTGTACAGTAGCGTCGCCAGGTGGTAATGGCCAGCGACAGCGACTTGACAATATGAGCGCACTAGTTCAATACTAAGGTTTGGCGTTAGGGGTGTGTGTGGATCATCCATATCAGTCGCAGGCTTTGGTATTCATTCGACCATTGATTCGGCAAATTGCTCTTGAAAAGTGGAGCGGACGTACTTTCAAGTGCGTCTCGCTGAGATCTTGAACCCAAGGTCACGGTGGCGACGAGATGTTGATGTTCCTTGTCTCGCTGTGGCTTGAGCCCGGCAGTTGACGGTTGACAAAAGCAGCAATACAAGGGATGAGCATTGGTTGTGACTGGACGGTTGAAAATGAGAACAAGTCAGGTGCGTACTTCTCCTTGGGCCACGTTACAAGGCTTAGTGATGAGTCGAGTCACAGTGACTCGAAAAATAGTGCCTTCGTACTGGATGTCTGCTTAACGCCGTTTTGGGACAGTCGAATTGCTTGCGTACAAATTAACGAACGTGACAAAGGATCGAGGGTCCGATTTGAACTAGGCTCTGGGCTATGCGGACGAATCAGCTTCTGTTCAACGGTTGCACATGAATACAAGTTTCGAGCAGGCTGAAAACCGTTCCAATCAGTATGGCTATCATCGGTACACAACTCGGCTGCCATAAAAGGGGAAAGTGATGGAGTGTCTTCTGCCTTGGATGGATCCACGTGGCCGTGTTTAGCAGGTCTGAAAACGGCTATCTCATGGCCGTACCAGTGGTAGTCCTGGGCATTCTTGTTGGAATGTTGCGATTGTCTTACGGACTGGACGATGTTATCGCAGCAGTGAGGGATCTGGTAACGCGACGGCTGTGGAGTGAATGGGTGGAGTGGGACGGCAACGCCAAAGCGATCGACAGTGTCCTAGGCTTGCCCACGTGCCTTCGAGATAGGTACCTACGATAGTTACTGTGAAGTGAAAGTCCCGATTCCCTCGAGCCGAAGGGGAGCACCGATCCAAGTTGGTTTTCAAACACGGGAGGGTTCGGCATCCCGAGCTGCTGGCTGCCATGATTGGCTCGAGATGCGTCTGCTGCCTGATCTAAATGCTGACTTGCCCGTTGGAAGAAGGTCTCGGAGTTTTGTAACAGCAGGGAAGGGTATGCAGGTATTGCGAGTGCCCAAGGCTGCGCAGCTCTAGCCTGCACATTCATCAAGCGTCTCGTCCGGTGAACTGGAGATGCGAGTGTGCAGCGATGCCCCATGAACAGCGGTTCCATGGATCGAGCAGCAGAACTGGGGCAAGGCCGCCCACTTGGTGTCCTGGAGGGTGATCTCCCACACCAGGCCCACGGTCGTGATTCGCTGTAGGGCCGGTACTTGAAGCGCCAGCGGCTGGGATGTAGGGCTCGGTCGCAAAAGCGGCCGCTGCTGAACAGGACGCCATGAGCCACATCCACAGACGCGGTGAGCCAGCAGCGCTAGCAGCCATGGCTTGAAGGTTTGGGAACCCGGAGCAGGGCCGACTTGCTCGTGACAGCCTTGGACTGCACCCGCGAAATGCCGCTTGTGTGCAGGCTAAAGCTTCGCGTCGTGGTCGCATGCAGGCGCCATGCCAGGGGCCCGCCCTCCATGACGGCGCTGACGTGCTGGGGGGGTGTGAGGTGGTGGTGAGGGCAGAGCCGCCGTGGGGAGGAGGAGGTCGCAGAGGCCATGCAGCGCTGGTATCAGTGTATCGCAGAGAGCGTTGGCAGCGCGGCACTCGGACTGCAGAGAGGACCAGCCGTGGCACGCTGCTGCAAAGGCGAGGACGCCTCAGCTGCTCGCTAGAGGCTGATACAGCAGCCAGCCAGTAGGAAGACGCGCCCCGACCGGCTTGGTCTGCCCTAGATCGCTGGGGAAGCACTGGCGGCAGCGGGAGGCCAAACCAGCGCCGACGAGGCCTCGCTGCACTGGCCTACTGGGCCTATACGTGGGCGTGCTATGGTCGAGCGCCAGGGCGGCCTGTGTCGCAGAGAGTGAATGCTGAGTGCCGTGCCGGCAGCGCACACCCAGGCCCAGCGCGGAAGGCACCCACGGCTGCGAGGAAGGCGCGACCAGAGCGCGCAGCAAGACGCACGCAAGAGCAGAGATGTGGATGCACGCAAGAGCGCAGGCATTGCTTATCGGCGGCGCCCTCGTTCGTCATCAGGGTGGGCGCGACTAACCACAGTACGCTGCCCGTCGAGTGCGGTACCTGTGTTACGGTTACTTGGATACTCGCACAATCGTCTAATCAAATTAGCTCAGGGCTGTGGTTCATCCCTAGGGCGGTCCGCGTCAGGTCAGAGAGCGAGCCCACCTGCCCCGGCCAGCGAGTCCCAACGCGCCTTCCTGGGTTATCACTTGTAGTAGTCGCACCCCATCCGTCGTCCACCAAACCTCACTCCCACACACCCACTCGCCCTCCTCGCCCTCGCCTGCATCGCCTTCTTTTCTGTGCACCGCGCCGCTGCTGCAAGTCGTCAGATGTCCCTCTGCCGCACCCGTCGCGCACCTCTCTGCTAACGGCCCACGCCTGACGACACACGTTTTCCGTGCCTGCTGTGCCTGCACCCCCAGTCCGCCGCTGATTGGCCGCCGCCCCTCGACTCGACTGATCGCCCGAGCGCGCTGCTCGAGTCCATCGCCCAAAAGTCCCGAAACCCCCTCCGGTGCCTCGCGTTATTGGCCTCAGCCGCCGTTTTCTGTTCCCCCAAATTTCCAATCACCATTGCAGCCCTCGCTGCATGCGCATTCCTTCACCACCCGCCTCCTCTCTCTAGCGCCAACCCGCGACGTCTTTCCGCCGGCTCATATTAGGCCCAGCCCGCTGCCCCCCGTCGCAGACATCGCATTGTCGCGGATCGCATCTCGCACCTCCACGCCCGCGCCAGCAATCAGCGACCCGGACGCCTGCATCGCGCATTCCACAGCGGCTGCGCGCAGGCCCGCTGCTATCCTCGAGCCCAGCTCCTTTGTCTAACCGTGCAGTGCGCCAATCGCCCCTCTTTCGTGTGCGCCTGCGACCTGCGAATCACGCCTGTCAAAACTTGACTTGGGCATAACGACGTTTCGCACCTGTTTTATCCCCAGGCAGCGTCCGCCTCCACGCCCGCCTTCGACGGTCTGACAAGTATCGGTCCGGATCCTCACGCATCTGGCTCGCACTCGCTGATTGTCGCATTTGTTCGCCTCGACCGCACTTCTTTGTCTCGGCCGCCGCAATACCGCCACGACAAAGGACAGCATGGCCGGCGGGCCCAGTCCGAGCAGCACGAGTCCCTCGAACCTATCCAACAGTCCCTTCCTCCACGGCTCTCTCAGCAGTTCAACTTCCTCGTCGCCACCGAAGCCTTTCTCGTCGCAGAACACCATGACGGCAGACGTCTTCTCTGCGTCGCATGCATACGGCATGCCCAACGCCTTCGGAGAGCGCCGGACCATGGAGAAGAATGGCCTCTCTCTCCTCTCCTTCAGCGATGCCGAAACTGTGCCAGAACAAAAGGGGCGTCATACCATTTTCTTGCGCAAGCTGCCAAGCAACAGCGACCGCGACGCTGTGCGCAACATCCTCCTTTTTGCAAAAGACCTCGTCGATTGCGAGCTTGTTTCCCAGCCCAGGCTCTCCGAGGACAAGGGATTCGCCTCCGCCGTTGCGCATTTCCAGACCTTCGAAGGCGCAAAGGAGGCGCGAGATCTACTCAATGGGAAGCGCAATGCTACCAACGATGCGACACTTGTAGTAGAGTTGGTGCAGGATGGCCTTCCCGGAGCCATCGGATCACGGCGCAACACGGTGGACAGCGCACCTGTGCGACAAGGATCGATCGCAACTGGGATCGCTGCGACTAACGGCCGACAATCATCGCGATACAATGGGACTTTCCAAAATATGGAGAAAATGTCCCCACCCAACGGGACCCCGGGTCTTGGCAACGGAGAATTTCCAGCCAACAACCTCTTCTCGCCGACATCTCCCGTGAACACCACATTCGCCAGTCGCAACCTGGGCAAGTCGGTCATCAATGATGAGGCCGACGACGACGACGGTCTGCTCAATGAGACCATTGGTTACGGCTCTGGTGGTCCGCCCGTGCAATCTAGCATTCAGCGCAGGGCAACAAACCCGAACCCCTCCATTCCTGTTTCTCGCTTTGCATCTCTCTCTCTCAACACCAATGGCGTTAACGGGATGAGCTCCCCACCGCTGCCAAACTATGCTTCGCCACGTCCTGGATCCAATATGCAGTCGCCCGGAACGTCCTTATCTGCTATGTCTCCGCATACCATACCATCCGCATTGAGCAACGGACAAAACACTGGTTTCCAACAGTACTCACAGCATTTTGCGAGAAACACCTATCCACCTGTGAACCCGGCTGATCAAAACCCGCCATGTAACACGCTCTATGTGGGAAATCTTCCAATGGATACTTCCGAAGATGAGCTCAAGGCTGTGTTCTCGAAGCAACGTGGTTACAAGCGACTCTGTTTCCGGACCAAACAAAACGGACCCATGTGTTTTGTGGAATTTGAGGACACCTCCTTCGCTACTAAGGCTCTGAGTGAGTTGTACGGGTATGTGCTGCATAACAGCGTCAAAGGCGGCATCCGATTGAGCTTCTCCAAAAATCCCTTAGGAGTACGAAGCGGACAAGGTTCTAACATGGGCCCGCCATCCACAATAACACCCACTACCCCTCTCTCTGGATTTGGCAACAATGTGGCAGCCCCTCCCGGCTTTTCTACTGCCACTGGTCCCCCACCCGGACTGTCAGCTCCTCCAGGACTCTCGACTCCAGTTCACAACAATAGTAACTCTGGCTTCGGGATGTACTCTAATGGCGGCTTTGGGATGGGACCGAATGACATGGCGAGCCCTATGCGCCAACCACTAGCTACGAGCGTCTCCGGTAATGGCTTCAGTGCCATGGGAGGGGGTTACTCGGCATACATGATGGGGCGTTGACGACGACGACGACGACGATATCAATCTGCTATGCCGTTATGAGTGATGATCTAGGAGTTCTGGGTCGCATACTATCACCGAGCATTTGCAAAACCTGTGCTTCATCATTTGTTGCGTTACATCCCGTCACTTCAGTCATTGCGTAGGTGTTGAGTTGTTTGGGTTGAATCTTGGCTTTGGTTTTCTCCATTTGAGCAAGGGCATGGTACTGGCGCGGAATCTCCTTCAGAACCATTACGCCCATTGGGCGTGGACTTCATTTCCAGCATACAGCGATGATTCCCCCTTGTGCGATTTGTTTGTCTGATTACTACACGGATTGGGTGGAGTCGGCGTCTGCAGAGGGGATGGGATCTCCTTTTTTCTTACTTCGCTTCCACCTCCGCCGCCTCTTAGGCTGCATTTACCCATTCCTCTTCCTGCTCCTAGTCGGGAACTAGGAAAAGCAGAACACATGGATCAGTTTGGGCTAGGCTCTTTTCGTACCTTGGGTGCATTCTAGGGGTCTTCTATACTCGCACGAGACCGATTCATTAATTGAACGGCATCATTTATCGATTTCTGCACATATGGTCCGGCGCTATCGATCTTGGTTGTGAATGGCCTGGCTACATTTGACGGAACATCTTTCTTTGCGTGGTGGCTAATTGTTTGGAATATCCCGTGTCTCCTTTCTTTGGACCATTTGGAATATGGGGTTCATTCACACGGTAGATACGCATTGCAGGCTCCGCGGCATACTGGAAGCTAGGCGATATCCTGTCCTTACTGTGAGTTGTTCAGCTTTGCTTGGGCTTCGAGTCCTCGTGCTTCTTTGGCTTTGGCTTCGGCCTCTTTTCATATAGGCAGCTTTCTTCATAATACCCCTCTTGGGCGCAGTATCAGGCGTTACAACCCCAAACAGCCCCTAATAAAAGTCCTCGCTGCCTCACATCTACACACTCGGTAAAGCAAAACGTCACAAATCTTTTACAATACTCATAATGAAGCTTGATAACCATCTCACTACTTGTCGCATCTTCGCAATGGCTGGTCGGTAATCATACTGGCCATGTAAGTGATGACGACGGCTTGCAGCGATGAAACTGTGCCTGATGATTGCGCTTGCAGATCGGTCTTCTAGAAGCAGACCGTTTCCCAGATGGCTGCTTGGACCCGGTAGTCAATCAATGCAGTGTGATACGATAACATGGGAGGGCGACCATCGATGTGACTGGCCACAAGCCATGTGAGTGGAGCACTCTGCCAAGCCAAGCAACTCTGCAAAATGCGTCTAAACTTTTCGAGCTTCGCATCGTGCACATCGACACACATCACCACTCCACGCTCATTACCACGTCTCTTTCCCACTATAGTATATACAGTTGCATCAATGCGGTAGCATTGTAGCTGCATCATAATGCCTCCACGGATACGCTCCTCCAACCTCCCCGCATCTACTGCTCCATCACCCTTCGCCTCCTGCCCATCCACACGATCACGGTCCATCATACGGCCAGCACAAAGATCGCGCGACTTCTCATCAACACAATGCCAGCAGGTTACCCTACGGCGACGGAAATTTTATGATTGGCTCAATGGGCCTGGGAGAGCGCTGAAGGAGCCACTTCCGGGCTCAACGAACTACTTGGGAGCATACGACAAGTACGGTAACCTTGTTCGAGCCGGGCCAGGATGGCGGAGAGAAGCCCAGAGACCTCAAGGGCAGGAGCAAGAACTCGCACAGAGCCAGGAAGAGAAGCCGGTTGAGGATGCTGCCCCCCAGGGACAGGAAAGCCTAGATGCCTTGGAGGCAGCAATACGCTCCGGCGAAGCTGAGGAGAAAGAAGCCAAGCAAAAGCCAGAGCAAGAAGAGGATGATGGCAAACTACCACCAGAAACAGCAGAGGACCTTCGCCCCTTCCCATTAAACCAATACTTCAGATCTCAACCAGTACTCAGCGAAGAGCTTCGAGAAGCCATATACCAACGCGTCAAGAAAGATGGGGCTACAGTATCACTGGCTAGTGTCGAGTTCGGTGTCGGCAATGAGCGTGTTGGCGCCGTCGTGCGATTGAAGCAGATGGAGAAGGAGTGGATTGCACAGGTACGTCTTCAAATACTTTCGTTCTCCCGCCCAATGACATGATGAGACATCTTAAAAATTCGATTAGTCTTTAAGACACCCACATGGTTACAAAACTTAAGTCATGCTCTTGCTGAACGTCATTCAAACTTAAAATTGTCGCTGCCAATGTTGCCAAAAAGCAAAATTAGCTGACATGATCTAGGGGAAAACACTCGCCCTCCCCTACAGCAAGGCAGTTTTGTCAATGCTCCCAACGACACCATACGTCGACTCCTCCGTCAAAGGCAAACGGCCTATTACCCACGAGCCCATTAACGACCTCATCGTCCACCCCGCAACGCGTCAGCAGCTCTTCGTCCCTGTCGCCGAGTCCCGCCACTTCACGCGCGTCGACGCTGGAAAAGCGTTTGATAACAACCTCCTCCCTGCCGACCAGCGAATCCCACATCCCGAACTGGTACAAGCGGAGAAAGAATTGGCAGATGGTCTGAGCTTTGAGGAAAGGAAAAAGCTAGCAGAAAAACGATTTGAAGTCGAGCAGAAGAAGAAGAAAGACGCAGAGAAGAAGAAAGAAGAAGAACTTCGGGCGCTCAAGGTCGTGCCGCAGCGACGATGGGATTTTGTCTTCAAGGACGTAAGCGTAGAAGACGCTGGCCGCGATGGGCGCGGCGCAAAGGCAGCTGGCTGGCGCTACGGCGTACCGCATCAAGACCGCAAGAGGGGAATTCCCAAGATCCCTACAAAGGTCGAAGCTTAGACAAGCTGTTAGAGATGTGGAGAGCAAGGCTGACAAATCTAGCCTACCTTATGTACACTATGTATCTGCCTGTATTGGGAACTTGTAGCATATCACGTTAGCATCGAGGAGCGTGTGCGAGCTCTGCATGGGGCATAGTCGCCCTAGGGCTCTACCTGACCCTCTCACTCCCGTGAGAATGGGAAATCAAGAACTGTAACCAACCACGTCTGTCTCGTGCAACCGCCCTACCCGCAACCAGCAGCAAGCCCCTTCGTTCCACACACGCCACTAACACTGGCGCTCCCTCGAAATCTTGCATCCTGTCCTGTCTCGTTCTCTGTCATACCACCTACACACGGAGATGTCCGCAACACGAAGCACAGCAGCAAAGCTAAGCAACACACAACATGCAACCATCTAAGTCGCCGGCATTCATCTCCTAACCAATCAAACCAAAACCGCTTGTGTTCGCTCTGTGCTCCATGAGCTCTCTCGAGTCCTCCCTAGGTTTCTGCATGGCTCAGGTGTTACCTGCATAGAGCTTTTGGGGTGACTGGCGCATCGTGGTTTTTGAATAGATCGGTGGTGGTGACTTGTAGTAGTGTATGTGAGGTGTGCTACTGTCTACTCTATCGAGAATTGTTTCTACTGGCTGAAAGGACGATTCTACGTGCCCGGTGTTTGAGGCTGCTCTATGTGGTTTTGAACTAGTAGTGCAAGCTGTGCTTATGCTTTGGTGCTGGTCGTAATCGCAATGCAGCTTCAATGCGGCGTGTAGGCGGCAGAGCATGGCACTTCTCTTCTGGTCCTAAGTCATGCGCAATATTCAATCCACTAGATCGAAGTGTCCGTTTCCTTCTAAGTCCTCATGCTTTTCGCGGCACAATGCTCCCACTCTAACCCCATCGCGAAGCGTGATCCAACTCAATCCTACCCCTTCCCCTCACCGGTACTGCACCTTCTGCCCCCCTCTCTTCTCCATCTTAGCCTGCCTCTTACTCGTCGCCGCACCCGGCTGCGGCACGCCCGCCGCATCCTGATAACCGCCTCTCATCCCCGTATACGTCGTCCACGCCGCATAACCCGAGTACACCGGGATAACCGCCCACAGCCACCACGCATAATCCCCAAAAACCGCCGCCATCATAATGCATCCGTAGCTCCAGTATACCACATCCCACATGTACTCCGTGAGGCCCTTGGCATCCAGGTCCTCGCCTGCGCGCTTCACGGCGCCATTTTCGGAGTTGAGCGTCGGCCGGCTGAGGCGCTCGAAGTACAGTTGGAGGAGGAGTTGAGGGGACGAGAAGAGGAGGTAGAGGAGGATGGATTTTCGGGATAGCGAGGAGCGGAAGATTAGGGCGCGGAGGAACCAGAAGAGGGAGTGGATGGCGAGGGTTGCGTAGAGGGTTTGGTTTAGGCGCTTGGTGTTTGAGGCGGCGAGGGTTTTGGTGGCTTTCTGGGACGTGTTAGTGAACAGTGCTTTTCCACAGTTTGTGTTTGTTTGGCATTTCAAGGGAGAAATTATCATATGAAGACGGATTGCTCTACGCGATGAAAGGGATGCCTGTGAGCATTTTTGCATCTTCAAGTGACCATGCTTCGCATAAGTCGCAATTGAAGCTTGAATTACACCGAGTCTTTCCCTCGTCTCAAGTACCTCGTGATAGATGAAAAGAAGAACATACCTGGGCCATATTGGGCAGTACTTCACCGGGACCTTTGTCGTAGTGCGGTGGTGTGCGCCGTGACGTCGGAAGAGGTGAGGGTCCTGCGCCAAGATGCATCCCGCCGCATCGACTGGTGGTTGGTTGACCGTCTGTGCGCACCTGCATCACAACAAGCGCGAGCAACCTCATCGCGACATTCACGAACAACAACGCCTCGCACGCGCCCCGGATCGACTGCAGCTTGCGCGGGCAACAACTGCTTCCTAGTATGGACCTATAGCCAACACCATCTCCCTCTCCAGTGCGCCGTTCGTGTCTAGCAATTCGCTTTGTCGAACACGCCGAAAGCGTCACCTAGCAACAAGTCGACTTCACTGAGACACGCCTTCCTCTCACCGATCCTCCCCCGCCGCACCTTTACCTCGCCGCTCCCATGCCTATACCGCCGTAAATCAACATCTTTCGCGACTCTTCTCTTGGGCGCCACGGTCTTCTTAATCACAACGTCCGACCGCCATGTCGCCGCCGCCCGCAGGTGTTAACGCCCAGCTACGGCAGCTTATATACTACCATCTCGACAACAGCTTCCTTGAAAATGCCCTCTTTCTTGCTGGCCGCCTGCACGCTCTCGAACCTCGCAATCCAGACGCTGCGCACCTACTCGCGCTCTGCAATCTCCGCCTGGGCAGGTACAAAGCTGCTTATGACTGCTCCAAGTCCAAGAATGTACAACACTTTCAGCATCTTGGATGCGCCTATGTGTTTGCGCAAGCATGCCTTGGCCTTGAGCGGTATGATCTAGGTGCTCAGGCGCTGGAGAAGGTTCGCGGTCTTTGGGCAGGACGGAATAACTGGAGTAAGTGACTGGGTGTCGCTTCGCGCTATAGAGTTGATACTGACTGTACTTTCAGATAAGCACTCGGAAACCTCGAGGCGACACGTACCAGATGCCGCAGCCTGCTACTGCATGCTAGGGAAGCTCTACGCTGCGCATGGCGATACAAAGAAGGCTATTGACTATTTTGTTGAGGCGCTGAAGATCAACTCGTTCATGTGGGATGCATTCACCGGACTTTGCGATATTGGGGCTGTCGTCCGTCCTCAGAACGTCTTCAAGATCACCCCTGATATGCTGGCCTCGATATCGCACGCCGCCACGAACGGAACTGGAAGCCATACTACTTCGTCGCAAGAGAGCCTCGACACTCGGAACCCGTTTGTATCGACTCCAGATGTTGACCCCTTCAATCCACCGGTACGACAGGGAGGCGACATTGGACTCAACCTGGGGGGATCGAACTTGCTTTCAAGGTTGAATGGTAGTCACAACGTGTCCAATGGCCTCGGTGCGGGCTCAACGTATCACGGTATGGAGACCCCGATCGCAAATGGGCAGCAGTTCCCTGATGATGATGTGATGATGGGCGATGCTGGTGGTCCTGTACTGAACGAGCCAACTACAGACTTAGGTCTCGCACCGGCGCGAAAGCCACGAATCCCGGGTTTCAATGCAGTTGAAGAGCCACCGCGGATGCGATCAATTACTTCAAGGGGCCGAACGAAGACGATTCCAGAAGGCGATCAAACGGACATTCCCAGGCCCATCAATCAGAACGGCCATAAGAGGACCGTTTCTGGTCACTCCATGCAGCACAGCCAGGTCTCAACCACACAAGCAGTAGATCCTACGGCAGCTCCACCACGAAGAAGTGTGAGAATACGGAAGACGTTAACTCAGATGCGGCCAGGCACTAGCAAACCAGCAGGCACATCGAGCAAAGATGCGGAGTCGAAGGAACCACGGGAGCTGCGAAAGGTCAAAGCAACGGGAACTAGGGGCAGGACCGGAACTACTTCAACCGTGGGTAGGATCGTGAGTGGAAACAGAACGGTGCACATGGAAGTCACTGAACCATCGAAGCCAGAGTCGAGGCCTGCCAGCGCTGCTGCTATGGCGGCACCACCACCAAGGATGGTCCCACAAGTCGATTCAGCGCGAGAGCAAGAGGCTTTACACTGGTTATTAGATCTACTACTGAAGATTGGTTCAGGGTACAGACACTTGAGTCGCTATGAGTCGAACAAGGCTCTGGAGGCGTTCGCAGCAGTTCCGAAAGGACAACGCGAGAGTCCCTGGGTACTTGCACAAATCGGCAAAGCTTACTACGAGTGCTCCATGTACGACGAGGCGGAGGCGGCTTTCCACCAGATTCGCGAAAAGACCCCTTCGTTTCTGGAGTATATGGAAGTGTACTCAAACACGCTATGGCAACTCAAGCAGGAGGTGGCTTTGAGTCATCTTGCCCATACGCTAATGGACCAAGACCGGCTCTCACCGCAAGCTTGGTGTGCTCTTGGCAACGCCAGCTCCCTCGATCGACAGCATGACGATGCGGTGAAGTGCTTTGCCCGAGCTACACAGCTGGATCCGAAGTTTGCATATGCTTTCACTCTTCAGGGTCACGAGCATGTGGCGAACGAGGAATTCGACAAGGCTATGGCGGCGTACCGCAATGCGATCAGTGCAGATAACAGGCATTACAATGGCTGGTATGGCCTTGGCAACGTGTATGAGAGGCTGGGCAAGTATGAGGTGGCCGAGAAGCATTACCGCGCAGCTTCGCAGATCAATCCTAACAACGCCATGATTCTTGTGAGGATTGGATTGGTATGTCCCCTTGAATGACAGCTATCGCGATTATGACTAATTTCTACAAGGTTCTCGACCGCATGAAGAAATTCGAGCCCGCACTTGCGCAATTCGAAGCTGCCATCAAAATCGATCCTCGCTCCATCATGGCCCGCTTCCGCAAGTCGCAGATCCTCCTCAAGCTCGGCGCGCCTGAAGAGTCGCTCACCGAACTTCTATGGCTCAAAGACGCTGCACCAGACGATGCGAATATCCACTTCTTGCTGGGTCGTTGCTACAAAAAACTGCGCGATCGCGCGAGTGCTATTCGCCATTTGACGATTGCGATGAACTTGGATCCCAAGAGCCACGGCGTTATCAAGGAAGTCATGGAGAGCATTGATCAAGATGATGACGCAGCGTGGAGTAGTGAGGACGAGCGTTGAGCCACCAACTTCGTGAGTTTCTCAACGACAACCCGCCGCCCGAACAAACCACTCCTCCACATCATTTCTACAACCAATTTCTTCGATTAACGTTGTCGTACAAAAGATCTTCAATTTTCGATCACCATGGTTATCATCACCCTGAACCTGAACTTCCTGCGCACATACCTGGAGAAGCAACCATACCATTATACCCCCTCTTGTACCCTTTATCATCTGCATTTCTGGAGCAAAAGCACACGGAGCATCTGACCTGGATTGGACTGGACTGGACTGGAGCAACAAACGAGCGAACACATGCGGCATTCATTGTCCTGCATTTAGAAGGAGTTTGAGGATTCTGATTTGATGTGACTGAGCTAGCTGACTGGAGCTTGCCCCCACTTGGGCGGCCGTTGCGTGTACTTTACTATTTGCGTGCTTGCGTGCGTGCGTTGCTTGCTTTGCTTTGCATTTGACTGCTAGGTGGATGGATGGGAATTGCACGATCGCACGAACGAAGACATATGAATAGTACTTGTGCCTCCTCTTTGGATTAATCAGTGGAAATGCGGCTATGTGTGGCTACTGGCTACTGGCTACATACATCATCGCCCAAATGAGAAAGTAGCTAGTTAGTCAAGGCAAAAGCATCCGAATTTCCAAACTAGTCTAGCTAGCATGATCATAATGGGTAGTTGGTCACTAGCTTCACGGTGGATAGGTAGTCGAACATCATGTATGATAGGAAGGAATTGCATAACGATATCACATCGAGTTCAATCAGGGCCTGGATGTGTGTTTTGGTAGTGGGTTGTGAGACTGAGTGAGCAGTTGTTGTTTCGTGCATGGTACCTAAGTTGTAATGTTGGTAAGTTCGTACAGTGTGATCCAACCTTCCCAATTAGGCAATTTTGCTTTGGCACTGTGGATTACTGCAACTTACCAAGTGCTCCATGGTAGGCTTTTGTTTGCACTTCCGTGTTGTGCGGACTGGGCGTGGAGGACGGCGCAGCATTGTGACGAGCGAGGTTAGCGTATGTGTGGAGGTTGTGTCGTCTCCTGACGGACACTCGACTGGCATGTTCAAGGATGTGGTAAGGTAATGTAGGCTCCTAATGTATACTTGGGTTGCTACATTAAGTTAAATTTAGACGTGATAGAAGGTGAGTGTCGAACATCGTGTTGCGCTTTTGGATGGGCCAGCTCCGTACAATAACGACTGGTGATTCGCTGATAGCAATTAGGTAAGCAATAGTAGTGTCAAATCCGTCACAGAGATCGGAGTCCGGTGTTGCAACTCCAGCAAACTCCGTACTTCAGCTTCGGTGTGCCTTTCTACATTCCCGTACAAAACGACCTGGCCATACTCGTTGCGCCCCGAGAATAGTGGCTGAGAAGGTGTTGTGCTATGAGCTTGAGGACCAGGATCACATTGCTGGCGGCATCTCACCGCAAGCGATACCCCCCACGATGGTCCGGGTATATTCTTCGCATTGCGAATCGTACAATTGCTGACGGAGTTCTAGACCGGCAACTTGTTTCCAGCACGACTACGGGTCTCGCATCAGGAAAAACGCCAGAATACCAGCTATCGCCGCAATGGGAAGTTACAGGCTTGCGAGCCGTGCCGTAAAGGCAAGCTGAGATGCGATCACATGATGCCGACGTGTGGGCAGTATGTAGAGATACACCGGACAATGTTAGATTTGAACGTGCTAGCTAACATGTTTGAAGGTGTGCCCGAAGAAACAAGGCTGATAAATGCGTGTATCATCCAGCACCTCTGACGAAGACTACCACTATTCCAACTCCGCAACGAACCAATTCAGAGCAAAGCAGCCCGGAGTTGAACAGCTTCAGCACGCTGTTCCATGGCTACTCTGAGAGGCCGTCAGCTCGTACTCCAGCTTATCCGGATTTGGAAGGTATCAGCCGTACTGAGCTCTTCCAACCTCCATCCACTCATGTGGAGTCGGTTGATTGTAATACAAGCTCAACACCAAGAGCCTTTATTGCGCAACGGAAGGATTCTCTCACTCTCAAACCTCTTCAATCAATCCCTCTTCCTGCGCAATCTTGGTCACCAAGCCAAGCATCCACCGAGGAGCTCCGTAATCCAATACTGGACCACCACATCCGACCAGATGCCCTCGACTTCGATAACCGATCAGCATTCATACACCACAATGCTATTCTGGCCGAAAATGAGCTTAGTATTGGCATTCAGCCGCCGAGCGCCGACTCAAATTCCATGTCAAAAGTGTCTCAAACACACATCGATAGGGGTGCTACGATACTCATGCTGCTGAAAGACATGCCGACCATCCAAACTTATATCGGCAAGTGGTTTTCTTTTGCAGGTGGCGTAGTTGTTATCGAGCCTATGGTGAAGATATGGACCAGTGGCCTGTGGTCCACATGGCAGAAGACCCTTGCTTCTCAAAGACCGGCGGATCTCAGAATGATGTCCGAGAAAATATGGGAGAATACCCTCAGACCTGTGTCGAGGCTTCTTGACAGGAACACAACACCTCGAGAGTTTTGCGCGAACGTTACAGGTGAACATTTGAGATGGGAAGTAATCGGTATCGTTGTCGCTCTAGTATCGCTCGTGGCACAATCTCTGAAAGGTACGTCAATTGCTTTCTCCTGAGTACCATCCAAGCGTTGTTAACAAGTTTGAGCAGATGGTGATCCCGTTTTCTGCTCACATGATGAAGCTCCTATCGATCGAGCTGCGCTTGCCCTGAAAATGTGCAATGCGTCCGAGATGTGCGTGGGCTTTTGTGACGATTTTGGCGTGCTGAACGACTTGTATCTCTGGCTCCTGTATGAGAACTCTATCGCGTACTGTTCTATGCGTGCTCGGGGAAGTAAGTATTTCGATGTCCAGCCAAGACCAGATGCACTTGGCGGATTCACCCGTGAAGACGTCCAAGTAGACAGCAGCTAACAACGTCACTAGGTTACGAAAACTCCAGAAAGATATCAAGCCTAGCTACCGCTCTTATGTGTTGCAATCTGCACCAAGAGATTAAAGTCGACGACGATACTCCTTTCTTCATCGCGCAGATACGGAAGCGTCTCTTTATTTGCGCGTATGAAAACGATAAGCGTCTCGCTACATTCTCTGGAAGACCACCAAAGCTGACCAGGCACTATTGTCGTCTCCAAATCCCGCTTGACCTTACAGACGCTCAGACGATGGCAGAGGGACTGGATCTTGGTAACGTGGTTGACGAGGAAGGCTGGAACCAAGGATGTATCGTGCAGCGATGTACGTTTGCTCGACTTTCTTCAACCAGTTCTCTGATCACAGAGGAGATCCTGGAAGCATCTCTAGGATTTCTGGCGGAAGATGAGATCAGTCAGCGTGCTGCGGAGATCGAGTCGAAGACCAACAAGTGCTGGGAAGAGCTTCCAGACTTTCTACGTATCGATATGAATGACCTCTGGAGCTCAAAACGTTCACCACTCGAGTTGCTATTCCTGGCATCCATACGACTTGGCCATCTCGATCATCATTTCCTCCTACAACGAACACTCAGCAAGAAGGTGGGATCAGGATCGGCGAACCCGAATGTGAACCTTCTGTCTGTATGCAGCGAGATCTTTGAGCTTATCGTTTTGATGGTGGACAACAAGGATCATTTCCGGGACTTTCAGGTCGACTTCATTTCAATCCTAGCCAGTAAGTACGACGCCTGCCTGCTACGTACGATGTTGCTGACCGGGTAAGCGCACGGGATTCCTGCCGCCGCGGTACTAGCAGTCGAATTGCTACATCAAGAGCAATATCCGAACTCTGCCTCCGCTATAGCTTATCCCCTTCATCGATCCGATACGATACAGAACCTCTCTGTCTTTGCGTCCTGTCTCAGAACCATCAGATCAGAAGCCAACGGCTTCCAAAGCTGCGACAGAGGCCGCAAGTTCTTGAAGAAGATCTTAGATATGATCTTAGGTCCTGGGCCGGCTGCACACAGTAGTAGTCCTGCAAGCATCGAAGACATAAACGATCCTACTTTAGGTGCACCGCTACTACAAGCTGGTAGTGATGGGGACTTTGTGCGCTGGTTGGAGCGTACAGACTGGGACCAGGATAGTTTGGTCAACTTCAACTAATCGGTGTACTGAGTTTACTTTAGATTAATCCACAGATGAGAATTTAGCGAGTCTCGCTATATGTAGTAGAGCGATCTAATTAAATGGCATCTACGAAGTAATAACCTTTTGAATTGAGCAAGTAAGGCTGATTTACGGAGCCCATTGCCTAATTACCTCCTAATGGAGGCAGGCCGCTGGTTCAAAAATCTCAATATGAGTTGTGTCAGCTCTGACTAAACAAGGTACCGTCTACCAGTAAGACCCTTCTAGTGCCCTGATGTATCACTTATGCCTCGTCGTACTTTCCCTACCTGGACAGCCTCGACTCAGGATTGCCGACGCGCCTGGAAACGATGGCTTGTTAAGGGAGTTGCCAGAACTGCCTAACGATCAAGTGATACAAAAATTGCGATACGATGGGCGGGTACAGCTAAGAAATCTCTGAGAGTCTGGAAAAGCTGCATCTTAGCATGGCTTCAGCTTGGTCGCATTGCAACATGTGATTGGTAGATACGGTTTGGTGCTACTAGGTGCAACGCTTTCCCTTATAAAGTACTGTAGTCCTTAACTTAGGACTACTAGCTAGCATACACGGGCTAACACAGCAAGCACTGATGGATAGAGATCATTTCGGCCAACTCGTACATGTAACTCTCCCACATCATCATTCGGCTTTGCACTATGCTTCGCTAACGGAAAGGCCTTCAGAAGGTCCCCTAATAGTTGAGCCTCGGGATACTCAAGCTTGGAGAGTCTAGGAGTCGACTTTGGAGTGTCTTTGTTTGGGAAAAGCGTCTCGAATGTAGCGATTGGGAGCTGTAGCACGAGATCAACGTTATATGCTAGTAAGATACGCGTTGTTCGGAATACTTTGGCTCGTAGGTGGCTTGGTGCTGAGCTTGCTAGTTCGGGCAGATAGTCTCGAAAATTCTTGATATTCCTGATCGCGATAAGCCTCTTCGTTCGATCTCGAATTTTGGTATGGTGATGCTTACCAGTCTCCGCGTGTGATGTCGAACGCGTGTAAACCCGTATACTGGATGTGCATATCCCACTTCTCCAACACGTTGAATATGGCAGTCTTCTGCTCGTCCGGCATTGGGGAAGCAAACCCCGAGACTCGATCGCTGATATCCGGGAACCCGAGCTCGGCCCAAGTTACACCGTCAAAGCCATGCCTCAAGTCAACATCCAGCCTTGACTGCTTGAGCTGATCCACTAAGCCCGAGTCTCGCCAGATATGTCCAGTGAAGTCGAAGCCCTCCAGCGTATGGTGAGGGCGGAAATTTACGCTCGATGGCTTTTCGATATTTGTCCGAAGTGCACGGTCGTCGACGTCTTCAGTAGCACACGCCATACTTATCCTAGATTTTGTTTTCGTTAACCTTCGAAAAACACAATAGCTTTCTAGGGATAATATAGCGTCGACTGCATATGGCATCCATACATACCCTGGAACGACATTGACCGAATTCAAAGCTATGTCCAACATCCCTCTCGCCTTTTTCACATCCGCTGTGCTTGTCGTTTTTAGTGCTTTCATTTCCGCCCTAGCTACATCACGTTCTTCACAAGCATCCCGGTAATCAATTCCGTGTTTTTGCAAGAAATCTTCAAAAACAGCAGTCTTGTCAAGATCGGCGACAGTACGGAAGCGATAAGTTGCCAACTCAAGCTGCATAGAAGCTTCTTGTTTGGCTCTTCGATATTGTTCTTCTGCTATTTTTACCTTTGCGTAATCAGGTTTGCTAGACTATCAAGGGTCAGTTCCATTTTGATAGGGCTTATAGATGGGCTGAAGCTTACCTCCTGCACGCTCTCCACGTATCTAAAACCAGGTTAACATTGATCCATTGATTAACCATCTTGTCTAGACGCTTACTCCTTGAGAAAATCTACATAGCTTGCTTCAGCTTCGCTGAAAACAGGACCACCGCTTTGGACCGAATCTGCGATCGAGTATAGGCGCACATTGATGTACTCCGCAAATGTTTTAATGGGAATGCCACGCTGCAGGTTTGTGGATACAAAGATGGCCTTGCCGGCGGCAGACAGATCGGACTCGGGAGCAAGGTGAGATCGCAGTGCGTTGACGTATGCTTTGAGGAAAGGACTTTGAAGTCTCTCGCTTGTCGTGGCGACCATCTTGTCGCGACTAAAAGCGACTTTAGACTTGGCACGTGTAGTCGTTAGACTTGGTCGACTGCTTAACTGACTAAGAGGACTGTCGATGGCTATGCAACGCAAAGCGAGAGGGGAGTCGCTGAACCAGCAAGTGGATAAACCTGCAGCATGCTAGGTTACAAGAAGGAAAGGGGGCCAAGGCACTGTCCGTTGTTATGTCGGACGAGGATGAAAGAGAGGCGGTGTAGGTATGTTCAAGAACCATTTATGAAGCTATTGCCAATGGTTAGATTCCATCGAACAGGAGAGATTTCAGGTATTACTTCGCAGCCTGGTAAATTAGTTTCTTGCAGATCTATGTCAACCGCACGAAGAGAACGAGACGGTTCAAGGTCACTCTCATGGAGGCATAAACAGTACCGCAAGACACCCACACAGTCTGCTAAGCAGAAAATGACCGTACGGATCAGTGACACGAGGCTTGATGGCCAGAACCATGGGTAAAGAGGCTGGCTGATATGCAGGGGGCGAACTGTGTGCAAGGCTTCTGTCATGTACCCGCACTGCATCCGTACAAGGGTTAGTACACGCGAGACGCTAGAAATAAGTTTGTGGCGGGCTGAAAGATCATCACGGCGCTGAACAATCAGTCCCCAGCAAATGAGGAAACAAAGATCGTGATGTTGAAGGGCCTTACGTAGCGTTTTGTGGGACGACGGGATTCGAGAGAAGAAGTCAGATGTGCTCGCTTATTCAATGGAAGAGATTGGATCTTCGGTTGGATACCGACTCGTCTTTGCATGTGCCATATCAGTGAGAAGGTCTACATCGTTTCGCTAAGCCATAATATCTCA
Source organism: Neocucurbitaria cava (assembly GCA_027946455.1). Lineage (NCBI taxonomy): Eukaryota > Fungi > Ascomycota > Dothideomycetes > Pleosporales > Cucurbitariaceae > Neocucurbitaria > Neocucurbitaria cava. The sequence goes on along the minus strand of JAPEUY010000002.1, from coordinate 526,163 downwards.
GTTTTCAATCCGATCGAAGTAGTCAACGATGTCAGATGGTCACTAAGAAGCCGCTGTGAGAATCGAGATCTCCAGCAGATTGATAAAGACGCTTGACCTGCTGTATAGATGTACTTGGCCACATCTTGTTCTGTTCTTTCCAACGGAGACACTCGTGCCAAGGACATGTTCGACACCACTATAATTGTTGATTAAAGAGCCAGCTCTTCTTGCCACGTAATAATGACCCACATAAACTCGCATGCCACAAAATCGAACTTGTTTCTACCTCGCTAATTGAAAGTTTGACGTGCCACCGCGACCGTTCTAGGCATTCATATAACCTGGAAACTGCTGCTCACATCCACAATACACACGTAGGCGTGGGGCTCAACAAGCTTTGTTCGGTTCGAAACCCCGCGTTCTAGAGGGAATGTGACCAGTTTTGCCTTTCGATTTTCTCGTTCTGAAGATCGTGTCATGTAGCCGGACAATCTGTGCAGTAGGTGTGTTCCCGATTGGGACCTAAACGACTGCAGGTCAAACCAATCATGTATGATGGGGAAAGCCATGATTCGACGTTTTTCCATCTGACCAATTGCAGCACACGGAGGCGAGTTAGTGTGGATTCTGGTTGGCTCGTCGCGTTGTGGCTGGCTGACGGCAAAGGCCCGCTCCGTCCCGAATGGTACTCCAGCTGGCATTGGAAACGCCATTCTCTCCGCCGGACTCATCTGTTGCTGCACCCAAATCACATTCTCTGCAATACAACCGATTGTCAGCTCACTTCAACGTGCGGGGACGCCGATGAACCAAATTCAGACAGTCGGCGAAATGTCACAAGTGATTCTGGACTTGCGGCATGGAACGAATCCCTGCTCAGAATATCTTTCTCAAACGCAAGGTGACAACCGTGGCAATTAGTGTAGCGGGTGGTTTTTACTTAGACTTCATTTTGCAGGTTTGAACAAATCTATATAACTAGGTGTTCATTCCGCGCACAACATCTTCTTCTTCACAGCTTTCCTTCACAGCACATTGCTTACATTTTCTGAAAATACGACTACAGACCCCAGGGAGTCATCGAAACACCACAATGGGCGAAGAGATCAACAAGAAGCTTAACGCGGCTTACATCAACGCCGTCAACACGTGGGCTGGCCAGGAGAGCGGCAGTTCCAGTCGTGTTGTTTTCCCTTGCATTTAAGGAACTCAAGCTATACTTGCTGGCAGCGGAGTAGCCGATTCTCGCACCAACAACGATCTCTTCATCAAGGCGGATACTCTACTCACCAGCACCAGCGTGTGGTGTGATTTCGGAGCTAAGGGCAGTTATTCACAGCTGTTGTCACGGTAAGCAACAACGACTACTCGATCTGATTATCAGCTAGCTAATCATTATATTCCACGCTAAAAGTTATCTGGACTTTGTTATATTTGTAGGTAATAGCGTCGCTGTTTGACTACTGCTTGCTGACTGAAATGCCTAGCCGAATGCTGGTGTTGCAGCTGAGAACTACCGTGACGAGAAGCAAAAAGATTTCAACAAGGTCAATGAACAATTCACTGCAGCCGATGAGGCGGCTTACGCGAAATGGGAAGCTTCTACCAGGAAGGACAAGGGCGATTACGCGGCGTGGCTCCAAAAGTACGGGAGGAACGTGACCCAGGCCGAGCTAACAGTAAAGGATGCCGAGAAGACATTGAGCGAAGCTCGTATTGCCATCGGTCTTCCCGCAGCAAACATGCTGGACAAGTACAAGTCAAACTTCAGTAAGATCAACAGCAAGGGTTCCGCAGTCAACGAGCCGATGTAAGTCACAATATGCATTCTGAACAGCAGCTGAACTTTGAAGCTAATCCAGTTTCCTAGGCTCACAATGCCGATCAGTGGAGGCCAAGTCTATGATATCGAAAACTACATCGAGAAACTTCGCAGGGGCATCAGCGAGCGTGCTCCAAACCCGGCTGGCGTGGCATACGTTCCTTATTATGATCTGGATGGCAACTACGGCAAGAGCATGGATAAGTGGTATAAGGATTTTCCGACGGATGACTTCGGTAACGACATCTCGTTCTCTTCAGAGGAGGGCTCCGAATCGTCCGTCACCAATTCTGGCCACAAGGTTGAGAACGTAGACGCCTCGCTAAGATTTGGCTGGTTGAGGATCAGTGTTTCGTCGACCAATGAAAAGTCCTGGTCTGATACGAAAGCCTTATCCAACAACGCCAAAGTTACGATCAAGCTCTCATGCAAGCAGAAGCAAGTATTTTCGGTGAATCCTGGCAAGACCTGGTCAGTTGAATGCACCTCAACCTCCCAGGCTCCTAAACTGACACTACTCAGGGATGTTCCAGCTTATACCCAGTTGTTCCCCAACACAAAGGATGGCTTGGTGCCCGCGGCCAAGAACTTGGTCCAGACTACAGGCATGTTGTGTGTGTCTGGTCTTCGCCTTAGCGCTCAATTTGACAGCTCGGCAAAAGAAGTATTCGACACCGAGTTCAAAGAGGCGAAGAACAACAATGGCGCTCTCTCCTTCTTCGGAATTTCCATCGACGCCAATTCTTCTCCGGACGCCAGTAAGAAGCAGACACACTCAGCTAGCTGGGACAAGAACACTGGCACATTATCGTTTGAACCAACTAGCTATGTTGGCAACTGCACTCTGCTCGCCATGATTGGAAGCAAATCCAACATCGTCTAAGTGCAACAACGGACTGATGGGGCTTAGTCAAGCGCGGTTGCCACTACTCTTCAGGCTTCCGGAAGGTGTTCGGTCCGTGAGAGATTAGGAACCGCGGATTCCGCAATCTCATATCTCCTTGCTACACTCGTTTTACTTAAGTAGTTATTGAGGTGGCAGTGAATGACTATAACTCTTTCAATCAAGTCAAGTGTCCTGAGTCGCATCGTCTGCAACTTATTGTCAGTTCAGAAACCCTTCGCTCACGCAAAGCAGACGTGACTCCAGTGTAAACAACATCGGCAGTATATAAATGTACGAGCCTCCCGTGTCTACCACCCTGCCATATCACGTGCCTGCCATTTCTATGCACATGCTTGCCTTCAACTTCTAAGTTGGCAAAAGTTTCAATGTTCTGCTAACATAGACATCAAGTGATGACTACACATCTTGAGCCAGGCAGCGCACGTATAGAAGGCTAACTAGCGGTGCAGCATTTTCGCACTGAGCTTGACTATAGAATGCTACTCTATTACCAATAAAGATTTTGGCTTTTGCTATTGGTGTTTTGGACTAGCCTCAGAAGCAAAGCTACTCTGGGCGCAGACATAGTATGTACTAAGTAATGACGCGTGTGTCGAAAGAGGCGGAGCGACCAATCAGATCCATCACTAACTGCTACCGCCACAACCTCGTACGTCAACGACTTTCGGCCGTAAGACTACGAGCTTATTATGCAGCGGCACAACTCCACCATCAGATCTACTCAATCTTTAACTGAATATTTCGGAATAGACGTCGCTCTAACCTTACGTCCGTTCCAGAGTCGTGCTCAGAGAAAGTGGTAGTTATTGCGACTCTGACGAAGCCGGCCATAGGTGTATAAGAAGTAAGCAACCTCCCCTTCAGGATGAGCATCACCAAACACGAAAATTCATGCAAAGCCTCATTATCGAGTCATGTAATTCAAACCTGTCAACCGTCTATCATCTTGTTATACATAACAGACACTCATCATGTGTTGCAGCAAGCGCAAACAGCAACGCCACCTCGCATTGCAACAACAGCTCTTGCTTCAACCTCAAGTCCAGCCCCGTCAGAGAGGCTGCTGTGGTACTCGCCATCAGCGAAGGCTATTCGAGGCAGCGGTAGTAAATCCGCAGAACCAACTCCAGGTTTCTGAAGTCGCTCATCCAGTTTACTTTGAGTCGAACAAGCGCGGTCAACGTCCTCCAACTATGGCAGCTATGATCGCGGTTGGTATTGGCCTTGGTGCCGAGAAGTTGGGCCGCAAGATCTCGGAGAAGAGACTGGAGAGGAAAGAGAAGAAAAGTGCGGCAGTATGTATTCCATCTCGTCCCTTTGTTTGTAGTTTCCATTGTCACTAACCAAAATCAGGAACGTGAAGCCACATATGGTACCGCCGAGTCTTCAACAGCGGGTTCAGGACATAATAGGCGCGAAAGCCGGAATGAAAGGAAGTGCAGGAAGAGTGAAGAGGCGCGACGTGAGCAAGAGCATGCTGATCGACGGAGGAGCATGAGCCAAGAAAGACACAGCGGCGAGGCGCCTCCACCGAGCTATGAGGATGTTGTGAGACAGGATTCAAGGCCAATCTAGCCTTCTTTATGAAAATCATGCCAACTGGCCGGGGTTTCGGGATGATGTGCTAGCCTTGTATGTTTTGCTATGTAGTTTTCTTCACATGTACAACCTTCTTTTCATTATACAGATTGAACCATAATTCTTTATTATATTTTTACAAAGCGAACGAGAACGGGGGACGAACACAAGAAGATGGTATGTGAACAAATTGCTCCAATACAGTACTTCCTGTTAGCCTTGCCTAAAATCCGACTGGGAGGGCATGCATGTCATTTCTCAGTAGATCGTTAATTAGGGTCGAGGGCCATGCGTCAATATTACTTTCAGATCGCTAAAGAAACATATTCCTACTGCACAATGGACTTGAACACATTTAAAAAGAGCTGCTTTGCCCGGTTGAACTTCACAATACGGATCAATGGCTGTTCCTTCGCACCCAACACGAATTACCAAATCTTTCATCGAAGACTCGCGCTAGCCTCAAACATTATGCGCGAATGGTTTCGGAAGAGAGCCGACAGGTCAGCTGCCACACTGAAATCCGAAATGCTTGTGGAAATCGTCATAATGCTTTGTGTCGAACAAAGACATGGGGCCGCTTCGGGCTAGCCGATCGAGTCACAATTGTGTCGTCTCGACTTGCCTCACCTCACTACATCTCAGCACTCGAACTGTTGCTTTTCAAAATGCACGTGGTGATGCTCTGCTAGTTCACCGGCTCACATCGTGAAGTCTCTTGCTACAACATAGGCGTCGCATCTTCCCAGCGACCGGGTATCCAGAATCCCACGCGCCAATCGTCATTCATTCCAGACGTTGTGTAACTGTCCGCGGTTGCCAAATCCAACACATGCAGTATCCGGAACAGTTCCATTCCTCGTCCCGATGCGGCAATCCACGATCACTTTCACTTTGTTCTCTCTTTTCATCGTCGCCGCAAAGATCTCACGATGTTGCTCACGAGGCCTGTTGCCAGGCGCGCCAGCCTCGCCGCTTTCGTCCCTCATTCACTTTCACTGCTCACCCTGCGCGCCAAACGCTTTCGGCAGGCACGATATAAACACTCGCAAACGCCCACCTGCAGCTTTTGAATTCCTCTCCCCCACACTCTACCTGCACCTCGCACACGCTCAACCACATTCCACTCTTCTGCCGTGCAACACTGCGCGCCCTACCTTGCATACTACCAAAACTTAATCGTGCAATACCGACAACATGGCCCGCTGGGCTCCTGCGACCCGCGGTGGCGGCGCGCTCGACCGCGTCGAGGCGCCTGTTACGCTGCGCGGCTACTTGCTCTGCGTCTTCGCGGCCTTCGGTGGTATCCTATTCGGATACGACTCGGGCTACATCAATGGCGTCCTGGCCATGAACTACTTTAAGCAGCAGTTTGGAGGTGAGCTCCCGCGCCTGCGCAGTCGCAACTCACTTTTCTGGTCGCTAACAACACCGCAGGTCCGTCAGATCTTCCCGGCGCCTACAATGGCCACATGTACAAGACCTGGGAACAGTCTCTGATCGTCTCCATCCTCTCGGCTGGAACTTTCTTTGGCGCGCTCTTCGCGGGCTCACTCGCTGATTGGGTTGGCCGTCGCTCCACGATCATCGCTGGTTGTGGTATCTTCTCTGTCGGCGTCGTCCTCCAAGTTGTCTCCACCACCGTCTCGCTGCTCGTTCCAGGCCGCCTGATCGCAGGTATTGGTGTCGGCTTCGTCAGCGCCATCATCATCTTGTACATGTCCGAAGTCGCTCCCAAGGGCGTCCGCGGTGCCATCGTCTCCGGCTACCAGTTCTGCATCACCATCGGCCTTCTCTTGGCTGCCGTTGTCGACAATGCTACCAAGGATCGCATGGATTCCGGCTCTTACCGCATCGCCATGTCCATCCAGTGGCTGTTCGCCATTATTCTCGGTACTGGTCTCTTTCTGCTTCCCGAGTCTCCCCGCTGGTACGTCAAGCGCAACCGCCCCGAGGACGCTGCACGTGCTTTGAGCACTCTTCGCGGTCAACCCGTAGACTCGCAGTACGTCAAAGACGAGCTTAACGAGCTGGTCGCCAACTACAAGTATGAGATGACACATATGCAAGCTGGCTGGGTTGATTGCTTCCGTGGTGGATGGAAGCCGTCCGGAAACCTCCGCCGCGTCATGCTTGGTGTCGCTCTTCAGATGATGCAGCAATGGACTGGTGTCAACTTCAGTGAGTACAAACTGTCCGGGACCTATCTTCCCCATGCTAACCTTCAACTGTCTTCTACTACGGCTCCACCTTCTTCCAGACTGTTGGCATGAACAACGCCTTCACTGTCTCCATGATCACGACTGCCGTCAACGTTGGCTCCACGCCCCTCTCCTTCTGGACCATCGAGAAGTTTGGCCGCCGTATGCTTCTCATCTACGGTGCTGTCGGTATGCTCGTCTGCGAGTTCATCATCGCCATCGTTGGCACCGCCGATTCAGGCAGCAAGGCGGCGTCCACGTGTCTCATTGTCTTCACGTGCATCTACATCTTCTTCTTTGCCTCGACCTGGGGTCCTGCCGCATGGGTCGTCATCGGCGAGATCTTCCCGCTGCCCATCCGTGCCAAGGGCGTCGCGCTCTCTACGGCATCGAACTGGCTGTGGAACTTTGTCATCGGCTTCATTACGCCCTACATGGTCAATGCAGAGTACGGCAACCTCAAGACCAAGGTCTTCTTCGTCTGGGGCGCTACGTGCACAGCGTGCGTCCTCTTCGCCTACTTCTTCGTTCCCGAGACGAAGGGTCTATCACTCGAGCAAGTCGACCGTATGTTGGAGGAGACTACACCTCGCCAGTCTACCAAGTGGGTTCCGCATTCGACCTATGCCGACCACGGTGGTGACGCCTCGTCACTTGGATCTACCGAGAAGACCGATGCCCACGCCCCGCGTGTAGAGTTTCGTGAGCATGGTGATGTCTAGATTGTCTCTGGGTCTGTGTTAACGTTCTTGGTAGTAGCATAACTTTCTCGGGGTAGCTTGATGCGTCACGACTTTCACATGGGTGGTCATTTTCTTCGGCAACAGCTTTTGTTGCTGCTGTTACGAGCACTAGCATGGTATTTCGGTTCATGATGATGCATCGTATTGAAGCTCATCGAGACAGACGGATGGGAGGTGGCTTTGCTTTGTTTCTTACTCACGGCCTGCGATTCATCATGATACCAGTCGCTACCTCTGTTGGGGGTCCACCTACTTGTTGGTGTGGAGACACATTCACCAATGGGTAGCAAGATAGTAGTACGAATGAAAGTACTCAACATGTGATCATCTGATTCCCTTCTTCCAGTCGACTCTGAAGTGATAGAAAAGACAGCAACACATAGCACGGAGTAACAAGGTGATGCTACGAACTAAGTCATATAGTTTCTTGATGCAGAATGCTCAAAGATATGCCCGCTAAGAATACTTTTCGAATCTAGAAAACGACGCAACGCTAAAAATCCGAGGCTGGGAATATGCTTCGTGTCGCTTGCTCTTCCATCTCTAATCTCGTCCTGCCACCAACCGTGGGGTCTTTACAACCTCCCAAGGCCCAAGTCTTCGTCTTCTCCTTCGATTTCAAACGAGCTACCTCTTCAGTGCACTGCACTTTCAGGCTTTCTCCCATGGACAAAGATGAAGCGGATGTATATATGGAATGCCCTGTTTCGCACATCGTTGATCACCTTGGCGATGAGGACGCGGCACTCTGCCTCACTCCAGCCCAGGACTTTCCCTATGAAGCCGAGAGTGTAGGGCTCGATGCCCATGGCCATATGCTCACGCTGATAGCGTCCGATTTCCTTCATGCGGGGATCTCTCGGCCAGGGACCTACTGGGACCTAAATGTCGCAATTTAGCAATGCGCGCCAATAAACCGATGACGAACAGAATGGGACGCAGAGAATATCAACATACCTTTACAACCTTCTCATGCACATCGACAAACCCCGCATCAATCATCTTCTGCTTCAAACTATCCGCGACCCGAATATCCTTCTTGAACACCTGCGCAGCATCATTGCACAGATCCTGCCACCGGTCCATATCCACGGCCGCCGCCATCGTCCCATCGTCGCTCTCACACAACGCCATCGGCTCCTGGAACTCCAGCCACCCGCCGGGCGTCAAGTGCGTATAGCACTGCCTGATGAGCTTATCCCAGTCGCCAATGCCGCCCGACAGCCCGCGCCCGTGAATCAAATCATAGGCCTCAGAGGCACTATACACCCACTCGCTCTCCGCGTCGTCGATGTAGAACTTCGCATTTGGCGGGATCCACGTGGGCTGGATGGGGGACAGGTCTGTGCCGATGACTTCGCACCCCGGGTTCTCGTCGGCGAAGTCGATGGCCCAGATCCCCGTGCCCGTGCCGATGTCGAGGACTCTGCGCGGCGGCGGGGTGATGGGCGCGTCGTAGAGTTTGCCGGAGAGGATGAGTAGGAAGATGTGGTGGAGCAGGTCCAGGCGGTCTTGCTCTTGCTCGTCGTTGGGGAGCACGTAGGAGCCTTGGCGGTAGCCGTGGTAGCGGCGGCCGTTGGTGTACTCGTAGTTTAGGATGCTGGAGGCGAGGGAGGTCGAGGCCGAGGAGGTTGCGTCGAAGGCAGAGTCATTGTCCGAGTTGCTGCCAGTGTCGGGTTCGAGGTGCAGGACGGATTGGAGATTGCCGACTTGCTCGTCTGCGCCGGCGCCGGCGCCCGCCTCTGCTTGGGTTTCTTCCGTGTGTTGCTCTAGTGAAGCGGCGGTAAGTTGATTCTGCGAGGCTGCTGTAGCCCCAGGCTGTGGTGGTTCCGCGGGCCCTGACTGCGCTGTCTCTGTAGCTTGCGCTGATGTGGGTTCAGACGGCTGTGGCGGGTCAGGCGCCGCATCCGTTGCCGTCCCACGCGGGCCGCTGGCGCTGGCGGGGGCAGGAGCCGCCATAATATGTACTTCTCGTAGCCTGAGGGGACGAAGGGACTCGAAGACGTCTCGCGCAAGCACACACACAGTCGCAGTCAAAGACTCCAGCAATCTCCCGTCAGCACTACATGCGACTGCGGGGATTCTTCCCTCTTAATCTCGAGGCGACAAGTCAAGCGGTGTCAAGGCGTGGTTGATCCACCCGTCTCCACGGGTCCGAGAATTGCAGACCATCTCACGCTTGTGCGCTCATGTGCGGTCCCATAACACTCCTACCTATACCTGCCATCCAATATCACTGTACGTGTTACGAGAACCACGCCTCTAGCGCGCATATACACGCCGCCGACCAGAGCGGCCAAGGTCACCAAAGGGGTCTCGCAACGTGCCGGTCGCCCTCGTGGCCACCGAAGCGCATCGCTCGAATGCCCCCCATGGGGCATGGCCGGCGGTACACTGCGTGCTCGGCAAATACCTACCATAGCGAAAAGAGACAAGCGGCGGTCTTTCATCCTGTTTGTGTGCAGGACGCAGGCGAGCCATTCGCGGGGACATGGCATCCGCGCCGTGCAGCAGGCTCGTACAGTATTGTCCGCTAGAATGTGTGGGCCACAAGCGCGCAATTAGCAGCTTGTCGTCTCATTCTCGATGATCACAAACGCTCGTTTGTTGGCTCTTGTACAATTCGCGTAAAAGATCGCTCATTCGCTGGCCGCCCGGTCTGTCCATCGGCTCCTTTTCACGGACGCGAGAAGCTCATGTTTCAGCTCTGTGCTCATTCAATCCCCGCTCAGCTATCGAACTGGGTCTGACCTACAGCTCAGTAACCATGGAGTCGGTAGACAACAGGAAGGGCTCCATGCCCTCATTACCTATCCTATGTGTCGCAGCATACTGCTCTTACGTGGTCGGCCTGGTCTTCTATCGGCTCTACCTGCACCCACTAGCGAGATTCCCCGGGCCCAAGATCGCCGCCGTCACAAGCTGGTATGAAGCATATTTTGAGATTGTGCTCAAGGGTCAATACTCCAGGCAGATCTCCAAGCTTCACGATCAATATGGTATGTTAATTGCGCCGTCTTTCGAACTTTCTCCCCTGACTCCTTCCCCTTTGGCTCAATTACGCGTCCGTGTTACTATTGCTGTTCATCCGAATTCGTATCAGCTGACGCGATTGCAAAGGCCCCATCATTCGTGTCACACCTAACGAGCTTCACATCCGAGACCCGCGCTTCTACGACGAAGTGTATGGAAAGAATCTCCATCTCGAAAAGGAAGGATGGGACAAACGATTCGGTTGCGCCGGCGGTGTACTGCCCACCGTAAAAGCAGAACACCACAAGCGGCGGCGTGCAGCCCTGGCCCCTTTGTAAGTACATGTCATTCTCCAATTATGCTCATCAACAAAGTTTTGTGCAGAATGTAGTCTTGCGAGTTCATGTCAAGGATGAAAGGACTGTGATATCAACTAGAAACCAACGTACTGACCTTTACTAGATTCTCCCGTCGGTCAATCCTCGACTTCATCCACATCATATACCGCCATATCGACACTCTCTCCCTACGCATGCAAGAGTTTGAAGCCCGCAAAGAACCTCTGAACCTAAGTCACGCTTTCCCAGCACTTACAGGCGACATTATCATGGACTATTTCTTCGGATTCAACTATGCGCAGCTTAAGCATCCGGAGTTTGAAAGCTTTCATGATGCATTCATCAAGATTGGAGGGACGGGGCATATTGCAACGCAGTTTCCTTTGATCTATCCAGTAAGTACCACTGAATGAAGAATGGTTTGGAGTTAATGGGAAGTCAAGGTGCCATGCTAACAGAGGAACGTAGATCATGAATAGTATTCCTGACAAGATTACTGCGTGGCTAGAACCTGCAGCAGAGCCCCTGCTCAAGTTCAGAAGGGTATGTGGCGCAATCTGAAGATCGTCCTCCTGTAACGCGTTGAGGCCTAATAACCTAGAAACTGTTCCAAAGAAAAGAGTGGTATAGACGCTGACATGTATACAGGACCAATGGGATCTCATAGGCCGCACCCTCCGCGGCGAAGATGTCAAAAACAACGACGCCAAGAAAACCATATTCCAAGAGATTCTATCATCCAAGCTCCCTCCAGAAGACAAATCGCATCAGCGCCTAGCAGATGAAGCACAGATTGTTGTCGGCGGTGGTGTCGAAACTACTGCATTTACCTTGTCAATAGCATCCTTCCATATCATCAACACCCCAAGAATCTATGAGAGATTACACAAGGAGCTTGTTGATGCATTCCCGAACCGAGCGAATCTAGAATTGTATCCATTGGAGAAAATGCCGTATCTCAAGGCGATTATCATGGAAGCTTTGCGTCTGTCCTACGGTCTTAGTGCAAGGAATCCCCGGACGCATAAGACGATTATCCGGTATAAGGATTGGGTGATTCCCGCGAATACATGCATCGTAAGTACTAGCTCTCATCTCACCTCACCCTCTCTGAGATCCGGAGACGACTGTAAGGTCTAAGCCGCAACTGTACTAACAAAACGAATGAACAGTCCATGACGATCCCCGAACTCTCCCATGACGAATCCATCTTCCCCTCCTCCCACACCTTCATCCCGGAGCGCTGGCTCGACAACCCCACCACCTCGGACGGCATACCGCTCGACCGCTTCATGGTGTCGTTTGGCCGTGGCACGCGCTCTTGTCTCGGCGTCAACTTGGCGTGGACGGAGCTGTATCTCACGCTTGGTATGATGTTTCGCAGGTACAGGTTTGAGCTGCATGAGGCGGATGTGAGCGATGTGGAGCTTGGGCATGATTTTTTCATTCCTGTCACGAGGCTGGGGAGTAAGGGTGTTAGGGTTTTTGTTAGCTCGTCGGGGGATTAGGATGGGACTGGGAAGGGGAGGTGTTGTGCGAAGGGGTTTTGGGTTTTGGGGGAGATGTGAGTTATTCAGAGGGATGGCGGATTGCATGGAGAATCTAGGTTTTCTTTTTACGAGAAAAGTTTCTTCGCTATGCTGGGAGGAGGATGCATTTATCATCCAGAGAGCACAATACCTAGCTGAAGCCCAGCGTGGTCTCCTTCGACTGAACTTCTTTCCCTCCCTCTTGACCCTCAATATGCGACCATTACCACCACGCCAACTCCAGTCGCAAGGTGCTTCACTTTCTCTTGCCTACCTCGTTTCCCCCATTGTTGCATTCACGTATGTATGCCTTGTTCCTAGAAACAAACCACCGTTCAATGAATATCCCGTTTTCTGCATTTTCCCATCGTCATCATTCATGTCCCTCCGGCCCAGGTTCAAGTTTAGGTTTATTTAGGTTTCACCCCAACCCCCGATCGCCCCAACCCCACGGGTAGTCTTGAAGCCCATGAGAAAATACAACTGCGCTTCTCGATCGGTGCAGGGGATTTCTTGATCATGTTGCAGCTGAATGGACGCTCTTCGTTGGGATGGTGAAGACGCGAAGGGCGAGGCGTGAGTTTCTGGTGATGATAACAGTGGCGGTGATGTGGAAGCTTCCCGCGAGGACGGGTGCGAGGGCGAGGTATAGGCAGGGGACGAGGGTGGAGTTGATATAGGCATTTTGGGGGGTTCTTGATTAAATGATTAAGTGATTGATTGGGGGATGGAATGCCAGGATACGATTGGAAAGAGCGGAAGAGGAGCGGTGGCGCCAGTCGGACGGGGACCGATATAGGTAGATGCTTAAAAGCTCGGTGCTACTACTCCTGTAGCAGATGTTCTGAGAACACTAAGAACACTAACTTAGTAGTGTGTCCTGTGGCTAATGTGTTGAAGCCTTGATTTGCGAAGTGGTTAGTAGTGATCTGAAGCATCATTTATGTATTCACTCGCAAGCGCATCCCCGCTGAACACCATCTTACCCCATGCATACCCTCATCTTACCCCTCATCTCCTCTCTTGAGCTTAGAGCGGATTGGTATTCACACTGAAAACATGCGTCAGACTGAAGCGCACGCAGCACCTCCTCTCCATTCCTCAGACCATCGTCATAACTTAATTTAGTTAGCTTAAGCCGTTTATAGTTAGTTTAGATCAGACTAGTCTAACCGTCTTTCACTTTCTCCCCATAGAAAACAAGATGCTATTATTCTTTTCCTCGGGGGAGGCCATATGGGTAAGATGTAGCGATGAGCCTGAGAGCTCAAAAGAGAGGGGTCCTGATGGTCTGTCTGGACGCAAACACACTGGTGCAAGTGTATGTAGTACACACCCCTGATGGCGCCTTGTCACGCCATTCCATCCCTCCCCAATCAAACAAACAATCGATCGATCAAGGCAAGATTTTGCACCATACCAGTCTTATATAGCACCATTTTTTGCATTACATTGCACTGCACGCACGCTAACGAAAGCACGCCTTGTCCACTCATCTAGCTCATGTTTCATATGTACGTTTCATTGGTCGGAAAGGTACATGGTGAACATACTAGTCAGACGTATTCAATCCACAGTGATGTTTTTCAAGTAGAAAGTGAGAGGGTGCTTTAGCTGGGGATATGGCCTATGATGACTGACCTCGTGATACCTACTACCTACCCTTTTTATGATCTATACCTGTTAGAAACACAAACGTCACGTGGAGGAGAGAATCATATGTTGTATATATAAAATTTGAAGAGTGGTAGCGTAGTTATGATGATGGACAAAGGTATCTCTGAAACGCCGTTTTGCCTTTCCTATTTCCTTTCCATTCCCTGCCTTTACAAGCTGATTCCCATCCCATTGAAAAATTTCCCAGACGCCATGCTAACCGCAGCAGGGAGATAAAAACAATGACCTTCCCTGATCTGAACGTCCGGGGAGACTAAGATCAATCGCGAAAACCGCTAAGTAATTCAAATATAACCAATCGCCTGCCTCATTGCGAAAAAAAGTTGTTGGAGTTTAGCACACCCCCGGTGAAACAGTGCACTCTCACACTCCCGTCCTCACTACCACTGACCACCATCTCATCGCTGAGACCTACACACGTGACCGGGCCGGTATGTCCCGTCAAGGTGCGCTCGTGCTTTCCAGTTCTCGGGTCCCAGATCTTGATTGTTTTGTCTTCCGCCCCGGACACTAGGCGTAAGCTGTCCGCAGCCAGGGACCAGATACCCTCGACGTGTCCGAAGAAGCGGTGCACGCATCGGCCGGATGGCACATGCCAAAGGCGGATCGTGCCATCGAGCGAGCCGGTAAGCATGTAGGAGGCTGGCGAGGGGCGCGTGGGGTCGTTCGGGAAGAAACATGTTTCTTCGTTTGATTGAGATGAGGAGGTAGGTGGCTGAGGCAACGTTTGGGATGTTTCAGAAGCCAGAGACGCAGTGTCCGATGTGTCGTTGTTGGCATTGGCCAGGAAATCGTCTTCGTCGATCTCGAATTCGCGAGGAAGAGGCAGCACTTGTTGAACTTGGCCGACGTGGCCTTCGTAAGTTTTGATGCAGCGGTGCGTGTCGAGGTCCCAGAGTTTAACGGTCATGTCGTCGGATGCTGAGAAGAGGGTACGCGATGGGAGGTCGATTTTCACGGCGTTGACCCAGTCTGAGTGGCCAATCAATTGTGTGCGTTGATAATTGTTGAAGTCATGCACTATGATGGTGTTATCGGACGAGCCGGAGGCGAGCAGCTTGTCTGCCATATGGAGGCCAATGACACCGTGGGAGTGACCCGGCAAGGTTCGAATCAATTCGCCCGTCCTCCAGTTCCACACCTTCATGGTGTTATCCAAGCTTCCGGTGATCAATTTACTATCATCAAACTGTAGACATCGAATGCCCTGCGTATGGCCTGTAAGGGTTCGGATTTCTTGACCAGTCTTGATATCCCAGACCTTCACTGTGGCGTCGTACGATCCAGTTATCAGAACGCGATCATCGAATTGAAGGCACATAATGCCGTTGGTATGACCTTTAAAGATCTTGGTAGTGTAACGTCCGTATTTCCAGTTCGTGCCAACCTTGAAGCGGTCCTTGTAAACCTCCTTCCACGGTCGCTTCTTCGGTTGGTCGAAGTAAGATGCCAGGTCTTGACCCACTTCCATGTTCGTACATGGCCGCTTGGTCGAGAGCTCGGGCGAAGTTGAGTCCTCTGGTGCAGACCGTTTGGTACCGGTAGTGGAATCAGATATGTCAGATGCGCTTCGAATGAGGGCAGGAACTGGTGATGTTTCTGGTCCGGGCGTAATGTTTGGTGACCATTCGTTGAGTCCCCGTCCAGACGCTCGCAGTTGTATCCTCCTCTTCTCATGTCGTAGTCGTCGCTGATCCAACAATGGTAGTCCCCAGCCACACTTTGTGCACTTTCTGTCAATATGTTGTTCACACATCTTGTGCCAGACGACGTCGTCGTCGGCAAGTTGTCTCCATCTCCGACTAACTTGAGCTGCTGAGCAGAGCGATGTTGTGTCGAGATAGCAGAGGATTTTGAAGCCCAGCTCGGTAGGCAGGGCACCGAGGAAGTCAATTTTGATTAGGTTTCGGACTGACGAGGAGATGAAAGACAGCTGAGGAAAGCAGCATTGGGCGAGGATGCCTTGTAGCATGAGATTACGGTGTCGGGACGGGGCGGCAGAGAAGAGCGACCATACATTGGCGATGCTCTGCTGGTCGGCTTGTGATTCTCTACCGAGTTCCTGCAGCCGTTAGTAGCCGTTATGTCACGAGTGGTGAGGTACATACGTCTTGCAACTGCTCCATGGACGGCTCGTCTGCCTGTCTTCGACATAGCAGATCTGGACGATGGCGGTAGCAGAACTTTGTATTGGCAGTCGTGGGTGGTGCCTCCTGGCCATCGCTGTTGCCACCAAGAGGGTTGTACTGGTGCGGAATGTGTTGTGCGAGATAGGGTGTGATCATCTTCTCGATCTTCTTGGACTTGCTCGCGGCAGCCTCTTCAGTGTCCTCTACGCTTTCTCCGTGCAGGTGTCTCGTCCGCTCGGAGAGGCCCTCATGGTCGTGGCCATGCATCAGGGCAGCGTGGGGATCGGTTGAAGTAGCGGTGGTGAAGTTGTCAGAAAGCGGTACCTGGGTACGCCATGACAGGCGCCTCCGTTTGGGCGTATCAGATTTGGGTTGCGAGCGATGGCGATCGGTTGCGACAGCCTCAATGGTATGCGTGGTATTTGACGCCATCTTAGCGTTGATAACCGCAGAAGAGCTGGAGAAGTCCTCCGTTCCCGGTTTATAATGCGCTCGGTCGACTTGTGCGGGCACAAGGATGGCAATGAGCACTCGGGCCCGCCCAGCGCGCACTCATGGGTTGCGGTGAGACTGGTGCTGCTGTCGGGATTCTGCCGCGATATCGCGTGCGAGCTCCCAGGGTCCGGTAGTGCTGACCGCTCGGCTTCAGCGTATGTGCGACGACGGCGACTCGAGTGCTGCGACGAGAGGTGCCACGGGTAGCAGATTCGACGACAGTGTTGCGCAAAGAAAATGTGCGGAATCGCAGGCGCACGCTTTGCTTTTGAGGCGGTGGGTTGGCCGTGGGCAGGGCGTGGGGTGCGAAGTCTCCGAGCGAGCGGCGACGAACCGAAGATGGCGCAATGTCAGTCTTCAATAGCACCTTCAGATCACGCAATTGCCCGTGGCCACCGCTGGTACTCACAGCACGTGCTATTGCATCTTCGCGCCATGGTGCGGCTCTCGAAACATCTTGTGAGATTCTCCGAACTCTTTCACCATTGAATTATTTCTCCTGTCGCTGCACCCCAGTTTCTGCAGTGCTGATTCATAGTGCTGATGGTGCTTCGCTGGTGGACCCTGGTGCACTTCGGGACGCAGCCTTGCTACCGAACGGCCATTAGCGGCCGTCCTAACCTTGGCCTTGGAGCTTTGGAGAGCTAGGTAGATACGACTGCCATTCACATGAGATGCCCTTTCGACATTGGTACTTTCACCCAACTACAAACCACTATGGGCTTTTGGTGACCATGCCTTGCTTTCATGCGTGACAGCTCTTTCCACCTCTTGGGTACTTCCCCTCGAACATTGCTCTTGCTCGCGCCTGCCTAGCTCGTCTTCAGCATGGCGTCTCCACAATCGCCCGCATCGTCAACGAGCAGTGCTGCATCACGAAGATCCTTTGACCAGGACCAGGACAGGCCTCAGACACTTGAACATCTCGTGAACCACTTTGTTGCCTCGAAACGCTCTTTGAATACCCAGACGGTCCTGTGGCGCGCAAATGAGTTAGTCAACACAGCACGCGAGCTGCTCGAGGAGAATGCCGTCCTAGCAGCGAAGAACGCCTCGATACGTAACATAGTAGAACAGCAGGTAGATGGTTTGGAAGCCGTTCGCCGTGGTATTGACGTCGTAGAGGCAGAGGTGGAGACCGAGTTCAAGGTACAACTTCAAGTAAGAGTGACCATTTGTAAGCCTCGCTGATTAGCGCAGCAACTCCTCCACGATGTCGATACATCCTTCTCAGGCTTAAATTCCACCCTCGCCGTCCTCCGCGAAACCCCGATCGAGGCAGTCCTCCAACCGCCCGGAACGCCGCAAAAGCACCTCTATGACTTCATCGACAGCACCGCCGTGTCGAACCTCGAGGGCACGCTGCGCGCCTGCATAGACCGCTACAACGAAGCTCGTGCGACACTCGATGATAGCACCGATGCCTTCGACACGTCGCTCGACAACCTACATTCCTCGATAACGAACATCCCGGTGACTCCACTTACCACGGACGACCCGAGCCCAATACCGAGTCTATACCATGATCTAGAGGGCCATGCCAAAGAAGCTGCACAAGCATTCCAATCGTTAGTTCAGCACTACGATCTATGCGTGACTGCGCTGCGACACACAGAAGGCGGGTCAGCAGCAGCGACCCAAGCCACGGGCGATGCTCCAGTCCACTCCGGCGACGACTTCTCTGCGCCCCTAGAGCCCATGAGCGAAGACGAGCGCCAGGAAATGTTGCACGTCCTCCGCAAAGACGCCCACGAAGTCGAAGACGTAGTAACCGAAATCCGCGAACGGGGCGCTGAGATGAACTTTCTGCTCGAGCAAATCGAAAGCCACATCAACCACCTCCGAAACGAAGCGAACGCCCTCTCCCGTGTACTACAGATGATATCGCACATCACGGGCGAAGTCAAGGGGCACATTGCTACTTCGCGCTCGTTTCACGCCTCGTGGCTGGATGACACGCGACCGAATCTTCTCACCGGCATCGAAGAATGGGAGAACCAACGCGAGTTCTACGAGCGCTTTGATCTCGCGTATGCGGAGTTACTAGTCGAGATATCGTCACGAAGAAGGAGACATGAGAAAGCCAAACGCAAAGCAGAAGAAGCGCAGAAGGAACTCGATAGACTACATGTGGAAGACGAGCGCGCGAGGGAACAGTTTGCGCTCGCCCAGGGAGATTTCTTGCCTTTGGACATATGGCCTGGTCTGAGGGATCCACCTAGGCAGTACGAAGTCAGGGCTGTGTCGCAACAGAGGGAAGAAGAAGGTCTGCATGACGAGGAGGAAGGAGGAGATGCAGTGGGGGTGCAGAGTATTCCACAACTAGGCAGGAATGTTGTTGAGCGGGCGTTGACTAGGGTAAAGAGGAGAATGTAACTAATTGGGGGATTCCTCTGCACGGCGTACTGGATTTAATATCGGTGCATGGCATGGCGTTTGGATGGGAGCTTTGCGCAAGGCAATTTGGTCTTAAACAACCATTCTTCGGGAGTGTAATCCGCAAGCACTTCACTGATGAGCATGAACATGATTCTTCTTCAATAGGAATATATGATATACTATAGTTAATAGTAACACACGGCAAACAAAACACAAAAACTTCAAGACAACGCTTCTCGGAACGGCATGGGTATCGTAGACTCGGGAAACAATGAAAGCCAATGCTGAAACGCAGACAGTGCTGACGGGTACTCGCCCTGCGCCTGTCCTTTTCCAAGCTCTGGTGGTGGTGGTGGAAGAGGAGGAGGAGCAGGAGCCTCGTCAGTGTGTGCCGCGGTGGTGGTATTATTGTGTGCAAAACATGGACCGGGTGGTGCAGATGCGGAACGCTGATGTGGGAACGGTGGAAGGAGCTGCAAGTGCGGGGATGTGGTACTGGTAACGGGGACAAGTTTGCGACTTGTGGGATCGATTCGGAAGCCTAATGGGAGTGGAGCAGGGACTAGAGCTCTCGGGGTTGGCGGTGGACGTCGCGGTACCCGTGGTGGAGATTTCGCCGGTGGTGGTATTGGAGGCCTGTAACGGGGCGGTGCTGGTGGTGGTCTTCGCGCAGAAGTAGAGTGTGGATGATGCTGCTGCTGCCGTGTCGCAGGATGCCGTGCTTGAGTGACATCGACTTCAACAAAGAAAGAGATCCTCTACACAAAAATGCCTGTTAGCTCTTGAATCTCCCTCATTCCCTCACCGGTCCGGAAGTGAGTGAGTGAGGCAGAAGGGAGCGTAGGCAGAAGGAGACTTAGACATGCTGACCCGCACGTCCAGTATGAGTAGTCCTTGCCGTTCTGCTCCTCCAAAACACCACCGCGCCAATCACCGCCGTCAAAAACCACAGCAACATATTCGTCAGCAGCACCCAAACCGCATTCTTCATCCGCATAATGCCCTTATCCCCCTCAGCCTTCTCATGGATAAACATCTTGCCGAAGATGCCAAACGCAATCAAATAGCACAACCAGACGAACGCGTCGATGTAGAAGAAGAACCACGCTTTGATGAGCGGCAGCATGAAGACGAGGCTGGTAATGGCGCCCAGTGTGCCGCAGACTACCGCCCACACCCATTTGCTGTCGACGTATTTGTGCTGCTTGCGCGCGTTGTCCAGGTCCACGGCGTAGAGCCCGATGACGGTGATGCCGAGGATGAATTGGAAGAAGCGCAGGACGATGCGGAGTGCGCTCGTGATGGTGAAGTGCGACCAGAAGGAGGTTCCTAACGTCGCTTTTTCGCCTTTCATCGAACTACGTGAGAGGAAGTTGAACGGCATGGTGGAGAGAGCTGGGTTGCTGTTAGTTGGGGGATCTGTATGTATGTAAGTGAGTTACACGTACTTTTGTGAGAAGCTGCTTGTTAGCGGTGAGGTTTTGTAGGCAAAATTCGTCTTAGGTAGGTCAACTCTTAGTATCCCCGGGGAGGAGAACAGGTTGCGGAAGTAATTAGTAATATACAACTCTCCGGACAAGCGTTGAAAGTAGCGCGACGTGCTACACAATGCTGTTGTTGTCGCGAAAGCAGCTTTTCAGTTCGAAAAAGGCTGCCCTGTTCGTTGTGGTAGGCCAAGTAATTTAACAATGTTCGTTGGGCGCGTTTGCGTGTGTGTCTATGACGTTAGATCGCGAGATGTAGCTACCAGGCCGAGAATGTAGCACGAGGGTATGCTGCTTCCGGGAAATGATCGACAGAGGAAGGTGTAAGGGTGGTATGCAAGGCTGCAGAACTTTGCAATTTATGCGCTGCACAATGATGATCAGTGAAGAAGTGAAGATAAGAGACTGTCAAAGTCTAAGAGAACGTAGCTATTGAGACTCTGCGCACAATGACTGGAAGGCTTCGTCACTGAAGTGACTCTTATACCACACCGCGCAACTAGTCACTGCACCGACTGAGACTCACGTTCCTGCGATCGTTGGCGCCGTGGGAGCGTGTGGTAGCAGCCAAGTGACCTTGTTTCGCGATGCTGCGAATCGCTTCGCTGACGTCGTTGGCGCTGCGTTAGCGTCTCTTTCCAGAACAGGGGGGTCCGGGCAACGAGATTGGTCGAGAGTGACGAACCCTTTGTGCCAGCGAAACGCTCTTAGAATATTCTGGGGTGTTTCATAACCGTTTGGTCTTTAGAGTGGTCGGCAGGAGTGGTATTGGGCGTTCAGCCGCCAGCCTTGCAGAGACCTCACGGTATTTTTTAGCTCTCGCAAGCAGCTGACTGAAGTCGCTGTGACAACACCAGCATCAAGGTTGGAACAAGTACTTGAAAGAATGCATATGATCGGTGGTATGATCAGTATCGAAGGATGCAACACCAGTTTCCCAATAAAGTTAGATGTAAATCCTTGCGTTGTGCCCACTGCCCATGTTTCTAATGGGTGTCGAGACAAGTGTCCTGTCGCAGGCTGGGTCGGGAAATGGAAAGAATAGTGATGAACAACCAAATTGAATTTGCTGCACCAGCGAGGAAGCACCACGGAACGGCCATGGCCGAAGTGTATGGTACCAAGATGTTTCGATTCAGCCGTAACCGTATCAAGGTCTCGTTGTACCAACCAGGACCTCATCAATACGCGACCATACAAACCACCCACGCAGTTATCCACGGCGTTGGAAAAGCCTCTCAACGTCTCTTCATACGGTATGGACACATCATCAAGTTAGGACACCAGGTTTTGGTATTCCTCCGGTTTACGTGATAGTCACTGAACAGTCACGGCAGGGCATCAACATTGAATGTGTTCAGGAAGAGGATTTTATTGGTATCTCATGGCCATTATATCATGGTACTATCGTGAAGGCGAGAGTCACAGTGCTCATCGCATAACCATCATCCACTCCAGTGGAGGCGTTCTGGATCCTTTTCGTATGTTAGCAATGGCTCTGGCGTGAGCATCGTGTGAGGGAGCTGCATACCGAAAGGAAAAGTCGAACTAGTGATCAAGTGCTAAGCACTTAGACCGAGCGCTTGTTGGCCTCAGCGGAGCCCTCGTGCTTCTCCTGGTTGAGCTTGTCGCCAGCGGCGTTGAAGGCACCTGACGCGCGGTCGGTCAGAGAGTCTTGTCCGGGGACGTTGCCCTTGGCCTGCTGCTTGTTGCCCTCCTTGGAGGCCTCAGCGGACTGGCCCTGGATGGTCTCGGAGACGTAGTTGGCGGCGTTCTTGACAGAATTGACGGCCGAGCCGACGATGCCCTCATTGGGGTTGTTGGCGTTGGGAGCAGACATTTTGATTTGGGGGTTTGGGGGTTGGTTTGGTTTGGTGTGAAGAAGTTGATTGATTGTAGGAGTTGAAGGCTTGGTGGTGGAGGATGGAGCGGCAATGGGAGGCGGAGGCGCTTTATGTACGGAGGGGATGAGGGAACGTTTGCGGTTGCCTGGTTGCGAGGGGCTAGTGACGTCAACAAACGACGTCAGTGAAGGTGCGATGGGCGAAAGGCCTAGACCTCTGCGCGCGCGCGATAGCGTCCACTATGATCACATGCAGCAAGCAAAACGCAAGGGACGCAGTGGCACTGTTCAGATTCCGCTGGCGATCGCGGATTTTCATGCATATCGCGTCATGGGCGTTTCGAAAGTAGCTCGAGATTTCCCCACCATGCCCCGCGACGACGTCATCGGGGCGCGAACAAACACGGCGGCTGTGCACTCAACAAGCACAGCTGCCCAAGCACAGAAAGCACGCACTCGCTTTAACGCAAAGAGGCCAATTTGCATTGTCACGCGCGGACTCAGCCCGACTGTAGGCGCTTCCCGTAGCAGCTGGAGGCGATGGACGACGGTTTCGGCAAGTGGCTGCTCCCGGAGAAAGGCCATTCATCCCCTTTCTTTGACAAGCTTTGTTTACGACCCATCACAAAGAGACTGAGACGAAGAGTAAACCCGCGTCAGCAAACATTTATGACGTACCTCGGTACTTGCCCCAATTCCAAATTTGCTTTACCGCAATCACGTTGAAGTCACGTTGAAGTCACGCAGCCGCCTGCAGCAGATTTGATTGCGCGTAGTGGGGCAACTGTGCGGTAGTTACTTTCACCCGACCTCCTTTCTCAACAAACACGAAGATGGAGCATGTTCAGGAGTCAATCTACAGTCTGTATGACGTCGACCGCATAGGTATTCTATTCTATGTACATGATGCGTTTGCCCAATGCGCTCCGAGGCCGGTGTACCAGCTGCTGTCTTCGTAAGGGACAAGTGTCTTGCCCCTCCATAACATTGCGGACTCCCCTCCACGGACCTCGGCATCGACTGCCAGGTCCTTCTCTACATCTAACTGTCTAACATAGTAGCATCAGTCTCTCGTCACGCTCTAAGTGCATGTACCAAAGTAGGAAAGGAGTCATACCATTGCACAACGCTTCCCAAGTGCATTTGGTCTTTCGAATTGAGTATTTACTACCTACTTCGATCTCAGAAACTTCCGTCTCCCTTCTGCAGTCCCCATCTTGTCCTCTACTGGTAAACATCCACCCTTTCACCATGTTATAGCACCGGCTGTTCCATGCTCATAAAGTTATAACATGACCCTGCAATCCAATTCATGGACCACCTTCTGTAACAACGAGCTTCGAACGCGACATGGTCACCGCACGGGGAAATATCCCTGCGCTTACCGAATCGTATCTTCAGCAAAATGTTCGCTTGTTCTGTATGAGGATACAAGGCTTCCAACGCAGACAGTACCATATTTTTCACAACTCTTCCCGTTCACCTTGTTCTTGTCATGGTCCTATCCAAAGGCGCAGTACTGTGCCACGGCCGGTTGAACGGTCATCCAGCTTTAGCCGAACTGCATGAGAACTCACGAGACTGACACAAAACGCGGGGTACATGCAGTCTAGGTGACGCCAGCGAACATACTTCTCGGTACCGCTTTCGCTTCCATCTTCACGATGTTGTTGTTGCCAAGCGCGGAAAATCTACACCGAGCTCAGAGATCTGAGATTAGCCCGCACTTTAGCCCGGACATAGGCCCGACCACCACGATTTCCCAAGTGGAGTAAACCGAGTCGAGTATTACGAAGGTGTGGTGCAAAGTTTGAGCGCATCGACTAGGGAGAACTTATGGAATTGGGCAGCAACAATTTCATTCTCCTGAGCCCTGAGTGGTGGGCGGAGCAAAACGCGACTCGATACCTGCATTTGAGTTTGCAGATGAATGGCACGGATCCTCGGCTGCGCGTTCCTGCGTTAATCGGTGTGTCGGTGACCTTCCAACGTCAAATGGTCGATCATCGGTATCGGTGATTGTTTGACGTCTCTATCAAACATTCATTCGTTAGAAGTCTAGCATATGCTATCCTTCATCAAAAGATCTGCCTAGATGACTTTGGTGGCTCTTCGACATGTTGTTAGCGCAGAAGCTCTGTGTCTAAGGTGTGTTCAAAAGAGGCGGCTTTGGTTGGCATGACACCAAGGAGATTAATTGCCGCAGTGAGCGGGTTGTCTAATACCTCTATAACGCAAAGAAAACGGACCAACAAGAAACGCTGAAAAGCGCCATGGTTACAGCGCCTGATCCAGCAAGCCTACTGTCTCTGGTACGGCCATTCGTGGTAGGGTATCGTGACCTAAAGGATGGTACATTTCGGCCTGTGCCTGGCGCGTCTCTCTCTGTTGCGCCCTGTTCGAGCTCGGCCAGGTCTCGGTGAATCTGGTGGGACGTTTCGACGTTCATTTTGATCTTTACGGATGATTTGTCTGCACAAATCGACAAAAGCCTCGTCTACGTTTGCTCTTCTTCTGGCGCTGGCCTCGAAGTATGGGATGTTCCAGTCGCGGGATATAGCAAATGCTCGTGGCCGCGGGACTGCTCGATCTTCTTCCAGGTCGGATTTGTTCCCGATAAGTACCATGGGCACGTTATCGTCATCTTTTATTCGTCTTATTTGTTCGCGCAGCTCGCTTAATTCATGAAACGATGACGCTGAAGTTATGCTGAAGACGAGAAGAAAACCTTGACCGGTTTTCATGTAAAGTTCCCTGGGTGATGTGAGATAAAGGAATAGATCAGTAGAGTGTGGAAGTGATACCTCATAGCGGCTGTTTCGAAGTTAGTTTGACTCCTTCATGTCGGGGTAGAGACGCTTACTGAACTGTTCTGTCCCTGCTGTATCCAATATCTCCAAAACCACATGACGGCCCTAGAATGGATCAGTGATGGTAGTTGCGGAACAGATCCCACAATACTTACATCAACATCGAGAACTTTCCGGTATGAATCCTCAATGGTAGGATCATAGCTCTCTATCCATACATTTTGTACAAATTGAGCTACGAGGAGTCAGTGATCCGAAATGATAACCAGTGTTTAGCTTCGGCAACATACCTGTCAAGCAGCTCTTCCCGACTCCACCTGTTGCGCCACCATGGTCAGTCCGGTCCTAGTTGCTGATCGCGATTACCTAACTTACCAGATCCAAGGACGACTATGTGGTATTCCCGTTGGGACATGCTTTAAGACTGTTCGCGTTTTGTCGAGTGGGGAAGGTGAGGACAAATCTGAGTGAGATTTGCTCTTTCCTTTCTGTGGCTGAGTGTGCCACAGAAGGATGAGCGGCTCAAAATCGCCGTCCGTGTAGCTGGGCAAACGGAATCGTGCCGAAAATCGATATTACTCAAAGGCAACTATCGTATTGCTGAGCGGTAGTGTTGGCTTGTATCAGCGATTCAGAGAGCAAATGGTGCGCGTCGTGCTGCGCTGTGAGCCAACCACACAGCTGCGCCAACTCGTCAGCTGTCTATACTTATATCAAGCGTCATCCAATCAGTGGCACGGAGCCTCGAAAGCATCAGTCAACGAGCCATTGCGGCAAATTGAATGTACCCAGGTACCCAAGCTGCACATGTGGACTCACCTCTCCTGATGCGGCGCGGTTGGGTGTTTTGAAGAAATTTTCTCACTGTTTATCGATAAGGAGACGACAACGTTCAGATTCGAGGGGCGGTGGTGATAACCAGAAAAGATACCTAAGGCACACAATCCGGCGGGCGAGGCAATGATTAATAGGTGTCAGTAACCCTGGACTTGGCAGGGCTCAGCGAAGTGGGTGTAGCGACATGCTGGACTCGCGCAGTGCAGCGATGTGCTGTACGCCAGGTCGACGAAGCTGCCCATCCGTCCAGCGCCGGGGTAACACAGGCCGTGATCCGCGCGCAAACACTGCAATGCAGGTCGTCTAAATGCTGCTGGGGTTCAAGCGTTTGCAAAAGCGGTTGGTTAATAGCGAGAGCGAGTCGAGCGACATCATCGCCTGTGGGCATTTATCTGTGCGCCTGCAGTAGCCAAGTCGCGAAGCAGGCCATACCAGTGTGTCGGGATCGTCCCGGGCCCCCATTCCATGGTAGCTCACCCCGAGCGAGTCAAATGGTGGGCACGCTATCGTCAAGCCTCAGATCTATAGTCGGTGCAAAATGATTCGGGCTGCTTCCACGGGCCAGAGATGCTTGATGATTCGGCTTCGGTTCATGCAGAATCACGCTGCCCGGAATGAGACACTACTGTGCGGAGGAGCTCGTCCCTGTGCTTGCGTATGTGAACGCGCCCAGGAACCATTATTATTGAAGAGCCAATCGGCCTGTAGGACGTGAACTACCACGCAGCTGCGGAGCCTACGTGGAGCGGTTTGTCGCAGCCTCGACCTGACGCCTCAGATTCGTATCTAGCGATACAGGTCTTAGAATCGCAGTAGAATGACGCCAGCGTTGGCTAGTCTAGGGCGACTGAGAACGCTCCACGGTGTAAACCAATATTGGTATCACATTTGAGCCGAATTCCACGTGGCATGAACAGGCATCGTGCTGTAACATTAACTCCTGTACTCCCACAGTGAAATTGAAAGGGTGACCGAAGCGTCCCGGCAATGTAGACGGCACTCCACAGCACACGGGCGATCCCTAATGCAGCTTGATTTCCCCTCCCTTCGTGTTGGCTCGACTGTGTCTATTGACAGAATCGGCAATGGGAGTGGGACAAGGCTCGCGTGTGCACAAGTGAAGCCGTTATCGACGTAATAAAGGCCCGTCGGAAGCTTCCCGCTTCCCCAGCGCCGGACTGTTGTCAGGATTTTGCACCTTCCCTAAAGCCTGAGTGCATGAGGTCGGCAAGTAACGATAAGGCGTGCTGGCCTTCGAGAAGAAAAAGGACAAATCAAATGTCATCGAGTGCCAGATAGTGTGCCGTGCTCTGCATCCTGCATTCTGCATGCTGTTTGGCCTCAATGCCAAGGGGTGAAACAGCCCAATTAGCGTCGTGACGTCGGAGGCCAGGTCGGCCCGCGCCTAGGCATTGAGCTCACCAGAAGTGCACGCAGACGTCTCATAAGCAGTGCATCGTCGAGAAGGCCTGCAACTCCACAGAACAATGCGTTTTCATGCTGCGCTGAGTCTTGCAGCATGTCTCGCGCCGGCAGCTGCAGTATTCGAGGATGACGCATACCACATCGACTTCCATTATGCGCTGCTAGGCCTTCCCAAACACGAAGCCACGTTCTTCCAGAAACCTTATGCAGGCTCCAAAGCTTCCCTCCTATACTCGATTTCACAAAACCAGACTATTGGCGCAATTAACCCGAAGGATGGAGCGCTGGTATGGCGACAGCATTTCGAGTCAGAACACCGCGGGAAAGGCCATCTGCGCTCTGGAAATGAGCAGGACACAGTAGTCAGCGCTGTGGGGGACCGCATCACTGCATGGAGTGCCTCGGACGGACGGCTTGTATGGGAGACCACTGTCGCTGGGGCAGTAGTGGAGGATTTGGAGATTTTGGAGCAAGAAGATGGGACGACATTCAATGAGGCAAAGGACGTCGTGGTTCTGCTGGGCGACGGTAACCATGGTGTGCAGCGGCTCGACGGAAAGACTGGTCGAGTGAAATGGACGTTTGAGGACACGAGGTTAGCTATATCTCGTTGCACTGTAAGACTGGGGCTGATCAGACAATAGCGGCGACACACCATTCCAGGTCTCCACCTCACCGACCACGATCTATTACATTTCACTACACTCGCCGATGCTCGGAGGATCCAAGCTGAGGGTCACTTCTCTTAGCCCAGTGACCGGGAAGAAGCTGGACCAATATACTCTAAACTCAGACACGGAGATAAACTCCCGAGAGCACATTTTCTTCGCTGGAGCCAATACTGCAGCGCCTCTGCTGGTATGGACAGACAAGGCAAACAAGGTACTCAAGGTGAACATCATCGGGGCAAAGAGCGTTGCGAGTTTCAACACGCCGTCGGATGCAGCTGTAGAGAAGATTGTTCTACATGCCCCGAACCACGTAAACTCGCTTCCTCACTTCTTAGTTGAATATCAGACCGCTGCTGGCCACTCAGCAGAGGTTTTCCACGTCGATCTCAAGAAAAATACCTTATCGAAAGCCTACAGTCTTCCCGAGCTGAGGAGCAAGGGGACCTTCACCACCAGCACTTCAGATGCCAACGTTTACTTCACGAGGATCATTGGTGATGAAGTCACGGTCTTTTCCTCGGTCTCTCACGGTAAACTCGGACGCTGGGCTCTCAAAGGCACGCCAGTCCTAGCGGGTGCCTACCCTGTACATGGTGTATCCGAAGTGGTTGTCAAATCCGGCACTGCGAGTGCTGTGCGATCAGCGGTACTTTACTCCAACGGGCAGTGGGCACTCATTCGCAACGAGGAGATCGCTTGGACTCGACCAGAATTTTTGTCACACACTGTATCCGCAGTATTCGCAGGCTTACCTGAGGAGGAGGCCCTTGCCCAGGCACTTGCAGATGAAAGCCATCGAAATCTCGTTTCAGCTTATGTCCACCGCGTACAAAGACATATTCAGGATTTGAAGTTCTTCCCGGCTTGGGTGCAAGGCATCCCCAGCCGCCTTCTCAGCAGTGTTTTTGGATCGTCGAAGGAGACTACCGTTGATGACATTCAGCAGGACACTTTTGGGTTCCACAAGCTTGTCGTTGTTGCGACGGAGAAGGGTCGACTTGCTGCGCTCGATGTCGGTTCACGTGGCAAAGTTATGTGGAACATTGATTTGACCCAATTCGCGCCCGAGACCAACTTTCAGAGTCCGAGTCTGAAAGCTTTCAGTGGCTACGTGGAGGTCAAAGTCCCAAGTTTCAAAGGCTCACTTTTCGTCAACTCGACCACTGGAGGCCTCCTTCCATCGAGTGATATCAAGGCCCAGGCTCCTTTAACCTCTGAAGGAAAGGCTATCGTATCGTTCACTTTGGAAGAGGATACTCTTAAAAGCTTCCTGGAACGCCAACCTACTTCGGAGCCCGTCTGGAGTTTTAAGCCTGCTGTTGGGGAGCGTATCGTCAGCTACAGTGTGCGACCAATCAGAGATCCGGTAGCCTCTATTGGTAGAGTACTGGGAGACAGAAGGGTGCTGTACAAGTACTTGAACCCTAACCTCGTTTTGGTTATAGCTGTGGTAGATTCTGCTCGCACAGCCTCCATATACCTTCTGGATTCCGCTTCTGGGCAGCTTCTGCATACCATGTCTCATGATGATGTGGACACATCTCGACCGATCCCGTCCACGATATCCGAGAATTGGTTCACCTATTCGCTAACCATAGATGCCAGCTCACAGGCATCATCTCGAGGCTACCAACTTGTTGTCTCGGATCTCTATGAGTCGCCACTCCCTGATGACAGGGGCCCACTTGGCGCCAACGATAACTCTTCGACTGTACAGCCCTCGGGATCAAAGGGGGAAGCTATCAAGCCCTATGTGCTTTCCCAGAGCTATCAAGTTCCGGGCGAGATAAGTCACATGACTGTCACCCAAACAAGACAAGGCATCACCAGCCGTGAGCTTCTCATTACAGTACCATCCTTCAGTTCGATCATCGGAATTCCCCGTTCCTTCATCGATCCTCGCCGCCCTATCGGCCGTGATCCCACTGCGCATGAGCAGGCTGAGGGTCTTGTCAAATACACTCCACTGATCAACTTTGATCCTAAGTGGCACCTCACCCACAAGTACGAAGTTCTCGGTGTTCAAGACGTGATCACGAGCGAAAGTGGCATCGAGAGTACGAGCTTAGTATTTGCGTATGGCTCGGATATCTTTGGAACCCGGGTTGCGCCCAGTTTTGCATTTGACATCCTAGGCAAGGGTTTCAACAAAATTTCTATGCTGCTCACTGTGGCTGCCTTGTTCATCGGGGTTTTGTTTGTTGCGCCGCTGGTAAGCCTATCTATGAGTAATGGGATGACGTAGAGTGTAAGCTAACTATTCACCAGGTCAGAAGAAAGCAGATTAACACGCTTTGGACTATATGATATTAGATTTGAGCATAGCGTTGCATGTTGTGGAATTATAGGAAGTATATGAAAAAGAGGGAAATTCCCTCCTTGCCCAGAGCAGTCTTGGGTCTAAAGGGAGGAGTCAAGCATAGAAACGGGGCAGACACAGTTAGATGTAATCGTTCAAAGTCGAGTCAAATAACCTGCAGCTTCCACTTCTACCTCTTCGTTACAGTTATATTTTTCTTCTTGGTCCACCCTATTTCTTCTCCTACACCAAGATTGAAGTTCTGCTCTCCCAGGCTTGAAGTCGTGAAAACTTCAAATCCGTGAAGACGAACATGCCCACTCTCTCGAAGACGCTACATTCGCTGCTTTGTGCTACAGCACTTGGTTTCACAATCAAGCCTTGGACAGATTTGGCAGCTCCTCGACCATTATCCTCTTCATCAACATGAACAATCAGCGCAAGATACTCCTCGTCTGTAAAAAGATCGTAGTCTATTTCCAGCTCCACTTCATTTCCTAGATTTGTTGCCGTCATCGCTAAAATGTACACGTCGTCTGGGTTTTCGACGATGAAGAGATCAGGAAAGGTGCGCTGTGGAACCGTGGGAGATGTCGGGTCATCACCGTTATATCTAGGAGGATCGTCGTCAAGATATGCGTTACCCTTGTAGTACGCGTCGAGTCCCCCATGTATGTGTTGCCGACTGCGAACGTAGGGTAGTACAAGGCCTCGCACTGTAATGGAAGCAAAAATAATTTCGCCATAAGGATTCTTCTCGTCGCGTAGTGTGATATCATGATCCACAAGCTCGATAGTCGAAGGGTATACCTTGAGATCACCCGAGTTGTCATAGAGAAATCTTTCGTCAGTGACCGCCCATGACCACGACGGAGCACGATACGCTTGAACATGTTGGCACGTGCCCATCTCTTGCTTCCAAAGTAGTCCAGTCGGCAGGTCTGTGCTCCAGATGCCAGCGAGGTACACCCCTCCAATGGCACTATGGACACCACCTGCGATGCCAGAGAAGGCTGGAAGTTTGTCAGAGCCGTAAGTCAGCATGCGATGAGAATACTGTTGGACCAAAGCATAATAATCTTGCAGTACTCCCGCTCTACCGATCAAATTGTGAGTGCGTAGAATATCCCCGTAGAGTACATTTGACAGAGAGGAAAGCGGCTCTGGAGGGATTCGTAGCCCCTTTCGTGTCCCGTCAGCAGCACAGTAGCCATTAGGACAGCGCCAGTAGAGCTGTCGACGCCCGAAAAACAGCTGTCGTGGCGCGAGGATCGATTCCTGTAAGCACCAGCCTCGACTGGAAAGGGGACCGGACATGTCTAATCTGCTCAGATTTTCTTCCTCGAAATCTTGATATGCCATTTGAACCACTTGTTGCTCATTAGTCACTCCATTTTCGTGAACTCTCAGAGAAACTGGATCTGGGAACGGGCTTTGCGCATCAGATTTCTGTCGAAGAATACCAGACGCGCTTCCCCTAGACGCTAATGCTGAAATGGTCACGGTCGAGTTGCGGTAAATCAGTCCCATCTTCTTCGACTCGCGCTCCCAGTCTTGCTTGCTATCCTGAATGATACAGAGCGAGTCAATCCAGAGATACCGTATGCCTAGTTGTCGCGTGATAATAATTGCATCCTGAAAGTTCGGCGGTAGTGTAGAGAAGTCGAGTGACTGTTGAAGTTCTTCTAAGTTTGTACTAGACAGCACACTTGCTATAAAACCACCCCAGCAATGGCTAAGCGCAGTGTATTCAGCTCTTCTTCCATTGGACTGGTGTACTCGAATGTGAGTGCCGTCTGCGCCAGTGTCGATAACGCGGGTAGGAAGCTCAGGTGTTGTGTTGGCAAGACAGTTTGGATGCGAGGCCTTGCATTCATTTAGCCACTCTCTTGCGACAGTATAATTGCTCTCCGCTCCTAAATCCTCGTCCACCGGGTAGCGCCCAATCCGAATGCTGTCGATAAAAGAGGGGTTTTCTGAACGTGTAGGACATTAGCTAATTTGCCTTGCTCCATGGGGATAGTCCGGTGTGCTCATCCCATTACACTGCCAGCTTCGATGGCTATAAAGCCTATTGTTCATGAGCGCAAAATGAACTTACCTCGCAGTGTAGTCAATTTGAATTGCAGAGCTGGGAATTCCCAGTCTGGCTCCAAGTCCGGGTCGCGATCCAAATCGACGAGTGGCCCAACCTGAACCAGAATTGTGTCTAGCACATGGATTGAATCTAGTGTGTCTCCATAGCTCGCTTCTCCGGACGCAATACAAATTTTGACATCGGAATAAGGTAGTCGCTTCGCTGCAGCAAACAGTGACTCCTCTAGATCACAATCTATACCAATCCACTTGTTTGCCGCCAAACTGTCCGTATCTTCGTTACCTTTGAGACAGCTCACTAGTAAGCTGCAAAGATCACATCCTGCGTTGGCTGAGTTCTCGAGGTCGGTCACAGAATTGTGGTGTTGATAATATGCACGTTTGGGTACCCAAACACTATCAGCGAGTTCAATTCTAGCCAGCTCGATGAGGCCCTCTATTGTGAGGTTGTTACAAAGTGCGCATCTGCTGTTCATCTCGATTACCGATGGCGTAGATAGGTGTATAATTTTGGACAGCAGCAGCAATGAGGGGAAAGACTCCACCTGCACAAATCAGAACACCTTGATTGGATCTCGTACATCACCCCCAGAATTTCCTCGACATGTTTTGAATACTCTACCCATAGCTTTTTTTTTTTGGGAATCCCAGTGAAGCATTTAGTATCGAAAATAATCAACGATCTGCTAGGTACCGCTAGGCGCTAGTGGGCCAGATGATGTAATGCACGACGGTTTTCGTGCTCGGTGGTACGATAACATCACATGGAGCAGCTACTACGACATTTTACGATCACGTACGATTTTGTCTGTGCGAAATTTTGTCTTTAACGTACATAAATAAATTCGTCCATCGACCTGCAGAACAAATAGTCTGCGTTCGTTCGTACAATCACCCGCACGAGATTTATTAGCAATGTGTTTGAAGTTGCATGAGGTACTGTCTCGTCGAGAGTTCCAAGGAAAGAAGTCAATATGAGCATAGTAGAGCATTCGTTCACTACCATTAATTTTGATAGTGACCTCATATACAAATAACAACATGTAGTCAGAATAAATAACTCCCCAGTACCGACTATGTGGATAAGTCCGATTGCCTAGCGTACACCAGATGGGGTCGCGCGCTAGCTGATAAATCAACGTCATGGAGTACGCATAGAGCTCCGGAGTTTAGAATTTTAACCGTACTGGCGGGATGCATATCAAGCATATAATAGGCAGCTATTGTAGTTAGGCTAACCGTTAAGACATCATAACTACGCCTACGACTACCTCACGTTACCCCTTGAGAACATCACGCCTGATAACTAAAACTTCTTTCAATCACAGTCCATATCCACAGAGTTAGTAGCCGCGCAGTCACCATGACGGACCAACGAAAATACACGGCAAAGCTCGAGGGTTCACGTGTTCTCATCATCGGAGGCACTTCAGGACTCGGTTTCACTGTTGCAGAGGCATGCGTTGAGTATGGTGCACTAGTCACCGTAAGCTCCTCGAACAAGGACCGGGTACAGGGTACTATGGAGAAGTTGAAGAAGAGTTATCCGTCGGCTTCAGACAGGGTGTTCGGGTTGACCGTTGATCTGAGCAAGGCGGAGACATTGGAAGACGAACTCAAGACGTTGTTGGAAGGCACTATGAGAGACTTGGGCGGTAAACTGGACCATGTGGTTTTTACAGCGGGTGATGCGTTGGCCGTTATCAAGTTGGAGGACATGGTGAGAACCTCCCCTCCGCCCTCCAAATACCTGAAGCTCTTTCCACAGCTGTTTCTCAAAATGCTGAATTAGTTTTCTGACTCGGACATTAGACAATGCAAAAAATCCTCCAAGCGGGACAGATCCGCTTCTTCGCACCCCTTCTCTTGGCAAAATACCTCCCCAAATACCTCAACAACACCTACAAGAGTAGCTACACCATAACGTCCGGCACCATAGCCGAGAAACCAATCCCAAACTGGTCTGCCATCGCCCCATACGCAGGTGGGCAGCACGCCATGGTGCGTAACCTCGCGCTCGACCTGAAGCCTATTCGCGTAAATGGTATTGGGCCTGGTGTTGTCGACACTGAGCTCTGGAGGCAGCCAAAAGAAGAAAAAGAGAAGTTGTTGAAGCAGGCAAGTGGGAGGATGGCTACGGGAAGACCAGGAGAGCCAGAGGATGTGGCGGAGACTTATTTGGCGGTGTTGAAGGATTGGAATATGAGTGGCAGTATGATTCGGTCGGATGGTGGAGGAGTGCTCATGTAGTAAGGTATTGGGAGAATGAAGGTTGGAGGTTGGGATGTCATAGAAGGGCCTGAAGATCTCGAGGCTTTAGTCAAATCAATCTGCCATACGACTATGATGATAGAGCCATGAAGTTGAAATTTAGTTTTAAACATTTGATATTGAAAATTTAGTTGTCGACGCGTTAAATAGTCATCCGGGCTAGAGAAGTAATAGTCGACTGAGTGGACTAGAAGCTATTTGGAAGCGTTCGAAAATTTGAGTTTCTACCCACAGGTCTGAATCGGATTATGTACAAATGGTATAAGTAATCTCGTCTTTGAGAGATCCGTGTGACCCAGGCTATGCATCCAATACGATATATGTAAACGGAATCGTTGCGTCTAAAACGAGGGTATCCTCTATGCGTCTATGATCGAGCGAATGTCCTATTTGGTTCGGCGGAAAGCAGCGAAAGGAGGGAAGAAGTATGCGGGATGGAAAAACGTAAGTATGACACATGCAATACCGAGCATCCTGTGCAAGTCAGCTATGCGCTTCGATGGATAAAATGGTGCCGACTTACATTCCGTCTAGCAAAAGGAACTCTGTCTCGTTGCGCATCAGCGCATTGCCCCATCCACCAGCCATCTCCGGCAGACGGTATATGCAACGGATCAGCACCGTGGTATAAGCCAACACAATGCCCCATCCAAAGAGCTTGACCGTGCCGAGCCTCACACCTTGCTCCTTATCAGCCTCGTAGTTGCTCTTCTCGTTGATCTCGGATCGCGATGACCTGGCCTTGCGATATCTGAAGACATATACCAGAACAAATAGGCCGCAAACAGCCATCGTAACGACCTGGAACGCGATACCGGCTACGATGAGTTTGTTTCCTCCGTCAACGAGCTTCTTGTTTGTGGTGCCGCCTGCCGCTGCCATTCCACCTCCAATAGCCTGTAAAACAATGGAGCCTAAATCGCAGCCGATGAAGATCCAAGGATAGAGACGCGCCTTGATCAACGAATGCTGAGGACCAAGGTACAAAACGAAGTGCTTTAGCGTAAGGTAGATAGCAGCAGCGACGAAACTCGGTCCGAGGACAAGGCAGCAGATCTGGAGTTTGAAGCCGGACTCGCTCCACGGGTTGCTGTGCATAATAACGCGGCCGACGTATCCAGCGCATTCGAGAAAGGTGCCAATACCGAGTGCGAGAGTATAGGTCCATGTTTTGGTCATGATACCAATGACAATGGTCGCGATGAAGCATATCCCAAACAGAGCGCACAAGAAGGCGTTGGCGCCCATGTTAGGATAGTATCCATAGAGAGTTGCGTTGACTGGGCAGGAGGAGGAGACTTCGAGGCATTGTCTGAAATCGCCCTTTGGTCGAGCTGTGGCGGCTTCAACGACGAAGAACTGGACGGCGAAGGCGAGACAGACCAGGATGGCCGTTCGGGAGAAGGAAGGCATGGTGGAGCGCGACGTGATCGCTATCAAGTGCGATCAATCAAAAAGGTAGGCAGAAGAAGAATGAAAATAGAAGTAGGTATTAGATAGGAATAATGATGTCTGCATAAGTA
Source organism: Neocucurbitaria cava (assembly GCA_027946455.1). Taxonomy (NCBI): domain Eukaryota; kingdom Fungi; phylum Ascomycota; class Dothideomycetes; order Pleosporales; family Cucurbitariaceae; genus Neocucurbitaria; species Neocucurbitaria cava. The sequence continues at coordinate 490,150 of JAPEUY010000002.1, read as the reverse complement.
GCAGAAACCTCGGAATGGACGATTGGCGGACCAGTTCTTTCGCTGAACGGGCTGCGGCTAGGCCTTTGTAAGTATATCCACCTGCCGTATGCGCCGTATCAATCTTACTCGCGCAGCAACGTTGACGCATTCAAATCTCTAGGCGAACCTCCTTTGTCGGACGTTGCGGTATTTGATTGGCTTGATGGGGCTCGCTTGCCCGGGCTGACATGATCCGAGCGCAAGCGTCTCGTACCGCGGAGCTTCGACCCGCTTGACGATGTGCGAGAACATGGAATATTCTGAAAAGATTTACGTCTTTACCATGGTGCATGAAGCGAAGGATGAACCAAGGACTTGGTCTTCGAATCTGATGCGAAAGTGATCAAGCGATCTACCCTGGTTCAGGTATTGCTCTCGCCAGCCACGTCTTCTCCTGAGATCTCCTCCACCTTTCCAAGGTTATCTCCACTCATGTTCTTCCAGATCAAGAAGATTCGCTTTCAAAATCCTCGAGATGAGCAGTCCATCGTTTGATGAGTCTATCAGAAATCACGGACGCTCCTACACCTAGCATCCATGGATATCATGGGGCCCTTGCCGACGTCTCCCCGTAAGCGATGAAGGCATGCAATTCCAGAACTGTGCAAGCGAAGTCACATCTCATTCTCGGCGACTAGTCAACGTCAACGCTTCGCCAACATGATCCTGAATACTATGGGGAGTTTCGCACGTCCAGCATAAAGACCAAAACACATCTATCCAGGTGACTTTGAAAAGTCCGAATAAGATCATCACGTGGCGCTGGTTTAGTTTGCCGTTCTTGGATGTGCGGGGCTCAAATCATGAGTACCGTATCTTTACGTCGCGATCAAACCACCCCACCAGACGATAACGCCATGAGGTCTTCAGATTCCCTTTTTCATTCTGTTCCTAATCATCTTCAATGCGTCTGGCTGCGACTGTGCTTTGTAGTGCCCATTGCTTAGCGACGCTCTCGGAAGCCTATCCGATGCCAGGCACCCCTCACGGAACCGAGTTAGAACAGGAACAGTAACATCAACATCATATTTCAAGCTTTTCCTGATATCAAGCAATGGATCGCGCCGGAGATTCAAAGCAAAGATTTTCGAAGAGTCGTAATGGCATGTCCGTCTTCGTCTGTTTCCTTAGACTTAAGGTTACACATCGTTCTCACGACTGTTAATGGTATCGCTAACGAGTTGTTGGTAGGATGTGTTACTTGTAAAGCTCGCCGAGTAAAGTGCGACGAGACAAAGCCAACCTGTGAGCAATGCGCTCGGCGGCGAATAACTTGCGGTGGTTATAAGATTGATGTTAGATGGAAGCAAGCTCCTGAGCCCAAGCGACAAAGTCCACCACGAAGAAAGAGAGGTGACTCTTCATCGAAACCGCGTCCATTGTCTACAATCATACCGGCACCTTCCACCCGGGAAGATATAGATGACCGTGTCACTGAACAGGGTGCATCTGGAACACATGGCTCCCAATTGCCGAACTCCCCGACATCTGAAGACATGATGAACTTGGCGTTCTTAGATTCTGATATGCAGTCCTCTTCTTTGAACCTTTCGACGCCGCAATCTTTCGACCTTTTTATGCAGGGCTTCGATCAGAGTCAATCGGTATTACCAGTAGACCAATTGACGCACAGTTCTACCACTTCACCTCCACAAAACAGCGACATCTACGCAAGAAATAACACGCAATCAAATGGCACAGAGTTTGCGTCTGAAGTGTGGAACATGGAATCCTTCTGGGAAGACTATCTCAGACCGATGGTTGCCACGCCACCTAGTCATATTATGCCATTGAACAATCATGCGACAACTTCTGAGACATTAAAGTCTCGCGAAGATGAAGCGGAGCGCATAGCGGTTCTCTTTCATCAACAGACATGTCGTACACTCTCGATCCAAGAAGAGTCTGATAAGAACCCATGGAGGACGCTTATATGGCCACTAGCCAAAGAATATCCGGCGCTATGGCATGCAATCGCTGCATTGACATGCTTCTGCATGAGCAAGGAGCAACCCCAACTTCACGCTGATGGTGCTCGGCATGTGCTACGGAGCACGCAACTACTCTCAAAGAACATAGACCAAGGCACCATACCCCTCGCTGCTGCCCTTGCCGCTACTCTGGCTTTGGGATTTGCGGAGACCTGGGACTATGAGCATTCAGCTACAGGAATCAGCCACATCCGCAGCGCTGGGGTCCTCTTATCGCAAATTCTTACTGACTATATAAGCTCTGAGGGAGAAGTTGACGAAGAGGCTCGCATAGAGTTCTTGTACAACACCTGGACTTATATGGATGTTCTCGCGCGTTTCACTTGCGACGAAATATTTCCCATATATTCGACGAGTTCACCCATTCCTAATTGGACCGAGCTGGGCTGGGACACGTCACGACTTGATCCTCTGATGGGGTATTCAACAACGTTCTTTCCAATAATGCGACGCGTGGCAGACCTAGTCAACAAGGTGAGGGCCAAGCAAGCTCTGCGCAATTCACCAGCCATCATCTCCCAAGGACTTGAATTGAAGCGTACTATCGAAGATTGGGCTCCACCGATTGACCTGGAAACTATTGAGGATCCCTCTCCCAATATGACCGATGCAATTCAAACCGCTGAGGCATATCGTTGGGCTACATTGTGTATATTATACCAAGCTGTGCCGGAGCTACCGAACTTGACTTCGTATGGCGAGCTCGCTCAGAAGATTCTGATTTATCTAGCTACAATACCGTTGAACTCGACGACGATCATCGTGCATATCTTACCGCTTATGGTAGCTGGTGCCGATGCTGTGGAAGAGGAGGACCGAGATTTCGTTCGAGATCGATGGAGAGCCATGTCCAAAGCGGATGGTCACCGGAGTGACCGACCGATGCTTAAAGATAACCGAAGAAGTGTGGAAGAGGAGGGAAGAATATCTGTGGGCGCGTGGGCTATCGGCTTCGCACAACAGTCTTCAGATAGACCCTGCGGCAAATGACTCTATGACGCTTTCGAACGACATCGCAAATTTCATTCGTCTCGGGAGAAGCACTGACGCTGCATCAATTAGCCCTAGTAGTTCGACTGTTCGCATATCGCAGCGCAACATTCGCACCAGCGCCAACGGTTTCCCTATTTCTGCTGCGTTCAAGAAAAATGTCGATACTCTGACACGATCTGGATGCAGCGAATACACTGTTCGTGGGCGGCTGCATTGGCTTGGTGTTATGAAAGATTGGAATTGGCAAGGTATGCTCCCATGTGATTTCTACGCCTCCAATGCTAAACACATCCGCAGTTATGTTAGGCTGAACCCCTACTGCTACTCCAGCATTCCTGGATTATACAAGGAAGAATACTCTTCGTTTTCCTTGCCCTCTCATATGCTTGTACATCCTGCATCATATCTTGCATAGCTCCAGGCGCCTTCGTTCTCAATATTTATATCCAATGTACCACTTTTTAGAGATGTCTTTTTCTCGGGGTTGCATGCCACATCCGTGTCCCTCGTATTGGCTTGCCAAAAGGGAGAGAGAATTATCGCTATCGTCACGTTATTGGAAGGCCGAAGTGTGAAGAAAGAAGAGTCTGAATGGGGACTGCAATTCCTGTAGAAAACAAGCAATGCCATCATCACTATATCTTAGCTCCACCCATCTATGTAGATGATCTTCGACCGAGTGGTGCAAAACACCAACAAATCCCTCGAAAGACCGGACATCGTCACTTCCCTCACGCCGTCTCACAATACGGCAGTATAATTCCACCTGACTCAAGCATCCATCGACTTCAACGACTCTCGTTACCACAGGACCGTGCCTTCAGCGTCACTAAACGTCCCCGACTCTCCATTTTCTCCAAGAGTACACATCTTCACAAGATGAGGCATCGCCTCCTCCGTCGTAATCGTACCCATAAAGTTCACCATGCCCGTCTTCACATAGCCCGGACACACGATATTAACCTTCCACCCTTTCTCCCCATACCGTCTCGCGTACTGTGCTGCAAGCATACTCAACGCCGCCTTGCTACAACGGTAGGAAATCGAGTCCATGGAGTCCCAGATGTAGTTTTCGTCTAGACGGCCCGTGATTGAGCCAAGCGTTGAGCCGAGGAACAGGATGCGCGGCAGCGTTGACTTGGAGAGGAGCGGGATGAATGTTTCTGTGACGACGGCTGCGCCTGTCACGTTGGTGTTGAATGTGCTTTGGAAGGCTTTCCGCTTGGTGGCGATGGGTGAGTCTTGTGAGTCGGGCAACATGATGCCGGCATTATTGATAAGTAAATCAAGACGGCCGAAGTTTTGTTCAACGCTCTTTGCAGCGTGGACAATGGAGTCGTCGGATGAGACGTCGAGTGTGACACCCGTGACTGAGAAGAGGCCTTCTGCTCGCAGTTTGGAAAATGCTTCTAAGCCGGATGAGTCAGAGCGCGATCCGATAATGACCTGGAAGTTGTGATCGCGAGCGAGGGTTCTGGCGAGTTCGAAGCCGATGCCTCGATTTGCACCTGTTATGAGGGCGACGGGTTTGCTGGTTGAGCTCATGTTGACGCGGGGTTGCGAGGCTGAGATAGGGGAAGAGCGCGACCGAGTTGGTAGCTGTGTAAGGCGACGAGATGTACAGATAAGCGACAAAATAATGTAGCCTGACAGGACCTGTGAATATACTCGAGTGAACAAACGTACAGTGACGTAGCAGGGATGTAAACAATATCGAATCAATCTTGGCTTAAGAGGGGAAGTGGAGGGGCGTAAATGCATTACTCAACCAATCCGGTACTGCCTTCCTCAACGATGAAGAAAATGCTTGCCTTTTCTTCAAGTCAGAAGTTGCGATACACTAGCGCAGTTCTACTTCTTTGGCTATCTTGGTCGTAGATCAATTTGATAGAAATGAGCATGCGAGTGTGATATGGACGAAGCTGTTGATACGAGCGCTCTGAACAGCAACCGACTCGTCCCCAGTCGTATACTTGCATAATCGACAATAGAAAGAACTGAAAAAGGCATGCAAACTGTACAACTTACCGGCTGAGCACGACGGTACGGAGTACTATGGTACTCATTGATTGCGATTAAACAACGATGCTCACCTAGAGCGTTTGTGACGACGCTACATGACTCGTACATGGTATACTCTGAACTTGAGGAGGATTTTCTATATATCATGGACGTGGTGTCTATGAAGGAGGTAGGAATCAACGATGCAACCAATAGCAAAGTTGACTTGCGTACCACATACATCGAACGATGGTTGCCAAGACAAAGACACCAGAGCGGGGAACGCTACGAACCATCCATCATTCATCGACGACATGACTTTGTCATCAGCCTGTTATTGTGCATCTACATGGACAGTTGTAAACATTCTCGAGATAGGTGGTAGATACACATTGTTAGTCTCGTTGCTTTCTATTCCTCACGGTGGCAGATGATGTGTTCGAAGATGCAGGGCAACGTAGTCGTGTGGACGGCCTGCATGTCGACTGACGTCGATCAGTTGTGTCGTGTTTCACCACAGTGGGCAGATCTCGCCGGGGACGAATCGATATTGTGCAGAAGCCGCGTCGATAACCTGACACAGATAATGTAAAAGAAAGCATGCGCAAAGGGAAAGCAATGTTGAGCCAGAACACCACTAGCAAAGAGGCTCTGCCATTCGCCAAATTCGTGTTTTTCGTGTCGCGACCGTTTTTGGAAAGCGGGAGGCGCGATGGTTGCAGGAAGGGTCCAGAAATAGAACGTCGAAGGGACCGTTCCATGGTCGGTCGGACTGTCAGTCTGGCATTGTACCAAGTTCCAACATTGACCGAGGAGGATTGCATCGCAATTTGAGATGCACGATAGGGGACAGAGTCACAGTGATATTCTCTTGCAAAACGATAAGGCGCCCTACTGATATGAGAGATTAATACCGGGGCCCGCAACGGTTGCACCTTGCATCCTTGGACGCAGCCTCCCGCGAGCCTTCGAAACGGCAGGCGTAAGCAGGCAACGCCGCTGCTGTATTGGGTTGCGCAAGGCAGGGGCGACAGAGTGCGTGCAGCCAACAAACAAACAACGCGCGAGAAGACAAAGTGCCAACAAAGTGCCAATTGACCACGGACGCAAAAGGATTGCATCCATGTCGGCGCCAGACATGGACTTGGAGTGACTTGGTTGTTATCTTGGTTAATGTGCGCTGCCTTGTTGAGAGAGGCTGGAGCGGTTGACGGGACGTCATTTGGCCTGCACGGTTGCCCCTAGCACCTGCCCGAAGTTTGGCCCCAGCAATCACAGCCGTCAGCCTCTGTCGCGCCAGCCGTCCGACCCGGCTACTATTTGCACCACCTGCAAACCTCCCTCCGCCTCTATTCGACCTGGTCGTACGCTGGGAGCGAGCTGCTGCATTCCACTCTGTCCCTCGTTTCGTCGGCGACTGCACTGCACTGTGCCGGCGTTAGCAACAAAGAAGCCGTCCCCTCGCTTTCCGCAAACACTGCAACCCGCCTAGTGAAGGTCCGCTCAAGAGCTCCACAGCGCGGCGCGCCGCCGTCCACCTCGACTTCTCCAGTCTTGCCCGTCTTCGTTGCTTGCAACGTACGCACCCTACGTACGCAGCCCTACGTGCGCGGCCTTCGTGGGAATAACCCACACATTCCATCGCAATGGCCTACCAACAACCCGGTCACTGGGACCTCCAGAATGATGCCCCGTCGCCTATAGAGGGATCAAACCACGACTTCCCGCCGCCTCCACCCGCACATCGCCATCCCGTTGGCCTGCACTCGGACAGCCAGTACCAGCAGGGGCAGACCCAGCGACAGTACCAAGATCCGAACAACTACTCAGACTACTCGACGCCTGGGGTGACACCTGGGTCTGACAATTTGGGCGAGGATGCGGCTGGGGGTGGCATCAATGGCATCGCTGTTGGCGTAGCGAATGCCAATGAGCGCGAGAGCGGGCTGCAGGCGACCAGAGCCATCGACGGATATGGCAATGGACCACAGGGACGACCATCGGGTGTGCCCGAGCGAAGTCCAAATGTGACGCCCTTCAATGACCAGTATTCCTACGAACCGCCGCTGCAGCCGCGGGCAATGTACTCGCAACGCTCCTATGGCTCGAATGCTCCGCTGGCACCAGGCGCTGCTGCACCTGCAGGTCTCTACTCGGCCAACAGCTCCATGCACAGCGTCTCCTCTCCTCAACAAGGCATACCTTATTTAGACACACCCTACAATCGCTACTCTTCCTCTGCCCAGAACCTAGCACCGCAATTGGGCTTAATCAACCCCAACGAAGTCGCTGACGATGACGACTGGGGTATGGGTCCCGACACCCCTCAAAACGCTCAAGCCAAGCGTCGCTCTTTTGTACCCTTCGGTCATGGAGGCTCACGCGATGGTAGCCGCAATGGTTCACCAGGATCATCGATAAACGGCGGCCTAGCGGGGGCAGCGGCTGCGGGTGCTGCTGGAGCTGGTGCATACGCAGCGACACGGGATGGGAATGGCAAGTATAACGCCGTACCCAACACCAACGCTAGCGGAGAGCTACTTCCAGAAAAGTCGAACTGGAAATCAGATGATGACCTGAAGAAGAGGAAAACGAGAATGTGGATTGCCGTCGCCATCATCGCCCTTATCCTCATTGGTGCTATTCTTGGAGGCGTCCTCGGTGCCACGTTAAATAAAGGAGGTGACCACGACGGAGGCGACAGCGGTACGTCGGCCGACGACGTTGCTGCAGACAACAAGAGTGATCTTAACAAGGACTCCGCTGAGATCAAGGCACTGATGAACAATTCCGATCTGCACAAAGTATTCCCTGGTATGGACTATACTCCACTGAACGCACAGTACCCGGACTGCCTGCACGTTGGGCCATCGCAGAACAACATCACTCGAGATATGGCTGTCATGTCGCAACTTACCAATTCTGTCAGGTTGTATGGTACCGACTGCAATCAAACCCAGATGCTCATCCATGCCATTGACCAATTAGACATCAAGGACAGCATGAAGATATGGCTCGGCGTGTGGCTAGACAGCAACGACACGACAACGGAACGTCAGATCGCTCAAACATGGGAGGTTCTTGATAACTATGGCTGTGATTATTTCAAGGGAATTATTATCGGCAACGAAGTGCTTTACCGCAAGGATCTGACTGAAACCGAGCTGCTAGGGCACATCACCGACTTCCGCAAGAATATCACGGATCACAAGTGCCAACTTCCCGTTGCCATGGCAGATCTCGGTGATAACTGGACTGCAGATATGGCATCCCAGGTCGACATTGTCATGTCTAACGTCCATCCATTCTTCGCGGGTGTCAATGTCAGCGTTGCAGCCGCATGGACTTGGGATTTCTGGCAGGATCACGATGTTTTGCTTACCGCGAGCAACACTTCGATTAAGCAAGTCATTGCTGAAGTAGGGTGGCCATCTGGAGGCGGTAAGGATTGTGGTTCCGCGCCTACATGCGACAGTAGCACCTCAGGGTCAGTGGCTGGAATTGATGAGATGAATCAGTTCATGGAGGATTGGATTTGTCCAAGCTTGAAAAACGAGACTGAATACTTCTGGTAAGTGGAGCAACATCGTGGCCGTCTAATACTGTGTTACTAATTCAACTACAGGTTTTCTGCGTTTGACGAGCCGTGGAAAGTCCGCTACAATACGAAGGGCAAAGAGTGGGAAGACAAGTGGGGTCTCATGGACATCGACCGCAATCTCAAGCCTGGATTGAAGATTCCGGATTGCGATGGCCAAGCACTACCTTCTTTCGATTAATTCAGTAAACAGCGAAACAGCGAGTACGAAATTTGCATGACGGCATGGCGTTGGCGGCGTACCATTTTCTTGACATCTTGGCGGCAATTCTGGGACCGCATATCCATTTCTTGGAACCTGTATTTGGAGCACTTGTGCATAGGCTGGCCTGTTTGACTTCATGGCGCTCGCGGCATTTGGGGCCTATTGCAAGAGGGCCAGTCTGATATGTTACGCGGGTATATAAGTAACTATGGCTTTGTATATGATATTGGAAAGGTTCGGTCGGTACATTTTGATCGAGGAGGTGGGATCGGTTGAGCATAGTTAAAGCAGCATTTGGCGCTTTCAGCACTGTAGGCTATTGTAGATAGATCGCGCAGCATGGCACGACATATGAATGCAAGGTATATGCTTCTTCCAGGCCCCGCCCGAACTTGCATTTTCGGTACCTACTGTAGGTCAATTGTGATGTCGATATGATTAAAGTTCTTATGGCAGAGCATCCACGTACCACAACGGCACCGCGGAATGCTTTCGATATGTAAGACGTCGCTGTACACCACATCGTGCAATGACCGAGTTAGCGATCTCCGGGGTCAAACTGTCTTCTCATCCTTGGCGCATCTGTGCGTGGTCGAGCAGCGCAAGTAGTCCTCGAATGGCGGCTCGCCATACACTCGCTAGCAACACTTCGCTCACCAACACTATCACATGGCAGATCAGATTGCGCATAGTAAGTCTCTGAGGAGTAGTTGTAATTACCATCTGGGAGGGCGAAAGGAAGTCTAGTCAATCGACAGCGATCAAAAAAAGCCCGGTTAAAAAAAAAGAGCAAAAAGCACCTTCTCCCCTCCACCCTTGTTAGGGTAGTAGGTTCGAAGAAGGCGACGTGTAAACCGTCTCTCTATAAGAGAGAGGCAGAGAGACGGTTTTCCGTGTTTCACCCGGGCCTCTTTTTAAGTTAAGACACAAAGTGTCAAGGCCCGGGATCGAACGAGAGGCCTTAAGGTGGCGGTGGGTTCATAGGAACAGGGGAGGGGGGGAAAGTGTGGAGGAAGGGGACACCACCACCTAGATGCCGCACGTTCGATGGAATGATTGTGAATCTTAAAGTATATATAGGCAATAGGCAAGTCACGTAAAGATGTTGGAAGCGGATGAGTTTTGCGCGCGCGCGTGAAGTGGAGACGGGGTGAGCGTGGGCGTTTGTTTGTTTGTTTTCACTGATTGCAGGTGCCTTTCACTTTCTACAGTGCACGAGCGTGAACAAACGACGAGGTCGCATGCGCTGTCGCAGTACTTCTTTCGCAGTCGAACATGATCTACGCATATCGCACCAACTGGCAGTCTATAATGCTATACAAGTTCTATTTGAGAACGGTAGCTAGCGAGTATAGACCTTCGCTTCTTGGTTAAACTTATCGGCCCCGCCAACTGTTAATACTTCTTCACTTGATCTGTCGGGTAATGTTAAAGTTTCGTTGAGCAAGGCTTACGAAGAGGATGATAGGCTCAGTGACTACGTCAACCACTTGCGCAGTCACAAAGACTCATCGCTCTCGGCTCCCCCATCCACCACCTGCCTTAACAATGTCGACTCTTGTCGACTGTCATGACTAGGTAGGTTGGGGTATATTCTCCAAGTGTCTCTGGATCCGTCGTTGGTTGTTGTCCACGGTAGTCCACCATTCTCTTCGCTGGTAGATGATTAATGAAAGAGATTCTTTGATCTTAACATACTCAGGGACTGTAATTATACTAGAACATCGCCTCAAGACCTAGGCGCTTCCACGGTTTTGTCAACAGTAATAGGTAATGGTATAAGTATTACATTGGTATTAAGCGTTTTGCAACAAAATCACCCTTCTCATCTTACTATGAAGCAGTCCTTCCTTCCCACACACAACGCCCTCGTATTCCTACAATACAATCGACTTGGGTATTACAACATGAGCCCAGCAATAACTCCTCCGAGTACTACCATGGCTCCTTGGCCAGTCATTTTGCTAGCCGCGCCAGTGTATTGGGATGGGCTGGCTGAACCAGTTGCAGTACCAGTCGCACCAGCAGTCATGTTTCCGTAACCGGGCATGCTGACAATGGATGGCTTGGTTGCGTTGCCCGCCTCGCATGAGGGGACGGCGACGGCGGACCGGGTGACCGTTACATCAGCAGGTGCGGCAGACGGGCAGCCAGGTGTGACGGTGATCGTCGTTGTTGGGGTAGCAGTGGAGTTTTGGCTGGCGTACGGTCAGTGAATGATTGTGTAGAGGTATGTAAGACGTACGCTGAGGCAGTGCCAACGGCAAGTAGCACTGCAGAGATGAAAGTGAACCTCATGGTGGAAATTAGGTTGGGGATTGGTTGGAAATTACAAGAAGGGTAACTATAGTATTTCACTAAATATGAATTTATCAAATGAGTGGCAACGTGCTGCGAACGAAACTCGGATTTTCAAAACATGCACGGGGGATCAATGTGACTTCTATGTATGCAGCCACAAAGCCCAGGGTCATCACCCAGTACACCCATAATTTCCAGGCGGCCGTAGCCTTGCCGTTAGCACCACAGCGAGGAATCGACCAGTGCTGTAAATTGTGGCAACTCCGAGGACTGAAAGGTTCGGCAGCAAGCTTCCCGAATCCACAAGTCAGGTTCGACAAGCCGCCGTTTTCCTGAATGGTGAAATGAAGGCCGAAAGCGGCATTGGTACGGAGTCAGTACACTGTTTTGCTAGGATCAGGGACGGCACATAAAGGACGGGGTGAATAGATGCCGGGTAAGTAAGGCTGCAACCATGTGGAGATGGAGGCGGCGACGGCAACTACCACTGCCTAGCTTAACCCTCAATTTGAAGTAAGGCTGTGCCAATAAGTGTTTAGTAATAGGTATGCACATCCCGCGGTCTCTAGATGACGATGGACGGCTTGCATGGTAGGTACAATGGCTCCCTTTAGCTCACTCATGCGTACCACCAGATTTTCCTACAACACCTCGCGATACAATGTAGCTCTGCTTAACAAGAGCATTGTACGAGCAAGACATCTGTCTCGATGCGGCTGTTTAAGTCATTAGTGATCAAGAACAATCAGGATGCTTGCTTGCAACGAAGAACGTCCTGCACCCCGCAAAAAGAACAAAGGGAGCCGCAACCATCTCCTTACCAATCCCAAGAAATAAAACCAAAAGCAGAAACATCGGCCCAATCAACCACCCAATACAAATCATACACAGATCTTAGCTCTCACGATTCACGAACTTAGCCCCCCGGATGCTCCACATCCCAGCTCGTTAGTTCATCCCAAAGGGGCCACGATGCGCACCACTCAACCACCAACGCGGTTAAACCCATCAACGCCCCAAAGCTTCGGGGCACTACCATCGCTGACAAAGGCAGATGTGTTGTTCCCCTGACCCAAAGAACGTACAAGTGCCCGAAGCGTGCTAGCTCCCGACGTCATGACAGGCTTAACCGTCTAGCGCAGCACTCGGAAGCTGCAGATTCCGTGCTACAACGTCAACCCAACGTAGAGAGCGACAACGTCATTTCCCAACAAGGTAATGGTGAACAATTACACTTTTTCCGTTTTAGGACTGATTCGAGGCGTTAGGTTCAGCGTACCACCTAGCGTCCGCAATGGCACTTAATCTTCCCGTCTTTTCATTACTACGACTAGAAGAGACTTTTGATGAACCGTGCCGGATGGAGAGGGCTCCGTTCTTGGAGGGAGGCTACTGGGCGATGATCGCACCTCACTTGTGGAAGTGGGAAGAATAGTGTAAGCTTGGGGAAAAGCCGTAGTGAGATGAGGAGGCTTTGTGGTAAAGAGGGGTAGGCTAGAGATGGGAATGAATGAGCGTATAAGAACGAAAGAGTCGGCCGTGGCTTTATGATTCCACAGAGAAGCCAGACAAACACACTCAGTCTCAACTAAAAGTACTTCACTTGCTCCCATCTTCTACTCCTATCTCTCGTCTTGATAGTCACCACTGCAACCATGAAGTCCACATTCTTCTCCGTCGCTGCTCTCGCTGCTATCAGCTCCGCTGCCCCTACCAAGCGCGCAGACGGCCCTTCAGATGGTACGTCCACCCCTAATAATCTTTTCATCAATTCAATCACAAGCTAACACACCACCACCAGCCGACATTCTGAACTACGCCCTCACCCTCGAGCACCTCGAGGACACCTTCTACCGTGAGGCCCTCGCCAAGTACACAGTCGACGACTTCATGTCCGCCGGCTTCGACAACGAGACCTACTCGAAGATCCAAACCATCGCCTCAGACGAGAAGACGCATGTGTCCTTCCTCACTGGCGCGTTGAAGGCGGCCGGCGCCACGCCCGTTGCAGAGTGCACCTACGACTTTGGCTACAAGGACGTCGCCAGCTTCCTCGCCACAGCCTCCATCCTCGAGGGCGTCGGTGTCTCCGCGTACCTCGGTGCCGCCGCAGACATCATGTCCAAGACATACCTCACCGCCGCGGGCAGCATCTTGACCGTGGAGGCACGCCACTCGTCCTACGTGCGCAACACCATCAAGCAGGAGCCATTCGCCCAGCCGTTCGACAACCCTCTTTCCATCAACGAGGTGTACACTCTTGCTGCGCAGTTCATCACTTCGTGCCCTTCGTCCAACCCTGCTCTGCCCGTCAAGGCGTTCCCCGTCCTCACCGCTAGCTCGAGCGACATGATGATCATGACTGGCAGCAAGGTTATGCTGACCACCAAGGGCTACAAGATCGACGGCCAGGTCTACGGTGCTTTCATCACTGTCACCGGCCCCATGTTTGTCAACGCCACGGCAGTCGACGGTGGATTCGAGGTCGAGGTCCCCAAGGGTATTGCTGGACAGAGCTACGTTGTGCTCACTAGCTGCAACACTGCTGCCACAGACGACACCATCGTTGCTGGCCCGGCTGTTGTTGAGATCTCGGGAACTGCTTCGTCTTCTTAGATTGTTGTCAGTATCTTGTGATTGATGAAGGGGTTTGTTTGTAGGAGAAAATGAGATTGACTTGACAGTATATACCATAGCACTTAATTCGTAATTTATCATCTGTCTCAAACATAACTTGCTCTACCTTGCTCTGCTATAAACACTAAGAATGGTAACTTATTGGTTTTTATCAAACACAAGGCCATCGCAACATTTCACAGTCCGTCAGAAGGTAGACATGTGGGATCAATACGTAGGATCGCGTTAGTAATGTGGGATAAGAGAGCTGATTGAACTCTAATTGATTGAGTTCTCATTGATGGAGCTCTCATAGCTGAAAAGGCTTCATGAGAGAAAGCCTAGATAAGCCAACCCAAGATTCGCCGTCCTCAAGTCACTGGTAAGGAAACATATCTTGACATATACCGCCACTACGCTGCAGATTCTCATCATGTCCAGCATCCGAAACCATGACAGCAGAGCCTAAGATCTTGAAAGCCGTTCTTGGAGGAAAACCCATTGACTCAAACCCTCACGAGTCAAAGACCGCACCGTAAGCCGCACCGCCGTGCGCTTTAACTTCCCTAACAACCTCATCCGTGACCTTCTTATTGCTCACCACCATGACCGTCTCAATATCGCAGGCATGTTTCATATACATCGCCTCGAATACCACATCCGGGCGGCCTTGCTTACTATCAAAGATCTTTGGCATGGGGTCTACCTTCCTAATCACTTCTTGGACGAACTTCCAATGCGGCGCATCAGGATCGTATACACACCACATGACCCGCACCTGTCTTCCCTCAGTCTTCATCTTGGCGACAGCAGGTGATTGTAGGAGCGAGAGCATTGGTCCGATTCCCGCACCCGTGGCGACGAGGAGGACGGAATTGAAGACGGGTGTGAAAGCGAGGAAGTTGGCCGTGGCGGGCTTCCGGATCCAGATTCTCTGGGGCGGATTCTTGATCAAGTTCCTTGTCCAATCGCCTGCTTGGCTGATGATGATGTTGGCTGTAAAGCCGTCGTCGCTGGGGATCGTAGCGAATGCATGCCATTCCATTAGCGGAGATAGGCTGAAGCGTGTCGTCGATGTGTATGGCATGCCTGGGTAGGGAAACGTGAGTTTTACTTCTCGACTGGAGACGAGTGCGGCATGTATTGGGACGCGTCGGATTCGTAGCCACGGTAGTATGATGAGGAACGTGGTGGCAGCAAGGAGCCATAGCGCGGGGCTTTGGTAGAGTGGTTGGTCGGCGTTCTGGGCTTTGGTGCCAACTCCAGAGTTGATCCAAAGCACAAGTATTGCGGCCCAGCCGCCAAAGCGGTGCGTGTGTTCGAATGTGTTGTGGAACTTGACGCGAAGGCGCGGGTGAGCAGTGACGCAGATGAACAGGATGAAGGTCAGGAAAGCGTAGCAGGTGACTATATCTGCCCACATCCATGCGGTCATGTTGCCCCGATTGACATTCTTGATAGTGTGAATTGTGTTGGCGGCTACGAAGACGCAGTACCACATCAATGCCGACAGTGCACAGCCAATGTGAAATCCTCCATAGTGATGGAAGTCCGCGATAGTCTTTCGAATCCGCAAAGGTAGACGTAATGGTATCTTTGCTAGGAGGAAGAAACTGGCATTGAGCAGGTCCTCCTGGCGGATGAGTACTGCAACGAAGAGGTTGGTGGATGTGGCTTGTAGCAGGCCTGCAAGCGGAAGGTACGTATTGAGCCAGGCGATGAGGACAGCGAGGTTGATGGCGAGGGTGAGGCCAATGAGAAGGCGATATGCGGTAAGCCAGTGAAGCTGTAGGCGCCGAAATCGGCTTGCCTGCGTTTGTTCCTGAACCGTAGCATGCGCGTTGCGAGTGATATGCGGAAGTGCGGTCAATGACGTCGCGCCTTCCTTTTCAGCAGTCGCTTGAACCTGTAGCGGAGACTCGAGCGCTGAATCTCGAGCGTGCGAGGGCGCCGGCAACGTCATGCTATTGCTGAATTGGCGGTCCGCGGTCGATGGTTGGTGGTAAAGATTGTCTGAAGTGTTAGGTGTATCATTGCGGAGCTGTTGCTGTGAGGACGGCTCCCTCTTACAGTGGAGGAGTCCGTCCTCGGATAAGCTCGACACGGAGCTGATCACGGAGGAAGTGTCGAGCGAGTTAGAGGACGTGGTAGGGATATCGGGTTGAAATGAGTGGGGCATCCCGTGAGCGAGGTGTACGGGGAAAGTGCGTATGGCGCGGAGGGTTGAGAGTGAGGGAGAGAAACAGTGCGGCGAGCTTGAACTAACGCCGCGCCGAGACCGGAGGGTTGTGGTGGTGAATGAAGCGCTTGGAGAACAAGAAAGAGCGGTGGAAGAATTGGCAGAAGCATTGAATGTGGCCGTGAAAAGCCGAGCGGGGTGAGTGCATTGTGAATTGACAATGGTATCCAATCTGTGACTTTATACAATGTCGTTGCTCTTGTTTTTAGTTAATGTCAAGCTGATAACGGTGTCTGCATCCACCGTTTGAGCCATGACTTATTTTTGAATCATCCCGTCATCTTCTCGTTGCCTCGACTCGCAGGCTGTTCTGTAATGGGTTAACCATAACCACAATTTTAGTATCCCTACCGTGGAAAGTTTCCCTAAAACTTCACAAGAGCTCGTAATACCCGCAGCAGCGCGCTTAATCGTCGTCCAGATCCTCCATGACTTGATCCTTCTCAATATACCCGGCGCATACGCTTCCTATATCACCGCCCCCAGGACACTTGTGCATGCTTAAAGCCCCCGATAAGCTAGTTGATACTATGCTTCACAATGTTCTGCATGTAGGCCGTCGAAGAATAGACTGATGTCACGTGTCTATCAATGACTGTTATCTAGAAAATAGGTTATAGTAATCGTCAGCTAAGTCAGACTGCTGCGTTGGGTGTGCGGACTCACGTAATCCGGTACGCCAGGGCGTAATGTGGGCGTTCTCGAATAATTCACATTTAGATACGCACCCTGAATGGAACAGGAACATGAAACACTTATCTAGATCCTCCTTATCCGAGGGTAGATAACGGCGATGTGTTCGTTGCGATGAGTGGACAGGCTTGCGTCACGACTATTGTGTTCCGCCCAAATTAGGACATCAGAAATCGGGTCCTCACCGTTCAGTGCTCCACACAGGGGCAGCGGAACACCTGATTGGTGAATCTATTCTAACAAACAGCTGCCGTTCACATATGCCAAGGTTATCGTTCTGGTACTTTTCTGAAAAAGTAAGGGCCTGAAGTCGTCGGTACTACGCATGCGCCACGCAGTTGTGAACTGCAAGGAAAGGGGGGCGAGCGATTGGTGAGCGCAGCTCTAACAGACATGTGCCGTATACATGAGCCAATGAAGACCCACTGAAGAATGTCAGAGTAGTTGAGAGCGCTACTCTATGAACCAAAAGGCAAGAATAGGCCACAACGCAGTCCGGTAAGGCAAGAACAAGGAGGTCGCCGAGGTCTGCATGCAAGGCACACACCGTAGCAAAGGATGGGCGTATGGAGAGCTGTGGAAAAGATGCAACGCTATCAATAAACATTTGCGTGAAATACTCGCGGGGAAAAGACGGCCTGGATTGACTGCCTACGCAAAAGGAACGAACTTGATCATGCATAAAAACGATGCAAGACCATTGCTGCATAGAAGAAAGAAGACCTAAATTTGCAATCGTACGTGGCAGTAATTCCGATTGGCGACCAAGATACTGCTCGGCAGACTGATTTCGCAGTCACATCACAACCCCTTGAGAAACTCTAGAATCTCTTCTACCACCCTCTTTGGCTGCTCCTGCTGAGGCCAATGCCCTGCACCATCGACAAACTTAATGCCCCTAAAGTCAGAACAAGATTCTGGGAAGGCCTCGATGGCTCTAGGCTGCTGATAATTGCCCCAGTCCTGAGCGCCAGAAATGAACGTACTCGGGCACTCAATCTTCTTACCCGCAAATAGCTCCAGGTCCCTCATCCGTGCTGGATCGGTGGTCGTTCGATAGAAGTTTAGTCCTCCTTGGAAGCCGGTCCTTGACCATTCTTGCACGTAGACAGCGAGGTCTTCATCCGACATCCAGGTTTTCGTCGCAGAAGCGTCCTCGGTCGCCATCATCTCGGCGATGGTTTCAGGCATGGTTTTATTGAGCGGCAAGACATAGTAATAGGGAAGCTGTGCCACCTCTTCAGCCGTCCAGCCCTTGAGTGGATGTGGATTGTTTTTCTTGTAATTGGCAGACTTGACGTGTAGGTAGCCTCTTAGGAAGTCATGAAGGCCTTCTGAAGGGTTTGACCAATGGCTCGCCGCATCAGTCGTACTGTTGTACCATTTATAATGCTTCCTGGGCTCCTGCAGTTTTGCGAGCTCAGCTTGAATGTTGACCGGTGGAGCGGACGCTGCATCGTCACCGTGAGCTATGTTGAAGGGGAGGGTAGCAGGCGCCTTGAATGGGTGGCTCATCATAACGACACTCTTGAATAGATCTGGGCGCATCAAGGCACTCATGCTGGCTGTGACTGCTCCAAAGTCATGGCCAACAATGCATGCAACCTCTCCATAACCCAAAGCATTAACCAGGGTGACAACGTCTCGAACAACACTCGTGAGGGCGAATTGGGACAAGTTAGTATTGACGAACGATGAGTTATCCCAGCCAGTAGTTCGTCCGTAGCCTCGCTGGTCGAATGCGACGACGTAGTAGCCTGCCTCCGCGAGAGGCAGCATCACCTTTCTCCAAGAAAAGGCCAGCTCTGGGTAGCCATGACACAGGACGAGAAGAGGTTTATCTCGCTGTGGGGTGTACCCAGCCTCGAGGATGTGGAAAGTAAGTCCATTCGAGGGACAGTGAACATAGTTCTCGACTACGCCTTGTGGTAATGGTAGTGGTGGGTGATTGTTTTGTGAAGCTGTGGGCGCCATGTTGCTACTTGACAGGATGGGATGGCGGCTTTGAGAAAGTAGACGCGAACCTGATTGGTGACAGGAGCTGTGCATAGACTAGCAGACTCCCCGTGGCCTCTTGCAAAGAGGTGGCAGCATAATGTACATTCATTGACGATATAGCATGGTGATATGTGCGGGGCACTGACGGAAATGTATCCAACCCACTCGGAAAAGCATCTGATGCTCGTTGCAAGATGCACGCGACAGCATACATATACAGTAAACAGAGTTCTCTCGGCGGTTGACAAGTTCGGCTTCAACTATTTGGATGACACTGGCTCTTACTAGTACCTGTATAGTATGTAGGTGGTCCAAGGAAGTCTTGCAGTGCTCGCTTCATCAACAGCGTGGTTGGCTTACTGGAAATGCGCAGTTTACAATGTTTCTAGTCATCGTTCATTGAATTTGGACCTTAGGCTCCTTGGAGTCCTAAAAAGTGCACGGGGCTTCGCCTGAGCAGAATGATTTGACGACGTCACTGTCGTCAATAGCGTTTTGGTGGCGCCGGATGTGGAGACCGAATGGTGCAATCGAGACCGTGGGCTATTAGGCTGCATGCAAACCGGGGTCCTGGACAGTAGGTATTGCATGGCGACTGCTCAAGAGGAAAGACACGTGTAGTGTGACTGCAAGATGTTGTAGTTCATGCATATTGTCGAGAAGAATGTGTGCCTAGTCGAATGGCACAGAAACGCGTATAGTGAAACAGTAGGAAGAGTACTGGCTGTTCGCGTTTGTTTCGAGAGAGCTGTTTCGACACGAGTACCTATGGTAAGCCCTCGAGCCACTCTGCCCTGCCCGGCAACGACGGTACGCTCGAGGATACCTAGACATTCTGTTAGGAGATGAGACGGTGCCTGTGTCGACTGCTGTAACAAAGGTAGCAATTGTAGGAGTAGGTGTGACGCCTGCTGGCATTTGCGGCGCTACGAAGGGCCAGCGCGCTCTGATCCCGCTAGCTGGCCCAGGAGGATGACGATCATCTCACTTGTTTTGCAAGTTGCTAGCTAGCAGACACCTCCACCCCCGTTGCGCATCTTCATCCCTCTCATCGCGATATTTCTCGACCCTCTCCCTGTTCGCTCTTCGTTGCTGTCCTGCGTGCTGCTGCCTTTGTTTGTCTCTTCACTGCCGCTCAAGCCGCACGGTTCCGCCCAAGGGTGACATCATCCATCCCTGTTCCAATACCGAGGCCAGCACACTTTTGCCATTATACCCCCGAGATGCAGAGCCCGTCGCACCTGCTATAATATCTAATCCACCATGTTCGGCAAACGGAGACGGACAGTCTCAAATCCGGTAGGTGCTTTCGCTCTACACGCGCAGCCTTTCCACGCGCGCCCTGCCGCAGCCTGCGACGCGATGCTAACCATCTGCCTCGATGCAGCCCCAGCGAGCGCCGCCCCCGAGCGCATCAGCATCCCTCGCCGCGACAAAGGCTTTCGTCAAGGACCGCGAGTCCAATGGCGCCCTCTCGGCCTCTGCCGCGGCCGCCGCCCTGCGCACCCACGTCACCACGCCGACTCCTGTAGGCGACACAGTCACGAAGCGCATGGTGCGCCGCAATTCAGTGTCCTCGAATGGCAGCAATCAGGGCCCAGGTCTGTTGCGCCGCCAGTCGAGTTCGGGCTCAATGACAGAGCGCTCATTCCGCGCAGCATCACCCGGCAGAGGGAGTCCCGCCGACCCCAATGCGCCGCCTGTCCCGGCCGTGCCCAAGAACATCCCCCAGGGCGGCGCTGTGCATCGGCGCGCGTCCAGCCTAGAACCTACCTTTCGCGGCGGCTCTCCAGCCACAGGAGGCCGGGGCAGGGGCGTGAGCCTGGACAGAGGCGAGCAGAGCGCAGTAGGGAGGGGTCAGCGGCCGGCGAGCCACCTCGCTCATGTGACTGAAGAGGAAGACGCGGCGTCTCGACGCATCAATTTCTCGCGGCCCATGTCCCCGGGCACGCCCATGGCGCAACTAAACCCGTCACCACAGTCGGGCCGTGGCTGGTATGGAGGGCCAGTGGTGAATCAAGAGGCAGTCCAGCAGATGGCACCCACCTCACGGCCCAGAACCTCAAGCGGCATTCCTGACTATGACCTTCACAGCGCCCAGCACTCAGTACAAAACGCCGCGAACCGACCCGTCAAGACGCACCAGTACGCGCAAGGAGTAGAGGGCTCGCGACTGTCAAGTGGCAGCATGCGAGCGAAGCCCTCCGGCACAGCTGTCCAGTCAAGGTCCTTTTTGCCATCAGCGGCGCAACAGGCGCCTCGACCTGTTGATCCCAACTCTCCCAATGCCATCTATGATCCTTCGACGCGTACCTTCATCCACAAGCAGGATGCCATGGAGCGCCATCGTGCGCTGCACCAGGAGCCAGAACAACCGAGTCAGCAATACGTTTCACAGCACGTGGATGACTATCATCCTCATCATATTCCCCGACAGCAGCCCGCTCCTCGCTCCCCAAGCCCTGTTCGACACTATGTGCAGTACGTGCGAGAGGAGGAGGTCGAACCACCCCGGGTAGATACAGCTGCGTCTAGGAGAGAAACTCAGGCCCAACCGACTGCGCATTTTGCCCCAGAGCCTCGCGCAGGTCCCGTCCTGGAAAGACGAAATTCTGAGGATTTCGCCGATGCAGATATGGAGTCCTCAGAGAATGCGAACACGCGCGGACATTGGGAAGGCACCGCCCAGGATGTGAAACACGAAGTGCCGAGACCTGTTGCTTCGTCTGAGCTTACTGTGAACCAAGACAGCCCTTACCCTCGACTTGGAACCCCTGTTCGAACAGGGCATGATAGGCAATCATCACTAAGTCCGCCGCGCCATACTCATTTTGCTGCTCTCGCTGTTGAGCTTGCTGGGGAGAAACATCAACCACCGCCGCGTTCGATATCTCCTGCAAAGTCGGCCTTGAAACCGTCCCCTTCAGTTTCCAGGCGCGGGAGTTCTCCGATAGCACAGAATGGGCGCCTGCAAAGTAAAGGAGCTTCGAGTGAGGCATCCGATACGGCATCCGAGAATGGAACAAAGAAGAAGCGGAACGTCAGGGTTAGCTTTGAAGAGAAGCCTGTCGTTGCAGGCACAGCTGCATACGCAGATGCTGAGACACCTACCTCGCCGGTCGGCTTAGGCGCGTCAAAGTGGAGCCCAGCAGCTGCTGAACAAGTTGATGAGTTCACTGATTTCATGAAACCTCGCTCAGCACTTCCTTCATTCAGCAGCATTCGTGATAAGGATCGACGATCAAGTCCAGACGAAATGGCTGAAAAGGTTACTGAGACGGTATCGACAACGCCAATGTCAGCATCTATTAGCTCAATTGGGGAGCCATTACAAGCATCAAGTGACCACATCGCCGGAGGAATTCTTGCTCAGGACTTTGCCCAGAAGCAGGGATTATCAAATGATCCACTTCCGCCCGAGGTCACTACTGTTGAGGGCAGTGGCTATGTCTCTGACTCCAGCGACGACTCAATTTTACGAAAACACGGCGAGGAGAAGGAACAGACGCAGCAACCACCCGTGCCCGAACCAAAATCATTGACCACTCCACTGGACGAGAAGTCTTCTACCCCAGGCTTTGCTGTTGAACGTATTGTCGAAGTTCCCCAAATTGCGCTCCTGCCGGCAACTCCTAGTCCATACGAGAGACCGGAGCCCAAGTACCAGAGCATGGTGATTCCGGGAGGATGGGATGAGGACTTCCTTGATGATGCTGAGAGGAGTGCCACACCAACCCAGACTGCACCGAATGAGGTGCTGCCTGTTTCAGTCATGGACCCTGTTGCTCAACAGCCAGCGCCAGTGTTGCGCACCGAAGAAGATGACATGACCGACGATAATAGCAGCGTGTATAGTGATGCTTATGAGGACCTTAGCGATACAGAAGGCGGGTTTGCTAGTATTGATGCCTTGGTCGAAAAACCAGTCGTGCCCTCGTCCTCTGGTCTATTATCCTCCAAGTATGCAGACAAGAGCGCAACGGAAAGTACAACGCCGAGCCCACAGTCAAAACTGCAGATCGATACGTCGGTGGACGACGAAGCAGACTCAGAGACAACTCCTACGCAGAATCCTACGCAAAATTGGGCAGCCACCAGCGAACATTGGAGTGGCGTAACAGCAGCTCGGAAGCAGCCACAGCTTGAAGAGTCTCATGATGAAAGAGCAGCGCATGCTAAGGATGTCATCGCTCGTGTAATGGAAGCCCCGGTTAAAAGCGCGGAACCTAAGACTGAACGCCATGTTGTTTCTAAAGAAGAGCCTAAGGTACCTACATCAGCACCGGTCTCGCAGCCGTCTACAAAGCCGCTCAAATCAGCACTGAAGAAGGCCGCTGCATCACAACCAACGCAGGCGACAGAACCTCAAGTAAGGCAGACGATGCGAGGCGCACCTCCTCGACAAGCTGCCTCGTCGGATACTCACATGAAGCGAACTATGCGTGGAGGGCCAAGCCCAGCTTCACGAGCGGAGCCACAAATGCGGTCAAGTATGCGTGCAAGTAACGATGTCTCGCCACGCTCAGGGCCACAGATGCGAAAAAGCATGCGTTCAGACGACAATGCACCACCACCAAGCATGGGTCTAGCGGCATCCCGTCATAGCATGTTGCCTATGGACACGAAGCCGCCCCGCGGTGCCCTTCAAAAGAGACACATTCCAGCCCCAGCAGCAGTCCCCAAAGCCAGACCGCAGAGCGTGCCCGCTGCTAAACCAACACCAGCTCCCGTACCAACGTATGATAGCGATTCTGATGCTTCCGCGAGCAGCTTTCAACGGAACAGAGCAGGCCGAAACCGAAATAAAGGTGGTGGTCGATATACTATGCGTGGTTCCATGAGACAAGAACCTGCCCCTACAATGCGGGCGGCTCCCCCTGCGCCCAGGCAAGTACGCGCGATATCCCCACCAGGGTCTCCGTCTCCTGCGTTGCGTAAGTCGATGCGACCGACGTCTCCGACTCCGGAGGCTATCAAGAGTTCCAAATTTAGCATTAGATCGCTATCACCTATGGGAAGGTTTCGGTCTAGCAAAAACTTCGATGCCCCGCCGTCGCCCACCCAACCCAAGAAGATGCCTGCGTTCAACAAACAACCAAAGCAGAAGGCACCAGTTGCGGAGCGGGCTAAGGCTCGCAGGGCTCCTATCAAGAGCCGCTTCGCTGACTCGAGCGATGAAGATGATGTTGAGAAGCCTCGGCGCTTCCAAAGCCGGTTCGCTGATTCTGACTCTGACGATGCGGATGACTACAAACTACCGCCAGGCTTAGCTCCTGTACGAGGAATACCTCGAAGAGCGGGTGAAGAAGACGGCGACTCAACAGATCTCGAGGAAGAAGCAGACGACATGCCATCGTCGACGCCTGCTACAAAATTGGCTCCAGCTACAAACGGGGTCACTAATGGCCAGTCAAGTGGCAATGCGGCTGGTGAGGGTGCAATCCTAGCTACTGGCTCTTTGCGCGATAGCAAGCATGCGCCAGCACTACCCTCATTCGAAGGCGGTGGTAAAGCGAAAGCGAAGCGTGGGTTCTTCGGCCTAGGAAAGAAGAAAACTCCTGCCACCCAACCTGAACCAACTCAGCCTGTCTCTGCGCCATCGGCCCCGCCTGACATTCCATTACCCACACAGCCAAGTCGCGAACTAGGTCTCCCACTCACACCAATCGAGGAAGACAAGGACTTTGGCACTCCCGAACCGGCCTCCCCAGAAAGCAAGAAGTCTCCCAAGCTGCAGCGTCGCTCAACACCAGAATGGCCTCTTCCGCCCCCACCGGCTATCGGACAGGACGAGCGACCAATGAGTTCTGATGGCATTGCCCCGCGCCGACCGCGATTTGGACAACGCCAGGCTAGCGGCATGTCGAATGTTACAGATCCGGTTGTCGATGCACAGGGCCGATCCGTCTCGTACGGCAGAAGCGGGAAGAAAAAGAAGTTCCAGGGACTGAGGCGGGTTTTTGGATTGAATGATTAAACGTCGTTTGCCTGGTGGCTAATGTGCGCTATAGAGTTGCGTTGGCGCGGCATTCGCATCCTGTAGCTTCACGAGAGCGCACGGGACTCCAACGGCGGTCTCGTTCATCTACTATGTCAAACCAATCGCACACGACAGTCAGTTCGTTTGTCGGCGCTACTCTCATCTTGGTAGCGTGTTGTCGGCCCAGCACGCCTCCTCCTATTTCCTACTACCTACCCGACTGAAGACTGTTGCTGCTCGAAGCTGCCGTCATTTTCTCATCTGTTTGCTACATATGCGTACGCATATCCTCTCTCTCTCTCTCTCTCTCTCTCTTGTCCTTTTTCCTTTTTCCTTTTTCCTTTTCCCTTTTCTCTTTTCTTCTTCTTCCTTTGGCGGCATGGCTTAGGACCACAAAAACGATACCACGCGGATTTTCACATTTCCTTGGATACTAAGGCAGCGAGCGACCAAGACATGCGCATGGACGCAGCACCTTTCGCTTCTTCTTTTGTACATTAGTGGAGACATCACAGTTGATGCGAGATGGAAGGGGAGTTGAGTAGTGGCGAAGGGGGTGATGGTTCGAGTTGGCGGGGATGGTGAATAATTTATAATGAAATAAGTGTCTGATGTTGAAGCTGTTTGCCCTCCCTTCACCCTAATTACACAGGCAAACTGCACTCCTTTTTTTTGTACTCGCTCGTCATCGACTTGGCAAACCAAGCATATATGTAACAATGTAGAGAGCCGCTGGCCTCTCACACAACATTCCATGACCGTGTTCGTCTTGAAAGTTACTTAAATGCACATTCGAACTCATATCTAGTAGAATCTATATAAAAGCCAGTGAAACAGACTTGCTTGGCTGTAAAACCCCCTACCTAGTAGCAGCCAAGACCATCCCGCTGTCCCTGACGCCATCGATAGGCAAGCCAAGAACGATGCTTGTAACTAATGAATACCGGTGTAGCGGGCAGATCTTGCACGAACGAGGTCAGTCGTTGCACAGAGGCTTCTGCCAAGGTGATCTACCCTTTCTTGGCGTTGATATCCGCCGCTGTCTTACTTGAGGCTCTTTTGGTGCGGTGGGGAGGATTCGCAGCGTGGGCTTTGGGAGCCGAAGCTTCCTTGCTTCTTTTTGGGAGAATCCGCAGTTCTCAAAGATGATGTGTCTCGCCGCGAGGTGCTGGTGAATTGAACATACGGTTGATGACAGAGGTTGAGTAAAGCAGCACGACGACCGGGTAAGATCCAGATACTTAGCCATTGCATATGACAGCATCTCCATCCTCAACGGCTATATCATAGACTCGGTACCTGTGCTCACTGTGCTTTCCACGCCAAGCGGCCGGCGTTTCGTCCGCTAGGGATCAGGGATCCGACTGTTCGGCAATCGAGAAGTGACGTTGACGCAATCAGTGTCAATCTCTTGACTTAATGTAGCCCAGAGAAACAAGAAGCAGGTGATTGGGCTGCCAAGCGTGGGACATTGTTAGATTGGGTATGATGCCTAGAATTCCTCCAGTACGCCAAGCGCCGCGCCATAGGTACGACGGGATTTCTAGAGTACTGCCAAGTCTTGAGATCCAACGGCTTGATCGTTGTGAGACGCGGCAGAGACAGGGAAGATATTGGTCTTACCAGTACCTGACGCTTGTTCCTGCACAATTTTTGTTTCATGCGGTTGCTGTAGAGGCATGGGGATGGTTGCTCTATGTAGTGTAGATTAGTAGGTTTCTCTATACGAGGTGCATTGCTGAGCGACAAGTCCGAGGCATATATTTGATGTCCAGGATTGGATGAAGTGTGGAATGTTGCGTGGATAAAAATGGCATTCTACTACGTCGATGCGGAGCGGTCGATTCTTCGAGACGAGAGTGAGACTAGATTATGAGCATTGAACCATGACGAAGAGATGACCCAGGAAGGGCAAATGAGGGTGTGACTGGCGAAAATCATCGGACGAGTTTCTTCACGAATTGGGCATGATGGCTGCGACGCCGCTCCCGATGTCGCCCATCTCCACACATGCACGAGCCGCATGCAACAATCGAACCTACCGTGGAGGAAGGTAAAATTTGCTGTCAAACGTGTGAGACTGTGTACGGTCAACGGAGGTTCTCGCTTCTGCAGGTGCGCTGCATTTTTGTGGGGGACGAGACAGGAGAGGCAACCAGTCGCTTGACTCCAAGTCTCATTTGGAGGCGTCAGTCTCACCGCCTTTGCCCGTGTCCGTACTCCGTACAGCTATGGGCACTCTTCTGATGCATCCAGTAGAATGAGGCGAACATAGTTCCCGACGAGAAGCCTTGAGTAACGAAGACGCTCTCGAGAAGCTGGACCTGCACGCCGGGCCGTAGAGCGAAACGAAGCTAGGCTATATCGTCCAAGGACTGGATTTCGGCTCGTCGTACTCGTCGTACTACGATGAACGGGGGTGTTCTGTCGAAATCGCGGTCCGTCTCAAGCATTCGTTCCAGCGAAAGTGCGGACACCTGCAGGTTGCATATGGTGACACGAACCCCGCAAAAATGCTTTGGGAGAGTGGGAGGCCAGGCTGGCCAGCGACCACAGGGCGCATGCCTTCAATCTGTCGTCGGTCATTTCCTTGATTTTGTGCTCTGTGTCTGTGGAAGTGTGCCCATTACGACAAAGCGATGCAATATCTGGCACGGTCATTCGCAGCAGCTGATGGGATGGCGGGGACAAGGCGTGTCTTCAACGGCTGGGGAACGAACGACCCCCACGACTCCAGTCGCTTCCGGCGGCAAACGTATGGCCAAGCTTTGGATAAGAACGCCAACAGCTGGGGTAGATGTGCAGCATCGGGCTCAGCTTTCGTCAGTCGACATCTGGAAACAGTGCCCGAAGCGGCGAAAATAGCGACATGTGGATTGGCGGAAGCAGAAGCCTGAATCCGCGGTGGGAGGGCATACCACAGTACGCAGTGGGCAGCCATGCTTCCTCGACGTAGAGTGCCATGATTGCGCCAGCATAGACCATGTTAGAAGGCAGATGCGGTATTTTATATTTCTCGGCCAAGGCCAGGAGACTGCACGCTGTGTGTTCCCGTCATCTTTCAGGCGGAGGGACTGGAGACGATTCGGGTTTCTCAAGTCGACAACGGCTGTCGCCTATCGGCCAGGCACTTTACGTACAAGTACAGGCGTGATTAGTAGTGCCCCCAGACGACGTAATTTGCAAAGCATACCATAGTCGCGCATCCCAAGGCGGAAGAGGAAGAGAGGGTTCATTCCAGAGGAGAGCCTCGTCTGGCAGCACATGGGACGAAAGAGGACTACAGCCGCATCCAGACAACCCGGGCATGCAAGCATTGGTAGAGTGCGATCGACGACGCACATCATACACCACGACGCGCCGTGCACGGTGTGAGATAGCTGCCGGGCACTCACAAGACGTGCATTCGATCTGCAGGTGCGCTCAGGCTTTGTGGGGGTCGTGCAAGGGACTGGGCCAGGGCTGTTGACGTGAATAAGAAGAGTTTGGACCCTCCCAACCGGTGTTGTAGCGTTTACCATTGCCTTGGAGCCTACGTGCAATCCCTCGTGCGAGCCCCGGGAGAGACGCGCATTTGTGCGGCTCAGTTCTGCACACCTGTTGCATAGCAGGCGAAATAAGTGTCTTGGTCCGGCCATCCCGCCGTTACGTTCGAGTCGCAAGCGAGCGGCCCTGAGAGGGACTGCACCTCCCCTGTCGCGCCCGCTTGCGCTTGCTCTTGCTCTTATACCCACTGATATCCACCCACCACCCCTCGGCTGCCGTCACCGTGGACCGTGGACCGCGTTTCGGAAGCACTACGCTTCAACGCCTCCAGGAATAATTACTCCTTGTCCAATTGCCTATCTTCACCCAGAGTTGCCCATATGCCACTTTGTGTGAATGGCTCTGTCACACTTGCAGCACTTCTACCATACTCCGCTCTTCCTCCCCGCCTTACACTGGCATTCGTGCAAGATCCTCGTGGCCTCATATCACCGACCCAGTCCCCTCCAGCGAGCGTAGTCGCAAGGCAGTCGCCGCCTCGAGCACCAGCTAGGACGCTCAGATACTCACCGCCGAGCAAAAACTATTCCCGAGCGCATATACGGTAGTCTGTTGCTGACAGTGACTCGACGTCGACCAATCAAGCGTGGATATGCCCTTGGTCGCGAGAAACGCGCCACCCATGGCTATTTCCTTTGCTGAACCTACCCTCTCCGATCGTTTGCGCCGCCGAGATTCACGTCAGGTCGAGTGTCAGTTTCCAATTGAAGAGGAGGACGAGAGTACTGGCACCGCAAGCGAACCCGCCGAACCCCTCACACCGACCAGCGAGGGCACCCCCTTCTCGCATGCCTTTTCCCATGACGAGCCTGTAGATGACGATTTCGGACCCCCAAGACCTCAGACCAACGACATGCCGCCCAAATCTATGGATGAACCACGTCGGCCAGCTGCAGTTTCCACCCAATCAGAGCCAAACGTTCAGCCGACTCAAAAGGTCGACTCACAATTATCACTAGAAAAGTTCGGGCTAGGGAAGCGTGTCGGCTCATTTGTTCGCAGCAAGCTGCATCGAAACCACTCGAACAGAGACCAAGCGGAGCCATCCAATGTAGAGCATCCCAGCAGAGCGCTCAAACCAAAGGCCGAAACAAACACGTACATTGTCAAGACAGGCGTGGACGGGCCGGCTGAAGTGTCGACACCTGCCGTGGAGATTCCCAAGCACAGCAGAAGGCTCAGCTCATTCTCCCTCACCCGACGTTCTGACCGCTCTTCACGTGCAAGTTCACCGCCTTTGCCGGGTTCCCCTATGAGTACTCTCTCGAATGCACAAAAGGATCCGGAGAAAGGACCTCAGCTTAGCAAGAAACCTTCATCATCAACGGCTCTTTCAAGCATGGACAGACCGCGACAAGGTATCACATGGGCTGGCACCTCAACCGCAACAGCAAGGACTTCGAGGAAGCAGGGGTGGTCACGAAGGCGATCAGCAAGCACGGAGCAGATTCCTCGACTAGACGAGGACGATGAGCGGCCAACTGCTGGCATGCTGGCCACTTTCTCGAAACCGGCTGTAGAAGGTGCCGGCTTGAAGGCACGTCGGTTAAGCGTAAATCTGCCAGATGATTTCATAATAGACTGGTGTGACATAGACACGGAATTCAAGAGCTCAAGTTTGATGCCTGGGAAGAGGGGGAAAATTCTAGGCAAAGGCGCTACTTCTGAAGTCCGCATCATGGCGCGTAGAGGAGCCTCATCGAAGGATGAGGAGCTGGTAGCTGTCAAAGAATTTCGAGCGCGTGACAAAGACGAAAGCGAGGAAGACTACGTCCTGAAGATCAAATCAGAATACAGCATTGCGAAGAGTCTACACCATCCTAACATCGTAGAGACGGTACGTTTGTGCACGAATCGGGATCGCTGGAACCACGTAATGGAATTTTGCACATACGGCGAGATCTACTCGCTTGTGGAGCGTAAGCTGTTTGCTGGTGGCGCGGAAGGTTTCTACAGCCGAGACGATCGTCTGTGTCTTTTCAAGCAGCTGCTTCGAGGTGTGGATTACCTTCATAGCCACGGCATTGCCCATCGAGATATTAAGCTGGAAAATCTGCTCCTCAACAAGGAAGGCCATTTGAAGATCTCGGATTTTGGCGTCGCTGAAGTTTTTAGCGGTGAACACCCTGGTCTTCGCGCTTCAGGAGGCGAATGCGGCAAAAACATGGGCGAGTTGCGCCTGTCGGCTCCTGGCATCTGTGGCAGTCTTCCCTACATCGCCCCGGAAGTTCTCGAGAAAAACCACAGCTATGACCCGCGCCCTCTCGATATCTGGTCGTGCGCGATTGTCTACTTGACAATGACCTTCGGCGGTTGTCCATGGCAGGCTGCTAAGATCGAATTCGACTACTATGCGCGGTTCAAAAAGGGGTGGAACCAGTGGCTCGAAGAACATCCTGATGGACAGATCTCCGACGGTCCAGATGGACACCCCAAATGCGGCAAGCTATTCAGCCTTATCGAGCCCCCATCAATCAAACGTCTGATCCTGAAGATGCTTCATCCAATTCCCAGCAAGCGTATCACGATCCGCGATGTCCTAAAGACGGCTTGCATCAAGAACATTGGTTGTTGCTGTCCCGAAACCTACGATGATCCAAAGGTTTGCTTCGATGCGTCTAAGGCCAGCAGCGTAAAGATTGCCGCGACGAAAAAGTTCCTGCACCACCATATCCCGCCTAAACCTGAGAACAAGGTCGGAAAGGCATTTACGCACCGATTTGATATGGGTGAACGATAACTACGATTTGGCTTATTGCTACGCTTCTCCTTGGTTTGTTATTGCATCAGCTGGCGTTTAGAAAGCGAAGAATGTCAGGACCAAAACGGCGGCTTCTGTCTTTTTTTGCAAAAAGGCGTTTCATTACTCTTCTCAAGAACTTTGCGTTACGACAGGACGTGACAC
The DNA here is from genome assembly GCA_027946455.1 of Neocucurbitaria cava. Taxonomy (NCBI): domain Eukaryota; kingdom Fungi; phylum Ascomycota; class Dothideomycetes; order Pleosporales; family Cucurbitariaceae; genus Neocucurbitaria; species Neocucurbitaria cava. The sequence continues at coordinate 459,063 of JAPEUY010000002.1, read as the reverse complement.
GCGAACAACGATTGCATATACTATTAATCAGCACCAATCGCAAATGTGAGCGGGCTTCACTGTTTCTACCAAAACGATATCTCATCAATGATATTATTCACAAGTCACAACCTCGATCAATCCCCTCTATTCACTTCTACATTTTCCACAGCACGACTATCTAATGGTGAAAGAAGACAAATGTGGGTACAGGGGCCCCAATTGGTGGTCTCACAACACGTTACCCACTGACCAGTACATCAGATGATGATAGTGGGCAATTGCGTATTGGGTACCCTAGCTATGTAGGTGTCCGCTGATCTTCCGTCGTCGCCGTCGGCTTCTCGAAATACTTACACATCGAAACATCCCATCGAAACGATCCCAGGGCTTCACCATCGCATAGACCCGCTGATATGGGGCATTAGGTCCCGATGCAAAGCGCATGTCTTTTTCCTTCTCTCCTTCTGTCCGACATGGCGCCGAGCTCATACCATCGGAATCGCTCAACCAGATAGCAAACTTGGTCATCATTTGACAAGCAAAACGCCTCAAAGTCTTGGATCGTGTCATCTCATCGTCGAAAAACTCTAGAATAAGACTAGACGATACAGAAGATGATATGCAGCTTCTAGTGTCTACATCGTTTTTGTTGCGAGCGATGAGTGCCTAGCAGACAAGCCTCGTCAACACATGCAACCAGCTTAGTAAGCTTGGCATCTCCAAATCGCTATCGCAACTACCTTCAACTAAGTCACTATCTATCTATCTGGCAAGCGAGACTGGAATCGCTGGGACCAGGTCAGACGCCTGCCGTCTGTGCCTCCAATGCACGTCAGGGTGGGCTATCTGGAGGATCTGAGGCGTGGAGCCGGCACAACCAACTTGGCTTGGGCGAGACGACGAAACAAATAAGTTGTTGCGAAAACGTGTGCTGCGAGACGGCACAAACGTGCGCGGATGCCGAGTGTTGGGTGGATCCAGCTCGTTCTTGGTGCTGGATTTGGCAAGTCGTTCGATGCATGTTCGCTGGATGTTCGAAAGCGGGGTAGACATGTACCTGCCTTCAAATGTCATTGATGAGAGTGGCAGTATGAGATCATGTCTATAGGCATCGTCACACGCCTGCTTGCCATATACAGCTCCCCTTAACCATCACATTATTCCAAGAATATGTAGTGCAACCGTGAGCAGAATCATGCACGGGCAAAATTTCGAACATCTGCAACCATCCCACGCCCACTACCTAGGTACGCCGTAAGCCGTGCCGCATCCTCCTGGCTCGCTTCTCGCACTGCGTAGAGTAAGCGGGGTAAAAAGGTGGCACTTCCCGCACAAGCCATCACAAGACCAATCTTTGCGGTTTACAGAAAGAGCGGTGAAAGTCTCCCGCATGCTTGCTTCTAAAAGTAGGTGTTTCTTTGAAGAGGGGGAGGGACAATCGCATTCAGCCTCATTTCGCTCGCCATCTCCCGTGCCGTGTCAGCGTATAGAGCGGGTGTCAATCTTCGGCTGCAACAAAGCCCGCTCCCGTACATGCATGGGGCTGGCTGACTGATGGATTACGTTTCATGCTAGGCCAGGAGAAAAAGAGAGTTTGGCATTCAGCAGTGGGATTGAGGTATGCGATTTTGGATGCCGTTGGGTAGGTTGAGTTGTTGCTGTTGAAGCCCAATTCACGCTTAACTCCCAGGGAGTGGTACATGGGACCGCTTAACGGGCGCATAGATCCGAAGACATGGCTCGATTGTAACGTCTGATGAATCACTACCAGGAACCAGTCGCCATGTTACACTGTCCTACTCGCTTTGCAAGTCATCAATTCAAGAACTCCATCGTCTATCACGATTAAACGTATCTTTCATTTGCAATAATTTCCTTGTATCCACTCACCTCTCTTCAACATCATGTTCTCAAAATACCTTCTTCCCCTCCAATCCTCACCCCCAATCAATCTACCGTCCATGCAACACATCCTACCTACCTACCCTACCATACCCTGCCACTCATCTCATCACATCACACCGCATGTTTCCTCACCTTCCCCCTCTCCTCATCTGACATCCCACGTTGTTCCTCTCTTCACCACTCCCCTTTATGCCTCATGAGATTAAGGTTTGGCCCAGAGACACTTGTCTCATCTAAGGCGAGTAGCACCGGAGCTTGGTTTGCTCACTTTTCGCATTTATGCGCCTTGGCAGCAGGTTGGATGGATGCTAGATGACGACTGAACAGGGCTGAAGTGCATGCAAGTGTTCGTTGGTTCGTGTGGGGGTTGGATGAGTGACTAATATCGGTGATAAGCTGTAGGACCATATGGGGTAATGTAGCAAGAGGGCGTTGAGGGGATGAGTGTTTGTGGTTGTTGAAGACAAGAGGGGTTTGTACATCTCTGAATGTTGTATGTGTGGAGTGTAGGGATGGAGGCCGTCATCGGAATCCAGGTTCCTGGAACAACTACATGTGTCACCCACCGGGTACGAGCTACATATGTATCTCCTGGCGTATCCTCAGAAGTTGTCTTATTCAATCATGACAATGACACCTGAGATCTTACAAGTATCCTTTTATTTGGGATAATCGTAGTATGATTGCTATGGGTCTTTCAACTCAAAGACTCTACCTCTTCATCATAACAACTAATAACTGTACGATAGATAATCATCATAAACTCCACGAGAACACATAGAAGGGAAGGTGGTATCATCTTTCTGTCTGATTGAACAGTCCCTTGAGGCTTTTTGCATTATGCTCACTGCCGAATCACCAGTCTCTATGCCTTTGAGTATCGCGCGGAAAAGCACTACATGGAATAGAAACGTAGCACACACAATCTTTGTACTTTCTTGGTCACCTTACGTCAATAGTAGTACGCGAAAGATCTACACTTCATACTACATGTACTCTTCGTTTCGGTCGAGAACCGTCGATAACGCCTTAGCGCACAATCAGCTAGTTTAAAGCATGGCTATATTTAAGCTCTGAGCCGTCCACTCTCTTCACATCCAAATGTTGTTCACTTCTCATGTATCATGATCTTCCCGGTTCAACAATTCCATCTTGCCTTCCATGTCCTGTCTTCGTATATTCTACTCTTCTGACTACAGCCAGTCTCTATTCGAGAGACAAGCGCTCTTGATACCTGTTCAACTTCATTTATAGGATTTCGTCACTACTGATCATATAATAGGGACTGCTTCGATATCAAATGATCCCACCGGTGATAGTAGGAAGGCGCACCTCGACAGATGCGGGCGGAACCCTTCCGCCTCCCGCTTCCGATGTTCCAAAAGTGGTAAACCGACCCCCAGCATCGCGCTCAACAATCGTTCCCACGAGCATCAACAAAGCAATTGCCGCCCATAGGACCCGCTCAGACCGCTTACCCCAGATGCCCAGTTCCACTCTCCTCGTAAAAAGTGGGCTTGGAACAAGCTGTCCGGGGAAGTCAAGTCTTAACTTGCGTCAAAGGCTTGCCGTCGAGGCTTGTGAGTGGTCCGCTGGGACAGGACCTTGGCGTGCGTCAACGGCGGAACGAAATCAAAGACCGAAGCAGCAGATGAACAGCAGATGTTTCGGGTGATTGGAAGTCGAAGATTGTTGACGATTGGTGGTTAAGTTGACGTGTGTGGAGTGATGGATATTGCCGGGTAGGATGACTCGCTTCCCCATGGGGTTGCAGCCGGTATATGTGGTACCATTGTCTTGCTCCGCAGTGGATCAGCGTCTCGTGGTTTCCGTTTTGTAGCCCAGGAGGACGATTCCTGCAGATTTTCTACATAACTACGGTTGTGTCTGGAATCTTGACGTTGTTTTTCCTCAAGTATATGTGTGCAGCGCACCGAATATACGAATTAAACGAACTATATCAGACAGTCTTGAAGTCGTCATCGTGGATTCCAACATCTTCAATACCACCATCCAGGACCTCTCCTCCTTATCGCCTTCTCCACTAACACCTCGATCCTCGGGCGTTCCATCACTATGGACGAAAAACCCACCACTGAGCGGGACTCCCGCATCAGCGAAAGCAACGTCGACCACATTCACGACGACACCCTGCGCAAACACTCATTCGCCGGCAGCCATGTTGGAGGACACAAAGCCGGGGAAATAGCGCGCATTGACGCACTTGCGACTGCGCCAGGCGTAACTATGGCATCTTTCGCACATCTCGACGAGAAGAAGATATTACGGAAGATGGACTTGCGATTGATTCCTATGCTCGCCCTTCTATACCTCCTCTCGTTTCTTGATCGCGGCAATATCGGCAATGGTAGGTGTGAATTAAGCCTTGATATTACAAGTTCTTAGGACTGACTGTTTTGATATAGCTAAAATTGAGGGTCTCACCGAAGACCTCAAAATGTCAGGCTCCCAATACAACTGGTGCCTCACGGTCTTCTTCTTTACATATGCGGCGTTCGAAGTACCCAGTAACTTGCTGTTGAAAAAGCTGAGGCCGAGTATCTGGCTCCCCACAAGGTACGAAAGTATTTTCGTGCATACTATCTGATTATTTTACTAACATGTGGACAGTAAGTAACTATCCTTTGATTACGCTACACACTTTGTTCAAAGGGTGCCTTAAAGGAGTCTCTAGACGTATCTTAAAAGGCGTCCTAAAGGTGTCTTAAGATTTCTAGGCAGCTATATCCTAGTTCTTAGTGTTTGTATTCCCCTAAATTAAGATAGTGCTAATTGTGCCGCTATTTTGCAGTAATGGTGGCCTGGGGCGTAGTCATGACACTAATGGGCATCGTACAATCATACCACGGCTTGCTCATTGCGCGTATCTTCCTCGGTGTAACTGAAGCTGGACTGTTCCCGGGCGTTGCATACTACATAACTATGTGGTACGCTCGACATGAAGCGCAGTTTCGACAAGCGCTTTTCTTCAGCGCTGCGTCGGTAGCAGGAGCTTTCAGCGGTCTTCTCGCCTACGGAATCGCGCATATGGATGGTGTTGGCAACCTTGCGGGTTGGCGCTGGATTTTCATTCTCGAGGGCATCTTAACGGTCATCGTGGCGATCATTGCGTACTTCGTGCTGTTTGATTATCCCGAGACTGCGAGTTTCCTGACGGAAGAAGAGCGAGCCTTTGTGGTGTATCGACTGAAGTACCAGGGGCACAAAGATGAGGTAGATGGGGGTATGAGGGTTGCGCAAAACGATACATTCCAGTGGAAGTTCGTTAAGGCTGCTTTCCTTGATTGGCAGATTTGGACGGATATCTGGGTGTACTGGGGTACGTCTGGCTGTTCCTATATTCGAACACAACTGACGTGAATAGGCATTGTATGCCCCCTGTATGGCATTTCACTGTTTCTACCTACGATCATCAAAGGTATGACCACATGGGCGACTAGAATACGCGGAATAAACCGAATACTGAATAACCACAGGTTTGGGATACACTAGTTCGACTGCGCAGCTCTTGACGGTGCCGATCTATATCACGGCATCGGTGCTCGCCATTGTGGTGGCCTACTATAGCGACCGCGTCGGAAAGCGATATCCATTCATCCTTACATGCCTGTGTATCATGGGCATCGGGTTCATTATGTGTATTGCTGGCGGTTCGGTGCCGGGAGTTGTATATGCGGGCGTGTTCATCGCGGCTTGCGCTCTGTATAGTTGGCCTGAAACCCTAACCCTAACCTTACTCTAACCCTTAGCAGATATCCCGCGTTTCCTGGCAACATTACGTGGCTCAGCAATAATTTGGCTGGTTCAACGAAACGAGCGACTGGCCAGGCCATTCAGATCGCCGTCGGAAATCTTGCGGGAGGTGGGTATCTTGATTACCCAACGTTGTTGCTTTCGCTAACGTTTTCTAGCCATGGCCAGCAATTTCTACCGAGCTGAAGATGCGCCACGCTATATCCTTGGGCACGCTCTTGAACTTGGTTTCATTGGAGCAGGTATTCTCGCGTTGCTCGTAATGGTCTTCAACTACAAGAGAATCAATGCGAAGAGAGAGCGACAGTTGGCCGAGGGCGCCCACAATGGGTACACCCCTGAAGAACTGGGTGAGCTGGGAGATCGCGCGATCACCTTCAAGTACTTTTTGTAGTCCTAGAAGCTGTTACTTTCGCGATCTTTGACGGAATGCGATAACAATGGTGATACCATACTCGAAACATGCTCCAAGATTCACGTAAACGTGTTTTTAAAGTGTGACCTGCATGTGTGACACTTCTCAGTAGTCTTGAATTCCGGTCTCACCAGTCAAGACCTTCTCTTTTCCCTCGCCATCTGAGTCAAAATCAGATTCGAGGCTCTCAAAGTACGCTTCCTGCAGATCCCGCTCTTGCTCAGGATCATCATAGTTGTGATTGCCGTCCACCTTCCCATAGTCAAAATCATCGTCTCCCCCGCGCAGGAACCGCTGTGTCATTTCATCCACCCACCACTTCTTTCCCTCGTCTTTGGTCATAGGCACTTCATCCTTGTCTTCCGCGATAATTTCCCCTTGTGGGCCTCTATTGTATGTGAAAAGCGAGTTGGAGCTTGGTTCGGCGAGTGCGTCTCGCTTTGCTTCGGCGCGCCATAGGTCTGTGGCCATTTGGCCTGAGAAGCCCTTTCGGCGGCCTTCTGCTTCGCGCTCTGAGTGCGATTGAAAACGGCGGATGAGTCGATCGTAGAGGAGAGGGTCGGCGAGTTCGAGGGAGGTATCTGTGAAGTATTCGGGGTGCACTTCGAGATAGCGTTTTCGGCGGTTCTTTGCGACCAGTCTGCGCGCGCGTTCCTGTCCTTGTTCACGCAATTGCTCCTGGAGGAGCGTCTCATCTACATCATCTTCCATGAGTGTATCTTCATGGGAGTGTATCGTCGCGTCATTCTCCAGGTCGCTGTTCATATCCGGCCTCTGCGCAGTTTCCACGGCATTTGGGCCTCGCAAGGGTAGCTGCATTACGACAGGCGATGTCGTTAGGTAGGGCATATTATCGGAACGGTGTAAAAGAGCTGGCAGTTTCGAACATCTGCCCTAGGGTTTGGTGAAGGCGGGTGAAGGCGGGAGAACGAATAAAGCAATCATCAACACATAACGGTTTGTATTGATTGATAATGACGCCACATGCTCGAGCGATGGCTAAGTTACGGTTGGCGCGCCACACCCAAGACGCGCTCCAGCACGACCCACTCTACTTCAAATGATCGCCCGTTTCATCCGTGCATCAAACATCGGCCAGGAACAGCTGGCCTCCTTGGTTCATTCCCGTCGTCACTCTTTCTTTTGCTTTCCTGCTCTGCTATGTTCAGCTGTAACTAGTTTTTATCGTTCTTCGCAGGCCGAATATAATTCGCGGCAACACGGTCCGCAGGAGCGCCAGAGAGAGCTTGGAAATCCTGGGCCATTTGCGGATACCTGGTCTTTTCGGTTCTTAATTTGAAGAACTCATGCGATTTTGTTACGATTTTCTTTGGACTCATCAGCTCTTCCCGCATTGAAAAGAGATATATTAGGAGAAGATCAACGGCATGTCTTCAAGAGAAAAGACACAAAAGAAGCCCAAGGCAGCAAAGGAGGCTGAGAAACAAGCACGACATGTGGCACCAGCAACCCTCTTCAAGAATGTCGGCCGCGCAGTAGCCCTACTCCTTGTTGCAGGAATTGCGTCTCCCGTCTCGCAATTGAACTTATCGCCTGTATATGGATCCATTCCTGCCTCACTACACCACCAACGAACCATGACTTTTACAGCCATCGCAGCTTTGATTGGTCGCCGAGGGCTCAAGCGCTATGTTTCTGTCGACTTTGCTGAGTACATCGCGGTAGTCGCCTACTGGACACCTGTTTTGCAATTCTTGCTGTTCCCGTATAGTGCAAAGCTCGGCATTGAGTACGGACCGCTCATGATTGAAAGCTTGACGTATTTCCCCTTGCTGTTCCTGGCAGTATTTGCGGCGGGCGATTTGCTGGATACCCTGGATCTAGAGCAATTCAATGTGCCACCTTCGCTGGGAGATATTGCTGTGCCGACCGCAAGTTATTTTACGGTATCGACCGTAGCTAAGCTCAGCAGTGCATTGCTTCCCGGCTTTATTGGTACTTCTGTGTACTTTACACGAGTAGGCTTTCAGATGCTCGTCGCATCAGCATCCGCATTTTTGACACCATCACGCGTAATTTTTTTCGCTTTCCCTGCAATCCTGCATACGCTATGGGCGAATCCGCACCATCCCTCAGATCATGGGTTCCAGCTAGCCAATTCCACCTTAGTCTCGACTCAGAACTTCACTCTTCTTGCACGCCAGGAGTCGGTCACCGGTTATGTGTCAGTAATGGAAAACTACGCCGACAACGCTTTCCGTCTTTTGCGATGCGATCACTCCTTACTAGGCGGTGAATGGCTCGTCACGCCCGAGGCCTATAAAAAGGGTCAACGACAGCGTGAATCTATCTTTGCGGTCTTTGTCTTACTCGAAGCCGTGCGCCTTATTGAGCCGCCCGTCACCACTGAATCCTCCGTGCTGCTCGACGACAGCCATAAATCAGCTTTAGTCATTGGCCTCGGTATTGGCACGGCGCCTAACGCCATGATTTCTCACGGTATCAACACGACGATCGTTGAGCTTGATCCTGTAGTCCACCACTATGCGACGAAGTACTTTGACCTCAGCCCGAATCACACAGCTGTCATTGATGATGCGACCGCCTACGTCGCTGCTAAGTCTGTCACAAACCCTGGCTCATTCAACTACATTATCCACGACGTGTTCACCGGCGGCGCGGAGCCAGTGTCCCTATTTACCACAGAGTTCATGAACGGCCTCTACGACTTATTGACTGATGATGGAGTCGTGGCGATCAATTATGCAGGAGATTTGACATTGGGAAGCACAAAGCTGGTGCTGAATACTATCCATGCCGTGTTTCCAGCATGTAGGCTCTTCCGTGATTCGCCCGCTCCAGAGACGCAGGAAGAAGGCGAACCAGATTTCATCAACATGGTCGTGTTTTGCGTGAAGAATGACCATGGAAAGGGGAAGTTGGCAGTAAGCTTTAGAGAGGCGGAAGCCAATGACTACCTTGGCAGTATCGCGCGTCAAAATTTCTTGCAGCCTAGAGAGGAGTCGGAAGTCAAATATAAGTATGTGCCGCCGAACAAGGGTGGCAGAGTCATGGGTAAAGCTGATGTGGGCGAGTTGGAGAAATATCACAAGGAGGGGGCGGTCAGTCACTGGAGGATAATGAGAACTGTTTTGCCCGATGGAGTATGGGAGATGTGGTGAACGACATTCGCACTGCTTTCATTCAGTGTCACAAGGTGTATGCAGAGGTATGCACTCACATAGATGGAGTCAGAATCTTTTAAATCATGTCCATGACATCTCTACGGTGTAAGGGTCACGTACATTTACCCACTCGAGCTGCACCCAAAGAAAATTCGCTTATACTAATTAGTTTTGCTTAGCAATCCTTGCTGAACTTGCTACTGAAGCGGTAATACCTGCCGATTACTTAGGTATTTGCCCACAGGAAGGAGCTAGTAGTTACTTAGCAAGAAGCTGAGGTCGCGGACCCCTTCGTCTCACTCACACTCTCGAGGCGTCTACACTCACCTCGTGGCCTTAGAGTAAAGGCACTTGTACAGAATACGTTCTAGTCACCTGCGCTTGCGCTTGACCTTCACAAGTGGTTGTTCTTCAACAAGCCGCAGCACCCTGAGCCTGGCAAGTGCCTGGGTTGATCGTTCGCTCTTTGCAGGCAATTACCAATCCACACCACGCCTCTATGTATCCTTGCACGCTTGCTCCATACGCAGGCCTCGGACACACGCAAGGTCTAGGCTTGCAAGGCCCCTGGCACAGCAAGCCCACGTGACCATATTCTGTCCGCTACCGACACTGCTCTCTAGCGTTCCGCCCGATAAACCCTCCGACGCCTCCTCGGACCTCTATTCGCCCAATCATACCTGCTCACGAAGTACGAACAACACGTCATGAAGCCGCCCCAATACCCATGCCGGATGAGTTCTTAGCCTACCCTAGTCTGCGCAATGCAAAGAAGAGCGCTAGAACACAGCTAGAAGATTTCGTTGAGGTGCCATCCCCAGCTTGAGCTCACCCCAGCACGCAGGCATATTGCACCAGAAACCTGTGTGGTGTATCAGATGCAGAACAAGAGATGGAATCAAAGGTAGACTTTGGATCTGTTGTGGTTACCATGAGCATAGCTTATACCTCCTCTGGTGATGAACAACGCCACTGCTTGCGTTGATTGCTCGAAATCTTTAAACCATGAATGACCATACTGCTAGACGAGTACCTCTCGCTGGCAACGACTTCGAGCCAACTGCCCCATTTCCGATCACGCCATACGGATTGAAGTCATAAACATCTTCATCCATGGTGACTAAGACCACTTCTAGCTGCATACTTAGCTTTGTCCCTACCCGTCTACAAAGCTCAGGCTTGAGGCCATGCAAGGCTCTCGACTACCGTAAGAGCCTCAACAACCTTCTGAAAGCCATTGAGCATTATCGTCCGAGCGCAATGCACAGTCTGCATACCATCGTCGGCAGCAGTGCTTGGCAACGCGTGAATTACTAGAAAGGGTTCTGGCGTGGCCCAGAGCTCGCCGCATGGCTTGACGCCCGATCGCAGGTTGCCAAGCTCACCTTGAAATGCTTGCGGATGGTTCTTGGAAGTTCACGTCATGAGTCTTGTGCAATCTCTGGCGCGGAGATCAGCAGAGAACGATTGCGGGGTGCAGCTGTTGGACTATGTTACAACTGCTGTCAGATTCTGCGCGATTGTGGTGCTCACTACACTCCACAGACCCAGTTTATCAACGCTAACCTTCTCCATGGGGTGGTTTCGTGGAGATTGTTATGGAGCCCCGTATGCGGAAGGATTTGTCTTTCATGAGGCTCAACGAAGAAGTGGATCCGCCCGGGGAGAGGCGTACTGCATCTCTAGCGTTGCACCGGTATATTCTGATTGGCTACTAGCGAGCGTCATCCGATGGCTCACGGCAACACTCTCGGTGAGAATATGCAGACCACAAAAGGACCGGAGAAAACCCAGCCTACCAGAATCTCGTTCGTGAAGTCGATTGCGGAGGCCGGGGGTGTCGCGCAGGGAGCGTTGCGTTAGCGAGAAGCATTAAGCAACCATCAAGCCTACCTCAGCCTGCATGGCGGCGGCACTCAACCAACGCCAGGGATGGACCACCGATTCTTACTGAGTCTGGATGGCACCAGCCAGGTCGGGATGCCTATCACGACCATGAGGTTGAAACCATGGAACAGTATATATTATGAAGTGCGGGTCCTCCGTAGACATCCATCAGCTCCACAGTGCTCCAGCTTTTCATACAAACGTCATTCGCTGATCTCCAGATCAATCATCCATTGTCTCGTCCTACTACTTTGACCAAGGCTGGTCTCAGCGTTCACCATGAAGCTCTTCGGAAACGATGGCTCCCAAGAGCCTACTATGGAACAAGTCCATGAGCAGCAGGGCCGCCGTCCCTCAGCTGTGGAAGTTGTCGAGCAGCAGGTTCGACGAAAGAGCGTTGACAATCGCATCGTTACTGGTGCCAGTGCTCTCACCACCCGCCAATCTATCATCCCGGTCACACTCGTCACTATCCTCTTCTTTCTTTGGGGTTTCGCCTATGGACTTCTCGATGTCTTGAACTCTCGCTTTCAAGTTGCTCTGCACATTACTCAGGGTGAATCCTCTGGTCTTCAGGCTGCCTACTTCGGGTATGTTGAGAAATAGTGAATGATGTGAAGAAGTCACTACTAATGCATTCAGTGCCTACTTCATCGGCCCTCTGACATATTCTGGCTGGTTCCTTCGCAAGTTTGGTTACCGTTACACATTTATGCTTGGTCTCTCCATCTACTGCGTCGGTGCCTTGATGTTTTGGCCCTCAGCGGTCAAGCGAAGCTTTGGAGGGTTTTGTGGAGCCATGTTTCTTGCTGGATCCGGCTTATCGACTCTTGAAACTAGCGCGAACCCGTATATCGCGGTCTGTAAGTCAAGCTATTTCACGTTGTCAAGCCATTTCACCTTCAAAAATAGCTTATTAACATTAACAACTAGGTGGTCCGCCCAAATGGTCCGAATTCCGTCTTGAGCTATCACAGTCTATCCAGGCTGTTGGCTCCGTTGTGGCTCCTGTCCTCGCTGGCCAAGTCATCTTCAAGAACGTCGGAACTGATGGTCGTTCTCTTGAGAGTGTGCAATGGGTTTACCTTGGAATTGCCGGTTTCGTTGGTATCCTAGCCGTGTGCTTCTACTTTGCCCCCATCCCGGTAAGCTCCTTCCTACAGAACGATCACTAAAGTGGATCAAGGACTGATTGCAATGCAGGAAATCTCCGATGCAGACATGGCCGATCAGGCAGAGATGACTACAGGCGCCACCGGCTACGTCGATAAGCCGATGAAGAAGCAATTCACTCTCTTCTGGGGTGTCCTCGCCCAATTCTCCTACGTCGGCGCTCAAGTCGGTGTTGCTGCTTACTTCATCAACTACTTCACCCAGGCTCGACCTGATCTGGACGTCACTGAGGGCCACAGGCAGGGTGCCAACTTCTACGCCATTGCCCAAGGTCTCTTCGCCATGGGTCGTTTTGCCGCTGCTGGTCTTATGTACTTTGGCGGCAAGCCTCGCTACGTTCTACTGGCATTCCAAACGTTGATTATGATCTTCATTGCAGCAGCCATCGGCACTGACACTGGCCACGGCGTTGGACCCAACTGGGGCGGACTTTCCATGCTCATGATTGTCCTCTTCTTCGAATCCTGCATTTTCCCGATCATCTTCGCCCTTACGCTCCGTGGACTTGGTCGCCATACTAAGCGCGGTGCCTCTTTCCTCGTCTCTTCCGTCTGCGGTGGTGCCGTTGTCCCTGTCATCCTTGGCAACGTCGCGGATAGGATCGGTACTCGACATGCTATGTGCATCCCGCTCGTCTTCTTCTTCATTGCCTGGAGCTATCCCATTTACCTTAATCTGTACAAGGGCAAGGAGCTTGATGCGTACAACGAGAGCCATGTTGGTGTACAGGAAGGCGCCGTGGACTCGGACTCTATTGTCGCAAACAAGGATCTTGAAGCTTCTCGCTTCGAGTTGAAGAACTAAATGTTGTTGGGCAAAAGACATGTACAAGGACATGGGAGAGGATGAGTTGATACGAAGGATGATCTGATTGGAGGCGTTTTGGTGAGATTCTTCTTGGCCGGAAGAAATCATGTATATATCACGGCCTTTTGCACATACTCACATTGTTTTAGTTATGAGTACGAATTCATGATACCACATTTCGTTCTAAAACTTGATGATCTCTCCTTCATGTTCACTGTAAATTGTTTTATCTCGTCATCTATGCAGCTTGTATTGTATATATATTTCTGAACACAGTTAGACCAAGACCACGAATTCGTCCATAGTAAGCGTCTGTGTACCGTCCACATCTTTTGTCATGTAGCCCCTAATGCGCATGCGCCAGTGGAAGAACTAGTAAGAGAGCGACCTCGTGTATGAACCCCGTTACTCCGGCCTCTGCTCCAACGGCGTGTTTGGGTAGTTCAACGGCGGCCACACGGATTGAAGCTGCGTGTGCCCTGAAGATCCGCTCGTAATATGGGTGACGAATCTCTATAATGCCAAGGAGCTCGTGTTTAGTGAGCTTTAGACTTCTCACTGGCGGTTGCACTTTTACCCTACCGCACAACGTGTTAGGTAAAGACGAGCCTAAGAATATACAAATATGTTTAAATCATCTACTGTTACTACTAGAAGTATTTATGGTAGATACAAAGTGCTTAGAACCTTATAAAGTAATATCAATGTAGCGGCTCGGAAGGAGACAAAACTAGTAGATACAAGACTCTTTGTGGTTCATGGATAGTAAGCAGTGACACGTGTGTCTCCTCTCGAAGAGACGATGAAAAACCAGAATAGAGAAGGCAACTTACTTCATTTCATCTTGGGTTCAATCTCAACAAGGGTCCGCAACAAGCTCTACTCACGGCGGCGCGGCGGCTCCAGCATTCTGAAACACACGCCACTTCTCAACAGGTGGCTCCTGGCTCTTCCTGGTCTGAAGGAAACGGAAGTCGTAATCCCTGGCTCGCTAGAAAATCAAACTACACACCTCACGCCGTTGAGCCAGTTTCCAAATATACCAGGTCGCCAGTTCACGTACAAAGTCGATCTTGTAGACATCGAGGTTACTTGGGACCCATCAGAGGGCAAAGAGAAGGCGGTCAGCAAGGTTTCCCAAGAAAATCAAAGATGGCTACTCGACAGATATCGCAAGACCATCAAAACATGGAGGAATTGGGTATGGAATAGTGTGGAAAGTGAACCAACTCAGCTGCGGTTATTTCCTGAAATCAAACCCTCAAAGACGGCCGTCTTTAAGAGTTGCGAATCTAACATCAAAAGATATGCGGGCAACCCCAACAGAAACCTGACCAAACCTGCCGACAGCGACAACTATTTTGTTGCAGGTGGTCCGCTAGACATCAACATATGTTCAAACCAAAGCCGACGCTTGAAAAGTCGCCTCAGAGGCCTGTCGCCTTCTCAATAAGTACCCTCTCGAGATAGACGAGGGCCAGTTCCCTGAAGAACGAGGCCTATTCATCTACTTGAGCCACGGTACACGAACCCTCGTACATCCTCGACGTAAAGCACGGCAGACTTTCGAATCGCAAGAAGACACAAGAAAATCATTTGAAAACCTCCTAGCCGCTGTATGGTTCGCGTAGTTGGATAGAGTCACAATGTTGTATCCCTACACGGCTAAGCCACCATTACAGCTTTGAGAAAAAGCTCCAGGCCATGAAGATACCTGCCTTCACACGACTCCTTTCAAAAGTATCTGCAGCAGTAGTCGACGACACGTTGACGGTTGTGCACAAGGCAACCCATTAGCATTCACTATGTAACGCTATGCACCGAACAAACCACCCTATACACCACCGCATGCCCTGAAAGAGGACACGCACATCTCAACACAAAGACAAGGTATCCCTCGCGATAAGAATATGCAAAAAGCGCCACCACCCAGGCAGGGTTCAAATCAACCCGGTAACCCAAACTCAGGCCTCTGAATCACAGTTGGGCGGGCTCAAACTAGAATGTCGTTGGAACCCCGAGCACCCAACTCCCTAACTCCCGCCTCTGTACATAGCGCATATATATATGGCGGCTACTCCTGCTAATGCCTGGATCCTACAGCGCGGTAAACCTAGATGTTTTAACCACTGCTCATCGAACAATTACTCTTTCTGCCCCTCATTAAGTACTAGCTCAACAACAACCTGGCACCGCTCCTGCTGCGGGTGTTGTAAGCTCAACTTGACTGTTCTCCCACCAGTGCCTCCGCCTAAGCCATCATCCAAGCACTTGACGTCTCTACCCGCAATAACCTGCCTCAGTCTTCCATTCTGTGCGTTTCGAATTTCCACAAAATCTGGATCGAAGAGCAGAACGTATGGGCCGTACATGGCCGCGGACTTGGCCTTGCCGACAAACTCCATGATAACGGAGCGGCTGATGTCGCCGTTCTTGTTGATATAGACGGCGCACTCTTCGTAACAAAGCAAAAACTCTTGGTCGCTGAGGCGGAACATGCCTAACGGGTCTTGGTTTTGCAGCCGCGAGGCGATGGTGGCCACATGTGGTTGCTTCAAGTCGGGTACTGACCAGGGCTGCTTTTTGTCTAGCGTGAGTACTTCGAAACCCTTCGCTGTTGAGATGGCAAGAGACGAGTGGAAGAGGTTGATCGTATAGCATTCTGCTGGGATATAGAATTCGTCGTATTCGCGGAAGAACTCGGTCCGACCAGACTTCCATATCCTTGACTTCTTCTCAGTCGATTTCTGATAGACGGGCTCAAGGACCTTGAAAGTAGATGAAATGCCGTCGCGCTTCTTGTAGAAGACTAGCGTCCTGTCTTTCATAACACCAGTAGCGAAGAAGCCGATATCGCGCGCACCGGACAGCTTCTGAGGTGCTCGTCGAGTGGAGTCGTTCGTAGGAGGGACGCCGCTAACAGGGCACACAGCGTCCAGATGGTAAGCGATGAGTGATTTATCGGAAATAAGCAGCATTAAGCTGAATTGCTCAAGGACCGCAATCTGTGTTACCCTCGGGATTTGTATGGCCTGATACTGTTAGTGAGTCGCTAGCATGGGGGAGGTTTGGCGCGCGTACCTTTGACCAACCTCGAGGGTTGTCGAACTCCGAGACATACACACCAATGTCAGTACCAACGGCTACCATAAGCTTGCCATAAGGCTGGTTGAAGGCTGTTGCGCAGTTTACGCGAGCTCGACAGATTGGTACTGGGCGCCCGACATTTACGAACAACTTCTCGACTTCATCTACTGCCCGATCCAGTGGCGTTCCTTTAATGGTAATAGCCCTTTGTGATGGCATGGCGCTATCGTATGCGAATGCAGCGTCAGCCATGACTCGTAACCGGAATGGTTCTGCATTTTGTGCGAACAAGGCTGCTGCATGCCGTGTTTTTGCAATGATGAGCTTGTCGCACCATTCAGCCCTATTTTGTGCCGAAGGCGCGTACAAGGTATAAGTCTCTTTGCCTAGATGCTTCACCCGGAAGGGATACAGAATCTTCTCATCCTTGCTGGTCTCTGTGGAATTGGTGTTTACTAATGTCTTACCCGAGCCGGTGGTGTTCATTGACCCTAGAGAATTGGATGTGTTGGTGTGTACCAAAGCGCCTGGGACAGGACTGTTGCTAGGTCGGCCTCCTGAACCCGCTACCCTCCCAGCGACAGTGGTAACTGTAGAGATGCCCTTCATGGTGGAGCGCACGACCGGGTCGTCGTCTTCGCTCTCTAGAACAAGGAGGTCCATGGGAATAGGTAGCCTAGAGACATCATACTTCTCGGATTTCGTGACACCGTCAGCCTCTCGGAATGATACCGTCTTCGCAAGTACCAGGTAATGGTCGAAGAGTAGCGCATGGGTTTCGAGCCAATTGAACCGACTACCCCCCATTCTTTGCAAGTCGCCACGGAAGATGAGCTCTCTTCCTAGATGGTCCAAGTTGAGTTCTACGCGCTGCATACCCGGTCGTAGGATGAGCTTGGCCTGCAGATCCGTTAGGCTGACCTTTCGACTCATCTCAGCAACCCGGCTATCGCACTCCAAAGTCACAGCTTTGATCTCCTCTTTCGCAATTTGCAAATTGCGTTTCTCCTCATTGTCTACAGTTGAATTCTTAATCACCGTATCGATAAGGAGTCCGTATCGCTGTAACCTGTCAATTGGACCCTTGAGGTACGTATCCCAGCTGAGTTTGTTGGATAGCTTGTTTGTCCGAGCTTCATCTAGGAAAGTACGGAAGAGCATGTTTCTATCAGCTTCCTGGCGAACTAGGAAACTTGCGTATGGAAAGGCTGCAGCATACTCGATGTAAGCTTGCTTCGCTTTTCGAATCCACTCTCTGAAGATGTCACTGAATCCGACAATCCACGGCCCTTGTTCTTGCTGGCGGTATTTTATTTGAGGCAGAAGATGATCCTCGTTTGCTTTCCGAACAGCATCCACCTTGCTGAATACATCGCTGATGAATTTGGTGAGCTTCTTGGGAGGAATGACCGGAGGTTGTGATGCTATCAAGCGGTCACGGTAAAGACGGCGCAGAACATCGAGTCGCTCCATATAGTTGTCTTCACCTTGGACGATCTCATGAAGAATGTTCTGTCGCTCAATCTCCTTTTTGTTGACTTTCTCGACGTCTTCCTTCTTCAGCTTGTAGAAGGTCGCCCAATCTTCCGACTGTGAGGCAGCAGATGGCGAATTCAGATCAATCTTCTTCAGGGTCCTTTGACAGTGGTGCGAATAGCATCGGCCAGGACTCGTGTGCGTGTGCAGCATGGGAGCATAGCATCCTGCTCCGGTAAGTTGGAAGATCACACCAGTCATGCTTGCCGTTGAGAACTTCAACCATTCTTCCTCGTGGACTAACGTCCCTGCCTTGTACATCTCCCCCACCACTCGGCTACTCAAGGTCTCGGCATCCGCAATGTTCATTGTTGGTACTTTGTGGGTGAAGAGTGCAATGAGGCCTTCTTGGATGGGGCCTTCTTTGAGATCATTTTCGCCTTCAGTCATGGATTTGAGCCAGGCAATGATTGAACTAAGTGCCCATGGCTCGGTACACTTCTTGAACTCATTAGTAGAGAGCTTGGCCGGGTTGAAGCGCTTGCCAGCTGGAAGAGTGGGGAGATCGATGGCCACGGCGTCCGCACTGCCGGGAGTCAAGGTGTTTCCGTCGCTGTCCACGGCACCACCATAGAAGGTGTTACGATTAGCAGCTTGTCGGGCCCGATGTCCTTGCTCGGCATCTGTCTTAGACCTCGGCAGTGGTATTGCTGCGGGTGCGTTGCTATGTTGAAGTAGGGAGGTTGAGCGGGGCACTGCTACTCCTGTTGGAGATATCATCTGCATAGCGTTCGGATCAACAGGGTACGAGCCGCGCGATGATGGAGCATTGCGCCAATACTCATAGGAGCCTGAACCGGTAGAACTTGTACTCTGGTGATTCAGTCGCCGGTTCGCGCTCGCATTCGCATTTGCTGGAGGCGGAGGAAGAGGCCGATTAGACATTCCGGGATGGAAGAACATGTCCGCCGGTTCGCCAGGCATCGCAGACAATGGTCCCAACGTTGAACCAGACATGCCAGACGCACTGTCCATAAGAGTGGCTTCGTCGCCTTCATCGTAGCTTCGCCGCCGCGCGCTCGGTTCCTCCAAGCCTCCAGTTCCAAAAGTATCCGTGCGTACAATACGCCCATTATTCGTGATCGACGGGAAGGGATGAATTGGGTCGTACTCGTCGCTGGTCGGTTCTGAGCGTCGCTGCGAACCTGAGGTCGAGACTGGGCCGCTACCACCTGATGCTAATTGACTTGGATCTCCGCCGTAGTTGAAAGACGGCATGAAGTTGCCTCCAAAGTTGCTCACGTCGATGCCTGCACCAACGTAGTCGCTGTCACTTGCATTTTCCTCTGGGCGGCTGGACTCGGCGGGTAAATGTGGCGACTGCAAGCTTGTATAGTTGCTGAAGAGTCCGGTACCTCCACTCTGTCTGCGCGCCTCGTCGGCCTCTTCTTGTTCCTCTGCCATCCGAAGCGCAGCCAAGCCAGCAGCTGCCTCGACATCGCTTTCATCGCTGGTATACGTATCGCGGACAGGATACGATGGCGCAAGCCGGTCGCCATTAACGCGGTCGCCATTCCTACCAGACTGCTGCCGATTGAGGTTGTCGGTATAGTATTGGCCGCCATTTGGCTGTTGCACTTGAATTGTTGGCTGGCCCCCGCCCGCCGTCATGTTCAGAACATCATTGAAGAGCTCGTCCTGGTTGTATGGAGACCCATTCTGCTGGGAAAAGTACTCGTCGCTGTCAGACTCGTGTGGAGGTGGCGGGAGCGGTCGAGATGAGACGGTGTTCGTTCGTTGGGGCGAGCCGTGTGGGGGAACCTCAGGTGTTGGCGGGAGGGGGTTCGAATGGTGACTCGACACGGAAGGGTATCTATCCACGCGCTGTTGCGAGCCGTAGCCGGTATCGTATACAGGTGGGGAGGGAAGTGGGGCGTGCGAAACGGTCGAAGATTGATAGTAGGACTGAGAGGAAGCGTTCGAGGGCTGGCGAGCCGGATAGCTGCCCCAGTCGTCTGCAGGCGCCTGGGCGCTCCCTGGAGGCACAGGAAGGGGCGGTGGGGCAGGAGGTGTGTAAGCTGACGTCCTGCCCTGGATGGAAGCCGTCCTCCCGAACTGCGAATTTTGGTACGTAGTGGGCGAGGGATAGGATACGGTGGGCGAGGTGGGCGAGAAGCCATAGGGATGGTTGACGGTACTGGTCCTGTGCAAGTTGTTGTCGGCATAGGCAGCGGGCACGTACGGCTGGTGTGGTGACGACACGGGTGGGGCAAACGTCCTGTTGACTCCGCCATACTGCTGGGGGTTGGGCAGAGCAATAGGTTGAGGATTGTAGTGCTGTGGGTTGTACTGTTGCTGCTGCTGCTGCTGCGACTGCGGCGGGTATCCGTAGCTGTTGCTGTATCCGCCCGCCGTGGGAGAGATGGGGCCCTGGTTCAGCTGCGGGGAGCTGCTGTTCTCGCCCATGAAGAGCTCGTCGTTCTGGCGCGCGGCATAGCTGTCGCGCCGGGCTGGCTGGGGATAGCCATAGCCCGCAGCGCCGCCATTTGCCTGGAGGTCCCCATTATCTGTGCTGGGCGCGGTGCGGTGGTAGGGGTCCTGATACTGGCCCGACGCGCCCCCTGCGCTCGAGTGCGGTATGCTGGGGTTGTAGTAGTTCTGGCCGTTCCCGTAGTACGACATGGCGGCGTGGACGGGCGGAGAGGCCTAGGAAGGCTGGGTGGGAGGTGGTGCGGTGCAGGTCGTCATTCACGAGGCTACAGCTACCTGTCGAGGTTGCGCGGGCAGCATGACCGGGGCCGCTGAGCTGAGGATGGATAGCTGCGACCTGGCCCGCGCAGACGGTGGGGCAGCAGAGGACTCGTCTGCGACTCGATGTTCGGGATGCGATCGCATGCGCCGGCGGGAGGCTGCTCGCTATCTGGAGCGTCGACGGCGGTGCCTGTGCTGGGTGTAGCAGGATCCGAGCGAATCGTCGAGTGGCCTGTGGGCGTCGGTAGCGCGGGGAGCGGGCCGTGTCGAGGGGAGCAATGCTGGTGGTGTCGATGGCCGCTGGGGATCGTGGTATCGTGCTGGACGGGCGCGGCGATGTCGAGGACTAGGTGTTAGGTGCAAGTGTGGTTTGTTTGCGTGTGACAGCGCGCTGTTGGCAATTCCATCATCAACTGTCCAGGTCTGGCGTCTGGCGTGCTGGAGGGGGCTAAGCGTTTCGGCGGCAGCCCTACGGAGAGGGCCCAGAGTGCCTTGCGCATGGACAAGCCTCACCCGCGCTCCAACCATGGCTCTCGACGTCTACTTTGCCTGCTGCATGTCCCCTTCGTACACCATACTAGGTCGCTGCCTTGCGAGAGCCTTTGACGCGTCGCCGGCTGTGCGCTTCACCTGTGCCATGATCATCGTTCCTGCCCTCAGCCGTCGCTGTCCCTCCTGCATGTGCATCTCAGCCGCGAGCAGTGAACCATCAGCAGCCACAAGCAGGCTACAATCACGGAGAGACTCGATTCAGACAATGCAACACGTCAAGAGCAGCCCTCACATGAGATGATAGTACGCTGTCGTTTTACACACACAAACAATCTGGCGGCCTTTCACTACTACCAACCACCCTTGGGATAACTCAGATCCGTCTACATACTGCAGGGTGATGCTGTGTACCGCATTGCTACAAGACACTATCAATATGCCTTGCGACAACCGGAAGAGCTTCCTCTAGCCCCACCCCCATGAAGGGAAGAATGGGAGTATGCTTGTGTAAAGTTGTAGCCTCCATGGTGCTACATGAACTGTGTGGACAAGCAGTGAGTGGCAAGCGGCATCTGCAGAGTATGCTGACACATCCAAGAATACTCACATTCTTTCCTTCATGGGGGCACGGGGTGGCTCCCAGAACCTGCATAATCGAGTTTGGCTGACAGCCTTTACATGACGTGGTGAACTATGTGCTGTGTATAGCTTACCCCGCATCAGCGTATAAGCGTAGTCCCTCAGTTGTCGCCATTACCCATTTATTTCCGAGGTCTAAGCTGGAATACTTTGTTGGCATCTTATATGATCGAGTCGTTCTGCTGCTTCAACGATGGCTGACATGAATCTCTCTCCGTCCATTTCGTTTCTTTTACTTTATCACACGCAACACTCAAGATGGGCATACAGGCTGATCCAAGATCACTGTACGCTGCTCCAGGAATTGCCGCCGATGAAAATGTCAAACTCCGCGATCAGCTCCCTCCTGAGACAGACCAGTATGGCTACCGAATCAAGGAGCAGCCCATGGGCACCAAGAGACAGGTCAAGGTCATCCTCATGGGAGCGGGTGCTTCGTCGTTGAACTTCTTCAAGAAAGCCGAGGAGAGTATGGAAAACATGGACATGACCTGCTATGAGAAGAACAGCGACGTGGGCGGCACATGGCTTGAAAATCGGTATCCCGGATGTGCATGCGATATTCCATCTGTGAATTACCAGTTCTCATGGAAAATCAAGCTTTGGTCACATTATTACTCCTATTCGCCTGAGATCTGGGCGTATCTGAAGTCCATCGAGCGTGAGAATGATTTCATCGAAAAGTACATCAAGCTACGACATCGCATCGAGCGCGTAGAATGGGACAATGTCGCCGGGCTTTGGCGCTGCACAATTCGAAACCTCGAGACCAACGAAGTGTTTGATGACAGTGCCGAGTTCTTCATCAATGCCGGTGGTGTCCTGAACAACTGGAAGTGGCCAGATGTCCATGGCTTGCACAACTTCAAGGGCAAACTGATGCATTCTGCAGATTATGAAGAGGGCTACAACTTGCGAAATAAGCGAGTCGCAGTGATTGGAGCTGGGAGCTCAGGCGTACAAATCGTTGCGGCTATACAGCAGCAGGTCAAACAACTATATCATTGGATAAGATCACCGATTTGGATAACCGCTGGCTTCGCTCAGACATGGGCTGGAAAGAAGGGCGCCAACTTCCGATGTAAGGCACCCAGCCTCGCCCCTGGAAGCAAAAGTTGACGCGTCTTAGATAGTGAAGAACAGCTAAAGTTTCTCGAAGAGAACCCCAAGAAGTACCTAGAGTACCGCAAACAGATCGAGAACGAACTCAATCAACGCTTCAAATTCATCATCAAAGGTAGCCCAGAAGCTCGTGTAGCCCGCGAGTATGCAGACAGCGAAATGCGCCAAAAGCTCAACAACAGCCCGCGTCTTGTCGACAAGATGATCCCTAAAAATTTCAATCCTGGGTGTCGACGTCCGACACCCGCGCCCGGCTATCTGGAAGCCTTGGTTGCTGACAATGCAACGATATTCACCGACCCGATTGGTTCTATAACTGAGACAGGCTTCGTGGACCATGAAGGGAAAGAGCACGACGTAGACGTTATCATCTGCGCAACTGGCTTCAATACTTCATGGCTCCCACGCTTCCCCTTCATCGCTCATGGTACAGACTTGCGCGATCTCTGGGGTCCCGAGAACGGTGTGACATCCTACCTCAGCGTCAGCATACCCTCCTTCCCCAACACATTTTCCTTCTGCGGACCATACGGCCCCTTGGGTCATGGAAGTTTCATGCCGCTCATCGAGCAATGGACAGACTACATCTTTCAGGCAATCACCAAAGTCCAATTAGAGAACATCAAGAGTTTGACACCGAAGATGGAAGTGAGCAAGCAGTTCAGACAACACGCAGACCTCTTCCTGCAACGCACCGCCTGGACTTCGCCTTGCCGTAGCTGGTTCAAACAAGGCAAGACGGACGGGCAGGCAGCGATCTGGCCTGGGTCGCGTCTGCATTTCCTCAAGATCATGGAGCGCCCGAGGTATGAAGACTACAACATTGAGTACTGGGGCGAGAATATGTTCGAGTTCTTTGGGAACGGGTTTGAGATGAGGGAGTTTGACGGTCGGGATATCACAAATTATCTAGGATGTCTGGATGAAGATGGGAGGGATGTGCAGCCCGACTACGATACTGCGTTGATAGATCGACTCGGTGGGTTCACTTTGAGTGATGAGTATGTGGTCAGGGAGAGTTGAGGGTGGTTCTGTTTTGTGTACAATGGTGATGACCGAGGAGCTTGTGTTAAGCACTTTCTGCTCTCGTTCCTTTGCTGTAGTCGTAGGCGCTAGACCTATATTTACTACAAGCAGTAGAGTATAGATAATTATATAAAGGCTTCACGATTATCTATAATCCTAGCGTGCAACAGTCGCTTACATCTTGTAGCCACCAAGTAGACTGTAAGCAAGCGACAGCTGACTGCGTCCGTCTACGTTCGAACAGTACGGTTACGAGGCACCTACGGAAATCTTTTCGATTCAATTGGCGACAGGATGAATTTCTGCACTCAGCCACTTTCCATATTCGCCGTGCTCTGGCTGGGACACAATCTACCGAGTAGTCCCGGCTTTTCCTCTGCTCTCCCAGATACCAGGTATCTCGACCCGTATGATCATCGTGCCAGACACATGCACCGGATCCTTCAGGGTCAGCCAAGTAGATAACGAAACATGCTTGGCCTAGCTAGCACTGCTGTTGACAAGGGTGAATTCTGCGTATGGCTTTATTCTTGCAGTGCCAGCGCCTTGGCGAGATGCTGATATCTGCACCTCTGCTGTCGACTATGCTTCGAGAAGGTGTTCTAGCGCCCGTGCTAATTCATGGTGCTATCCTCTAGCTTGACCACCATTGAAGCTCGAAAAGAACGCAGCCGAGACACGGTCTCTGCCGAGCGGCAGATTTTTATATGCGCTAGGTATTACTACCCTTGGCTGGGTAGGAGCTACCATGTCCACAGTCCGCGGCGGGCAACAGAGCACGCGATGCTCGCACGCTCCTTTCAGCTGGAGGTCGGGCTTACACGATGCCAATGCTGTCGCTGTCGTGAGAGTGGCGACCAACTGCCGGCCCCTGATTTGGTGGTTGGAAACAGCCTAGCCATGTCGGGGAAGAGCGACCCGGCAGCGCCTGCCACCCACTGCACCTGGCACAATGAATGTGGCCGAGCACAAGCCCTGGACGACCAGACGAGCCAGCGGGGCAGAGCCACCTGCATGCCAACGCCAATGTTCCTCTTCAATTGCTTCGCATTCTTACCGTCAGCGTATCCTCCTCCGCCTGGCGCTGGGAGCAGGCTGACTTGACCTTCAGCGCCTCACGGACAAGGCAGAAATAGCCCGCAACCATGCTGGCGAGAACGTGCAACACCACGCGCGCTGAATGTCATCCGCTTTTCATCGGTCTCCGCAAACGTCTCTGGGCCCTTATCTGGCCGAATGGCGAATCCAGGTGGAGGAGCACGCTTGGCTCACGGTGCTATGACCACGGCCAAGCAAACACAGACAGGGCCTGTCCCACCACCCCAGGCTGTATCAGGGAGGTGATATGTTTCTCCAGTATGGCGGCAGCACACGCGCTTCTTGATGAATTGTTGGACCGGGCGATAGGCGCTGCACATAAGAGCCCTGGACCGCCAACGCGCTCGCTATGTGGTGAAGTCGGTCGCTCGCGCTCCACACCATCCTTTCCCTACGACCGTCTTGCTCTTGGCCCTTCTTAGGTTACGTCGACAATTTCGAGGCGCCCGCATTAAGCCTTGCCTGTAACTTGTGCTATCTGCATAACCTATCTCGGTCTGCCCGCAGCCTTGCCCGTATAAGTCACCGGTCAATCGCCAACCTTAGTACCACCACAGGCTCGCAAGGCTTTCTCGCTGCCTTGCTTGCCTACGTACTTGAAGAGATCGTCCTCGAGAAAAGTCCATCACTTGGTGGATTTTAGGTTTCAACTAGCTGCACGTGCTGTGTTGCGCCTCTCCCGACGCCGTCCACGCCAACGGCTCCTTACCGAACGCAGCCCAATCAAGAGCGATTTGGTCAAATATTGAAGAGCTCGCCCTTCCACAATGGCCATTTTCAAGAGGAGCTCGGGCTCCTCTGATGGCGCAAGCCCTCACAATTCCGACCCAGAATACGGTGCGAAGACGGAATATCAACATGCAACTGGAGAAGTTCCCGCAGTCGATGCAAATGGCGTTGCTATTCATACCGATCACTCGCATCTTCACCGGGGTCTGAAATCGCGCCACATTACTATGATTGCCATTGGCGGTGCTATTGGAACTGGTCTTATCATCGGTACCGGAAAGGCCTTGGCTCAGTCCGGGTAGGTCACAAAACCCCAATTTCACGTAGAAAGCTAACCTTTGTAGTCCTGGCTCTATACTCATTGCTTACACCTGCGTTGGACTTTTGGTTTACGTCGTCATGACCGCACTCGGTGAAATGGCTGCTTGGATACCTCACTCTTCTGGTTTTGCTGGCTACGCTACCCGCTTTTGCGATCCTGCTCTCGGCTTTGCTCTCGGATGGACCTACTGGTGCAAATACATTATTACCACACCGAATCAGCTCACTGCTTCTGCACTCATCATCCAAGAGTGGCCGAGAACAGCAGCAGACAAGGTTAATCCAGGTGTTTGGGTTGCAATCTTCCTCGTTACAATTTGTGCCATCAATTACTTTGGAATCAAATTCTTTGGTGAACTTGAATTCTGGCTGAGTTCCTTCAAGGTTGTCACAATCGTAAGTAATGCATCGAGAACACCCCGGCATAACTTGCTAATACCGCTGAACAGGTCGGTGTCATCCTTTTGTCCTTTTTACTCGCTGTTGGTGCCGGCCCTGGCCCTGCAACTGGATTCAAGTACTACAAGAACCCCGGTGCTTTCAAGCCCTACATCGACACTGGCTCTGCCGGCAAGTTTTACGGTTTCTGGAGCTCATTGGTCAACGCTGTCTTTGCATATCTCGGCACTGAGTTGATTGGTGTGACAGTCGGCGAAGCTCAGAACCCCCGGAAGACCATTCCCCGTGCTATCAAGCTTACCTTCTACCGAATTCTGTTCTTCTACTGCCTCGCCGTGTTCTTCCTGGGTATGCTTGTTCCGTACAACTCCCCGGAACTGGCATTCGCTGTCAACGCTGGTACTCGTGCGGCTGCCTCACCTTTCGTGGTTGCCATCAAGATTGCTGGTATCAAAGCTCTTCCTGATATTCTGAATGCCTGTATCTTGCTCTTCACCTTCAGCGCCTCGAATTCGGATCTTTACATTGCTTCCCGTACTATCTATGGTCTCGCCGAGCAAGGTCATGCCCCCAAGATCTTCCGCTGGACTGACAAGCGCGGTGTACCCGTTCCTGCCCTGGCTATCTCAGCGCTCATGTGCTGCACGGCCTTCATGAACGCCGCAGACGACGCAAAGGTAGTTTTCAGCTACTTCGTCAATTTGACTACCATTTTCGGTCTCTTGTCCTGGATCTCGCTCTTGGTATCACACATCTTCTTTGTCCGCGCGCGCAGGGCTCAAGGCATTACGAATGACCAACTCGCCTACACTGCTCCATTCGGCTTGACTGGATCATATATCGCCTTGTTCTTCTGCTGCTTGATTGCCTTGACGAAAAACTTCAGCGTTTTCACCAAGGGCAAGTACGGCAAGTTCGATTACAAGAACTTCATCACTGGTTATCTCGTAAGTTTCAGAAATCTAATGACTTCGTAGAGCCATCGCTCACCAAAATTTGTAGGGCATCCCAATCTACTTGATATGCATCTTTGGGTATAAGTTCTTCATGAAGTCCAAGATGGTTAAGCCCCACGAGGCAGACTTCTACACTGGCAAGGACGAGATTGATCGCGAGGAGGAAGCTTTCGTGGCTCACCAGGCGATGATGAAATCCCAAGGCAAGGACAAGAATTGGTTCTACCGGACCTTTGTCGCGTGGCTATTCTAGATGTCAGTTCATAGCGCTCGTTGCATATTGGAGTCAGATACCAGTGTATATTGGATTGTGTGGACACAACACATGATGGTCTTGCGCTTTGCGTCCTGTGTAGCATTTGAGACTATTTGGTGCGTCCCGATCCTGGTCGCGTAATCAACATTTTCCCATATTTTGGTCATACGTTCTCTTCCTTGGTCTGTGGGTTGATATGCTGAATCCCAAAGACTCTCAGCCCGTTACGTTAACTCGGCACGGCAAGGCCATACATATGCTTTATACTTGGCAGGAAACCCTCCGAGTGTAACAGCAACCTTTCTGCAGTGGAGGATTTATCTTGTGGCATCGGATCCCTGAGATGCTCTATAACAACTCGGTACCCACTCTTGATAGGGAAATTCTGTAATGCACCCGCATGCATATAGGTTGCCAGCCATTCTCACGACTTTGTTTCACGGGATGATGTCTGAATAAACACAAAAGCAAGCTTCAACGCCGCATATACCTAATTTGCTTGTCAAAAAGCTCAAGATCAAGCAATGTGCACAAGGCTTGGATGGATGCCGTTCTTTCCGGATAGGACCTGTGACAACATCCCGCGATTTCCTCCCCGCTTCTCTACCATCAATATGACATCACGCGTCGCTTCATCGTATGTGTCTTTGTATGTCATTTTTGGTATCACTAACATCTAGCTACACTCCGACAGTCGTCGTCATCAGCACTAACGAGGTCCCTCCTAAGTCACAAGCGCAGCTGCACGACATCTCCCAACTTCAAGACACCGCTCCTCCGCATCGGAATTCTACAAACGGCAATTATTTGATCAGGCAAATGGGGCGCCCACCATATTGCAACGCTTGGAATGCCCTCTAGCCCTTATAGGTTTGCCTGATTGCAGTGCATGGCAGCCTCGTCGGCATCCCCCGGTCAGCCTGACTGGCTGGATATGCACCTCCTATTCACTTCTCGGTCGACTACACTATCGCCCTTTGCGCGCGCTTCATACAAAGTCCTATCAAAGGACGGGGGCTGTGATGCCCCGACGTGGAGAGGTCCCTCCGAGAATCGGGTCCACGTTGCCATGAAACCTTCAGTGCAATTTACTGGTATCAACCGTATACAGGATAGAAGCGCAGCTCCGTCATGCTCATCAACGATGTCCATGCAACGACATTGACCGCCGGACAGTGCTTTACATCAAGACCACCGTTCAGGAGTTGAGTGTCTTCTGGTTTCGGAAGCCTCAAATTCGCCAATTGCAGCCTTTACACGGCGTTTCTCCATGGTCCGCCCAAAGACCTTCAGGATGCAGCTCACCGCTGTTTAGACTGTGGCTGTGGGGAAAGGAGCTTATGTGCTAGTGAAGCTTGTTCGAGCTTCGCATGCATGATAACATTAAGGTTTCAAGCCTTGTAGGGCTGGCTATCCGACTCCCAGTTCACTACTTTGCCTTACAACACCATCACATGGACTTCACGATACTCACGAAACCCTAGCAACTTACGATGACTCCAACCCTCTGGGTCCCTCTTTGGGACTCGACGACCTGGCAATGGTCCTTGATATGAAGCGGTCACTATTGTTGCTATGGGATTGGGCACTCGTTGTCGGTATGACTTCGATTTTCAAGGGACTACCTTCCGGGCCGGAGGGCGCTCACAGTATGTTGCGCCCCTCCAAGAGTGCCTCGATGACTCCAACGTAAAGTGCACGATACAAGGCGAGTAGTACTACCATCGTCCTTTCGAACGCTTCACCATTGTTCAACATAAATATCCGTCATTTCTCAATCCATTCTTATTTCAGAAGATCAGAAACAATCCCAACCACATTCTCCAGTACTGGACCATAACACTTCAAGATATCACCATTATTTCTCAAGTCAATACCTTCGTATCTTCACTTCTACCTAGCTATCATTTTACCAACCCATTTTTGAGCAACTGCTCAGATCTTCCCGATTCTGTTTCCATCAAAACGACATTACTTGTTCCGATTTCCCGTTATTAACACTCAAATCCCTCCACGCCATCCAGTGACCATAAACCTTTCCACCAGGCTTCACATCGGTTTCCACACAGCAGTGCAGCAGTACACCCTTCAAGCTCTTCCCACTCCCGACGTACCGAACCATTGGACTGTATCTGGAGCTACCTTGTAAGCTCAGTCTATAGGAACAGTTCTGAATTCACCAACTGTCTTGCCCATCCAAAGTCTCCTCCACCCGCCAATCATCTCCCTCAACAATGGCTCGACCCAACCCTGGCACAGTTCCTCACGACATGTGGATCTGTGGTAACTGTAAAGGGGGATACAACCTCATTGAACTCACCGATGGCAAATGCCCGACCTGCGGCCACGAGCGAGACAGCTGCTGCACCGGGCCCGGCGAGCCATATCCCCAAACTACCCGGCTCTTTCCCGGATACCCTGGATACTCTTCCGCTCCTAATGACCTATGGATCTGCTCGGAATATGGAGCCGAGAACTGCGATTGGGTCAATTTATCCCCACTGCGCAATATCGGTACCAGATCGACCGGGTCGGACTACACTTCTGCTATAGCGTTCGATAGCTATGGTGGTGCTGGATCTCCGGCTACGGGCTCATGGGTATGTGGCGAGTGTGGTTCTGCAAATAGCGATCTGACACCTGATTTCTGCCCTGCTTGTGGCGCCAGTCGCTAGTTTTCCGCAAGAAAAAGATGTGTCTGTAGCATGTTTAGATCACTTGTGTTCGTGAGGGTTTTGTTTGGTTCTTTAGATGATGCCTGTATCTGCTGTATCTCCTGTATTTTCGCTTTCTTTCTGGTTGGAGGTCAGCTACTTCTCTTCGCTTTGGTTTTCTTGTAGTCTTTTTTTCCGCCTTCTCGACTCTCGTTGTTGGTGTATTGGGCTTCTATTTCTGTCTTTACCCCTGTATTACTTTAGCCTGTTGCTCAATTTCGCTCGCGTGTTTTTCCTTCTACGTTCACGTTTGATACCCCCATACTCATTGTCCCTTATGATCTCTTGTCTTGATTAGCGTGGATATAGGAGTTATATAATCAAGGAGTTAATGACCATTTGATGAATATAAGCTTTGCA
Source organism: Neocucurbitaria cava (assembly GCA_027946455.1). Lineage (NCBI taxonomy): Eukaryota > Fungi > Ascomycota > Dothideomycetes > Pleosporales > Cucurbitariaceae > Neocucurbitaria > Neocucurbitaria cava. The sequence goes on along the minus strand of JAPEUY010000002.1, from coordinate 428,548 downwards.
ATTAAGTATAATGCCAATTGCAGATGTGATTGACATAGAATTCTTTTCTTACACAATCAATAATAGACAAGAATAGAATTCAATCAAGTACATTGAACTTCTACTATCAGGCCAAACAGCACTCGGTAATCAGGATCTTGAGTTCGGTTTAGTGTTAGTCTTCTTAAAAAAGAATCGCCTGTAGTGGTGAAGCTAAGCGGGTAAAGCGCAGTGTATAAGGGACTGTATCTAGTATGGAGGGAGGTAGCTATGTGAACAGTGAGCCACTAGCTTGCCATCCTCCGAAAAACTCATGGGCGCAGAATTACTCCCAGCAATATCCGTGAAACGCTTTCCCATTGCGGAATAGCTTCCGCGACGCGCCCGCGTCATCAACCTGGAGAAAACGGAAGCTGCACCATCGCTTCCCACAACACTGTCCAAAAGTCGCAGCGGAAACCCTATGATGGAAACCAACTCATTGATCAGTGGTGCAAGCAGTACGTGCCCCCTTTTGCGTGCACTACGGATTACCCCAGCTGCGAACGAGCTTCCACTAAAGTACCCGAAGGTACAGGCGCGAAGTCACTGAACGACCTGCCCGATGAAATTCTGCTTCTTATATTCTCGCACATCGATTCACATCGACTGGATCGTATTCTGGGCCACACGGAAGATGATCCTCCACCGACTGCCCCAGATCACCATCTCATCAAGGACTTCCTCGTCAGCAGCAAAGGCCTTGTCAGTCTTGCATTGACGTGCAAACGGTTCCTCCCACTAGCTCAAGAGCAGCTCCTGCACGCGCCTATTATTGGGGAAACCGATTCTGCAAATCCGGCCAATCTACCCCAAACACGAATGGTCAGCTTCTTGAGAACTTTGCGGGCGGACTCTTCACGTTCTCGATATGTAAAGCAGCTTCGAATTTGTCTTCCTCTATATGATATATATGTTCACAGGGACGACGAAACTGCGAAGGCCGTCAGTCGTTCGTTGTACGGTTATTCGGCTCCCACCCTTATGCGAGCGCACGACGTGATCAAATCACTTGATTTCCCTGACTGGACGAGAGAATCATTGGAGCTCTCAATGTTTGAATTTGACAACATTGAGCCTACATTTGTTAGCCTCGTTCTAGCGCTATTGCCACAACTCGAGAGATTATGTATCTCGCAAAGCAATCAGGCAACACGGGATGAACCTGAGCCGCTCGAGCTCAATGATTACGTTTACCCTAGGCCGGGCATCACGTATCTCAAAATACTGAGCTCGCTACCGGCCAGTTTGGATGGCCTCTCGGTTTTTCCCAATCTGAGAACTCTGGACATAAGCACAAAGCTAGCTGGTCTTTCGCAAAGAGCAATTAGTCGGAATTCCGAGCTTTATGCTTCCACTACGACGATATCAGCATTCAAAAAAATCCGTCACCTACGTCTCGACTTCCAAGTCAAAACAGTGGGCATTTGGGACCTCGGTGCTCGAGCATGCTTGACCAGTATACTACAAGCTACCCATGACTTGGAAAGCCTAGACTTCTACGCTGAACCTTCAGACAGCAAGAACCCGTTTCGCAGTGTCCGCGCATTTCCACACTATCAAGCGAACATCCAGAACTATCCAGATGTATCCTCTCCATTAGATCCTAACGTGGAGGACCAACCATATTGGGATGAAAGGATATATGATGCACGTACTGACATCACGGACTACCAGAACCTTGTAGACGCCATTGTACATCTACGGCCATCTCTCGAAACTTTGCGGCTCCCCGGTGGATTCTGGGCACTTCCGGGCGGAATGCGCAAACCGCTTCCACGGTTCGATGGCTTCGTGCAATTGAAGACTCTGATTCTGCCGCAAGCAGCCATTATATCCATAAAATTGGATAACATGCGTTTTGCGGATGTATCGGGCGACTTCGACTTATCACCCATCACTGTTCTCCCCTCTTCACTGCAGAATCTCAAGATCTTTGATGCGGATATCAGCCTTCTGGCATCGAGCTGGCTTTGGGAACTCTTCATTACACAGAAGAACTGCAATCAGTGGCCGGAGTTACAGCGACTTGAAATCCTGTTTGGACCGTACGGATATTATGGAGAAGTGGAAATGCTGTTATCAAGGCAAAGTCAGCAAGTCTTTTGGACATGGGTGGATGAGGCGACATTCGAGGTTTTTGTCGGAAAGGACGATGAGGTGCCGTCGGTCAGTCTGTGATAGAATATGCACCATCCATTAGCAAAAGTATTTGAACTCAGATGCTCCGGTCACTGTAAGGGATCGGGCATGGCAAAAGGTTTTATTTGCGTCTACATTTGAGTGCTATGAAACTGGGCCAGATATGAAATTCCCAAATACGTGTAACAAGGAATAAATTCAGCTTGTCAGCCAAAAAAACGGCCATGATATATGTGGATGGGGCTTCATCTGAAGTTAATCTGAGTAAGAGCGGCCCATCCAGTTGCTGTGACGCTTACTACGCCGCCTCTGCGACGCATTAGGTCTACCCCTCTCGTTCGCCAATGATGGAGATTCATCGTAGGGCTGATTGAAATCTTGCTTTGCTCGGTCCGGGCTGAGCAGACCCACGCGGCGGACCACCAGTGCCATCTACCTTGTTTGGAGAACGGACGCTTTGACCATGTTAAATGTTCGGGCTTCGAGAAAGCGTTACAGCGTGCCTGAAAGTGCGCTGTCAGTATGTCAAGAGTCAGGACCCAAACCAAGCCAACACCCGAAGCCCGTAGCGCCCAATTCAAAGCGGGAAAAGATGAAGCGGGAAACGCTCCTGGCTGTGGTCTGAGTACTGCGTGTCACTGCGCTCGGGTAGCAAGTTTCTCCAAGGACCAACTCCTATATCTGGCTGAAACAACTTGTTCTTTTCCTGCGTGTGACGAGGTTGAACGTCCAAATGGCATGTGGCGTTGAACCAGAATAGCCGCTGAGTGGGTCCCAATTGGGCATTATGCAGCATCGAAAATCCATGCCAACGCCAGATGTGGGTCCGTAGGGCAGCCATGAGCCGCAAAGCCATGGGAATCCGTGTGCCCGGAACCCAATGAGGTACTTTTGGGCAGCGAAGGATTGAACTTGCTCGGGTTTGCTAGCAAGGCCAGCAGTGACTCACACCTCTGATAGGAGCAGAGGGTATCGCGATTAGAGAGGGAACGGCTTGAACGTGTTAAAGCTGGATAGTAGGTACGTAAGGATACGGTCGTACTGTGTACGTTTGGCGTCTTGACAATATTTACGACAGGAACACTGGTTTGTGCTGGATAGCGTCGGTTAATTGTCCCCAGGTCCCACTTATTATCCTTCTTTTGGTCGATGAAGACGCTAGCTAGAAGCGGTTATTTGAACAGAGCTTCCTTAGCCGTCAATTATGACTGAGACGTCGAATGGGGACGCCTAGTCTCCTTTCGAAGAGAAGACATATGAGAGTAGCAGTCGAGGATATATGGTCGTCTTACTAGTCACAATATTTTTGCAGGGAAAGGATACTAACGTTTGTAATTCGAATCTCCACCAACTACAGCTAGAGAGACGTACCGTATTTCAGAGAGATGTCTTGCACAGCGATATCGCGAGAATTGTAATACGTTGATAAGTTTTGCTTTCTAGACTGTTTCTCAGCACACTGTTGGTTCACGGTCATTTTCATCAAAAACACACGTGTGCGTAACGGTTTGTGCCCGGTCGCAAAAGTGCAAGAGTGTGTAACGGTTGCACGATGGCTGCCGATGTCGCTACTAGATCTACGAATGGCTTAAGCCAAAGATCTTGATGTATGCAAGGCGTTGTTGTTGGGAGCCGTGGGCTTCTGAATTGCCCGATTATGTGCTGAGGAGACGTTAGTACACGACACAGGAATGTGAATATTTCTTCCAGCGTGAAACCCCCGATTTGTACTTTACCCCACTCGCTAGTCTGTTGCGCGTCATGGAAAATCCGACCTCTTCCATGTGTCCAACATGTGCGATGATTATTGTACAATCTGGTCGTTGGGGGTGTGATGATGCTTCGTAGCCTCATAACGAAACTGGGGCAAAGCTTATCTGGATGGCTCCATTCATGGACGAAGTGCGAAAGACCGGAATATTGCTCTTGATAAAGTTGTGAGTCCAGACATGAGCATCACATCGCAGCCACAGTTGCACAAAGATCGACGTCATGTCTGGTGGAGGGGAGCATTGGTTGCAAGGACTCGCCCTCCTCGCGGTCAGACCACTGCGCAACTTTCGTTTTGCGAATAATGGTTTAGCGAAGGATAGTAGTGGATTTGTATGCTCCTCTAGTCACCTTTCGTTTGCGAAACGTTGAGTCGAATGCCCGCTGCTGGATCAAGGTATGAAGAACTGTAGTGCTCTGTCCCTGCCCTCGTAGCGATCACAGCATCCAAGGCGCATGCAGCGGTTCCTGCAATTACACCTGCGTTGAGAGACGAGAGCCGGTCGTCGGAACGTGCAACCTGGACGGGGAATTTGATGAAAAATATCGCTACATTGACAATTACTTTGTTACGGCATGCGGGGATATCTAGTCTCCTGGCCAGCCTTGTTGAGCATATACGTTGCTCAATAGGTAGCTTGCATCTCTTCACCGGAAACGCAGTGGGGTAGCGTAGACTAGACGAGTACGCGTGATGGAAGGACTCGGAAGCGTGGTTACACCAGATACAGCTGTCTTGCTGCTGTTGGACCGATGCTTGATGTCGTGCGCTAGTGGGGCAGCAGGGACGTTCTGGAAGGCTGTGATTTGCGAGGGCCCAGCAAGCATTTGCCAGTCAGACTCGGGGCAGACGAAGGACCAGTGCTCAGTGGCAAAAGGACAGATTTTTCGCGTCTTTGCGACATTAATGAGTTGTTGCGGACGAGAGAGTGCTGTGTTGTTCCTGCATGCTAAGCGCGAACGACGTGGCCGCACCAGAAGGGAAATGGCATAGCTGGCATGGCGAGGCGTGACTGCGGCTCAAATGACGCTCGTTGGCAATGAGGTTCGCAAGGTGAGGCTAGGATAGACTGGCCTGCAGCCGTTGACTGCGGAGCATGGGGAGTGATGATGGAGCATGGCGAGTACATATTACGGATAAATAACGCCAAGAAGGCGCGGGAGGTGGATACGATCAGCACCAAAAGCGTAGTTAGCGCTAGTGCGTTTCTGCGGCATACCGCATACCGCAGTTCGTCACGTCCAGGCGGGTGCCAGCTTGAGTGCGTGCGGTCAAGAGTCAAAGACGGTGGTGCGAGGCGGTGAGAACCGTCGAGCTCCCAGATTCGAAGCACCTGGGGAGGTGGGGAGCAGACGCGGTTTCAGTTGGGGGGACCGGCAGCGGGCAGGGCCACTCAGAGCGAGGGCGCTGGCATGTCTGACACTGGTGTTGCGCATCCGGGGCAGCCAATGGCCGCCAGTCTGGCTATTCTTACACATGAGGCCGCGCCGATCAGCAGCAGGGCGAGGCAGAGCCGGCCTCGGACAGTCACGGAGTCACAGAGGGCCGCAAGGAGTCGCAGACACGGTCGAGGGAGAGGGAGCAGCCTGGCAGAGATGCAGCGAGCTCTTGACTTGTCGAGCCATCGATTGGGCGTCTGCGTGCATGTGCAGAAGATTGAAAGGTGTCGAGGCTGCGTCACCACCACCTCGCAGCAGTGGAAGGAGGCCGAAGGAGGCTATGCCGTGACGGAAGGAGCCATGTGAGCGCGGCAGGAGCGAGCGACCCTCGGCCGGGCGTGTACGCTATGAGACTACTGTGGTGTGAGTGAGTGAGTATGTAGGTACTGCTGAGTGCGAGGGCAGCAAGGAGCCCAACGCCGCGTGTTAGGGTGTTAGACGCAGCGCATGAATGAACAGGCCGGTAGAGAGTCCGCGGCGGCCCAGTGTATAGCTCCTGTATCGTACACGCGCTGTCTAGGCGTTTTGAAATTTTGCTGGCCGGCGACGAATCTCATCTGCTGGTGCAGCTCGAAGCCCGAACGCGCCTGCAGCCTGCCCGCCCGCATGCCGCCTGTCTGGCCTGGCTGCACACACTTTGGCCCGTCATACCCAGCACATGTCGTCTTCTGCCTCAGTTCCCCTTCTCCCCTTCTCCTCTTCTTCCCTCTCGTCTCGTCTCTCCGCCTCCAGCCTCGCCATCCTGCCCCTCGCCGCGCCATGGGCCGGTAGCACATCGCCTACGCCTGTGCCATGCGCACTCTACCTCTGACTCTCGCCTGATTGTCCACGCTGATCGCCCCGCGACATTTTATTATCGATAGCCGCCCGCCGCTAGTTGGTTTGGCTACCACTACTACCTACCTATTTTGCCGACTCCATAGCCCTCAGCGCGCCCGACGAAGCCCGCCATCTCCACCACCACGCCCTCGCTGCTGCCGCCATGGCCAGCGACCAACCCAACTACCAGCCCACCTGCGAGGACTATCACTCCGACGAGAGCGATGGCCGCGTCCTCGAGTCGTTTACCGGCCGCAAGTCGCCTGCCGCCGCCAACGTCTCCACCAAGCGCTCCCATCCCTCCGACCTGGACAAGGAAAAGCCGCCTGCTCAGGAGCGCGTCTCCGCCAACATCGACCTCCGCAGCGACTCTGGGTATTCTAGCTACACCGCCGCGACCGTGAGCAGCGCTGATTCGGCTCCAAGTGCCACCACGCGACGCAGCCCGCCCGCCGCTGCTGCCAACGCTGCACCCCTTCCTTCCCAGAGCCCGGCCCCCAAGCCCAGGCGGCCCACCGTCTCCGACCCGAGACAGAGCAGCAACAGCAGCCCACGGCCCAAGCCCGTCTCGCGCACTGCCTCGCAGTCCTCGAGGCGTCCTGCTGCCCAGCGCCGGCCGACCATCACCCAGGACCGCAGGGACAGCATGGAAGACGAGTGCAGAGACCCCAATTGCACAAAGTGTGGGCCCAATGCACTCCCGCAGCGCCGTCGACCTGATCTTCCACCGTCCCAGTCCGCTCGCGACGTATCAATGCCCTCTGACCAGCGCTCAATGCGCTCAGATCCCTCCGCGTACTACACCTCTCCCCCCTCGCCAACGTACGCCCGCCAGTCCGCGTACATGCAGGGTCCAGCAATCGTCCAGCCTGCCCCACCACGCCGTCGCTCGTCTTCGACTGCTCGCCAGCAGCGCCCCATGAGCTACAGCGGCGAGCCTGGTGCAGCCTACTGGGTCCCGGGTATGCCCGCGCCCTACCCCAGTCCACCTCAAGATCCCCACGGCCCTCCTCCTTCTGCCTCTGCCTACCGCAATATGCAACAATACCCCCAGATGCCTCAGGGGGCGCCCTACATGGTGCCACACACCCAGCCCAACGGCTACTATGCGCCGCAATATCCACTCAATCAGACCTCTCCGCCTTATGAGCCGAGACCAGACCTGTCTACCCGCAACTCGTCCTACTACGGAACACGCAACCAGCCTGCGCCCATCGTCACGCAAGAACGTCGCGAACCGTTCAAGCATTCAGCGCGTTATCCTCAGCCTCAAAGTGCCACCCAGACCAAGTTCCCTCCACTGCAGCTCCAGGGCGAGGCGTACGAGAGCTCCGAGACCGAGTCTTCATCGGAAGGCGAGTACGAGCCTGATCCTCGTAATGCTCGTGCCCTCATGCCTCCACCTAAGATCAAGCGATCTAAAAGTTCCAGTAGGAAGCAACGTCCCAGCCTTCGTCATGCGAACACTACTCAGGTCGTACCCCCCCTCGAGCGCCGTTCGTCCATCGTCGTGCCCGAGCGCCCCAAAGACCGGGACCGGGCTTCGCGGACCAGCAACGCTTCGACTCGGGGTGTTTCCCTCACTCGACCTGCCGCTCCAGAGCGGCAGACGCAGTCAGCATATGACACTCGTACCGCTCGTGTTGTCGTCAATAATACCAAGGCCAACCGTCGTCAGTCGACGCAGATCTACGACAAGATGTATGAGCAGTACGCCCAGGCTAAGGCTATCGAGGAGCGATTAGCGAAAGCTAAGGCTAACGAGGAGGAGGCCGCCCGGGCCAAATTCCTTGAGCAGGCCGAGGCTAGAGCGTTCGAGGAGCAGTACAAAGCTGACCAGAGACGCCAAAAACGAAGCTCGAGAGTCTACCATCCACCCATAGAGTTCGATGACGACGACGACGATGATGAAGTAGAGGAGAGACCTGCTCCCCTTCGAAATGGTCGTCGCCGACCGACTGACGCCGATAATCGCAAGGGCAGAGAACGCATCGCGGAAACGAAGAACAAGAAGACTGAAATGGCTGCGGAAGACTACATCAGTGCCCAACGTGGCAGTCAGAATCCCTACGCTGACCAGATTCACAAGGCTGCAAAGGGGTCATCCAGGATGCCGTCTGGACCTTCTGATTCTGGCTCATCTCGCAGTAAGGGAAGCGACAAGCAAAGCCAGTCGGCCCGCACCGTTGCCACCACCAATGGCGGCAATGAGATCCGACTGCGAGTTGATGCTTCTGCTCCGCTCAGTCTGTCTTTCAATGGCGACATGGAAGGGCGCACTTTACAATTCACTCCTGCTGAGAACGGTATGGCTGATATCGTTATTGGCAATGCTCGTGGCGGCGAGAGCACCTATCGGTCCAGCGAGAGAGGCAGTGTTGTGGGTAGCAGCAGGAAGTCTTTAGTCACAAGCCAAGCTCGGAGAGACGCAGAAGAGATGACCGAAAGGAGCTCGCGAAGCGGACGTAGCCGGCGAGAAGGCAGAGATCGAGAAACCCTAAATGAACGCGACGGTCAGCGACACGTTTTGCGACGACGCACCGACTATCGTAATTAAAGGTTTTGACGAAACTCAAGCCGTCGAGCCGCGAACTATGCAAGCCTAGCCGATGGAGACCAATCTCGACACGTTGTCGTTGTCTGGCTTGCTTCTAATTTTTGATTTCGCCGCACCACCGCACGCATCCTATTTCGTTACAGTACCTGCTTGGGCGGATTTTCATTTGAACCAAAAGTTTTCACACGAGCGTAGCTGGCCTACATAAGCTAGTTTGTTCGCACGAAAAGTTCTGGCTCGCTTGTTCTGCTCATGCCAGGTGTTTGCTACGATTGCTCATCTACGTTTGGATTTTGCTTATTGTTCTGCGCGATTGTGCAGGTCACATTGTTTTGTTTGTTAGACTGGAACGCTCACGCACACCATATCGCATTTTCAACACTTGGAACCAGATTGTATGGTTTTTTTTTTCTCTTTCGGCTGTTTGTCGGCCTTCACGGATGCTCTTTGGCAATGCTTTCTGCCATTCAAACATCGTTGTCGGCCTTCACGAGTGCTTTTGAGCAATGCTTTCTACTATTCAAATATCTTCGTCTCTTCTTGCACTATACCTGCTCCCAGCTCACCTGGGAGGCTTCTGGATCTTTGGTGGATGTAATACCCTTTTTACTGCTTCGTTGGTTCTGTTAAAGCAGATGTTGGTTTCTTTTGCAAAAGCAAGCGGGTCTATGTATTAGCATTTAGTCAAGCGTTGAAGCAAATTACGAAGACATGATGATGGACAATGACGATCACGCAGCGTTGTTTAGGATAGTATACTAAAATGGTTGCCTTTGAGACACGACAGTTACAGCCAGGCCTGTAAGCTTCGGGTCTCGGGAGAGACAAATCCGAACGCTTTCCTTTGCACAATCAAACCTTCCAGTCTTGATGCACCGTGATGTGATTTCAGCTGTCTTTGCTTTTTTTTTGTGACGTGCATAGGGCGAGCTGTTTCTAGTTCCACAGGCTTAGCTGCTTACGGGGCGGTCTGACACTCCCCGACAGCCCAACCTTTAACATTCAGCTCCGCGAAACCGCTATTCGCCGGACTTGCAAAATCACGATGATGGGCTTGAATCCTTCCATCTCTACCCCGCAAGCCCATTGGGAAAACTCACACCTATGGCTAAATTGAATCGTGATATCTCTGTGTTTACTTACCGTACGGAAAAGTGCTGTTGCGTATTGTAAATTCTCCGAAATGCTCCGAGCGGAGCCTCACTTCGGCTTTCCACTAAAATTAGAGTCTTGTACATATGATGACACTTGCTATGCTGTGTTTGCTTGGAATACCTGAAACAACCGCTTAGATAGGTTGTACTACATGCGTGATTAACAGATGCAATTTTGACCATCATCCCGACACCGACATGTTTCAACTCCGGCACCCCACAGTTCGTCTACATTCCGTAACGGCCAGGGAGCCGAAGGCAATTATCTTCTACTTTTGTTCAAGACCTTTCAAACACAAACGTAGGAAGGAACTAGTTGGGTAGGAGGGTGTGTTTGATGTGATGCATCCAAAATGAGGTGAATGCGGCGATGGCACCTAAACCCAAGGAGATCACATAAAGTCCAAGTCCAAGTTCAAGCACATACACATGTCTTAAAGCTTTGTAGGCAAGGAACAATGTAATATATCTTTTTTCAAGCTTTGAATAAATTGTGAAAAACTTCTGCACGTAAGAAATATCACTGTGGAAAACAACTAGGTTTACTAGATATTTTAAAGACAGCGCAGACTTAAATGAACTATGCCTCTCTAGCTTAACCACATTTTCTAATCGTTTTGAAACTTTAGTAACATGAATGTAAGGTGATGTCGTGGTTAATGCTACTTTTTGTGTGTACATTTGAAGAGAGATTATACTGTGCAAATTATTCACACATAAGTTTCAGGGACCGGATTATCAAACGCAGTGACATCAGCACAGGAGTAGAGAGGTGTTGTGGTTAGTGATGTTAAATGAGTAAGATATTGTAGTGACATGCATGACGACCTGGAGAAGAGAAGACCGTTGGTGACGTCATGACCCCTGCTTTTCTTTTGAGATGTGTTGAATCACCGTTGTCCTTTCTCCATCACCAGTGATCTCTAGCAGCTACTTCGATCATTAACAACAAATATAACTCTCGCGACTTAGGTAAATAAAGATCAGACTGTTACATGGAGGAAATCTGATTGAAAAGGCTGACTAAATCTCTTCGTACGTAACTCATCTAGTCTAATAAGTAGGAGAATCTTCCCAAAACCCATTCAAACGCCCAACGACCATATTCTAGAATACAAATATGTAACACCTGAATCATATAGCCTCACATTTCATCCACATTTTAGTTCTTGAAGGCAGCAAAGCTCTTTCCAAAGTAGCTCTCCGCCGCGCTACCTTCCTCCTCGCCCACACTAACATTCCTCAGTCGCTCCTTGATCTCAGTATAGCTCTTTCCGGCCACAATCCACTCCAGTGCCTCTTCAAGCAGGTTCCAGATACGCTGAATCTCCGTATCGGAAATCAGCGTGTTGTCGTACTCCAATCTCAGAAGCACAGTGTCCTCAGAAACTGCGCAGAACTCGACGAGTAGGGTAAACTTGGAACCCTTAGTATAGGTCACTAGCGGGTCTATGCCCTCAATGGGCAGCTTCGGTGATGTGCGGTCATCGTGGAAGGTTACCATGACATCCGTAATGGAGTGATTGGGGAAGTTGGGCTCCGTCTTGCCAACGGCTGACAGGATCTGGTTCCACGGGATTGCGTTGGCGATAGCTGACTGACTAGCGGACTGAACAGCTGACATGAAGGAGCCTTTGTCGTTGCTATGCTGGATGCGGATTGGGATGGGCTCGAGGAAGAGACCAACCGTCTCAACATCATCGGCACCGCGATTGAAGTAGGGGCCACCAAGGACCATGTCAGTAGTGTCGCTGTCAGTTTGAAGAGCCAAGGCGACGGCGCCAAGCGCCATCTGGTGCAGTGTCACCTTGTTCTGCATAGCGTATTGGAGGATCCGCTTTGCCATTGGTTTGGGAAGTTGAGTCAGACGCGTGACACCATCGTATGCGCTGCGCTTTGGGAGCTGCGAGACAAGGTGTTGGCTGGCCTCGCTATCTTTGAGATACTCCTGCCACCACTTCTTCTGTGCATCAGTGGCTTCGCTGGCCCATTGCACGGTATCTGCGTACTTCCTATGCACCCTAGGAAGAGCCTCCTCGTTGTACAACTGCATGACCTCCTTGAGGACTACTTGCAGAGTTGTCAAATCAGCGATGATGTGGCTCATGGATGCAAGCATGGTTGACTCGGTGATAAAGACTCGGATTGGGTTCTGGCGGTCAAGATGGAACGGCCGGTTAACCTCTCGCCAGAGATCGAAGTTATCGTCATCGAGTCTGACGACCTGAGGGCAATACCGAGAGAGAAGTCTGGAGACGCCATGTGAATGCTTCTCGTTTGGATGGTACCGGCTGCGGAAGATTGGGTGACGAGCCAGGACCGCGTTCCAAGAAGCGGCAAGATGGTCGATATCGATCTTCTCGGCATCGAGAGCGGCAGCGAAGGTGACATTGAAAGCTGAAGTGCCGCGCTTGACCTCGTACTTCTGAACCCATTCCGCCTCGATGGGAGCAACGTTATTGAGTCCAAGTGGAATGAGGCCTGAGTTAGCTTCCGATTTAGCGCTACCCTTGATCTCGTCGACAATCTTAGCCATGTCTGAGAGAGTGCTTGCACCAATAATCTTAGCCATGGGGATGTTCTGCTTGTACACATTCGACAACTTGCTTGCGAGACGCAGTTGCAAAACAGAGTGGCCACCGAGCTCAGCAAAGTTTGAATCTCCACTAATCTTGTCCGTCTCCGGGAGGGCGAGGAGATCTCTCCAGACCTGCGCGATTTGGCTCTCTGTTACAGACAGCTTCGTTGCTGCAGCCACTGGAGCAGCAGTGGTGCACACTTCGGCAATCTTCTTGTAATCAATTTTGCCTGCTGGTGTGAAGGGGAACTTCTCTACTGCGCGAATGATTCGTGGGACTGCAAATGTCAGTTCTCAATTCTCTGATGAAGAAAGATTTACTTGCCGGCATGAATTGGGACCGTCTTCATTACCCTCGCCCTAACATCAGACATATCAAGAGTCTCAGGTTGAATCATGGCGACAAGATAGTCGTCTTTCTGGCAAATCGCCACTGCAGTGCACTCAGGGATGCCCTGTGCAACACGCATCTCGATATCGTTCAGATCAGTGCGGTAGCCACGGAGCTTGATCTGACGGTCGTTTCTTCCAAGGCATTCGACTTCTCCGTCGTGGTTGAAAAATCCACGGTCACCGGTGCGATACATCATCTCACCGGGGCGTTTCTCAATGGTATCGGGCAAGAACTTTTCGGCAGTCAGTTCAGGTCTGCCAACATATCCACGAGCAACTTGTACACCAGCACAGTAGATCTCGCCAATGACACCAGGTGGAACGAGCTGCTGGTTTCTGTCAAGGATGTAGATGCGGGTGGTTGGATTTGGCGGGCCAATGGTGACCTTACGACCCGGGCGAAGCTTTTGGATCGTTGCGCCACAAATCGCTTCTGTGGGCCCGTACATATTTTGAAGATTGACGCTGAAAGATACCTGTTAGCGCGGCTCGGCAACGTAGGACCTAGGAATACACTTACTGCTTCGACCACAAGTCGTTCACATATTGTGGTACAGGCTCACCGACAACGTACAGAGTCTTCAAGTTAGGGAAATCGCGGGGCTCGAGAATCTTAGCAACTGAAGGGGTCAGGAGGGCAGCATTGGATTTCCTAATATGGGAGAATGGGTCAACCCCATCAGTTAGAACGAGCGTTGCGCCATATGATAATGCGGAGAAGATCTCATGTATACTTCCATCAAACGCAGGGGACATGACTTGAGCGATTCGAACACCAGGAGCAGCGAAGAAGCGGACCTCGGGATCCTTCTGGAATGCAACAAGGCCGGCATGATGACACATACAACCCTTAGGCTTACCAGTAGAGCCTGATGTGAAACAAAGGTACGCGTTGTCTTCGATCCGAGGAGTACTTCGATGTGTCAACCCCTGGAAATCATTGGGCAGGTGCGTCAGCACGAGTTCCTCCACGGAGAAGACCAAGTTGCAGGAGTCGGGCTTGATATGCTTCTGAGATGTTGCTGGGGTCAAGAACAAGCTTGCGCCAGCCGTCTGAAAGTTCATCTCGCGGATATGCGCGGGGAGGGCGGCATCTTGTGCCGAGTATACGGCACCAGCCTTGCAGATACCGTAGATTGCAATGATCCAATTGATGGAGCGGTCAGCATGTACACAAACAACATCACCGGGTTGCACGTGATCTTGCAGCTTCTTGGCGAGAGCACTCGCAAGCCTATCCAGGTCGGCATAGGTCAGAGAGAGGCCAGCCTTCTCGACCGCTGCTCCAGTTGGATTCTCCCGCGCAGCCTTCTCGAAAAGGGTAACGAGATCATCTTTGATGGAAACAAGCGAAGTGTCATCGGTGAGGCAGTTGCCGTACTCCTTAAGCGTCTCCTTGCAATCGCGCGTAAGCAATTGGGACATGCGGTTGTTCATCGGCTTGTCAGACTTGAGCAGAAGTAAGATGGCTCGTCGGAAGTGAGCAGCGAGGATCTTCATGTCAGTCTCCAAGAAACGTGAAGGCTTGTAGCAAAGCCGCAGCATGCCTTTGGCACTCATGTAAACCGACAATGGCATGTCAGGGATGACCTTGAAGCGAGAGGTGCCAATTGGACGGCGAGACTGGTTGTCGTTCGGTTCAAAGTCGAATTCCATGGCTAGCGCTGATGCGAAGCTTCTGGTGAAGCCATCTTCTGGCGCAGAGCACTGCACAGTCTGAAGAGCAACCGAGTGTGCAAACACAGACCGTAAGAAGCCAGCCACTGATTGGTTCGGGTCGATTGTAATGTGGAAGGGTAGCGTATTGACAAGCGGACCGATAGTGTCATGGGCACCCCTTACAGGAAGGTTACGACCCGCAAGCACGGTACCAAAGACGACAGAAGCAGAGTCTGTGTACATGGAGAGCGTCATCGCCCATGCGGCCTGATACCAAGCCATGAGTGAAACACCCGCCTCACGCGATGCCTTCGCTATCTTTGCGAGTGGGATGCTGAAGGAAACCTCCTCGATAGCAGCGGTGGAGTCGGGAACGTTGGGCTCATTGAGAGCAAGCTCACCAACTGGTTGAGGGTGTTTTTGCATCTGTTCCTTCCAGAACGCCTGGTTGCTTTCACGAGTAGCTTGTTGGAGAGCCTTGATTTGGTGGGCTACGGCTGAGAACGGGGTACCGGAGCTAATGGGCTCACCACCCAACACCTTTCGCATCTTCTCATACATCAATTGGCCTGACATACCATCGATGAAGGCATGGTGAACTCTCCACACAATTGTGCTTGTGTTCGACTCGGGATACGTGACGCAATCAAAAGAGCACTCGATGTTCTCAGGGGCTTTGTGGCTCTCCATCTCGTGCTTGAAGTGCTTCTCAGATGCGCAGATGATGTCGTTCCAGTGGAAGGAGCTAGACTTAGATTGCCGACGTCCGTTATTGGTCGCCTCAATATCGAAGCTCTGACGGAAGATGGTCTCGCCTTCGATGACGGTCTTCCATGCTGCTTTCACGGCGGGGATGTCGGTAGTGTTATATGTCTCGATGAAGTTGATGATATTTGTGCCGGGACTCTTCTTGTAGCTGTGGATGAAGGAGAGCTGCATATCGGTCAAATTAGATGTATTATCGGAATCGGCAAGCATCGCCTGATCGATAGATTGACGAGTGGCGGCGGAAGGATGCAAGAACTGTTCAACTGACTGACGGCGGACTTGGACATCAACCGAGGGACGACGCGCATACATATCGGCAGAAGGACGACGAGCATATGCATCACCAGAGGGACGACGAATAGTTGTTGGCGAAACCGGGGCAAGAGAAGGACGGCAGCGGGAGGTAGGCGATACCGGTACTAGAGGAAGGGAGAAGGCATCGAGCTTGGAGAATTGGACAGACATTCTACGCATGGCAGGGGACATGGGAGAGTTTGGTGTGAAAGGCTCAAGAGACTTCGCAGAAGAGCACATCTTGGTGATGCTCTCGCTCAGAAGGATGTTGGTCAAGGAAAGATCGATGCCGGCAGATTTGCAGGCGTTAGATAACTTGACAGCCAGGAGGGAGTGGCCACCAAGGCCGATGAAGCTGTTACTCTTGTCGAGAATGGATGGAGATAGCTCGAGAATTTGCGCCAAGTTGGTCATAATGACCTCCTCAGTTAGCCGTGCAGAGGGTTTGGCATCTCCAAAAACGAGGATAGAAGGGCGTGATGCACGCCGGCGGCGAACGACGACTGGAGACTCGTTGCGGCGCATGATTGCTGGAACTGGATTGACGATGAAGTCGAATAGTCTGGGAATCTATTGGAGGAAAAGAAGTCTATTGGGAACGATCAGAAAGAAAGAATTGGTACAGAAAGAGATGGAAACCGAAGAGGCTGTGACGAGTGTGTTGTGACTGCCTTGTTTGGACTATTGAAGCATACCTCAACTTTCCTTATATCAGTTTCATCACCACTGTTGCTCTGCTGCGGGCCATACGAGGTTTGCTCCGAATGAGCTGGCTGTAACGCTGTTCTGTCCGGTCGGAGGTGCTCAGGCTCGTGAGGGCGGACCTGGAGATGGCGTTGACGGAGCTGGGAGGTACTCAGTCTTTCGTGAGCTTGCACCCGGGTGTTGACAGCGCGCGCCAAGGGGCTGTGAGACTTGCCCGTCCGAAACTTGCAGATTCCGTAAATATGCCCAAATCGGGCGCGTTGCGGCTCCATGCGAGGATGCACGGCCTCTGCACGTGCACTTTATTCAGACGGATCGTGATGTGCTTACGAAGGAGCTCGGATTTGGTAATGCACCAACGCTGAGAACAACTTGTGCGTAAGTCAACACACTAGCATGATGCTATAGATGTTCTCCAAATTATGAACGGTGCTCGTGCCTTCTCCTGGAGTATCTCGCGTCAGTTTTAGAGAACAAAACGTAGCGGTGGAGTTTCGGTGCTGCAGGCGTTGCTACAAGGTACTCGGATTGTGGCGTGCATCGCAGACTCCAGCTTCTGCGTAGATACAACGTGTAGATGCCAAGACACCAGCTGGAACCGCTAGAGAAGGTCAAGACGCCGTGGCATTGCTTCTTTGCGCTCGGATCCGGCTATTCGCGTAGAAAAAGCGTTGCAAGGGAAGCGTGCGGCCCCTGGTCCCAAGCTTGGAAGCGAAGCGAAGCCCGACCTGCACACCGCTAACCTGTTCGGAGCCGAATTACCAGAAGAGGAGTCGCGTTGGCGTAACACGTCTTTGGGGTATCCACGGATTACTGTCTGACTATAACAGTGCATGCCCTTCGACCTGAGAGTATAGCTTATTTCCAGCACAGACACATTGCACCATCCCTTCAAGCGTCCACTTCAACACTACCGTTACAAGCCCGAGATAGTCACCGCCTCCTCCTATATCTTCGACAAGCAACTCAGATCGAGATTGCAACTCAACTCACTCACCACCAAGCGATTTCAAACTCTCTAACACCTTTTCAACACTCTTCTCACACTAACACATCACAATCGGAATGTCCTCTCCTCTCAAGATCGCCATCATTGGCGCTGGACCTGCTGGTCTTGCTCTTGCCCGACTCCTCCAAATCAACAACATTACATGCACCATTTACGACCTCGAGGCGGACCGCAATGCTCGTACTCAGGGTGGTTGTCTTGATATGCACGAGGGTGCTGCGCAGCAATGCATCCGCGAGTGTGGCCTTTACGAGCAGTTCCTAGCCGTCGCCCGAACCGAGGGCGAAGTGCTGAAGATCTACGAGCCCAATGGCACACTCATCATGGATGAGGGTTCCGATCTAGGCGAACGTCGTCCCGACTCATTCAAGGGCCGCCCAGAGATCGATCGCAGGCAACTCCGCAGCATGCTCATTGATTCGCTCTACCCAGGCTCCCTTCAGTGGGGCCACAAAGTGGTGGCCGTCAAGACTGACCCCACCGGGAGGACCGCCAAGTATGACTTGCAATTCCAGAACAAGCTTGAGACTGGATTTGACCTCGTTGTTGGCGCCGATGGCGCTTGGTCCAAGGTCCGACATCTCATCTCTGATGTCCGGCCCCAATTCTCTGGCATCACTGGTGTCGATGCAAAGCTCAGCAACATCGATACCGTCAATCCTGCCCTTGCCAAACGTGTTGGAAACGGCATGTGCTTGACGCTCGGCTGCAATACCACTGTACTGTCCCAGCGCAACGGTGACGGATCTGTCAAGTCGTACGGCTTCTTCCGCGGCACGGAGGATTGGCACAAGACCTGCGGCATCGACTGGTCCAACGTTGCCGAGGCCAAGAAAGAGTTTGTGCGCAAGTATTATGATGGATTCAATGACGATGCGAAGAACCTGATGCTGTTGGCTGATGATGACGACTTCATCCCAAGACCCATGTGGATGTTGCCAGTTGGGCATACCTGGGCCCACCGCCAGGGGTATGAGATCGACCCCACACTCTATTAAGAAAGAATCTGCTAACAGTGTACAGATTAACCCTGATCGGAGATGCAGCTCACCTAATGACTCCTTTCGCAGGCGTCGGCGTCAACGTCGCCATGGAGGATGCTCTCAGCCTCGCAACTCAAATCAAAAAGTGGAAGCAGAATGTATGGGACAAGGCTGGGCCTAGCGCCACATCATCCCTACTCATCGAGCCCGTCCGCGCTTACGAGGAGGAGATGTTCGTGCGTGCTGAGGCTTACGCCAAGGAGACGATGATGTACTATGATCTGTTCTTCCACGAGCGCGGTGGTGTTGCCATGTGCGAGCAATTTGCCAAGGCAAAGGCAGAGGAGAAGGCCAAGGGTGATGTCTCGGTAGAGGTTACTGAGCTGTCGCTGAACACAGCTGTCGAAGCATAATTTGGGCGTTTCAAACAACTTCACTGTAGATTTTTACACACTTGGGCGTTTCCTGGAGTTTTGGACAGCATTTCTTAGCGACTTCCATACGTATTCTTCCTGAATACAAAATCTTTCTCGCTTATTACGTGGTTCTTGAACGCCCTCGATGTCATACGTAAGCTTGGCGTCTTGTCTGCCCAGTACCTGTGCGCCTCGAATTTTCTGCCTTATATGCAGTCGGATTTACATTAACCTAGTCCTTGCGAAAACACTATGATGTTTCAGGATCATCAACCAAAAATTTGGCATGGCTACAAAGGCTCTAGCTGTCGTGTCGCGTCAAAGAAATCGACTGCTTCGTCTGTCCTTTTCATCTGGCCAGGATGTGATTTACGCCAGCAACAGTGACCTGCGATGGTTCCCTTTCACACAGCCACACCCGGTCATTTAGAACTCGGTCCTTCATGAGCTTTGTTTTTGCAAGAAGCGTATTCTAGAACCAGATTTCCCAAGATAACGCAGATCTTTGTTCATCGTGTGTACAAAGTCTGGCTGCTTGATCATACTACCTGCATGCATGGCTGGTAGCACAATATTCGAAAGAGCGGTAAGTGTACATCCTGTGGCTACACAGGGTTGCACGAAAGGTATTTAGACAAAACTCTAACGCTCTCAACAGCTGTATGGAAGCCAAATCCCATAAGATGAAAGGACACAGCCTAGGCAGTAAGCGAAACGCTAACAATGTTTCCCGAAGCTAACCATGTCGGGCTTATGCAAAAATTGCCTATTCGGGCGACCCATCCAGAATTGTTTCCGAGAGGTACATTTACCTCGCTGCTACGTTTTACAGGAACGGTCTAGCCTCAAGCTGAATTTGGGTTGGGTTCATAAGGGTAAGTTTTCAGGAGTTGCAGAAGATCTGCACATGGATGATTGCGCCTCTTTTCACAACAGCCAGCTGCCTTGACGCCCCACTGGGCTGCATGACAAAAGGAATCAGGCAGCGTGCATAATTCTCCGGGACTAGCATCTCAAGCCTTGAAAACTCCAGTGTGTAGCTACAGCATACCGATCCTGCCGAGAGAAATCTCTACACATCCTCGCACGATGAGTATCATGATGTGACATGAGATGTGTAAAGGTTGACCACAACGGAGAATATAGTCTATACAGAGATAGAACTAAAGCATCGATTTGTTTGGTACACCCCAAATGTTTATTTCTTCGGAAAGTTCAGGGTATACATCGATCCCCGCGGAAATTATCGACTAGCAGGGTTTCGAAAGGCGGGGTGAGATAGCTGGAACCAACCAGCCTCAACGGCTGACATATGCTACATGTAATTGGGCTGTATGTAAGCACTGCACAATCTAAGAAAGCTAGACTCTGATACAGTGAGGAATACAGTACGACAGCAAGCATTCTCGATGGGTTTACGAAGAGGAGGATGCCAACAGAATGAGATTTAGCTCATGTTACAAAGCTAAATTATCATTCGAGGAAGTTTATCAAAGATCGTGTATAATTGTACGTTTGCCTGAGGAAGCTGATGCATGATCTCCTAACATTGACACATGGAATAGCAGGGAGCTGTTGTGCAGGGTGGAAATCTATTGCAGTAAGATCTAAACGCATG
This sequence comes from Neocucurbitaria cava, assembly GCA_027946455.1. Classification (NCBI taxonomy): domain Eukaryota; kingdom Fungi; phylum Ascomycota; class Dothideomycetes; order Pleosporales; family Cucurbitariaceae; genus Neocucurbitaria; species Neocucurbitaria cava. Next base: position 408,225 of record JAPEUY010000002.1, on the reverse strand, counting down.
ACACTCTTACCAAACGAGAAAATCTCAAACTAGTGAGGGGTTCTTCGAGACGACCTCATTTGCTTTGGTTCCACATTAGTTTTCCTGGTAGTGTGGAGAAATGATCTCAGTCGTTAGACAAAGCTGCATAACGAACATGGTCGTTTCTTATATTACAAAGGACCTTATTTCTTTATCCCGCTAAGTGTAAAGAACGTGACATAACAAGAGACATTGGGACACTATACAATATATCTTTTTAACGCTTTTAGATGCTCTTAACTGCTGCTAGAGTGATTGAGTTTAAATTTGTAGTTTAGGTTCTGCGGCGTTGTGGTATTGTAGCGACTACAATAAGGCATTTAGTGGCCAAAGGAAAAAAAAACTGCTTCTTAGGAGGGTGGCATAGTGCTAGTTGGTAGACACTAGAGGAGCATATATATTGGCATCTCATCCTCCTAACAATAACTAGATAACTACTTTGACTACTATAGTTTAAAATTTACAGTTCAAAAAAGGAAAAAGGCATTCTATAAGAGGGGAACAAGAAGTTAAGGCCAGCAGCCCGAACTATGCAAGACGTTATACAGGCATAAATCACCCTCATGTACCAACTAGTGTTGTAGAGCGATTCCTAGAAGGTGATTGGGCCGATCGTAGCGGCACCCTGGGGAATCTTGCCCTCAGCCTTGAGGATGCTGGTGAGATTGTTCATGGCGCTCTCGTGGAAACCAGAGAGGTCTAATTTCGATGTTAGCTGAAATTCATTCCGCCTGTTTCAAGTTGATGAATACTCACCAAAGAGGTCCATGAAGCAGACATGGATGTCCCAGAGCATGTAAGCCATGCCGTTGATGTCGCGTACGTCGATATTGTCCCATGAGCCAGCAATAAGACCCTTTTTGCCGGGAGTCTTCTTCTCGTACCAGAAAGGCGCATCACCCATTCGAAACTTCGAATAGTACCCACCGTCAGGGCGCAAAGTGAGCTCAGTGAGCTCCTCCATAACAAGTTCAGCTTTCTGGCTGTCGGGCAACTCAGTGCGCAGATAGCGCTTAGCACCAACAGCCGTACCATTGCCCTCAGTGCGCTCAGGGGTAGTGCCGAGCCAGGCAGCATCGAGGAAGTTTACGGTCAGGCGAGTAATCTCGGAGGCGTGAACAGGCCAGAAGGAATAGCTACTGGAGGTCTGGTAGAAGGAATCGGCGGGGCAGCGGCAAGCCACTGGGTCGGCATTACACTCAGGGAGGCTAGCTTGAGGGTCGTTGGACTTGTGGCCACCATTACGTTTCTCGAACTCTTTGAACGGGAAAGCGAGAGTAGAGGTGGCGAGAGCCGAGAGCACGATGGTAGTGAAGAGCATCTCGAAAGATTATTGGATAGTGTAGAAAGAAGGTGGGGGAAAATCAGAGTGAGAGTGTGAAAGCGAAGCTATGAGGACCCGAGCTGCTGTGTTGTTTGATGTTGTTTCAGTGACTTATCGCCTTCCTTTTGTACTTGCTGACAGTAAGGGTTCGGGTCATCGTGAACAGAAAGTGGTTACTCCAAGACTTCCCTGTGCCCGAGGAGCAGTTACCAGAGCCCGTACCTGAACAAGGACGATGCTGCACAGTCTCTATTTCGGTGAGCTAACGCTCTGACAGACATTGAAGCTAATTGGAGGTCTCGGGTTACAGCTACTTGCTGCGCTCGAAAGCACCATGCATGGGAGGAGCATCCCAGAAAAGGAAAGGTGGAGTTCCAAAGCCTTTATTCAAGCTCGCTTATCTTCACCCAGCCCATGCAGGCACTAATTCTGGCAATCCAAGCGTGGTAAGCTTACCCAGGTTCGTCATACCCGATCTACAAAACCGCGCCAAGCCCCGTTGCAATTACCACACGGCGACCCTTGTGCAGAGCCGCATACGTGAGATGCTCGCACCCTGGGTAAATCTATCACGTTCAGAATCGGATCCGATCGTATTTAGAGAGGAAACAACGTCCGGTCTATCGGATCAGGTACGAATGTCAGTCCGTAGCTATGAGGACGGAGTTCCAAATGGGCTGAAACACGACGGTGGCGATGAAAATGGTTGTGTGGAAATTTTGAGCAAAGAATGACGTTTCCAATACAAACAAAAGAATGCGTAGGAAGGAGAGTGGAAGATTTTGATTTCGCGAGCCATTCTATCTCCGCAGTTGCTGTCGTTAATATACTTTCACCAAGCCACGTTCAAGCATTTGGATATCTCTGCCAATACTGCCTCCTATATACTTTTCGTTACATTTCCTCGCCTTGAGGTGTCTCAGCGTTCGCCATGTCGAAGAATGTTACTGTAGACGCTGGAGAGGGCCAAGAATTCATCATTGAAGTCAAAGTTCGACCTCGTGCCAATACACACCGTGATCCAAACCAAGTAATACATGAAGAAGTACCTCTCCAGCTTGAGGCTTCTGCCAACCCGCGCAACAAGACAAGAAGCACTATCTACCATGATCCTCCCGAGTCGGATCTTGGTGGCTTTTTGGAGCCTCCATCCTGGGCCGAAGCTACGAGGAGACCTTCCTTGCCATTCCCTGGCAGACGACGCACGACGTATATGGATCCCCCCGAATCTGATTTGGACGGCTATCTATCACAACCTGAGACTGGAACGAGACGAGCACCCTTTTCGCGAAACCTTCGGAGAACCGAAAGCGCAGCTACTAGAATGAGCAAACGTCTCAGTCGTGCGAGTGAAGCTTTTGTAGCAACAGCTGAATTCAACGGATGGGGTGATCCAGTACAGCCTTTCCGTCGAATGGATGATGTCGAGCTAGACGAACGACCAGTCACCACACGCATCTCCAAAAATCCAGACGGCACATTGAACATCAACGGGGTGCATGAAGGGTCCAAGCCAACGCAACCACAATATGGCATGAAGTTCTACCTGATCCTCCTCGCGCTCAGTATGACCAATATTCTCGTTGCGTTTGAGGGAACTGTCGTGTCTACCGCTCTACCGACCATTGTGCGTGAGCTGGGAGGTGGCTCATCTTATGTCTGGGTTTCTACCGGATATTTTCTCGCTTCAACTGTACTGCAGCCGCTGTATGGCCAACTCGCCGACATCTTCGGTCGGCGAAATTTGATCCTCTTCGCCACAGTTTCATTCGTAGTTGGGAGTGGAATCAGCGGTGGGGCCCCTAATATGTCCGTGATGATACTGGGGAGAGTAATTCAGGGCATAGGTGGCGGTGGCATCAATATGTTGGTCAATCTCATCGTTTGCGACCTGGTACCCCTTCGCGATCGTGGCAAGTGGATGGCAGTCATCTTTTCCGCCATCTCCATCGGCACAGGTCTCGGTCCGTTCCTTGGAGGTGTCATCGTCCAGTCAGCGTCGTGGCGCTGGGTTTTCTTGTTGAACATCCCTGTCGGTGTAGTCGCACTCGTTCTCCTTGTCGTCTTCCTGCGCATCAAAACACCGAAGTCTACAGGAACCTGGCGCCAGAAGCTCGCAAAACTGGACTTGGGGGGTAACTTCATCTTTATCGTCGCGGTCTCTATGATTTTAGTTGCACTTGCTTATGGCGGCACACTGTGGGCCTGGGATAGCTACAACACGATTGCAACTCTTCTCTTTGGCGCCCTCGCAGTTGTCGCCTTTCTATTCTACGAAGAGAGCAACTACTGCCCATATCCGACCATTCCATTGAGACTTTTTCGAAACCGCACGTCAGCTGCCGCCTTTGCAATCACATTTATCCACTCCATGCTCACCTTGTTGGTCATATACTTTCTGCCGGTCTTTTTCCAAGGTGTTCTTTTATCAACCCCCACTCGCTCGGGAGTTCAGATGCTTCCCACTGTTATCGTCTTGGTGCCGTTTTCGGCCATTTCTGGGGCACTCCTCTCGAAGTTCGGACGCTACAAGCCTTTTCACATCGCCGGATTCTTGGTTATTACTGTTGGGCTAGGATCCTTCATCACTTTAGACAAAAACAGCTCCATGGCTGCGTGGGTCATGGTCCAATTCACCGTGGCCGTCGGATCTGGATTCAGCCTTAGCACCCTGCTGCCCGCCGTGCAAGCCAGATTAAGCGACAAAGATACGGCGGCTGCAACAGCCACATGGGCTTTCATCCGTCAATTCGGCGTTGTTTGGGGTGTTTCGGTTCCTGCCGCAATTTTCAATAGCCGAGTAGAGACACTCCTCCCGCGCATCAGTAGTACGGCAGTGCGTGCGGCTCTGGCCAACGGCGCAGCTTATGACCACGGCACGAAAGAGTACATAAGCCAATTCCAGAACCCGCTTCGAGGCGAAATCATCTCAGTATACGAAGACAGCCTAAAACTAGTTTGGATCTTCGCAACTGCGATGGCCGGTCTTGGGTTTTTGCTCGTGTTTCTAGAGGAGGAGGTGAGCTTAAGAACCGAGAATAGCGGCGAATTTGGTATGGACAAGAAGGACTAGATTGCTTAGGGTATGATTTGGTGTAACTATATTCTGTGTATATTAGTTTTCGGTTTAGATTTCCTTAGCTCGTCCTGTAATATATGTAGTAATGTTGTACGACATGACCGGTGCGCTTCTACATAGATTCTAGACAAATCTCCAGCTATTTGAAAACCTCACTTAATACCAACATGAGAAGTTTGCTGTCAAGTTGACTAGGTATAGCACAAGGTCACATATTCCGAAGTTTATCATCATCTTCATGCACCAGTTTGGATAGTCACCGAGGTAAATAGTACTCACTGGATCAACCTCCAGTCACCATTGCGCAGACAATACGAACCGTGGTATGCTCATAGCATTGCCCCGTACAATTGGTGAACTTAGATGATGGCCGGATCCGAACGCCGTGATCAAGATTCCATGAAACGTAATCCGGATCCGAAGTGAAGCGAATACATAGAATTGAATGGGATCCCATCTGAGGTCTTTGCTTCTCGATGACTATGAATTAGTGGTAGAGCTGAGGTTGGTATGAAGTGGAGTGAGCGCGCAAAGTCCGTAGGTTTCGAAGGCGAAGGCCGCTCGTACTTTTAGCAATCAGCATGAAGTGATAATGGACAATTCTACGACGTCACCGGATCCGGAGCGGCAACAACGGCCCTGTGTCTTGTCGCAGCATCCGCAATGAAATGAAGAAGTGCTCGTAGGTAACATGTATATATGCACGGAAAGGGATCGAAGCCAGAAGTCCAAAATAACAACAGCTCCGCGTCTCCTTCCATCAATCGCATCTTCTATTGTTTCTTTCAGTCGATTCCTGGTTTCCGTCTTTCCAACTTTTCATCAGTCTCCTCCTTTGCGGGAGCACTCGCGATACAGCACTGAAGTTCTTTTCGCTTGAATTTCGCCATCATGTCTGCTCATATTATCATTGCCGCGCAGGGCGCCGCACTGGTGGCTATTGCTCTCTTCGCGATGCGACATCATATGGCGGTCCTCGTCAATCGCATCCTTTCCACAGTTCTCAACGCCTACCTTTCACGCCGCTACGCCATAAAGAATGTAGACGACGGCAGTAAATTCCCTTCGAACAATTATGTATGGCCAAATGGACAGGGCGATGCAGCCAAGTTCTTGCATGGACAGAAGAACAGTGAGGTATGGGAGGCAAGCTTTGGCGCCATCTATCGTCTTTGGTCGGGTATGACCCCGGAAGTGTGAGTCTCACAGTCAAACGGTTTATTTCAATTAGCGATGCTGATGTCTATGGTAGTGTGCTTACTAAGCCTGAGCATGTTCGTGTCGTCTTCAAAGACTCAGACAAGCACCTCAAGGCCGTCAACAACAACTCTGGCTACATGCTTGGTCGATTACTCGGACAGTGCGTTGGTCTCATCAGCCGAGAACAATGGAAGCGCGTCCGTGCTATCGTTGAGAAGCCTTTCCATCGAAGTATGGCAACAAGGTATGTTCCAACGGTGAGAACGCGCACAGAACGTTACTTTCAAGAGCTCTTCGAGACCAAGGACTTATCACGCGGCCTCCTCGACCCTGCGGATGACCTAAAGCTTCTCCCCTTCCTCATTGTTGCCGAAGTCATCTACGGACAGCTGCACCCAGATGTTGAACGGGAACTGCGCGACATGGCACCTCAGCGCGAGGCTCTTATGAAGTACGTCATTCAAGGTGGTCTGGCTCGATTCCAGTGGGCCAAGTATCTTCCTACACAAGCAAATCGTGACTTGGCTGCGTTCCGTGCGCGCTGGTTGGCAGTCAACGAGCTCGCCTACACGCGCGCCGTGGAAGCAGGTGTCAACGCCCCTATCATCGACTACTTCGCTGCTCGTGACATTGGCGAGCTCACGACGGACGAGATGTTGCAGACAATGGATGAGATGCTTTTTGCTAACCTCGACGTAACCATCGGTGCATTGAGCTGGAATGTCGTCTTCCTTGCCGCATACCCGGACATCCAGAGACGCGTGCGAGAAGAGATCAAAGCGAAGCGCGCAGAATTGGACGGCATGGGCTTAGAATTCGACTCGTACATAACCGACAACAATACGCTACTAGCTGCCTGCGTCAACGAAGCTGCTCGTCTTAAACCGCTTGCAGCATTTTCCGTGCCACAGAGCATCCCGACCGCGCGTGTCGTAGGGGGATATGAATTTCCCGCGGGTAGTTTCTTTGTGATTGGGTACGAGAGTCTTACGCATACTATTCCTACTGTTTTGCTAACATGCGAATAGTGAGTAACTATCCCTTGAAAGCGCTACACGCTCTATTTTAAGGATGCCTTAAAGGTGTCCTAGAGATGTCTTGAGATATCTAGGCAGCTCCATCCTAGTTCTTAGTGTTCGTATGTCCCGAAATGAAGACAGTGCTAATCGAACCGCTACTTTCCAGATTCTTACGCCCTCAACATCCGCAACCCGTACTGGGGCGAGGATCGCGAGAAGTACCTACCCGATCGATTCCTTTCTAGCGACCGCACCGACGCCCGCTATCACTACTGGCGATTTGGCTTCGGCCCGCGTAAATGCATGGGCCAATTCGTTGCAGACATACTGATGCGTAATGTTTTGGTCCACCTTGCCGACAACTACGATCTTGGCATGATCAAGTCCGAGTCGTTGGAGAGTTGGGGCCGAAATGCGGATGTTTGGATCAACCATCCCCAAATGCAGCTTCGTTGCACCAAAAGGTGAGCATCTTTCCGGACGAGATCCGGCTGAGCGGCCATCGTAAGACCGAAGGCTTTACACACTCCTGTGAAACCTCACTCGGCGATGAATGCTGGTTCGATAGCTTGATTTTTTTCTAGCGAGGAGAGGCTGAGATTAGATTTGTTTATGTGCATTGGCATGTTGCGGAGTATATGGTTAGGTTGCATTATTTTCTTCGTTTATAGCTTCATAAATCTGCTGCGAAACCGGGTATCTTCAATGTTCTTTGTAGCTCCTTAATCGACAAGCGCAAAACCCATTGAGGAATGGCCAAATTTTAAGCATCAACCTTTATAAATAGACTACTGCCACATATGTTCCCAATTCCAGTCCTGAGTTATTCCGAAATTGAAGGCATCATTAGGATTGTACATGTCGGCCTGAAAATTGGTAAATTCAACAGCCAGATCTGGTAAATCCCCAAACCATTGTTCGGCGTTTTCCGGAAGGTCCATGGGGAACTGGAGATCCGACATGGAGGTTGGCGTGAGCGTGGGGTTGGATATCGGAGGCGTAATGGTGTTCGGCATTGATGTTGTGGAAATCTTCTGGCGTTTGGTAGGCGGGGCCGATTGCGACTGATCATGGATGACCATGGGCTGTAGTAATCGTTCGCGACATGCAGCCAAAGTTCTCTTGGAACTTTGGCGTAATGTGTTTGATCTGCCCGGTGCCGATTCTGATAGCTGGACTGACTGGAGCGCCAGCGAAAGAAACACGATATCTTTAAGATCACTGCTTTTTCGCCCGATCCTATCGATTAAGCAGTCAATCGTACTCTCCACAGTCCTGACAAGGGTTGTATCGTCGTGCCCAATCTGTCTATCCAGAGGCTGGTCTACTGCCGCTGCCTGACGGAGTAGTTTAATATGCTGACATACAGTGAGCGCTGCCCATAGCATGTCCGTTTTGCAACATCGATAAAAGAAGTCTTGTTGAGGCAAGGGATTTCCAGTGACCGCGCCAAGTGCTTGCGTAGTGTAAAGTTCCTGATAAGAGAGGATGACTAGCGACGATCCGAGACAATGCTTTTGTATCTCGGTGAATGCCACATGATCTTGCTGTTCTCCCAGAAGTAGTGGCTTGTATAGACACAGGAGAGGCCTTCGCAGGTAAAGGTCCAACAAGACGCGGTGGAGCAGCGACCCGCCGTCTGCGGGTGCTGTACCGTTATTGTGAAGGCTCAGTACCGACGGCTTGCGAGACAAGCACTCCTCGACCTTGCGGCCTAACTCGATGGCCTCCTCTAAGTTGGGAGCAGATCGTTGCACGAGCGACAACGCTTGAAGACGTTGCGGAAGAGAGGTAGCGAGACATACTTGAAATAGATTGTCGGTTTGTGTACTCAATGGTCGTGATGTGGGCAACTTTGCTGAGAGTTCGTCAAAATCTGAATCGTTGAGGTTTGCCGGCACCAAGTTGTAAGAATCGAGTTTGGGGACCACAAGAGGCATGCCCGCAGTCATGGAAGCTTGTAGGTCCATTTCAAGAATGGTGGCCCACAGCCTCCGGCGCATCTCAACTTGGTATGCAGTGATGCCAGGAACGCCTATCGGGTCCGTATGCAAGCCCATCACCATGGCGGAGCGCACCAAAGCTCCGGTTGAGCTCCAAAGTTTTTCAGGGTAGAGATGACGAAGGCTTCTGGACAGTAGTAGAAGCACATCAACCTGGAGAGTTGGTAGCTCAGTTCTCTGTTTACGACCCAGTTCATCGAGCCAGGCTTGAATAAGATCGATGGAAGCTCCTTTCAAATAGGTCCTATGGGTTTGGTCTTCATTTTCGGGTACAGCATCGTCCATGTGGTACGCCATGGTCATTACCGCGGTGAGCTGCGGTATGATACTCGAGGAACTACAGATTTCAGGGTTACTGTTCAACCATATCTGGTCGTATTGGCGCATAAAGGTCGGTATATGAAGTACGCGCATGGTGCGCTCAAAATAACGAAAATAAATGGAGACAAGTCTGTCGCAGTAGGCTTTTGGGGGCAGGAACTCGCGAAGCTTGAGCAATGCTAGTGAAAAGTCGGAATCGTTGATGCTGTCTGGTGAGGCAATCTTGGTATGAGACTTGTCTTGTAGAAATTTCACCTGCTTTGCGGCAGCCTGGAGTTGTTCGTCGTTCGCCATGTCATTGATAGACTCCTTGACGTCGAGAAACTAAACCCGTTAGCTGGTTACTGGAGGCTTGTGTTGATGGACTTGCCTGGTTCAGGAGCGTGATTCGATCATTTTGTCCATGGTAAACGGAGCGGTTCCCTTTGACCACCACGGTACCAAGGAGCGGAAGCGGTGTTGTGGGGGTTTGCTTTTCGCTGCGTGATGTACTCTGGTGAGACCGAGCGACGCCCAACAACTCCTCCACTTTGGCCAACCTGAGCTGAAGCTCCTCAAGCGAGTTCGTTGGAACAATCCCATTGGGAGCAGGTGTCGAGTGCTCCCCATTCTGCTTGGCAAGCGAGATGCCAGTTCGATTGTATGTGCAGGTGTTGGCCGTCGACGCCTTGACGCAGTTCTCACAGGGCGCAGTACGGTCGCACTTGAGTTTCTTGTCACGGCACCTCAAGCAGGATACAACGGGCCGCGGCCGCTTCCGAGAAGTTGCGTCATCCATGGTTGGGAATCTATCAAAATCGCATGTGGCGTACAAGAGAATGGACAGTTGCGCGTTAAGTAGAAGCGGAGGCAGGAGTGGGGCACGTCTATGTTTATCGGGGGGTTCATCACTTCGGGGTTAGCACTGCCGCTCAGCCACCAGGCTGGTTACTAGTATCACGTGGACAGAGCCGTGGTACATCAATGTCATGTCAAGTAGGACACAGCACACTAACATCGCTAAGGGAGTATGGTCTAATCGTATTATTTGTGGGCTGACTACTTTGCTGACCCTGGACACAGAACCCCGGCCACAGCTCACCGGTGAGCGTCTCTTCGCACCCAGCACATGTCCCACAGCTGAAGCCTAAACGCCACGACCCCTGCATGAATAAATAGACAAGCAAAGCTAAGCCTTCGGTCACCGAACGCCAAACACAGGCCCAAACACAGGCCCAAACGGCACACCCGCCTGCCCTGCTCTCGTGCTGGACGCAGTTTAGGGCTGCACCTTGTCCGGATTGGCGCTGGGGCTGATCTTCGACTGCAGCCATTCCACGGGACAGGTGCGCGGGCTCTTCGTCTCAGCCTTGACATAGGCAAGGACCTCCTTCTCCACATCCGCGTTGTACAGCCAGGCGAGCTCGCCATGATCGCCGCTCTCCCAGACGGGTGCGCCGGACGCTGCCAGCTTCTCGCGCTCAGCCTGTGGTAGGCGGGCGTTGTTGAGCTGCAGTGTGAGCTTGATGACTTTGTCGATGCGCTGCTGACGCATGTCCTTCCACTCGGTAAGCGCCTTGTCCAACGGCAACTTGGCTGTGATGCGAGGCAGCAGCGCGGCCAAGGTGAAGGCATCCTCGAAGCCTTGCGACGCACCCTGCCCGGCAGTCGGCGGGATGGCATGCGCTGCGTCGCCTAGGATGATGACGCGCTTGTTGGGGGTGAACCATTGCTCCAGCTTGGGCACAACGTAGTATGGCCAAATGGCGAGGGTGTCAAGAGGAACATTATCGAGGGCAGACCGCACAATGGTAGGCCAATCTTCATAACCCTGGCGGAACAGCTCGAGTAGTCCCTCTCTATCGGCAAGCAGCGCGTCCCAGCCGGCGCGATCTTGTTCTGGCCACGCACGCTGGGTGCCCGCAAGGACTTCTGAACCGTCAACGTTCTGCGGAGCCATGACGAAAGCACCATTCTTGCCATGGATAGCAACGGGCATGGGGTAGTCCTTGGCGCAGATGTTGGAGGGATATTCGAGTGTGTTCCTCTGGAGCGCGCATGTGATGGCTACCATGCCCGAGTACTTTGGCACGACGCCAGGGGCAATGGACTTGCGGACTGTGGAGTGAATACCGTCGGCGCCAACGAGAATGTCGGCAGACGCACGAGTGCCGTCAGTGAAGGCAAAGTTGACGCCATCCTGATCCTCAGAGAGGATGTGACTGAATTTGACGCCGTAAACAACGGGAATCTGAAGATTCTTGACCTCGTTTCGCAGCTCGGTGAGGAGAACCTGGCGGTAGACACGGAGAGCCTTGTAGCCGTAAAGCTTCTCGTGGCCCAGGTAGTACTTGTCGGTGGTGATCTGCTCATGATTCTTGAAGTCGATCGTCTCGAAGTTGTAGCCTTGCGGATGGAGTCGCTCGTAGAGGCCTAGTGTATCGAGCACGCGCAGAGCATTAGGTGAGAGCATCAAAGCGCCCGACGTCGCCTTGCTGGGCTCACGAAGCTCGTAGATTCTGCATGAAATGCCTTGGCGATGCAGAGAGATGGCTAGGGTAAGGCCCGCAAGGCCCGCGCCGATGATAGCTACCCGATTGGGGGGAGTGGAGATCATGGTTGTGTCTGTGTCCGAATGAGGAGATTTCGGGACTCGTGTCTGATGTGGGGAAAAACCCGCGCGTTGTGAGACAATAACCACAAGCAAGAGAAGATTCGACCAGATAGGGTATAAAGTAGAAGCTTTTAGGAGCTGAATGTAGCTGTTGAAGTGCGGTGAGGAAGTGGTTGAGTAGAATGGTGTAGTCCAACGACAAACACTCCAAGCTTTATATCTTGGCTGCGTCACGCAGATGTCGGCGCAACAGCTCGGGTCCGCACTGCTTTGTCGACTGCGCCTGATTTGCGCATGATTTACAGGCTGTGAAACGGTTTTAATTCGCCTCTGCACGTCGTTTGTCAGGCCGCGTTTGCTTTGTGCGGCGTGGTTTCCGGATCCGAGGACCCCTTCGGATCCGGACATGTAAAGACCGACCAGTGCATCGCTCTGCCCATTCAAGCCCTCACCTGGTCCCCCAAACGCTTAAAAGGACTGGCCTCTCAGCATTCCACGATTTTGTCAAACCAATCCTTTCACCTGTCAATGCAGAAGAACTTTCAAAAACGTGCTTTTTTATCTTTCTCTCTCTCTTTCTTCGAAGCAGCTCAACCGCGCCCCGAGTCAGAGTACCCGCAAGCCCATCTACAGAAGACGACCAGCCTCAACTCTGACACGAGCTCTACGAAGCCAAAGATTTCTAGACAGTCGACTCAGCAGTCAAAGTAGGCTCTTTCAGTATCCACAAAAATGTCAACGTCGAAGCGCGTCCTCATCGTCGGCGGCAGCGGTCGCACCGGCCAGCTAGTCATCGACGAGCTCCTCGCACGAGGCCATGAAGTCACAGCGCTTGTCCGCAAACCCGAGTCACTGGAAGCCAAAGCCGGCCTCGTAACCGTGACAGGAACGCCCATGAACAAGGAAGACGTGCGCAACGCCTTTGCGCAGAGCAACCCCGAAGTCGTTGTTGTCACGTTGAGCGCACCACGCGCGGGCGACAGCCCCTTCGCAGCAGTCATTTCTCCGCCGCGCCTGATGGCCGACTCCAATGCCAATGTCGTGGCCGTCATGAAGGAGTTCAACACGCCCAAGATTGTCATCATGCAAGCCTTTGGTGTGGGCGAATCGTGGATGAACATGCACTGGGTGATGCGCATGCTCATGAAGAAGAGCAACATGATCTACCAGTACGACGACCACAACCTTGTTGCGAAGGAGGTCAAGGCCAGCGGGGAGAACTACGTCTTCGTGCGTCCATCGAGACTAGAGGAGGGCGAGGCCAAGGAGATCAAGGAGTATGCCGACGACGGCAAGGGCGTTCCCATGATGGGCGCAATCACTCGCGGCAGCGTTGCGAAGTTCCTGGTGGAGGCGACCGAGAGCAGGACCTGGGACGGAACGGCGCCCGTGATCACAAACTAGGGGCGCGGGTCTGGATGTCTCCTGGTCCATGTACACATAGCAGGTATTTTCAGGGTCCGCAAATGGGTAGGGGTTTGGGGCTCTCAAGGGTCACGGCGTTTGGAAGACTTGGATACCTATTAGCATTTTGAATGTCAGCTTCTACGTGCATCATCCTGCAATGCCGGCTTGTGTAGCGGTTCGTGTTGTTGTGCACTGCGCCCCGATGCGACCTGCGAGGGGTTGTTGACTGGGAGCGGTTGGGGTGAAAGAAGGAGCAATCTACATGCACTTATGTACTTGTACCTACACAGTAGGTGGTAGGAATTAGACCGGGAGCTGGGGTGACGTCTTACTCTTGTTAGCATCGACTCGCCTAGAGCGCAACCCCACAACGCCAGGGCCCTGAACAAGCACGGCGAGATTTAAGCTCCGAGCTACCACGTTGCTTCACACAACCAGGTTCAAGCGTCAGATTCGACCACAGACAGCAATTGCACTTTCTTTGTGGCATATCTCTTGGAAAACATTCCCGTTTTGGCGAGGTACGTGTGTCCCCGTCGCCCACCAGCCCCCGCCATGGCGTGCATGGAGATTTTGGAGCTCCTGGGGCCACGGTAACTAGCTAACAGCTCCCTTTCCGCCATAGCTCTCGACTGCCTCCAATCATGGCCTCCCTCTTCGAAGCGAAGGTCAAGAGCGTCCTCTCTGGCGACACCATCATCCTGCACAACATCAGCAACCCCAAGCAAGAGCGTACCCTGAGCCTCGCCTTCGTGACGGCGCCCCGCCTGAGGCGCGAGGGCGACGAGCCATTCGCCTTCGAGTCACGCGACTACCTCCGCCGCCTGCTCGTCGGCAAGGTCGTGCGCTTCCAGGTCCTGTACAAGATCCCCACGGGCGCAAACCGCGAGTACGGCCTGATTGTCCTGCCGAACAAGACGATTCTGCCGGAGCAGGCTGTTGCAGAGGGCTGGCTGAAGCTGCGCGATGACGCCGGCCGCAAGGAGGACTCGGAGGAAGCTGCGCAGCTGCTGGAAAGGCTGCAGGTGGTCGAGGCACGCGCCAGGGCCGACTCCAAGGGGCTCTGGGCCGAGTCGGGCGGCAGGATCCAGTCGTCGTCGGAGCTGAGCGACGCGCACAAGTTCGTCGAGGAGCACAAGGGCAAGGACATCGAGGCCATCGTCGAGAAGGTCCTCTCCGGCGACCGCCTCATTGTCCGCTTCCTCCTCTCACCCACCGAGCACGTGCAGACCATGGTCCTCCTCGCCGGCATACGCGCCCCGGCAACGAAGCGGACGAACCCGTCAGACGGCAAGGAGCAGCCCGCTGAGCCATATGGCGACGAGGCGCAACAATTCGTCGAGACAAGATTGCTGCAGCGGGGCGCGAGTGTCAACGTGCTTGGAACGACACCCAACGGCCAGATTGTAGCCGACGTAAAGCACCCCACACAAGGCAGCATCACGCCCTTCCTGCTCAAGGCCGGGTTGGCAAAGTGCACCGACCACCACACAACACTCCTCGGCCAGCAGATGGGCGTGCTGCGACAGGCAGAGAAGGCGGCAAGGGATGGCCGCCAAGGTCTCTACGCAGGCCATGTAGCTCCGAAAGCCAAGGCAGCGGGCGAACTAGAAGCGGTCGTCAGCAGGGTTCAAAGCGCGGATACGCTCTTCCTACGGAACAAGGCTGGTGTGGAGAAGCGCATAAACCTCAGCAGCGTGCGCCAACCGAAGCCTACCGACCCGAAGCAGTCACCATGGGTGCCGGAAGCAAAGGAGTTCTTGCGCAAGAAATTGATTGGAAAACATGTCAAGTTCCACGTGGATGGCAAGCGACCTGCGACCGAGGGTTACGATGAACGCGAAATGGCCACCGTCACTAGTCAGGGCAAGAACGTCGGACTGCTTCTGGTGGAAAATGGCATGGCTTCCGTGATTCGACACCGACAAGACGATACGGACAGAAGCCCCATATACGACGATCTTCTCCTTGCGGAACAAAGCGCGCAAGAGGAGAAGAAGGGCCTGTGGTCAGAAAAGGCACCGGCCGTGAAGCAATATGTCGACTACTCGGAATCTCTCGAGAAGGCCAAACGTCAACTCTCGCTACTGTCACGGCAACGCAAGGTACCGGCGATTGTCGACTTTGTAAAGTCAGGCTCGCGCTTCACTGTCCTCGTACCTCGCGAAAACGCCAAACTCACCTTTGTCCTCTCCGGTATTCGTGCACCACGGTCAGCCAGGAACGAGAGCGACAAGGGCGAGCCATTCGGCAAGGAGGCTCACGAGTTTGCCAACCGGCGATGCCAGCAGCGAGACGTCGAGATTGATGTGGAGGATTGCGACAAGGTGGGCGGCTTCATCGGCACTCTGTATATCAATCGCGAGAACTTTGCAAAGACGCTCGTCGAGGAGGGTCTTGCTTCAGTCCATGCCTACTCTGCCGAAAAGTCGGGCAACGCAACTGAATTGTTCGCTGCGGAGCAGAAGGCCAAGGACGCGCGAAAAGGGCTATGGCATGACTATGACCCATCACAGGACGAAGACGCTGAGCCGACAGCGGCTGGTGCTGTCGAAACCACAAATGGCGATGCGGCTACTTCGCGGCGAAAGGATTACCGCGACATTATGGTGACCCATGTAGAAGATGATGGTAGACTTAGGCTTCAAGAAATTGGCGCTGGCACTACAGCACTCACGTCGCTCATGGATGCATTCAGCAAGTTTCATCTCAACCCAGCAAACAACGCGGGTCTCCCCAACCCTCCCAAGGCGGGCGAGTTTGTAGCAGCCAAGTTCACTGCGGATGACCAGTGGTACCGCGCCCGCATCCGACGCAATGACCGCGACGCAAAAAAGGCCGAGGTGGTTTATATTGACTTTGGAAACTCGGAGACGATTCCGTGGTCGCGTCTCCGCCCACTCAGCCAGGCTCAGTTTTTGCCGTCGAAGCTCAAGCCGCAAGCCGTCGAAGCACAGCTCGCCTTCATCCAGCTTCCCGGCAACTCGGAGTATCTCGCAGATGCCGTGCACTTCATCTCACAGGAGACTGCCGACCGTCAGCTTGTGGCCAACGTGGATCAGGTGGAGAAGGATGGCATGCTCTGGGTCACGCTGTACGACCCCAAGCAAAGCAAGACTGGACAGGAGAGCGTGAACGCGGACGTGATTAGCGAGGGTTTTGGCATGGTGCCCAAGAAGTTGAAGTCTTGGGAGAGGAGCGCAAGCGACGTTCTAGCCGCATTGAAGAAGAAGCAGGATGTGGCAAAGGAAGAGAGACGGGGTCAGTGGGAATATGGCGATTTGACCGAGGACGACTAGACCAAGTGGATGAGACGAGCTCTTGGAAGCATCTGCAGGAGTAAAGAGTACGGTCATGATGCCACCATGACAGCTGGGAGCTGGCTTGGGCAATGAGTTGAACTACGTAGGACATGCACAGGAACCAATGCTGGAGAAAGGCACGACCTGATGAAATGTAAAGCGTTTCTGCAGCCCACAACAACGACCTACTATAGTGCACTCTATGTGTGTGTGTGTGTGTGTGTGTGTGTGTGTGTGTGTGTGTGTGTGTGTGTGTGTGTGTGTGTGTGTGTGTGTGTGTGTGTGTGTGTGCTTGTGTGCGCGCATGTGTCTTTGTGTCTTGAAAGCAACACCAAGTCTGGCACGAGGCAGCGTCATGTCTGCTCAGCGTAGCCTGGAGACTACTTGGAGAGGCGCAGTCGCAAGCGGAAGAGCCGCGCGTGCGCTCCAGGGCGAAAACAGCAGCATTACGATTGGCTAGAGAGCAGCCGAGCCACCGACTGCGCCACGACAAGGGGGAGTTGAGTGCGTGTGGGGAGCAGCTAGGCACCCACGAAATGCACCCCCGACAACCACCATGACGACGACGACGACGCTCCAGGCAGTCGCATCACTACTCTTACTCTCTCTTCCTCTTCCTCTTTCTCCCTCTCCTCCCTCCATGAGGCTGCACACCCCCACCTAGCCACAGTATCGCGTTCCGCACCCACCGCTGCGACGGCCGCCGAGTCTCCTTCCCCCAGCCAACATGGAGACGCTCAGTAGACTCTCGCAGCTCTACTCGGACACCAAGCGCATCGGCGACGCGGTGGTCGAGCAGGACACCAAAGACACGCCCGAATCGCATGCGCTCCACCGCAAGTTCCGGATCCAGAAGGACCGGTTGATGACCTGGGGCGTCGACTGGAGCGACAGCTCCAAGGGCAAGCCGGGCGACATCGATGCGAGCGTGGAGCAGGCCGGCCTCACCGAGACGGTCACCAGCGTGCTCGGCACCATCAAGGACATTCTGGACGAGGCGGAAAGGATGCATCCCGGGGCACCTGCCGTTGGCGCAAAGGCGCTGGCCGGAGAGAAGAGCAGGCCTGACGCGCCCCCGTGGGCGGCCGCCGACCGGTCACGTTACGAGGACCTCATCAAGGACCTGACCACGGCCATCGACATCCTCTACGACCTCTCGCGCACACGCAGGACACGCCGAGGAAGCGATCGCGGCCCCAGCCCAGCCAAAGCCGTCCCAGAACCACACCGCCCTGCCACGTCCACGCCCGTCTTCCTCTCCGCCGATTACAGCGCCTCAGACCTCACGCTCGTCAATCCCGCCACCTTCCCGCTCAACGCCTCTGCGCCGCGCTCGAACCTGCCTCCAAAGCTCGACCCTTCGGATCTGGTCCTGCCCGAAGAGGAGCCGCCGCCCTACGAGAGCGTGGGCAAGTCCTCCATCCGCGTCATTGGCCGCCTACGGTCGCGGCATACCTCGACCAATCCCTGGAAGACGGATGGAAGCAGGACGATAGAGACCTGCGTCCTGGTCGAGTATGCAACCTACGACCCCACCTACCGCTTCACCGAAGTCTCCCCACCTACAGACCGCCTGGAAAGCCTCCTATCAATACTGACCAAGCTTTCCACCAACCAGCCCTTCCACGGGACCCTCAAATGTCTGGGCTATTTTGAAGATCCTAAGCAACCGCGCTTTGGACTCGTCTTCGAATTGCCAACCTCGGTCTACTCAGGACCCTCCGACTCGCACAAGTCTGCAGAGGAGCTGAGACCCGTGACGCTGCTCAGCGTACTCCAAACGGGCTCTAAATCGCTGCACAACTCTAACAGCGCCACTCCACCGCTGGAGGATCGCTTTCGTCTCGCCTTCACACTTGGTCTCACTTTCAGCAAAATTCATGGCGATAACTTCGTCCACAAAGACGTCAACAGCAGCAACATCCTGGTCTTCAAGAAGAACAAGCGGCCATCAGCCAACAGTAGGGCGCTCCAATATACACTGCGCTCTCCAGTCGTCTGCTCGTTTGATCTCTTCTCTGAATACGACATTGAGCCGGCCGCTGCCATGCCAACGCCCAATATTTACCGTCATCCAGAGGATCCCAAGTTCACTGGGCTCAAGAATGGAGTTTATGGGCCTCAATTTGACATGTACAGCCTTGGTCTGATCCTGCTCGAAGTCGGCCTCTGGCAGCCATTAGCGGACCTTTGGAAGCCGAAATACACCTTGGAAGACTTCAAACAGCGAATAGAAGACGTATATATCCGTCGTTTAGCCTCGAAATGCGGCACGGCTTACATGCAAGTCGTACGTGACTGTTTCTGGGCAGCGGATTCTAGAGGTGAAAATATGCAAGACCTCTCGCAAGTGTACGGCCGCATCATCATGAGGTTGCAACGCTGCTGCATGCTTGATGAATCCGAGCCTGGCTTTGATTTGAGCGAGCTGAGGCCAGGCGCTACGCCGATCCAACAGGCGTCTCCGCTCAAGCGGAAGAGCGTCAGCCAGCCTCAGATTGCAGCAGACATCCCGGCAAGTCCTTCGTATCGAAGTGCGAAGCGATGGGCGCTAGAGAAAGGATCGCAGGCGCTGGAGCGTACCAAATCCTTGTCGAAACCAACGCCTAGAAAATCCCCTGACATTTCCTTGTCGCGGAATTCGTCGCAACGTTCGCAGCACTCTATTCGAAAAAGTATTTCGGAAAGCTTGCGCTTGATGAGCCCGAAGCTGGAGGCCTCAGAGGCAATGGAATGGGAGCAACACGAGCGTGATCCGCTTGAAGAGTCAGGTACGTGCAACTGCCTTGCTTGGGTATCCTTGGATTGTGCATGATGGCAATGTGATGATCTAACGACAACTTTAGGCACTCTTATTGCAACGCCACCAAATTCGCAAGATCGAAGTGATACTTCGTCTTTGTACCGTGAGCGTGTTGTGACTGCAGCATCCACGATACAGCGCGCATGGAGACAATCAAGGTCTCAGCCGCGCTCCGCATCACAACATAGCATAACATTACGTGACTACAAAGAAAAGATTACTGTAATCCAAAAAGCCTGGCGAGAAAGCAAGCAGAAGCGAACAAACACCATCGAAGCTCTGTTGACCGATGGCATTCGCCACTGGCCTCAAGCTACCCTCGGCTATCCTACGCCAGAGCCTGAAGTACGAAGCATTGAACAGAGCGTAGGCTGCATAACTTCCTCCATCCAAATACAGACAGATATGGAGTCCATTGCACGCCCAAAGCTGCGATTATTTCCAGTCAAGTTTGCGCCTGCGATCGTTGATGAATGGCACACAACCATGCTGCCCCGTCTCGAACGGCTCATCGAGCGCGCGCTAAAGGACTCTGATGAAACTATAAGCATCGATCTCGTAGCCATTGGCGAGACGCAGGAGAAGTCCCGCCCGACCATATTCGTGACCTGTAGCAGCGTCACTAAAGTCAAGACCATTCTTGCCCGCCGCTTCCGATATGATGAAAATGTATACGATCTCAAGGTCCGTCGCGGGAAAATTCGACGCTCTAAGATGAGCCGCTCAACGCGACGAGTGCGGTATGTAACTATCCATCCAACAAAGCCGCCAGTTTTTTTTAGAAGAGCATCATGTGACCTCATTGTCCATGACTTGCACATAGAAAGGTCGTGATGTACACCCAGATTTGCGACTGGAATTAGTATCCTTCAGTTGAAAACTTGCTAATTGTGATGCCACCAATAGGCCTCCGCATCGTTCGATGATGAACACCGACAACTACAACGGCGACATGGCTGTCATGAATCCATATCACCAACCGCGGCCGCTTTGTGGCGCTTCAATTGGTGCCTTCAACAATGGCGAGCATCTACCTCCAGTCTCGTATGGTGGAGTCATTCTTGTGGATGATGAACCACTTGGCATGAGTGTGCATCATTTACTCGATGCGCCTTCAGATGACGAGAGTGACATTGGTGACGAAAGCGGCAGTCCTTACCCAAACGATGTCATCCTATCCAGTGCGACTAGCCGCAGCAACCCTTGGCTAATGGGTATGGGCGCGCAGCCTGGCCTTCATCTCGACTCCGATGAGCCCGCGGCGATGTGGGACCTTGAGCTCTCCGACGATGATGACTTGAAAAGCGATGACGACGCCAACTCTTTCGACTTTTCAGAATCAGAGTTCGACTCAGACGAAGAGTCCGACCACGAAGTTATGACTGATTCTACTATATCGCGGGCTACTACCGGGGATATTGATGGCATCGGCCCGGGCGAAGGTGAAGAGATCAAAATTACGCAGCCGGCTATTGATGACGTGGACGACGACTTCTTTCCGAACGACGAGGACCGAGACGACGACCATCTGTCTTCTCACGAGTTGGGACACGTTCATGCATCGTCTGGTATCCGGCGCTGGAAGCGTGATGGCGTGGTACACGAGATCGACTGGGCATTACTCAAGCTCAACGAGGACCGTCTGCAACCGTATAACATATGCCAGGGAGGCCGCAGATTTTGCTTTGGTCCACCAAAACCAGATCAAAGAGAGATCTCCTCGAAGCTAGAACAGCCAGTAAATCGACGTCACTATTCACCAGAAGAAGATGAATACCCAAATGGTGTAGCGAGCGCGGACAGCCTCGGTGGTCTCAATGTTCATTGTTTTGGTCGAACCACTGGTCTCCAAGGCGGGATGATCTCCTCTACCATGAGCGCGGTTCGCATTTACCGCCGCAAGACCTTCTCACGCTCGTGGTCTGTAGCCGGAGGCTTCGGCGTCGGCGGTGACAGTGGAGCATGGATCGTGCAGAATGGAACCCACAAGGTAATCGGGCATGTTCTCGCGTGGTGTCAAAGAAACCATATTGCATATCTTTGCCCTATGGAGGTTCTACTTGAGGACATCAAGCGAACTCTCGGAGCAAAGCGCATCTACCTCCCTGGCTCCACCGAGCAAGGGCTTTACACCAACAAACAGAAGGATAGGCACAGCATTCAAGCACAGTGTCGAGCTGATGGGGAGATGGATGATATAGAAATGGGCGTGCAGAGCCTAGGGTTAGGAATAGTTGACTCCGCAATTGACATGCGCTCACACCTAAGCCCTGCAGCACATGGTGGGTCATCAGCTGGTGCATGTGTGCGAGGTGGTAGGCAGGGCCTTCATATGCTCAACACCAGTGGCGAGTCAGATAAGGAGAACCTGCCCGTCCTGCGAAGTAGAATCATGAAAGTCAAAGAGCGAAGGGATGGGCAACTTGAGATGGCCGTCGTGCCTTAGGTGGGCTTGGCTATTAGTTCAGCGTGTAAGGTTGGCGCTTCGGGCGTTGTGTGGCGCTAATAAATACCCCTTGTATCGAAGTTCAATGATTGACCGACCAAAGTTGGTGTAGGTAGTGAAAATGAAAACCGCCCACGTACCAATGAACTGGAGACGAACACATTTGTCACAGTCTAAGCACAATAACTGTAAGACTTAGCTGCCAATATATCGTCTTGCTCCAGACTGTTGTGGTGTTGCGGATCCATTCTGGTGACGACGACCGTGGGGAATGTGTATGCTCACCGCATGTATTGATCAGATTTCTCACGCAGAGCGCTTCGGATGCTACGCTCTTTAGTGCCATCAGACAGTTTAGGCCTCCAGGATTGTCGTCGTCATGCGATACGGTAGGTCCAAGACTGAGTTTTCACGTACGAATGCTTGGTAGGCGTGCATCCAGATTGCACCCTAGCTTCCAGGCCAGCCGACGCTCACGGCCGCCCCCGGGTATGTGCCTCTTACTTTACGCAAGTCTCGCGCACAAGGATGGTGTCGTGGGCGTGATGGTGATGGCCCGAAGCTCGGCTACACGGCTACAGCTGCCAAGCTCGCACGGTTCCCTAGCCCCAAAGTCTAGATCAAGATAAGATAAGATGCAGCAAAGACCCACCAGCCGTGTGGACCGCCCCAATGGTCGGGACAGCAAATTCTGCAAGCCATCGCGTGTTTCTCTGTATTTCTCTTACGATACCTCGCCAATGAGACGGCGAGACGGCATCGAGCACGGAGAGAGAGCTTCTTTTGGCATGGACGTCGGGTAATCGGTCCATCTGATAAGATTGCTCGCATCAGGGCTATGCTGAGCGAGGCTAGAGTCCTCCCCTATTGCTACCACGCGCCCAAGGCTTCGCTTCCCGATGTCGTGTCAAGCTCCGGGTCAAGCTCTAGCCCAGGCCGTGCAGGATATTCAAGCTTCGCGTCGAGTATGGCGACCCACACATACAAGCATCTGCATCTAGCATGTATTGCCGCGCAAGTCCCATGGTCCAACTGGTGCGGTATTTGAAGCCATCGTTGCCCAGTACCAGTCTGCCGGCACTTTTCCATCCGTCTTACCAATTCACCGGAACGCAACACAGCGAACATGGATTCCATCGCGGCCATTCATCCAGGGAACCAGCAGACCCAAGAGTCTGAAAAGACATTCGATCATGTCGACGTCGACGAACAGGACGCCGTGCGCAAGGTCGAGGAAGCGACTACGCCTTCGCATTCCGCTCAAAAGGGTGTCAGGAACGTAGAGGCTGTGACATTGTCGTGGACAAAGACCTCGCTGGCCTGTGCATTCGTATGGTGTGTTGAATCACCTTCGCCTTTTCATTGCGTTAGCATCACAATGCACTAACACTTTGATACAGCATGTGGTTCTTATACCTCACAAATGCTTTCCAATCCTCCATTACTTCCAACCTATCGCCCTATGTCACTTCCGGCTTCGAAGAGCATTCGCTCTTGACCGTCATCACTATCGTTTCGAACTCTATGGCTGCGGCTGTGTACATTCCAACCGCCAAGTTGCTCGATCTTTGGGGTCGTGCTGAGGGCTTCGCGACCATGGTGTGCTTCGCTACTCTAGGTTTGATCTTAATGGCGACCTGCAAGAGTCTAGCTACCTTCTGTGCCGCGCAAGTTTTCTATACTATTGGTTTCGGCGGGATGATCTATTGCGTCGATGTCATTACAGCTGATTCGTCGAGCCTAAAGCATCGAGGTTTGGCCTTCGCCTTCACATCATCCCCATACATCATCACGGCTTTTGCTGGGCCCAAGGCTGCCGAAACTTTCTATAATAACATCAGCTGGCGCTGGGGCTTTGGTTGTTTTGCCATCATTCTACCATTTGTGGCTACGCCGCTATTTATCGTCTTGAAACTCAATCTTCGAAAAGCGAAGCAGGAGGGTGTGCTCGTTCGTGAGCCGAGCCAGCGCACGCTACTGCAGAGTGTCGTCTTCCATGTTCAAGAATTTGACGGTGGGTCACTCCGCACAAAGATCACAGAGAGAGAGAGAGCTAATGGGATCACAGTGCCGGGTGCGTTTCTTCTTGCCGCCGGTCTGGTCATCTTTCTGCTCCCGTTCACTTTGGCCGACTCTGCGCCCTCCGGATGGTCTACTGGCTACATTATTGGCATGCTCGTGCTTGGCTTCGTCCTTCTTATTCTATTCGGCCTCCACGAGCGTTTTACAGCTGGCAAACCCTTCTTACCTTTCGATCTGTTGACCAGTCGCTCGGTTTTTGGGGCTTGTTTGCTGTCCTTCACGTATCAGATCTCCTACTACGCTTGGAACAGCTACTTCACATCCTTTCTCCAGGTTGTGACTCACCTCACTCTTGCAGAAGCCGGGTATGTAGCCTCAACCTTCGATGTCCTTTCTGGCGTGCTGCTCCTCTCAGTTGGTCTTGTCATAAGCAAGACGGGATATTTCCGCTGGTTACTGTTCATCGCGGTACCAGTTTACATTCTCGGCCAAGGTCTGATGATTTATTTTCGCCATCCGAACACCAGCGTCGGATATCTTGTTATGTGCCAGATATTCATTGCTTTCGGTGGTGCAATCATCATCCTATGTGAGCAGATTGCCGTCATGGCTGCTGCGGATCATCAACACATCGCATCTGTATTAGCACTGCTCAATATCTTTGGCTGGCTGGGTGGAGCCGTTGGTAGCACGATCTCGGGCGCAATCTGGACAAACTCCTTCCCACAAGCGCTGATGCGTCTGTTACCTGAGGATGCACTGGAAAGCTTCGACGATATTTATGGTAGTCTGGACGTGCAGCTGAGTTATGAGACGGGAAGCACGACTCGAATTGCAATCGAGGAGGCGTATGGAGTGGCTCAGAAGAGAATGCTCATAGCAGGCACCGTGATCATGGGTTTGACGCTTGTGTGGATCTTTTTGATCAAGAACTACAATGTCGCAAAGATGCACCAGACCAAGGGAAATCTCTTCTAGATCAATCTTCGGGTTCAAAACATTAATCAGAGGCAACAATACTACTTATCGTCAAGCACATACTACACATGCATGGACGAGTCTTACCATGTGACTACTCCCTAAACATAATACGCGCGTTGGGCTGCCCTGGATATCAGTTTTCCCGACGAGTAAGAGAAGACGGCACTATATCGGAGTATTCTTTATTACTTGCAGCATAAGATTTTTACATATATACTCGGTATGTTCATAGTAATAATACCATGAGCGCAAAATTAGACAATGGTGCTTGGGTCCCTTGTCTATGCGACATCACAGCGGCAGCAGTACGTGAGTCGGGCTTGGCATTCGACTTGATACTAGTGATCGAGGTCCCTCCTACTTCCTTTCAGTTACAGCATGTTCAGCTCGAACCTCTTCACCGTGATATTCCCGCTCAAAACTTTGGTGGCGAAGTTAAAGACACCAAATCTGTAGCTCGTAAAAGCCTGCCAGGTGTTTGCCATTGGGAACGCCGATCCAAAGTGCGTGAATTCCTGCCCATCCATACTGTACCAGAACGTAACACGTCAAGTGCAAGAGAACGCGGGCGTAATGTCTGCGTCGGTGCGCAACCACAAATCTGTCGTGGTGGGGCGCAAGTGGAGGAGCAGTATCAGTCACCTGGCCGAGAGATTCGGTGGCCCAAGTGTAAATGGTGAGGTTGAGGCTGTAACTGTGGCCATCTTTGTGTTTACCGATGGATTGGAGGAGCGTCTGATTGATGAGATAAGTATGTGCCGTCGATTGTACATGCGCGAACCTTCAATGCAGGCTCTATCTGTTGACACATGCACTTGTTGCGTTTCAACTTCAGCAGTCTATCCGTACATCTTGCTATCCTCAATGCATCCAAGCCAGATGAAAGTGTCGGACGAATGTCGGTACCGAAGTGTGCTGGCCCGATACCCTTAACGCATGCGCGATTGCTTCCTCCGGCTATGAGTAGGATCGTGGATCATCACTTTGTGTCGCAATGACATTGAAGAAGGTGGTGGCATCTTTGCACACTACAGATGCCACCACCCTCTTCATTATGACATGTGTCCTCATTGGGCTGTCAAGGTGTAGCAGGCAGAGTCGAAGGGCTTAGTGTCATGACTAAGCATGCGTCCAAGCGTCGCGGGTGATTAACGTATCTTTTGATTTCTGATCATTCCTGATCACGTTCGCCGTTACTCCACAAGCTGCACCCCGTCTCCTGGAAGAGACTCGGCTTAAATCCGTAACACGTAGGAAAGGGGCATTGCGAGGATGCAACTTTCCTCTTGCTCCATCACACGACATGTCTCCAAATGACCGGCCTTACGCGGATATCAGCGACGATGAAATCGTACAGACCGGAAGAAGATTCCGTTATGGGAGTTGGTTGCAACCCATCATTAATACGAACGATCAATCTGGTTCAGACGCAGTTGTACAAAGCCAACCCACACATACAGCTACACCGACTCGTCGTAGTCGTGGCAGACCACGTGTGACTATGCCGCGAAACGAGAGTGCCATTGAGGTTTGCCATGGGCTACCTCTAGAATATACACCAGCTAAAGAATTCACAGAAACGTCGTGCCCAAGTGCGGGAGGCACAACGCGCATATCAGAGGCGCAAAGACACCGCCACTGCAACCGAAAAACGGCGTGTGGACGAGCTCCTCCAAGTTTTCTCCGACCTGTCAACGTGCGTCGAAGCACTGCTACAAGCATCCTCCAAAGCCGGGATCATGCATCGCGATGATGACCTTTCAAAGCACATACAGCAATTGTGGACCGCATATGATACTGCCATCAATGATCCCTCCATCACGCCCGAGCTCCGCTTGCTTCAAGTAAAGAATAGCCGACGTATAGCGAATCATCACAGCAACGAAAACTTCATTATCCCCGCTAATCCGCAAGACACAACGAATAAGCACCTCATGACTGAAGCTGTACCGTCGTCTGAGGAGTCCTCAACGCCGTTCGATCCTAGTGATATAAGCTTTGAACTTGTGAGGTTTGAAGAGACAACAGTAATGCAACCCTTTCAACGTACCACTACCGTCAATGGATTGATGGCAGGTCGAAGTATTTTCGATGTTGTCAAAGAGAGGCAGACAGCTATGAAAGAGGCAGATAAATCGACATCCAGGTCGTAACAGTTTTAGTTCCTCATTCCGGTTCTTCGTCAATGTGGCATGTTAGTGTCCCTACAGCTTGTCATGCGAGAGCTATAGTGTGACTAAGAGCAGGAGATACGTCTTGCTTATTGCCTAATGCCGAGACGCGAATTAGTAGTAACGATGTACGAACTGGAGGCTGCTTTCTCGTACATCCACTGCGAAACAACGTGGTCATTGCTAGATACAGGAATCGAGCTAAGGCGACGTAGAATTGTTGGCCTTGGTCGCGAGGCAACCAATGCATTTGTAAGCGGGTCGGGTCAGCCTCGTAGACTGCAAGGGCCTGATACCCATCACTTCTCCCCGCATGCGGTGCCTAAAACGGTTTAGACCATTCCAAGATGACAAACCCCATCGCAAATCGGATGTTACGCCGAAGTAGTTCGGGTCACCCTTTGGTATTTATATCAATTTCAAGATGAGCCACCTCGAATTCAGCGAACCGTCCGCCTTGCATCCCTTTAACCTACAAGAACACTACTTCTGCAAGAACCACGCAAAGTAAACACAAGCAGTGCCATTCGAAATGGAAGACTTCGAGGCCTACCTACAGAGCGCTACAGCAAAAGGGGCAAACATTGTCCCGGGAGGCGTGATGGCAGTTGTCGACAAACACGGTACGGGACTTAGCTCTAAATGTTACGCCTATGGCTCATGTTGCTATTAGGAAACTTTATCTATAAAAACGCTGCAGGATATAACGGCGTGGCCAAAGACGCGGAGCCTCTTGACTTTGAACAGACATTCTTCGTTGCGTCTTGTACAAAGCTTATCACCACTATCGCCATTCTTCAGCTTGTCGAGCGTGGCCTCATCAGCCTCGACGACAACATCGATCAACATCTCCCCGAGTTGGCTTCACAGCCAGTTGTTGAACAGGCAGGCAGTGGTATCAAGCTGAAGAAAGCCACCAGATCTATCACACTGCGTCAGCTCATCACGCACTCCAGTGGTACCACCTATGATTGGATCGATCCAAAGCTGATAGCCTGGCGCGCGTCGCGTGGTGAAGTGCCCTCCATCGTGAGTGATTGCGATGTAGCAAAAGGCTATGCTTACCCTCGCGCTTACGAAGCGGGAGAGAGCTGGAACTACAGCGGAGGTTTCGACTGGACCAGCCTACTCGTGGAACGTCTCGCTAATACGAGCTTCCAAGGCTATGTTGAGCTGAATATCGCGAGACCTCTTGGTATTGCGTCCTTCACTTGGCGTCTATCTCAAAAGCCTGCCGTGGCCAAGCATCTCATGTCCATGAGCTCGCGACAGGAGGGCGGCAAGTTTATCGAAGGCCCCACACCTTTTTGGCCCGATCCTGCGAAAGAGGCCGGCGGGGCTGGGATGTACGCCAGCGTTCCAGACTTTGCTCGTGTCCTCTCCGATCTTCTGAAAGACACGCCTAATCTTCTCAAGAAAGATACGGTCGATCAAATGTTCAGTCCCCAATTCGCCGAAGGCAGCCCTGCACTGAAAGGCCTCGTCGACAATGGTGAAATGTATGCTTGCACTCTCGATGCCAGTATGGACGGCGTAGTGCCGAATTTCGGGCTGGGTAGCTTGTTGCTCATGGAGGATGTGAATAGGAAGAACTACTTCAAGCCAAAAGGGACTCTGTCATGGACGGGCCTGCCGAATTTGCTGTGGAGTGTGAACAGAGAAAGGGGGTTAGCATTATTCTTTGCAACACAGGTTTTGCCTTGGGCGGATTCAAAGACATTTGATCTGATAGCGAGGTTCGAAACGGCGGTTTGGCGGAATATAAACTCCTAATTCCATAGAAGTAGAAGGCTATTGGAACCTGATGCAAACAGGCAGTTCTTTTTACCTCTGTTTAACCCCTGTCTATATTGATCTTCTCACTCTTCCTCATCTACGTTACTGAGGTGCGGGCAACGCTCATGCTTAATAAAACAAGCTACTCGTCACTTACTTCGCTCCTGGAAATCCAATACGTCGGCGACATCTTAGGATGACAATACCCCCGCAATGTCCCCTGTTCCTTGACTTATACTCGTAGCTATCTGGCCAAATCCTATCCCGTTTTGAGTGCAAGGTTATAAGCATGACGACAGAACCTCCCATTTCTACATGTAAGTGAAGACGTACCGGTACGGATCTAGTGGGTCTTCGCAGAGCTTGTTTATCTGCTCGGGGAACAATCATGCACAGACTACGAAGACCGACAACGACGTGCCCCGGTGGCTTTCGGCGATATGAGGTTCAAAATTGATGGCGCCACTGCTTTAGCTGGCACCTTCCTTATCTAGTTAGTTAGCGAAGCCCCGCAACGTTGGCTCATCATGCGCATCTGTCACATCATGCGCATCTGTCACTCAAAACCTGGACATAGACTTGTAATCTACTCTAGCCCTACTTTTGAGCTTCTTAGACACCTCACAGTTCCACAGAGTCTTAAAAATAGCATGTCTTTCGAAATCACAAAGGCGCGCGAGCGCTTCCCCGCTCTGCAGCAAGACCAGGTCTTCCTCGATAACGCAGGAGGCAGCCAAGCTCTTGGAGACGTGATTAACTCGTCAGTCCTAGTATATTTTAGAATGAAAATATGGTCTGATGTTGGTACAGGATTACTGACTATCTCTCAAAGACGAATGTCCAACTTGGTGCCTCGTACCACACAGGATCAGTCTCAAACACTAAATATGAGGAGGGCTATCAAGCCGCAGCGCGGTATATGAATGCAGGTCGGGATGAGATTGGTATGCAAGTGTGGCCATCTTGAAGTAAGGTTATCTGACGAGCCCTCAAGTACTCGGAGGCTCAACCACCCAGCTCTTCATGAACCTCGCTGGCGCACTCAGTTTCAAAGAAGGGGACGAAATCGTTCTCTCCAAGATGGAGCACGAAACAAACGTAAAACCCTGGCTCTTCATGGCCGAGCGCCTCAAGCTCAGAGTAAAATGGTGGTACTCCTCCAAAGAAGATGGCCTGAAACTGACTCCGGAAAACCTAAAGCCACTTCTCACACCGAAAGTCAAATTCGTCGCCTGTACACACGTATCTAACATTCTTGGTACCATCCATGATGTGAAAACCATTGCAGATACAGTACATGAGGCTGGCGCATTGTTCTGCGTTGACGGCGTGAGCTACGCACCACATCGAAAAATCGATGTGAAGGATTTCGGAGTCGACTTCTATTCCTTTTCGTGGTACAAAGTGAGGGATATCCCGGCATCGTCTCTGAATGCTACCTATATTGATTCCAATAGGTGTACGGGCCCCATGTTGCTGTACTATATGCCAGCAATGCCGCACAACAATACGTCACGCCCATGTCGCACTTCTTCAACCCCACAAGAACACTCGAAGACAAAATTGGCTTTGCATCCTCCAATTACGAGTGTACACAGTCTATACCACACATTGTTAGCTACCTTGATGGTGCTTTCGATGAGATCGCTAAACACGAAGGCAATTTACAGAAAATCCTGCTCGACTTTTTAAATTCTCGCCCTGACATCGTTATCCACGGATCGACCTCTACCAGCTCAGCTGTCAGGGTGCCAACCATCTCGTTCACTGTTGATGGTATGGATTCAAGGAGCATCGTCCAGGAGGCAGAGAAGATTTCGAACTACGGATTCAGGTGGGGTCACTTCTACTCGAAGAGGTTGTGCGATGAGGTACTGGGCCTTGGTCCCAACGCCGTTACCAGAGTTAGCATGGTGCATTATAATAGCGAAGAGGAGATTCATGGACTGGTAGAGGCTCTTAAGAAGGTTTTAGGTTGAGTCATAGCCAAATAATGCGCAGTCGAGCTGATCATCTGATGTATCACGCGAGCAGACTTCTTGATCTGAGACGCAAGAGCAACATTTCAGGAAGCGGGTAACTCTTGCAGCTTGAAAACAACCACGACTACTTCATAGTTACTGATACCAATTGGGAGCATTAATCAGTAAGTTATCACGTGTGTTGTCGCTTGGAAATAGGTATATATATGCTGTGCAACACCGCAAGGCTAAGCGCAGTCCAAACAGTAGATGTAGAATCAAAGAGCTACTGCGATTGGACAGAATATGGTCATATCTCTGATGTATCTCAGGCTTACGATAAACGCGTTGAAAGATCATACGGCCATTTCAATTTACCGACAAATATAAGAAATACGAGCATTTGGTACGATCTCGTAATGAATGTGAAGAACGGCAAGATCTTCGAGCTAACAATAGCAAGATTTCAACTCTCTAACGTAAGGATAGATTGTGGAGAAGGGGATGCACAACGCCCATCTAATTTCTGCACAAAACTAACGTTCCACGAGTTCAGGATCTAGCAAGCTATCATTGATCGACCCTAACAGTACCAGGGCGATCCCTAGATTATTGGCCCCTATTTTTAAGAGAGCAAAGAATTTATAGAGAGAAGAATTATGAGAGTGTATAGCATGCTTCCTACTCGAGCGCCTCCAAAGGCTGCACAATACCTACCGCTAATTCAATTCCACCGTTACTGCCCTCTAGCACCGAGAGGAAAATGTACCAGTAGTGTCTGTCAATAGACTAACAGCCATCGGTCTTGGCTGCACCTCTGGAGGACTGTCAGCTTTTAAGAGACCGATATGATAAATGGTCTATTCCAGACCAATTTCCAGCTGCTCTCTATGAGACCGGTTGAAGTTTGGCTTATTAGGCTCTAAAAATTAAGGGTAGGTATATTGGTGTTTTCTACTAAAAGGTTGAGCATTAACATCCCTTAGATAGCTGTATCTATATTGATCTCAACACCACCGAAATTTATGTAGAAGATCCAATTGATTTAGCTCAATGTCTCTCAGGTACATATTCTTAGCTTTTCGCTGTGGTACTTTTGTGTAGAGGAGGGACATAGTAGAGATGGCGGAGATGGTAGAGGTGGATGATGTGTACTCCTAGTCTCCCATGGTTCAAATTACCATGCGCCACTATCGAAATTTAATCAAAGTCCTCTGAACTCATTAGTCTAAGTGCAATTATAAAGTTCTCGACAAGACCGATAACATAATCTTAGAAAGTCTAACTGCTATTAGCCTATATCTTTACAGGAGTTATTCTGCTATTTCGGTGTTTATATATAAGCGTGATATTTTCGATCTAAATAACTTCTTGAGCTCTACGATTTCTACGAGTACAGCACTAGCGGTGGTCACTGTTCTTACAAGGCAAGGTGGATAGAGATCCTGTGAAGAAAGCAACAGAAGAAACACAAATCAGTAATGAAGGCGAGAATCAGTCAAAGCCAGATAAACGACCTCGCATCGTGCTTGAGTGGGCTAAGGAATTAGGCAGCGAATGTTGCAAACACAGCTGCCTTCCTAGTCCAATCACGGAGTGAGCCACACCAACTTTTTGTTATCACCAGCAGCAAGGTGTAACCTTATTCTCACATGGCGGTCCTACTCAATGACACTGTTGCGAAAAAAAATAGCTCGGAATATTGTGCTGCATTAACGGATGCGTATGTCTTATTCGTGAGAACTTCTCACTCACAGTACGTTGAGAAGAACTGGTCACTGTTCGAAGATCCTATACACTATCTTGTTTATAGTCATAGCTTGCGTATGACAGAAATCGAGAGCGTCGTCTAGACGAATATCACGTTGGATCGGAGCATCGCAAAAGACGGCGTGCCGGTTAGCCGATCACCATGCACTTCTTCCTTGGCGTCAGCAAGGCCAACCTCCTTACACGGTAATCAGACGGGCTCTTGTTCATATGTGAACAAGAAGAGTCTTACAAGCGAGATCATACATAAATTCAAGACCCCATTAGTTTATTGGCAATTCGTGGCCGCAATCCGATCGTCACTCAGCCTACAGGCTTCCGTTGTTTACTATTCATTCTGCACACTCAACTACCAGATGTTTGGGTTCTTTGATAGCTCCGCTCCTTCTTCACCACCTGACCCTTCTAAACTCATACTCGAGCCCGAAGAATCTCAAAGGCTTATCCTCCCTGACGCGCGCGTTCTTGGCTTCGCGGCTTACGGCTCCACGAATCCTTCGGCTCCCGTTGTCTTCCTATTTCACGGCCTTCCAGGGAGCCGCATTGTCGGTCGTAGCTGGGACAGCCTTTGCAAGAAGATAGGCGCCCGTCTCATTACCATTGATCGGCCCGGCTGTGGACTTTCGACGTTTGCTGATAGAGGACTCGTTGACTGGCCTGAAGACGTTGTCAGCCTAGCAAACGATCTTGGAGTTGAGCGGTTCAGCATACTAGGTGCTAGTGGAGGTGGTCCCTTCGCCCTAGCGTGTGCGCGTTTTATACCTAAAGAGAGGCTTCGAGGCACAACCGTTGTATGTGGTATTGGGCCCATGGAGGCTGTCCTCGACACAGTACCATATCTCTCCTGGCGGATGATGGGGGTAACGCAGTGGCTATTGAAAGTCATGGCTCGCAACCTTCTCCTTCCATCTCTTGTTCGTCCTTATCGTATCAAGGATCCTTCCCGTCTCAAACGCGTCCTAGAAGACCAATGCCAAACTCCAGAAGAAAAAGTACTCCTCAGTAATGATTGTGACAGTGATACGAATCTCGACGATGCTGTTGCACAGTATCTCGAGGCCCTTAGGCAGGGTACTGGCGGCTGTATGCATGACGGAAATGTGCTCACGGAAAATTGGGGCTTCGATTTGGAGGATATCGACAACGACAAGGTATGGTTAGTGCATGGGGATAATGACACTCGTGCACCCTTGGAAATGGCGCAGTGGGTTGATAATCGTTTGGGTGGGGGAAGGTTAAGGGTCCTGAAGGGGAAGACTCATTTCACCATCTGGAAGGAGCATTCTGAAGAGATATTTCGACAGTTGGTAGAGACATTAAACGTGGACTAAAATCAGTGCCGCCCTAACGTACACAAATAAACTCTGCTCGTTCATAAGTATCAATGGTCTTTTACCAAATTCTACATCTCTTCTTCGCTGAGATTGGCTTGTGCATCATGCTACGGTTGTATAGGTGCTGATTTTGAGAAGCGTATGGAACACGAATAAGTCTGCTCTCTTCCAGTAGGTACAGAAATTATGCAAGAGGACTGATAAAACCATTTGGTAGTAGGACTAATTTTCGGCCATATATATGCACGATACTAGAAAATTGGTAGTTAGTGACCGCTAACTAACCTAGGCTTGCATGTTTTTAATTTTCTGGATATTCTGAGGGATTCCCTGCTCATCATGCTTACATTGCACAGCCTGGCCGTTGGTGGTGTTACCAGTGCAAGTACTTCTTTTTGAATGCTCTCACTCACACTCAACTCCTCAATTAGTAAAGCTATACAATAACCTGCCTTAAGATGCCGCTCGTACGTAGTATCAAGTCGTCGAGCTTCGCTGTTCAACTCCCTGGCCCCACTACCTCTGAGGCATTTGCATCGGCGCAGCCTCCTCGACAGTCGCCATTCCACGAACATGGCCATTACAAATTCGGCGTCTCAACTGGGCACTTATAGCCAGGTGTTGCTAAGCTTCCTGCATGATAATTCTATGACAGTAAGCTGCTATATGTCGAGCCTAGTCTGTGGTCCTGCGAGCAAGAAATCAAACTTCGCATGGAACAGAACGCAAGCAATGCCGCGAGTCAGATGAGCGGCTCCCGACGGGACGGTCTGGATGTTCAAAACCACACAATTAGAAGTGCTGACAGCCTCGACGATGGAGAATATGTACCTCATAGTCTTGAAGCTGGCGAGACAGGATGCAAATGAAGGAGAACAGATATATGGAAACAACGAGATGAACAACAGCATTGAAAAAAAGATTACTCCAGGACGAATAAGAAGGAAAGACTGAAAGGTAAAAAAGCTAAAGAAGAAGAATAAATTAAGCACAAGATATATCACTCACGTCAAGAAGAAGCGTTGAGTCATCTAAGTGATCGAAACGAAGGTAAGGCAAAATTGGGTCCACGGTGATTAAGATCACTCTAGCTCAAGAAGGTTTCTAGACGGTCAGCAGTAACCAAAGTGTCACACTATTCATGGGCCCCGTAGGCGATTATGGAAATCCATTGTCCATTGATGATTAAGATTCATCGGGCGCGCAATCGTCAACTCTTGGAACGCATTTCAAAACATACAGCTCTCAGTGCCGGATTGCAGACGACAGCCATCTGCTAGGCGCTGGACAACGCTTAAACCTACAATTGCGCATTTTTAAGCACTAATTTCTTCTTCCTAATCAGCAACGACAATCCCCTCAGCACCCTCTCCGCTAGCTAAACTCTTGTTAAGCAGTCCTTCTATAAGCTGCTATGCCTTCCTAGAAGGGGGGTAGCTTTATTATATAAAGTTTATAGAACTATATACTATCTACGCTATTAAGTTTTATTCTATTTATTACTAGCTTTAGTAACCCTACTATTATTAACTTTATACTCCTCCTTATACTACTAGTAGTGCTATACTATTATAAGAAGGCCCTCTTTATCTATCTTTAGTATAGTAACCTTAGTCTCTAGCGTAGTAATTCGTGCCTCTGCTATATCCACCTAGGTCTTCTCTTCGCGCAAGAGTGCCTATAGGTTCTCCTCCTCCTCCTCCTCCTCCTCCTCCTCCTCTTCTTCTTCGTTCCAGAAGGGAAGGTTGCGTGCATGGCGCAATTCAATCCTTGTATCCTTTAATTCCTCTTTAAGTTCTTCAAAGCTAGAGCATGAGGCGTTCTTTATGACGCAATTTAGAGCTATGTACTACCATATAGATCTTTTGTCTCGCTGCCACTACAATCGCACAAGATGTATCCAGCACTTGACCCGAGATCGCATAACGCATGCAACAAGTCCTTGAACTTGCACTCTTTTTTAACCCTTGTCACTAGGACCAAAACGTTTACAAGTCGACGTTTCGTTCCTTTGCTCTAGCAGAATCACATATCCAGCCAGTTGAATATCACCCAATATTCAACTCCCTTTCATTCCACCACGGCCTCTTCCCCACCCTCCTCGTCCCCTGCCGCCACGCCAGTGCGTATGCTTACATGGACGTTGTTTCGTCATTAGCAATCCTTCTTCATCCCAGGCCCATTTCTCATCCTTCTCGATGAGCTCCATCACTTTCTCTCCCTCATTATTCGCGACCAGTTTATTAGCGCCTCTTCGTAACAATATGTTAAAGGTCTCCGTACTACATGACTGGTATCGGTAGCACCGATCATACAAAAGATGTAGTGACGTTGAGCCTGTGACGTCTTTGGCACTCACGTCAATTCCATTTTCGAGAATGATTTCTGAGATACTTGATACGTAAGGCAATGTTGTTACATTGACCGTTGAACAAGCTGCGTGTAATATTGTCTCGCCTTCCGTAGTGATACCATGGACGTTTGCACCCTGATCCATGAGATACCGCACGGTCTCAACGTTGGCTGCGCGTGCTGCATTGTGCAAGGCTGTTTCGGCATTCGCGTTGACAGCCCGCACATTTGCACCATGATCCACAAGATAACGAACAAGCTCAGTGTCACCCAAGCGGGCTGCGCCGTGCAGTACCGTCTGGCCGTCAATTGTAGCAGCACGAATATTTGCAGCTTGATCGAGGAGAATTTTTGCGACTTCAAGGCGTGAAGTTCCAGTGTAAAGATTGGGCTGAAAAGGGAAGCCTTCGAAATCGTCCTCTTCATCGCAAGTGCTATAGAGAAGCGGTGTCCATCCGGCCATAGCAGCTTCATCAACCATCGCGCCTTTTGATAGCAGAAACTGAATGACATCCAGACGTCCAATTTTGCAAGCCATATGAAGCGGTGTCATGCCATACTTGTCTTTTGCAAATAGGTCCGCGCCATGCTGGTGAAGTATCTCTGCAAGAGCTCGATTCGCAGCATAGTGCATCGGCGTTCTCAGCGCTCGATCTGTGTGGTTTACGTCTGCTCCAGCGGCGATGAAAGCCTCCAAAAGGCTAAGATCGTCATTCTGACCGCTCACGATACCGAATAGGGGGGTGTGACCTCCCTCGGTTTGACTGTCTTGACGTAGCCCATTCTCCAAAAGAAAACGAGTGGTATAACGGTCTCCAGTAGCTATCCAGAAAGCACTATTCCGAGTACTTAGTTGTTCAGCATTCGCATCAGCACCAGCTGCAACTAATTTTTCCATAATAATGGAGAATCGTCCGGGATTCGCAGTAGTTCTCCAGCGGCATTCATCGATGCAAATATACTCTAGGTCAACGGCGGCAGCAAGTGCATGGCCCAAGGCAGCTCGATCTTCGAGAGCATTTCTGTCCGGAAAGCCGTTCACACGCGTGAGGAGGAATTCGACAGCCTCCAAGTGCCAGCAACACGCCGCTCGACCCAGAGCTGACCTGACACCATCCAGTCTTGAACAATCGGAGAAGTCATCCTCGGGTAGATTGTCTAAGATTGTTTGCATGCAGTCTACAAAATTCAGAGATGCAGATTTCTCGAGTGCGCTAGCTGGGATCTTCAGTCCAGCATCGATTAATGCGGCCATAGCATGCTGAGCGCCCATCCATGCAGCAAGCTCCACGGCATTGAAAGGCGGTTGTAGCGCAGAGTCTATAGTGTCTTCTAACGTGGGATCTGCTCCGGCTGATAGGAGCAGACGAACAGCCTCTGCATGGTTGCCTCGGATCGCAAGATGTAGTGACGTACAATCGTAAGAGTTTCGAACATCAATATCCTCGCAGGTGGGAATCAGGGACACTAGTGAGGGAATTACTCCTTTGTATGCAGCTTTTTGGATGGGTAAGTCGTTATCGTGAAGTGGACATTGCTCCTCAGACGGATGTTCGTAGAACAAATCCTGCTCTACGCCTGAAGTGTCCGCCAGCTCCACGGAGTTGATGCGTTCGGAAGAATCCGGATTTGCTCCAGACATTTGTAAAGCGATGCGATGAAAGCCACGTAAGTTGCCGATAGCAACTGAGAGTCTGTCAGAATGGCTAGAAGACAGGCGAAAGCAATGCCAATATACTAGGCCATGAGTCAGACGGAAACGCCTTCTGAGTCGTGTCTGAGGACGAAGGAAGAAAAGTTGAACGCGCTGAGCGCTCATCAAGAGCCCGCGCCCGTGTTGTCCCAGATAGAGCGTATCTGTCACTTAGCGAGCGCAATATAAGGTTAACTAGGCTAGACTAGACGCGCTAACTAAGCGATCGTTCCTATTGCTATCATTGCCGTAGTCGATTCCCCTAAGTTATCTACTAGTTAACAGAAGAGGTAAAAAAAAAATTGAAAAAGAAAAAAAATGAAAAGACTACGAGAGAGGTAAGGCTGCGAGGTCGTAGAATCGCTTGTCAGACCGCTTTCGATGCTGATGGTGGGGTCTGGCATGTCACAGCTGCAGAAGGAGTTACATCGTCAGCCAGAACATTCACCGAACAGACGATGCTGCATGGCCAGCTTTTCAGCTGACCCTCGCTAGGTGTGTGGGTTTCAGCTTTAAAACGAAGCGTAATGCACGCGATTACATTATGATAGCCTATATTAATCAGACGATGATAAGTTTCGAACATGGTGATGAGAGGGGTATTACGTGATACATCGCACATCTTACCTCAAGTCGGACTATGGGTACAAACCATCGACACCTGTGCCACACCTGGTTGACCACTAGAGACCCATTTTCCGAACGGGGTTTATGGTACTGAGCCCATCAGTTACTTCAGAGCCGAAAAGGCCGGTTGGAGTTGAAACCGTTCGAAGCCGTCAGTGGTGATATCGGGTGCGGTAACCCTACGGGAGCCGTTCATGAAATGGTCGTGGTTACCATGCTAGTTATCGCGTAGCCCTCTTCGCTCTAATGGCCTGCTTGAGATTTTGTGCATCAGGGTTATAAACAAGAACTTCCACAATAAAAAATGACTACGCAATTAAATAGTATCGCATGGACCCATTCTGTCCTATAATTAACGGACACCCTGTGGGAGGCCTGAAGCCGTGGCTACTTTACTGAATCGCATGTCGTTGCAATGTACAGTGCAAATGGCTTGAATTGCGAGAAATTGAGGGCTGTCACACTAAGTTCTGGGTAACTCCTTCTTATGCTATGCACGACAATCACTTCAAGTTGCCTCTTAGAACTCAAATTCTTGGAGCAGGACAAGTAGCCGATATCCCTCCTTTGAACCCCAGTGTCCTACAGGCTTCTCGTACGCACGAACATCGGTCCAGCCTTTTTTCTTCCAGTAGGCTCCGTTGACGCTTTCTACCGTCTGAATCCAGACCTTGAGCTTTCGTTCAATCGAACCCTTGCATTGGTGCTGAAACTCGGCGCTTTCACGACTTTGCCTCTGCAGCTCCTTCACGATCGCGTCAACGCACCGCCCCGCAAAACCTCTGCCCATCCATCCAGCCCTTGCAGTCACGGTTTTGATCTCCCATCCCTCATCGCCCACTCCTCCACCTTCGAGATCGCACTTCCATCGTGTCGTTGCCGCAC
Organism: Neocucurbitaria cava; assembly: GCA_027946455.1. Taxonomy (NCBI): domain Eukaryota; kingdom Fungi; phylum Ascomycota; class Dothideomycetes; order Pleosporales; family Cucurbitariaceae; genus Neocucurbitaria; species Neocucurbitaria cava. The sequence continues at coordinate 369,135 of JAPEUY010000002.1, read as the reverse complement.
AAACTATGGGCTTGGTGTCGTCGTTAGGATCATACATGACGGCGAAGAAGCCATCCTCGCCGAGCTCACGATTGATTGAATCCGCAGTGGGCAAACGGTCGAAGGTATCCGACTCCCAGCCCGATGCGTCTTTCGGTGCAATGTATTTGTATCCCTCGTTGACGAAGCTTCTAATTGTTTGTTCTAACGCGGGGTCACAGCGAATTGCAGAGCCGGAGTGGATGCGGGGTTGTAAAGGTGTGGACGGTAGGGTAAGCGGGCCGTTCATGACTTTTGTGCTCCTGAGAGAAACGGGTCCTTGGAAACATCTTAACTCTCTTTCATATTCGACTGTTAACATCATAAACTTCCATTCGCGTCTACTCACCGAATTGAGTAAGTGCGCAGGGCGTAGGGCGTATCGGCAAGCTGTTGTTCCGGTTAGCGCCACGGCCAGCGAGAACCGAAAAGTTCTTTCGCACTGTGGTTTTCAAAACCCGGGGATTGAACACTGAAACCATCCGCGTTGGACGACCTTTCTTGAGTGCAGATGATACCTGCTATAACGATCCCTACTACGCTAAGTTATTTAAGTAGAGTAACTCTATATTATGTTAAGCACAGAAAACAAGACAGAGCTGGTGGAAGGAAACTAATATATTCTAGCTACAACTAGACAGATTCAAGTCCTTAATCTAACCTACGCGAACCCCGTCTCTGAACCGTCCATCCACTAGCTTAGGTCGACCGGGTTGTCCGCCCAGCGGCAGCTCGTTCAAGAAGTTCCAATGGGATTGCAACTTCCACTGCTTAGACTTCCACTGATTCATTGTCGCATGAGGAAATTGCTCGCACACTTCCTGCAATGCAGGATCGTGGGCAATCGCTACGAATACGTTCTCGTCCGCGTCAAACTCGGCCATGCCCTCTATAGATATCTTTGCCTCCGCCGCATCGTCGTACCACGACTCTTCGCTGGTGGATGGGTCGTAGTATGGCGTGCTTCTCGCTTTCAACGGCCCGCGTGGATGACACGCTGTGAACAGGGTGCATGGGCAGGGCTGCGGGATCCTATGGTCCAGTTTTGTTTCTGAGGGTATCGTTTCAGGCATCGGCACATGGTTTGTTGGCCGATATGTCCCCGGGAAGTGGCTGATATCTCCACCTAAAAAGACAAAGGTATTTGCAGTCGTCCTGACCAGACCGGAGACATGGCCAGCGGTATGACCAGGCGTATTGAGAATATACAGCTCTGGTCACCAAAGTAATCAAAGGCTTGGAGTTGGCCAATTTTCAAGATCTGGTCGCCGGCAAAGCTTATCTCTTGAATAGTGCGGCCCTCAAAGTCAGCGTCATAGAATGGTGATGCTGAGTTGGTAGGATAGCCTGGCGTGAATGACTTCTTGAATCCGCTTCCGACAACAATGTCGGTTGATAAGGGAAACCGCTGAATATTGCCAACATGATCCCAGTGATAATGGCTCCATACTACAGCATCAATCGTCTTCGGATCAACTTCTCCGGTAGAAAGAATCTCACTGATGTCCTTGTCGATCCGAATTCCTGGGACACCTTTTGCTTCGATTGCCTCAACAACTACTGGAGGCAGGTTCCACCAATCCTTTCTCGACCCCATGTCGAAAAGTATCCGTTTGTTCAGACGAGGATTGTGTATGTAAAAGGCGAAGGTTGGTAAGTTGAGAAATTCATGGCCTTGGATAACCGGCTCAACTAATGAAGAAGTCTTGCAGAGCAGGTCGGTGGTGGTGTTAATGAGATAAGTCTCACAAATATTCGTTGATAGTGGAACATCCGCTGATGGTGGACTCATTGTTTTAACAGCTCTCACAATCCGAGTGTTGCAACTTGGTGTTAGAAGGGCAAGGACAAGCAACAAGTGATACGGAGAATACGGTGTTAGAGCACACGGTCAACTTCGCTGCTGACAGAGGGGCGGAAGGCAACTACTAGGATATTCCGAATGTCAAATTTGTCTCTTCTGACCAGCTCAAGTGCTGGAAGTGCCTTGGTGCGGGGGAAAGTGGAACCCTAAATGCGGCCCTTATCGTCACAGTAGTTATAGCCGACCTCAGCCGCGCCAACGGATCTACTACATATCTCCATCTTCACAGCGCTCTCGTCTAGGGCTCAGCCGTGCTTCAAACTAAAAGTTATCGCGTATTTTAACTTACTAACTAGCGCTAAAATTAAGCGCTATAAAGATATCTAACTACTATTAACGTACCCTACGGGTATGTTGCTTATACGGGTAACGTACCTCACGGGCGAGTAGTTAGTACAGGCGAGTAGCAGGCTTTTGCTAAGACCCTATTAAAACGTACTATTGCCTATAATACAATATAATACCTTAATATAACAACGTACAATCCTCTTAAAAAGAAGCCTAAATATAGCTTACGCTTTAGGCTTTAAAATAAAATATAATACTTACTATCTATAGTACTATATAGTACTATATAGTACTAGAGATAACGCTTTAATAGTAACGTACTAAAATACTATACTAATAAGATTACTAGCCTAACTCTATAAAGCTTCTTAAGATAGAAGAGGAGGTAATTATCTAGTATATACTAGACCTAGATCTTTAAGGATTCCCCCTAGCTTACTACTATTAAAGATATAGCTAATTCTTTACTTACTAAGTATTACTATAGCTTTATTAGCTAGAACTAGGCTATAACCTTTATTAAGCGTATACTAAAGCTTAAAGTTAAGTTTAATTAAAAGTATAACTATAAGAGAGCCTTCTATAAAGATCCTAAGCTTATATAAGACTAGTTCTAGCTTATAAAGAATATAAAAGCTAAGTATAGTATCCTAAATAAAGATATCTATAACTTTAATAAGACTAGCTTTATAATAAGCTAGATATTAACTAAAGCTATTATTACTAGCTTAGAGCGTTAAGGATAGCTAAAGATAGTATAGTAGGGTAATTAAAAGTAGACTATAGTTATTTAGGGTATTAATATAATAGGGTAGGTAATCCTACCCTTTATTATCTTTAAGGTAAGAACTACCTCTTTACTTAGTATAAGGAAGACGCCCTACTACGCGATTAGGTTATTACTATCTCTAAGAATAGCTAAATAATAAATAAGCTTAGCTTAGAGTAGTTAAAGTACTTTAATATGTATATAAAAAAACATACTATTAGTATAATATATTTACTAATAATTAATAGCTATAAGAGCTATAACTTACTCCTATTCTAGTAGTACTATAAGGATAATAAGATTATTATACTTTATATACCTCTATACTTATTATACCTATTATAGCTACTAAATATAAGCTATTTTTCCCCTCTAAAGAAGATATATAGGCGCTAAGCTAAAATCCTAATATATAACTATATTAACTATATTACTAAAATAGAGTTCTTACTATACTTTATACCTACTTTTTATACTACTATTATAGAGAGTAATATCCTAAGTAGCTTTAGAGGCGCTAGCTTAGTCTTATTTAACCGAAGCTATAATATTAAAGATAGATATATAGTTAAAGATACTACTATTAACTACTATAGAGGATAGTCCTTAGGAGTTAAAAACACCTAGTAATACCCTAGAATTTAGGTCTTAATTAACGCTAGTAAAGATAAGGATTTAAACCTACCTAGATAGCTCTCCTACCTCTATAGTTAAGGCGTTTAAGAAAGTCTTAAAAGGTATAGTAATAATTACCTATAAGCTTATATTAGTATAATAAAAAATTATATAACTTTAAGTAGCTAATAAGGTAGCTATATATTAAAAATTATATAAAAGAAAATAGTTATAGAAAAAAAAGACCCTTATAGTAGAGGATAGTACTTAACTATTAGCTCTAAAGGAGTTTAGTACTCGTAGTAATAGAAAAAGTTAAAGAAAAAGGCGCGCTAAAGGAGATCTACCTTAATAATACTATAGGTAGTATAGTAGGATAGGGTATAATACGCGTACCTATAAAAGTAACTAGAATAATAAAAAAATACTATAGAATAATTTATACTCTTAGGTTTTATAGGTCTTTATAAAGTTTTACTAGTTTTTATAGTATTTTTAGAGTAAAGATATTAGCGCTAGTAAAGATAGTAATTATATTATTACTTATAGTATAATCTATATAATAGGTAAAACCTAGTAAAAACTAATAAAGATTATAGTAAAGATATCCTATAAAGATATCTATAAAGATCTTTATAGGTCTTTACTAAGTTTTACTAGTTTTTATAGTATTTTTATAAGTAATAATATAAGCGCGCTAGTAAAGGTAAAAAATATACTATTACCTACTATATAAACTATATAACTAGTAAAACTTTATATAACTTTATAAAGATTTAATAAAGATACTTCTTTATAATTTATACTCTTAGATTTAGTAGTTTTCGTAATATTTTATAAGTTTTTACGTGTTATACTATAGGTAATAGTACGTTTTAATAGGGTCTTAGCAAAAGCCTACTACTTACCTATACTAACTACTTACCTATAAGGTATATTATATTTCTTATAAATACTAAAACTTTATTAAAATATACTTTCTATAATAGTATAAACGTAATACCTTAATAATATAATATATAACGTACTCTATAAGTAAGTTAGTTATCTAAAAAGTTAGTTACTTTACTAAGACCCTATTAAAACGTACTATTACCTATAGTATATACGTAATACCTTAACACTATAATATATAGAAGTCTTTAAAAAAGCTTAGATATAGCTTATACTCTAGGCTATTAAATAAAATATAACTTTTTCTTAATAGCGCGCTATATAGATCTATAGTATCTCTTAAATAATACTTAGTAATTAACTAAAAGAAAGCTCCTATAATATAATTATAAGCCTAAATTAATAAAGCTCCTTAAGATAGAAGAGGAGGTAATTATTTAGTATATACTAGACCTAGATCTATAAGGATTTCCCCTAGCTTACTACTATTAAAGATATAGCTAATTCCTTACTTACTAAGTACTACTATAATCTAGTTAGTAATAACTAAGCTATAAACTTTATTAAGTATACGCTAAAGCTTAAAGTTAAGTTTAATTAAAAGTATAACTATAAAAGAGTTCTTTATAAAGATCCTAGGCTTATATAAAACTAGTTTTAGCTTATAAAGAATATAAAGGCTAAGTATAGTATCCTAAATAAAAATACTTATAACTTTAATAAAACTAGCTTTATAATAGGCTAGATATTAATAGGAACTATAGTTACTAGTACCTACTATTAAAGATAGCTAAAGATAGTATAGTAAGGTAATTAAAAGTAGACTATAGTTATTTAGGGTATTAATATAATAGAGTAGGTAATCTTACCTTTTATTATCTTTTAAGGTAAGAACTACCTCTTTACTTAGTATAAAGAAGATACCTTACTATATAATTAGGTTATTAAGGTCTCTAAGAATAGCTAAATAATAAATAAGCTTAGCCTAAAGTAGTTAAAGTACTTTAATATATATATAAAAAGACGTACTATTAATATAGTATATTTATTAATAATTAATAGCTATAAGAGTTATAAATTACTCCTATTCTAGTAGTACTATAAGGATAATAAGATTATTATACTCTATATACCTTTATACTTATTATACCTATTATAGCTATTAGATATAGGCTATTTTTCCCTCTAAAGAAAGCGTATAGGTACTAAGCTAAGAACCTAATATATAACTAAATTAACTATATTACTAAAATAGAGTTTTTACTATACTTTATACCTACTTTTTATACTACTATTATAAAGAGTAATATCTTAGGTAGCTTTAGAGGTATTAGTTTAGTCCTATTTAACCTAAAAGCTATAATATTAAAGATAGATATATAGTTAAAGATACTACTATTAACTACTATAGAGGATAGTCCTTAGGAGTTAAAAACACCTAGTAATACCCTAGAATTTAGGTCTTAATTAACACTAGTAAAGATAAGGATTTAAACCTACTTAGATAGCTCTCCTACCTTTATAGTTAAGGCGTTTAAGAAAGTCTTAAAAGGTATAGTAATAATTACCTATAAGCTTATATTAGTATAATAAGAGATTATATAGCTTTAAGTAACTAATAAGGTAACTATATATTAAAAATTATATAAAAGGAAATAGCTATAGAAGGAAAGAACCCTTATAGTAGAGAATAGTGCTTAACTATTAACTCTAAAGGAGTTTAGTGCTTATAGTAATAAGAAGAAGTTAAAGAAGAGGACGCGCGCTAAAGGAGATTTACCTTAATAACGCTATAGGTAGTGTAGTAAAATAGGGTATAATACGCGTACCTATAAAAGTAACTAGAATAATAAAGAAAATACTATAGAATAATTTATACTCTTAGGTTTTATAGGTCTTTATAAAGTTTTACTAGTTTTTATAGTATTTTTAGAGTAAAGATATTAGCGCTAGTAAAGATAGTAATTATACTATTACCTATAGTATAATTTATATAATAGATAAAACCTAGTAAAGACTAGTAAAGATTATAGTAAAGATATTCTATAAAGATATCTATAAAGATCTTTATAGGTCTTTACTAAGTTTTACTAGTTTTTATAGTATTTTTATAGGTAATAATATAACTACGCTAGTAGAGGTAAGAAATATACTATTATCTACTATATAAACTATATAACTAGTAAAACTTTATATAACTTTATAAAGATTTAGTAAAAATACTTCTTTATAATTTATACTTTTAGGTTTAGTAGTTTTTATAATATTTTACGAGTTTTTACGTATTATACTATAGGTAATAGTACGTTTTATTAGGGTCTTAGTAAAGTAACTAACTCCCTTAGATAACTAACTTACTTATAGAGTACGTTAATAGAAATTAAATAAAAATTAGATATAGCTTATAATTTAGGCTAAAAAATAAGATATAATACTCTTTTAGTAATATATTATATAGATCTATAATATCTCTTAAAGAACCTTTAGTAATTAACTTTATAGAATATCTTTATAGCGTAATTAGAAGCCTAAATTAATAAAGCTCCTTAAGATAAAAGAGGATATAATTATCTAATATATACTAGACCTAAATCTTTAAGGATTTCCTCTTTAGCTTACTACTATTAAAGATATAGCTAATTCCTTACTTACTAAACGCTACTATAATCTAGTTAGCTAGAACTAAGCTATAACTTTTATTAAGTATATACTAAAGCTTAAAGTTAAGTTTAATTAAAAGTATAACTATAAGAGAGCCTTTTATAAAGATCTTAGGCTTATATAAAACTAGTTTTAGCTTATAAAGAATATAAAGGCTAAGTATAATATTCTAAATAAAGATATCTATAACTTTAATAAGACTAGCTTTATAATAGGCTAAATATTAATAAAAGCTATAGTTACTAGCTTAGAGTATTAAAGATAGCTAAAGATAGTATAGTAAAGTAATTAAGAGTAAACTATAGTTATTTAAGGTATTAATATAATAGGGTAGGTAATCCTACCTTTTATCTTCTTTTAAGGTAAGAACTACTCTCTACTTAGTATAAGGAAGATACCTTACTATATAATTAGGTTATTAGGGTCTCTAAAAATAGCTAGATAATAAATAAACTTAACTTAAAGTAGTTAAAGTACTTTAATATATATATAAAAAAATATACTATTAGTATAGTATATTTACTAATAATTAATAGCTATAAGAGCTATAACTTACTCTTATTTTAGTAATACTATAAAAATAATAAGATTATTATACTTTATATACCTCTATACTTATTATACCTATTATAGCTACTAAATATAAGCTATTTTTCCCCTTTAAAGAAGGCGTATAGGTACTAAGCTAAAATCCTAATATATAATTATATTAACTATATTACTAAAATAGAGTTCTTACTATACTTTATACTTACTTTTAATACTACTATTATAAAGAGTAATATCCTAAGTAGCTTTAGAAGTATTAGCTTAGTCCTATTTAACCTAAAAGCTATAATATTAAAGATAGATATATAGTTAAAGATACTATTATTAATTACTATAAAGAATAGTTTTTAAGAGTTAAAAATACTAAGTAATACCTTAGAATTTAGGTCGTAATTAACGCTAGTAAAGATAAAGATTTAAACCTACTTAGATAGCTCTTCTACTTCTATAGTTAAGGCATTTAAGAAAGTCTTAAAGGATATAGTAATAATTACCTATAAGCTTATATTAGTATAATAAGAAATTATATAGCTTTAAGCTACTAATAAAATAACTATATATTAAAAATTATATAAAAAGAAGTAGCTATAAAAGGAAAGGACCCTTATAGTAAAGAATAGTACTTAACTATTAGCTTTAAAGGAGTTTAGTACTTATAATAATAGAGAGAAGTTAAAAAAAAAAAGCGTATACTAAAGGAGATCTACCTTAATAATACTATAGGTAGTATAGTAGAATAGGGTATAATATATATACCTATAAAAGTAACTAAAATAATAAAGAAAATACTATAGAATAATTTATACTCTTAGGTTTTATAAGTCTTTATAAAGTTTTACTAGTTTTTATAGTATTTTTAGAGTAAAGATATTAGTACTAGTAAAGATAGTAATTATATTATTACCTATAGTATAATCTATATAATAGGTAAAACCTAGTAAAGACTAGTAAAGATTATAGTAAAGATATCTTATAAAGATATCTATAAAAATCTTTATAAGTTTTTACTAAGTTTTACTAGTTTTTATAGTATTTTTATAGGTAATAATATAACTATACTAGTAGAAGTAAAAATATACTATTACCTACTATATAAACTATATAACTAGTAAAACTTTATATAACTTTATAAAGATTTAGTAAAGATACTTCTTTATAATTTATACTCTTAGGTTTAGTAGTTTTTATAATATTTTATAAGTTTTTACGTATTATACTATAAGTAATAGTATATTTTAATAGAATCTTAGTATTTATAAGAAATATACCTATATAAGTAATATACCTATAGAGTACGTTAGTATAATATATAAAAACTTATAAATATTATAAAAATTACTAAACCTAAGAGTATAAATTATAAAGAAATATTTTTACTAAATTTTTATAAAGTTATATAAAGTTTTACTAGTTATAACGTACCTTATAGGCAAGTAGTTAGTATAGGCAAGTAGTAGGCTTTTACTAAGACTCTATTAAAATATACTATTACCTATAATATAACGTAATACCTTAATATAATAATATATAATCCTTTTAAAAAGAAACCTAAATATAGCTTATACTTTAGGCTTTAAAATAAGACGTAATACTTACTATCTATAGTACTATACAGTACTATATAGTACTAGAGACAATACTTTAATAGTAATATACTAGAATACTATACTAATAAGATTACTAGCCTAACTCTATAAAGCTTCTTAAGATAGAAAAGAAGGTAATTATCTAGTATATACTAGACCTAGATCTCTAAGGATTCCCCCTAGCTTACTACTATTAAAGATATAGCTAATTCTTTACTTACTAAGTATTACTATAGCCCTATTAGCTAAAACTAGGCTATAACCTTTATTAAGCGTATACTAAAGCTTAAAGTTAAGTTTAATTAAAAGTATAACTATAAGAAAGCCTTTTATAAAAATCCTAGGCTTATATAAAACTAGTTCTAGCTTATAGAGAATATAAAGGCTAAGTATAGTATCCTAAATAAAGATATTTATAACTTTAATAAGACTAGCTTTATAATAAGCTAGATATTAACTAAAGCTATTATTACTAGCTTAGAGTATTAAGAATAGCTAAAGATAGTATAGTAAGGTAATTAAGAGTAGACTATAGTTATTTAGGGTATTAATATAATAGGGTAGGTAATTCCGCCCTTTATTATCTTTTAAGGTAAGAACTACCTCTCTACCTAGTATAAGGAAGATACCCTACTACGTAATTAGGTTATTACTATCTCTAAGAATAGCTAAATAATAAATAAGCTTAGCTTAGAGTAGTTAAAGCACTTTAATATATATATAAAAAACATACTATTAGTATAGTACGTTTACTAATAATTAATAGCTATAAGAGCTATAACTTACTCCTATTCTAGTAGTACTATAAGGATAATAAGATTATTACACTCTATATACCTCTATACTTATTATACCTATTATAGTTACTAGATATAAGCTATTTTTCCCCTCTAAAGAAAGCGTATAGGCGCTAAGCTAAGATCTTAATACGTAACTATATTAACTATATTACTAAAATAAAGTTCTTACTATACTTTATACCTACTTTTTATACTACTATTATAGAGAGTAATATCCTAAGTAGCTTTAGAGGCGCTAGCTTAGTCCTATTTAACCTAGAAGCTATAATATTAAAGATAGATATATAGTTAAAGATACTACTATTAACTACTATAGAGGATAGTCCTTAGGAGTTAAAAACACCTAGTAATACCCTAGAATTTAGGTCTTAATTAACACTAGTAAAGATAAGGATTTAAACCTACTTAGATAGCTCTCCTACCTTTATAGTTAAGGCGTTTAAGAAAGTCTTAAAAGGTATAGTAATAATTACCTATAAGCTTATATTAGTATAATAGAAGATTATATAGCTTTAAGTAGCTAATAAAGTAGCTATATATTAAAAATTATATAAAAGGAAGTAGTTATAGAAGAAGGAAACCCTTATAGTAGAGGATAGTACTTAACTATTAGCTCTAAAGGAGTTTAGTACTTATAGTAATAAAGAGAAGTTAAAGAAGAAAGTACGCGCTAAAAGAGATCTACTTTAATAACACTATAGGTAGTATAGTAAGATAGGGTATAATACGCGTACCTATAAAAGTAACTAGAATAATAAAGAAAATACTATAGAATAATTTATACTCTTAGGTTTTATAAGTTCTTATAAAGTTTTACTAGTTTTTATAGTATTTTTAGAGTAAAGATATTAGTACTAGTAAAGATAGTAATTATACTATTACCTATAGTATAAACTACATAATAAGTAAAACCTAGTAAAGACTAGTAAAGATTATAGTAAAGATACTCTATAAAGATATCTATAAAGATCTTTATAGGTCTTTACTAAGATTTACTAGTTTCTATAGTATTTTTATAGGTAATAATATAAGCGCTAGTAAAGATAAGAAATATACTATTACCTATAGTATAAACTATATAACTAGTAAAACTTTATATAACTTCGTAAAAATTTAGTAAAGATACTTCTTTATAACTTATACTCTTAGGTTTAGTAGTTTTTATAATATTTTATAAGTTTTTACGTTATACTATAGGTAACAGTATATTTTAATAGGGTCTTAGTATTTAGTAGTAACTTACTTATAGTAGTAACTTACTTGTAGAGTATATTACCTAAGTTCTTAAAAGACTATTTAATAGTATATATAAAGTACGTATAGAAGATCTTATACTTATAAATATTACTATAATAAAAGGTTTCTATATTAATATTATATTAGAAGCGTAGCTAAAGGAGGTAAAAGTTTAGTATCTTAGTTATAATACTACGCTGCGTTATAGATTATTTAAAGATAGTAGTATTATACTAGTATAGCTTAAGCGTAAGTATAACCTTATATTTATTAAATATAAGCCTCTTACGTTCTATCTAACTATTTAAAGCGTAATAAATAATTAGTAACACTTATAAATTATATACCTAAGGTTAAATATAAAAAATTTTTAGTATACTAAAATAGGCTACCTTAGACCTATAGCTCTATAAGTACTTATTAAAGTAGCTTATAATATATAGATTAAAGATACTACTTATATAAAGTATACTTACTACGTAACTATATATACTAAATAAGTAATCTCCTAGAGACTAAAAGAGTAATCTTTTTACCTATACTAGCGTATAGCGTAAGATCTATTTAATATACTTATTAGGAGCTTAAGGGAGCTTTAGATAATAGTTATTAAATATAATTTTAGTAGGAAAATATACGTATATAACCTATAAGTAAAGATACTTATTAAGATTATATAGGTTTTTATAAACTTTATAAGCTTTTTATAAGTATACTATAAGCTTAGAATCTATAAGATTATATAGGATAATAACGTTACTACGCTCCTATAGAAAGGAGAGTTATACTACTAAATATAGGCTAAGGATACTAGTATTAAGATTAAAAGCTTACTACTATATATATATAAACTAAATAGTAGTACTAAGTACGCTAGCTAAGAGATAATTACAAAGTTAATAAAGATAAGGAGTAGTACTAACCTACTAGAGAAGCTATAGCTAAAAGTTATTAAAGTAGTAGTATAGCTATATAATATAAGCTTTTTATATACTTATAACTTATAAGTACCTAATATAGTACTTAATAGCTAGTTTAAATAGAACTTCTAGTAGTATTAGCTAGCTAAAGTTTAGGCTATAATAGTAAACTTATACCTAGATTAGAGTAGTATATACGCTTATAGCTACTATATATATCTATTAGATTAAGAATAAATAGCTAAGCGTAATAAATAGGGCTTTAAAGTAAACCTTAGGGGATATATTAGATATCTAGTAGGATATAAAGTATCTAATATCTATAGAATATAAATCCCTATACTTAATTAAATTATAATAATACGTAATATTATATTTAATAAAAAGCTCTTCTATAAAGAGGAAAATACTCCTAAAATACTAAAAGAATAGATTAAGTATATTACTAATATACTTTATAAAGATAAGATACGTAATACTAAAGAGATATATAAAAAGTATATAATAATATATATAACTAGCTCTATATAGCTATAGGTAATTTTAAAGTATAAGAAACTTAGTAAATACCTCCTAAGTAAGAGTTAAAGGGTAAGGAGATATATAATATAGATTTATAGGCTAGCTAGCTAAGTAATCTTATAGAGTACGAATTAGCTTTAGTATAAGTAATAAATAAGGCTAGTAAATTACTAGGGATTTATACTAGCGTAAGTAAGTATATAAGACTTTATACTCTAAAGGCTATACTAAAGCCTAGAGTATATTATAATAGTAATTAATAATAGACTAGTAGCTTTTAGAACTTATAAGTAACTAGAAGAGTAAGCTTATTAGCTATACCTAGCTTATTAAAAGTAAATTATACTACCTCTTAAACTAGTAGTCCTACTTCTAAACTACTAGATAAAGTAAATAGAGTACTAACTAAGTAAATAAGATAAATAATAATATATAAAAAAAGAGTACTTTACTTTTTATATAAGCTAAAGGCTTTATAGATAGAATCCTAAGCGTAAACTTAGTAGTACTAAGAGCTTAAAGAGAGGAGTTAATACCTACTTATTACTATATAATATAAGTAGTAAATAGTAGTATAACTTTCTTTATATAGTATTCCTTTAAGTAAATACTTAAGAAATAGAAAATAGGGAGCTTATAACTATATATACTATAGTTACTACTACTCTTATAATAATAATAAAATAGCTAGTAGCTATTACTAAGGAGGTTTATAAATATAGAAATAATTTTCTAAAGCTTTTAATAAAATAAAAAGACTTATATAAGTATTTATATAGTATACTTTTTATATAAGTAGCTTATAAAAGATTAATATACTCTAAGCTACTAATACTTAGAAGGTAATAGATTAATCTAATATACTAGAGTAGTTACTCTCTTTTAAATAGGTATTTACGTATAAGCTTAATTAAGATAGCTATTTTATAAAGTATAAAGCTTATATTATAGTATAAGAAGACTTATAAGTTATTAATTTAATATAATTAACCTATACTATAATACTTACTATATAATTATTTTGTACTATAATAGCTATTACTACTAAGTTTAACCTAAAGATTATATAGTATAATATTATTAAAGCTTTCTTCTACGCGTATAGAGATTACTAACTAGTTATTATTTATAATCTCCTAGATAGATTTAAGCTTAATAGTAAGTATATAAAGCTTAAATAAGTACTATATAGGCTTAAAGACTTACCTCTCCTTTAGTATAAAGAACTATTTAGGACTTTCTAAGTAGTTAGGCTTATATTATTAAAAAAGAAGAGCTATACTTATTCTTTAGCTATAATAAGAAAATACTTCTCCTATTTTATATTAATAATATACTAGTTATATACTATTATAGCTATAGCTTAGAAGCTTAATAGGTAGTAACTACTATAAAGAGAGCGTACACCCTTAAAGAGCGTAGCTTAGTAAGCTAGTTTCTTAGCGTACGTATACTTAGGGATAGAGTAAGTAGGATAATAACGCTTATACACAACAAATATATTAATAAAGTTACTAAGAAGTTTAATTTTACTAGCTTAGTATTATTTTTATAAACTTCTCTCCCTATAGAGGAGCTTATATTAAATAAGAAAGAAGCTTTAAGACGTAAGATTAAAGACTATTAGAAGCGTATAGGCTTACTATTATATATAGTAATAATAATTTGTTTAAACGTAGCGTTTACTACCTTAAAGCTCTCTTAGTTTCTTACTAACCTAAGTAAAACTTACTTTAATACTATATACTATGTAATTATATACTTATATTATATAAGATATAATTTAATCTAGTATAGTAGGTATAAAGGAGCTAAGCTACTTATATATAGTAATATATTATTTACTAATAATTTAGTAACGTGCTACTTATTATATAGGTATATTATAATACTATTTAGTAAAGTAATTATATAGAAAGCTACTTACTAATCTACTATAATAATATTAATAACTAAAGCTAAGCTCCTAGTACTTAAGTAAGTAAGTAAGGAGGTAATAGCTCTTAAATAATTATTTACGGAGCTTATACTTAAACTAGGTAACGCGTAAACAATTTTCTATAATAACTAATAAATAATATAGCTTATTATAGGTAAAAATAAAAGGATTAATATAAAGCTTTAGTATATAAATATACAAAATATATAGCTACGCTAGGAGTATAGCAAAGGATCCTTTTAAGTTTAATATATACCTACAAACAATATACCTATAGATAGGCTTACTAAAAACCTATCTAAATAATAGTTTAAACGTTTTAAAGCTTATCTTAATCTTAAAAATATATAGTAAATAGTTAAGTATTATAAATAAGAGTATAAGAAAAGTTAAAGTAATTATTATTATATAAGTAGTATATTCTATAAATATAAAAAGATAATATATAGGATTAATTATTATATAAGTTAAAGATCTCTTTAAGCTTTATAGTAATTATCTTACTAAGCTCTAAGGTAAGCTTATCTATCTAGAGATAGTAAAGCTTATGCTTATTATTACTTAGGAGAGCTACGTAAGTAAGAGTCCTAGTAGTAACTAATAATAGTACTATTACTAGTATTACTATAAGAATTACCTATAGTACTAAAGTAGCTATAATAAGCTATAATAGTGTTACTAGAGTAGGTACTAATATATTAGGAATAGTAATACTACTAATAGTACTAGGAGTAAGCGTAGCTACTTACTCTATAGCTACTTTAATAGTATTTTAGTACTTATACTTCTTAGCTAGTAAATAGCTAGTATAGAGCGTAGTAATAAGCTACTAAGTAAACTTAACTACTCTAGCTATAAGCTAAGTATAATAGTAGCTAGAGTATACTAAGTATACTAAGTACTACTTCCTAAGGTATTATAGTAAGCCTTATTAGACTTACTAGTAAGTATACTCTATATATACCTTTTATAGAGTATAGTATAAAGTAAGCTAAGCTCCTCTATAAAGTCTTATCCCTTTAGGTACCTATTAGGGTAGTAAGAGTAGAAGTCTCTATAATAGTAGTAGTACGCTTTACCTACTACGTAGCTAACGCTTTTACTTACGCTACTTCTTTCTTCTTTTTTTTCTACTATAATACGTATATAGGGCTTTATAACCTATAAAAAGCTAAAAGTAAAAGTAAGTAGTAGTAGTAGGCTTATAGGGGTAGTAGGAGTAGCCTTCCTCTTTACTACGCGCTTATACGTAGTAGCCTTTATCTTTAACTATATATACGTTAGTATTATATAAGTAGTATAAGGTTTAGGAAGTATAAAGGGCTATTATAGCTAAGCTACGTAAAGTAATATATATAAGAGCTATATTATATTTTAGTTAGATTAGAGCTACCTCTATAGAATATATTTAGATAATAATAAGCTTAGTAGTACTAGTACTTACGTAAGTATATACTAATATAGTATACCTAAGCTTATATATAATATAATAGGTAGAATAGATACTATAATAATAATTTAGGAGCTTATAAGTAAATAATTAATCTAGTAACTACTACTTAATTAGGGAGTATATTATAATATAATCTCCTATACTTATAAGGTATAGTTAAGTATATATAGTATATATATATATACTTAGAGTAGTTAAACGTTAGTTTAAGTTTAGTATATATATTATCTAAACTTCTATATAGCTAATATAATAATCTATCTCCTAATTATTCCTAAGCTTATTTTCCTACTATATATATTTTTTACCTTTATTAGTATAGTTATATTATTATCTATAAAAATACTATAAAAACTAGTAAAACTTAGTAAAAACTTATAAAGATCTTTATAGATATCTTTATAGAATATCTTTACTATAATCTTTACTAGTTTTTATTAGGTTTTACTTATTATATAGATTATACTATAGGTAATAATATAATTACTATCTTTACTAATATACTCTATAGGTATACTAGTTACTTAGGTATACTAGTTACTCTACTAAAACTCTACTAAAATATACTATTACCTATAGTATAATACGTAAAAATTTATAAAATATTATAAAAACTACTAAACCTAAGAATATAAATTATAAAAAGTATTTTTACTAAATCTTTATAAAGTTATATAAAGTTTTACTAGTTATATAGTTTATATAATATACCTTATAAATAAGTTAGTTATATAAGTAAATTAGTTACTTTACTAAGACCCTATTAAAATATACTATTACCTATAGTATATATATAATACCTTAATACTATAATATATAATAGAGATTAGATAAAGCTTAGATATAGTTTACTAACTATTCTATTTAAGTATTATAGTATATACTTTTATTTTCTTACCTATAATATTATATTATTAGTTTAGTATATTTACTCTTCTATTATCTTTTCTTAGAGTATAAAGTATCTTAAACTTATACTATCTTAGTAGTTCTAACTATTAGGTTTATTACCTATTTAACTACTTTATAGTTATAAAATAGGTTAAGTTCTTATAATCTATAAATATAGTTAGCTTTAAATATCTATAGGTATATATATATTAGTATTCTAAAGTATTTATAATTACTATTAGTTCTTTATTATAAATATTATACTACTTTTCTACTTATAAGAACTTTTATAAGTAGTAAACTATTAAGTACTATTTCTAATCTTTTTCTTAGAGTATTACTACTCCTAATACTAAGTCTAAGGTATTAGTTTTAATTCTAAATAGCTTTCTATTAATAAATAGTATTAGTACTAGTTCCTTAATATATACTTCTTTTAATACTTTAAAGGTATTTTCTTATTTTTTTATCTATTCTTAAGGTATATCTTTTTTTATAAGTTTTATAAGTAGGATTAAGATCTTTAAGAAGTTCCTAATAAATTATCTATTAAAGTTAATAAATCTAAAGAAAGACTAACGTACCCCATGGGTAAGTTGAACATACAGGTGAGTTGAACACGAATGCCAAGCTTTTTACCTAAACTTCACCTCTTAATAACTTTCTACCTAGTGGTCAGAATTTAATAATTTTTAGTTCGTTTGAAAGCCCTAAGTTAAGGCTTTTAAACGGTCTAAGAATTACCTAAACGGACTAGTACTTAAAAAGTTATTAAGAGGTAAAGTTTTAAAGTTCTTAAGCTCTTCGCTTAGGTTAGATCCCTACTTCTAGTACTTAGGACTTATAATAAATTCTAATTTTTATATATATCTTTCTTTATATATAAATCTAAAGTCTATTAAATTCTTAGCTTATTTTACCTAATAGCTATAGAGTTATACTACCTAGATAAGTTTTAGTACTAAAATACCTCTATCTACTAGAATACTATATAATAATAGCTAATACTAAATAAAACCTTTTCTAGATTATATATCTAAGTATAGAAAACCTATTTAGAAGCTTAAAACTTTTAGTTTATATCTATTTATATATAAAAGTAACTTTATTAAAATTTTAAATTTAGATAATATTTAAACTAGATAGATAATAGAAGTTATTTATACTAAGAAATACTTCTTAATACTATATAATACTATATTATACCTTTTAAATAACTAAACTATATAATATACTATAATATACTAGTATTACTAGTTTTTTTAGTTCTAGTAGCTAAAATATATTTTAGTTACTATAACTCTATAGTTACTTAATAGAAAAGCTAAAAGTTTAATATATTATAGCTTTCTATATATATATACTTATACTAAAATATTAAAATTTATTATAGGCCCTAAGTACTAGAAGTAGGGATCTAACCTAAGCGAAGAGTTTTAGAACTTCAAAACCTCACCTCTTAATAACCTTTTAAGTACTAGTCCGTTTTAGGTAATTTTTGGTTCCTTTTAAAGCCGTAACCTAGGGCTTTAAAAGGAACTAGAATTTACTTAAAACGGACCATAGGATAGAAAGTTATTAAGAGGTAAAGTTTAGGTAAAAAGCTTAGCATTGTTACGAACCTGAAGGGAGGATAGCACAAGTTAAAAGAGATAGAAGAATAATAAGGCATAGTTAGCACCTACAAGGTAGTTAAGAACTAATAGGTATACGCCTAGTAAGGTAGGGCTATACACGTAACCTCCTTAGGGTTAGATATATAAGGAAGGGGCTTAGTAGTACCTCCTTATACATAAGCTACTAAGAGGTCCTTAGGCTCCTCTAACTAAGGAATATAAGGAATACTAAGATTAGGAAGTATATAGACTAATATAATAAGCCCTTATAGATTATTATATTTAACTTAAGTTACTCTTATAAATAATTAACTCTAATTATCTACCTAAGTCTAACTCTATCGCATATCTACAGAATATACTAAACCTACCTACTAGTTTATATCTACTTTATCGTATTACACTTCATAGCCCTAGACCTATAACTAAATTTAATACTTTAAATACCTTTAAGATAAGTAATATTAAGATAGACGCAGCTACTCCTACTACTAAGCTTAGCTTTAATAAAAGATACGAGGTAATAAGCTATAGAACTTTAATAGTAATTAAAAGTAACTTAAAGTATAGCTTATATAGTTTAATCTATACTTCTATGTTAATAATAATATTAAAGATAATAATAAAGAAATACTTACCTTAATACACCTTACTAGAAAAGCACTAGACTAGATTATACCTTAGCTTAAATAATATATAGATAAGGATATTATTAACACTAATAACATACTTATGTTTAAGGACTAGAGTAAATATAAGAGAAAGATAAAATAAGTTTTTAAAATCTATACTAAGAAACTAGTTACTAAATAAAATATCTAGAGTCTAGGATAGGTTACGTCTATTATAGACTATACTAACACGTTCTAATAATATATAATAGTAATTAATTAGGATAAAGTAGTACTATAAAGAATATTTTACTAGGGCCTAAAACTATAGGTCTAGGAGGAACTAATACGCACTAGCTTCGCTACTAATATACTTAATAACCTAATTAATAAATATATTTAAATTAATAATACGTTATATAAGCTAAAACTAGAAAAGAAGAGCTATAGAAAAGGAGGCTACTACTAAAATACTAGTAAATAAAGGGATTTTGTTTACACTAACTAAACTACTTATACTATAAAATACTATACTTTATAATACCCTAAGCCTATATACCTTAATAATATAAATAAAGGTAAAAACTAGAAGGTAGGATAACTAAAGGTAGTTATAGAGAAAAAGGATCTAAAATACTTTAACTATAGTAAGAAAGAACACTTTACTAGAAATTATAAGCAGAAAAATAAGGTTACCTAATAAATTAACATATTAGGATATAACTATAACCTAATAGGTAATAATAGGGGTTAGGAAATAATTCTACTATTTAACCCTAAGAATCTTAAGTTATTATAGGGAGATAATAAGCTAATTAAGAAATATAAATAAGTTCTATACCTATTACTAAAAGGTAATAATATACTAGGATATAAGGAGGACTAAGTATTACTAACTAATATTAACTACGATAACATTATCTAGGATAGTATTAAATACGGAATTACTAATAAGGAAAATATATTACCTAGTAAGGAAACAAAGGATATATACCTAAGTAACTAAATCTATAGGGATTAGGATCTACTAAACTAAGATACTATAACTAGTTTTAATTTACCTACTTACTATATACAAAATACTACTATAGATATTAAGATCTAAGAAGTATAGAACTACAAAAAGAAGTATTAATACTAGAATACTATTAGGGGCTATAGAGGTTAAAGATAATAATATAAGTAAAGAGAAACAACCTATCCTTATATATAAAGCCTACTAAAAAGAAAAACTAAGTACTAACTATTATATACATAGAATATATATAGTAAATATAAAGGCTATAAGAAACCCTACGTTAGTTTCTCTATAGCTAACTAGGAAAAATAGGAATAGTAATAGGATAACTATAATAACTACTAAAGAATTTTGTAGTAATATAATAATAATTAGAGAAACCCTAAATATATACTACTACACTATTAAATATATACGTATAATTATTACAATATATACTACTAACGTACTCTATAAGTAAGATTCTTATATAAGCAAGATTCTTATAATACTAAGACCCTATTAAAATATACTATTACCTATAGTATAATATATAAAAACTTATAAAATATTATAAAAATAACTAAACCTAAGAGTATAAACTACTAAGAAGTATCTTTACTAAATCTTTATAAAGTTATATAAAGTTTTACTAGTTATATAGTTTATATAGTAGGTAATAGTATGTTTCTTACCTCTACTAGTACGCTTATATTATTACCTATAAAAATACTATAAAAACTAGTAAAACTTAGTAAAGACTTATAAAGATCTTTATAGATATCTTTATAAGATATCTTTACTATAATCTTTACTAGTCTTTACTAAAGTTTACCTATTATATAGTTTATACTATAAGTAATAGTATAATTACTATCTTTACTAGCGCTAATATCTTTACTCTAAAAATACTACGAAAACTAGTAAAACTTTATAAGGACCTATAAAACCTAAGAGTATAAATTATTCTATAGTATTTTCTTTATTATTCTAGTTACTTTTATAAGTACGCGTATTATACCCTATCCTACTATACTACCTATAGCGTTATTAAGGTAGATCTCCTTTAGTATATGCCCTCTTCTTTAACTTCTCTTTATTACTATAAGCACTAAACTCCTTTAGAGCTAATAGTTAAGTACTATTTTCTACTATAAGGGTCCTTTCCTTTTATAGCTACTTCCTTTTATATAATTTTTAATATATAGCTACCTTATTAGCTACTTAAAGCTATGTAATCTCCTATTATACTAATATAAGCTTATAGGTAATTATTACTATACCCTTTAAGACCTTCTTAAACGCCTTAACTATAGAAGTAAGAGAGCTATCTAAGTAGGTTTAAATCCTTATCTTTACTAGCGTTAATTGCGACCCAAATTCTAGGGTATTACTTAGTATTTTTAACTCCTAAGGACTATCCTCTATAGTAGTTAATAGTAGTATCTTTAACTATATATCTATCTGTTGTGGAGCAGCAACCTGATCATACAGCCCTGTGAAGGAAGTGGTCACGTGGAACAATGGGTTGTGTTCGGATTAACCCGTGTATTGATTACCTCGGCTCACAAGGGGATTAGCTCCTTACGAGCAGGGTATTTAACTTGAGCTCTTCAGCTCGTTTTCTTATGTACTGGCAAATCAATTTGATTCTTTTGATCATCTTACTCGAAGCAACAACAGTTATGAGCCCGGCGCTTTAAGATAAACAGGCTGATTCTCCCTGCGCATCTATTACTGCTAAGAGATTGATTTGCTTGCTCAAACCACTCCTCTTTACCTCTCCATCTCCACGAATCTTTTCGACGTTATCTAACAAATGGATCAGGACGAAAAGATCCCAGCGGGTAATATCCTGCTCAAAGCTCGAAAGGATTGGCCCTACTGGTACACCCAACTTCGGAGCATTGCCTACGAAAAGCGTGTATGGGATCAGATCAACCCTGATCTCCCAACCGCTCCGAATATCCTCGATCAGGAACCCGCTTATCCAAAGCTTCCAACCAAACCCATTGAGCCAACAAACAAAACAGCCGAAAACTCTGAGACGCTCGAAAACGAGTATCGTATCCAACTTGCCATATGGACTGATCGTGAGAAGATTCAACCAGAAGAAGTACGCTTATACAAAGAAAGGTACACTCACTGGAATCGACAGCGTGCCGCTCACACCAATATCATGGATTGGATCAGAAAAACAGTTATCAGCGATATCCTCTATCCGCTCCAGACCAAGCTGCTGAACAGAAATGAGCAAGGGCTGCAACCACTGCTTAAGATTCTCAAACAACAGCTTGCTCCAAACGAGGCAACGATAAAGAACCAGATCAGAACAGAGTATAGGGCGCATCTCGATAAGGCCAGAAATGGGCGAATGAATCCTGAAAAATGGTTTACTGAGTGGGAATCGATCCGTACCCGAGCGGAGTCATTCGAGATCCCTGAGCTCAATGGACAGCTGGCGATAACGGATTTCCTGGATGCGCTAATGCCGAAATTTGCTCCAAACTGGGCGGTGAACATGCGATCTACGATCATTATGGACGAAACACTAGGTCGTACGGACTACACCCTTGATCAAATTGCGCAAGGGTACAGCGCTATGCTCCACGAGCAGTCAGTCTTGTACGCAAAGGAAAAGGATTATCCGTATTTGCTGTTCCAACGTTATCTGGCGCAACCGCTAATGCGGGTCGGAACGGAGGCAACTCCGGATCAAGGAACAACAACTCCAAACCTGGTCAAGACTGTCCATGTAAGCCAGAGGATCAAGCTAAGCACAAATGGGACCCGAGCAGTTGTAGAAGACTTCAAACTGCAATAACTGGAACAGCACCTGGACCCAAGATCACCCTGAACGATACGGACAAGGCAAAGATCACTGAACGTTACAACAAACCAAAGTGGGCTGCCCTTCGTGATCTGATCAAGCAAGCCGGTTGGACTACTTCAGCAGGAAGGACTACTGACTCCCACTACCCCACTTCGATTGTAGCGGCATTGATCGACCCCACCGAGTTCAAACAGACCACTGATCCAATTGGTGTGTATAGCGCCACATATAGTCGACACCCGCTCAGCAACTCAACAATCCTCGATGGTGGATCAGCTGTTCACCTAGTGAACAGTCAAGATCTTCTTGTGCCTGGATCATTCAGAAGGGCTTTGACCACTGAATGCGTCGATGCTGGTACGCAGTCACTACCCATCTCTGGATCAGGCGATCGAATTCTCAAAGGACTGATGACTGGAGCTGGTGGATCACGACTCGACCTTGTGCTCAAGGACGTTAAAGTCGTCGAAGGTTTCCATTTGAACATAGTTTCCCAAGCAAGGCTTAGGGAGAAAGCAAACCTTTGGTATATGGGCTATGATCATACAATTCGCTCAGGTTCTCCTACTCACAGTGTTATCATTTTTAAGTTGGTCACTAAGGGCAATTTGCTCTTTATCGAATACAAGAAGTCCACTTATTCTATGGTTCCACTCCTTGTGAAAGCTGTTTCTAGATCATGGATCGCACAATCAAGAACTGATTCTGAAGATCTTTGGCATCAAAGATCAGGTCATTTGGGACAACGTGCTTTACAAGCATTAGTTAAGCACGCGCGGAACGTTACGATCGAAGGAACCCAACGGATACAATGCGATCACTGTTCCACTGCTCATGCAAGCCAAGTAATCTCACGACGACCAAAGGAACGATCACCGAGACCTTTTACAGAATCTCTTGGGATCTGTTTGATATGCCACAAGGACGCTTAAATGAGCAATGGTCAATGTTGATCAAAGATGACTTCTCAGGAAAGATTGAGAACAACAATCTTCAATCGAAAACACTACCTGAGATTATGCGCACTTTGGAACGGTATGCAAACTATGTTACGAACAAGTATGGATTACGGATCGTGGAGATCCACCAGGATAGCGATTCAGCTACCAGGCCATGGAGAGGCCGATCAAGATATGAAGAATGGACGGAAGAAATGGGGATCACTGTTAAGGCCACGCCATCTCACACTCATGAGCCTAACGGCTCAGCTGAGCGAGCGGGCAAAGAAATCATCACTAAGGCGATCAAAATGCGCTCAAGCGCTCATTTGCCTGAGAAACTTTGGCCTGAGATTTTGGATGCGGCTGCTTGGTTACACGCCATGAGCCCATCGGCGATCAATGGCTACCGATCACCAAATGAAGTTCTGGATTCCTGGTTTCGACAATACTTTAGGTGGTATGAACCAGATCAAATTCGATCCAGAACAGCTGATCTTCGTCCTGATTGGAGTGGTATTTACGCCTATGGCTGCCGAGCATATCCGTTGGATAGAGATCGAGCAGCTGGGCTCAAAAAGCGGACTTCAAAGTCAATCCGCGGGGACATATAGGATATTTGGTAGGCTATCGAGCATCCAATATCTACAGGATATGGATCCCCACGCTCGATCAAGTGATCACGACCAGAAACGTCGCCTTCGACGAATCGCGGTTCTATGAAGGAATACGTGAGAACGAAATGGAGAAGGATCAGGCAATTATGCTCACTGAGATATTGCACGACGGAGAACTGGAAGATCCAGAAATAGATCTTGAGGATCTATTACTTGAAGAGCAGCAAGATCGACCTTTACCGGACACTGAGAGCAATCTCGGGGGTGAGCCAATTGACGAAGTGATCACTGATGCTGGCCGGCTCGGTGATCAGGAAGTTGATCAGGCAGAAACTGTTCGAGATGCAGGCGCGGCCAGCCAGCAACTGAGAATTCGAATGGACCGGGAAAAGGATCAATCGATGCTTGCAACTCCAGAAGCAACACCTGAGCCAGATGTTGTGGAGACAGGCGATTACGAAGAAATTGATCGCTTATTGGGAACAGATAATCAAGAGGGGATGCATCCACCTGGACGGGCTGATTCTGAAAGTTCCAGTGATCGGATTGGATCACACGGGGGAGAGCCAGAGAGCTCAACCCAACTTGCCGATCGACCCAGTCTCATTGACCCGAACGAGCTGGACGAAGCAAGTGTTACCCGGATTGGGGCACGCCGTGGGCTACGCCGTGCTGCGCCAACTCCTCCACCACCCGGATCATCGATTGAGCAAACCCAACGAACTAGTCGTAGATTGGCTGGAAGAAGCCCTGAGATCAACAGGCCCACCAATATTTACGTGCCAATACGCAGGGGAAGAGGAAAACGCTCAGATCGTGACGATCAAATGGGGGGTGGGAACGCAGGTGTACATACATTGATCGCAGATCTGAAAGATGATCTTCAGTGGATCGATTTCGAAAACACCTACCTACCAGGAGCAACAGCTGCCTGGGACGAACGCTCGAGCTACAAGCCAATGAATGCGATCGTAATGGCAGCAACGCTCAGTGATCGGTTGCCGCTGGCACCGAAACTAGCTCAAATTCATAGAAATGAGCTCCCTGCTCCACCACAAACCTGGAAACAATTATTACAACACCCATACAGGACGTGGTTTGAGCAGGCCTCTTGCAAGGAAATCGATCAATTGCGAAAGAAAAACACATGGACAGTACAGCCGATCAGCGAAGCCAAGGAACGGCCACTCCCATTGAAGTGGGTTTGGAGTTACAAGAGCGATCAAGACGGCATGTTACTCAAATGTAAAGCTCGGATCGTTGTAAGAGGAGATCTCCAGGAAAAGGATACGCTCAATTCAACATACGCTGCTACACTAGCGGCTAAATCCTTTCGAGCGGCGATGGCAATCGCTGCTCATTTCGACCTGGAGATTATGCAATATGACGTGGTTGGAGCATTTCTGAATGTCCATATCACGCCGGATAATCCGGTGATTTGCGAATTACCAGATGGATTCAAAGAACCAGGCATGTGCGTTAGGCTCAATCGAGCCCTATACGGATTGAGAGATTCGCCATTACTCTGGTATGAAGAGTTCGCTGGCACATTAAGATCGTTGGATCTGATCGCCGCGAAGGAAGAACCATGTTTGTTCTTCACAAAGGATCGAAAGGTCCTTATCTTGTTCTACGTTGACGATATCCTGTTGCTCTTCCACAAGGCATCTGAGCAAAGGGCTCGGAGCTTGTGGGATAAGATTCAAGCAAAGTACGAAATTGAGTCACAAGGACCAGTTGAGTGGTTTCTTGGGGTCCGAGTGATCCGGGATCGTGAAAAGAGATCAATCAGGCTTGTTCACGACACCTACATTGACAAGATCACAAAGAAATTTGGGCTCAGTGATGGAAGCTTCCCTCCAACGCCACTGCCTTCTGAGGATCTGATCAAATCGGATGGAGAAGCAACCAAACAACAGATCAAAGCTTATCAAGAAAGAGTTGGATCAGTCCTATACACTGCGATCATGTTGCGCCCAGACGTTGCTTATGCTGTATCAAGGTTATCCCATTTTCTCACAAATCCCAGTGATCAACATATGAAAGCTGTGGAACGTGTGATCATGTACCTGTATCGGACTCGTTGGGAAGCAATCCAGTATGGTGACTATAACGGACCTGATCTTATGATCTGTGGAGACGCCTCTTTTGCTGATGATCCAGATACTCGTCGCTCATCATATGGATATATTGCCATGCTATTCGGGGGTGCGATCCTGTGGAAAGCTGCCCGACAAAGTACGGTAACAACCTCAACAACAGAAGCTGAGCTACTTGCGCTGGAACAAGCAGCGAAAGAAGCTATGGCGCTTAAGCGATTCTTCAAGGAAATCACATTTGATCTGGGAGATCTTTGGAATATTTGGTGTGACAATCAACAAACAATCCGGCTGGTTGTAGGAAAGAATGAACGGATCACAACAAAACTTCGACATGTTGATATCCAGAACATGTGGCTCCGCCAGAACATGCTAAAGGATCATTCTCAGTGGAGTATTTGCAAACAAGCGATATGCCAGCTGATGGACTCACGAAATCGCTCACCAAACAACAATTCCAGAGATTTAAGCAACAGCTCAACTTCATCAATGTCGAGAAAATAATCACAAGCACGGAGGACAAGTAACTTTGTGGATCACAATTCATTGGATCATATGCTTCAAAAGGAAGCATGCTCACAAGAGAGCGGGGCTCAGAAACTACGTACTGGATCAGCTACACTGATCCTCCCTCTCTCATTCATCCCAGCAAGAAATCATCCCACCAAAGATAGATCAGCCATCCTGATCGAAACCGAAGAACCACCAAGAATTCTCAATCGAACTGATCAATGAGCTCGTCGATCAAGAGCTTGATATCCTCAAACAGACTATAAGCGTGTTCGCGACGAGCAACGCGATCAGCAACCTGAAGATCCCCATAACGAAAACGAACGTTCTCTGCGCGCGAAAGTTCCTGCTCGGTACGACCCTGATCGGCAAGACGATCGGCTTGACGACGAAGCTTGACAGCAGTGAGATGATCCTGATCCTCAACAGTAACCCCAGCATTGAGTAGTGCAGCTGCACGATCTTGCTCAGACATTTGATCGGACTCAACTGTCTGAACAGGAGGAACGGGAACATTCGAAAGATCAGCTGGTTGATCGTCGTGCTCATCCTTGACTCTGCGGCGCTCACGACGGTGAGCAGCTGCAAGTTCTGGGTCAACAACGATCGGAGACTCTTCTTCATCCGATTCGATCAGAACGGGCTGATCACCAGGAGTGGAAACCGGAGCAGTGGGCTCAGGAGTGAATAGACGAGGCGGAACAACGGGAGCAGCAGGAGAAGAACCGGGATTGAGACCAGGACGAGCAGGACCAGAGCTGAACAAATACGCAATACCCTCCAAAGCAAGACGCTGCTCATCAGTCATTGGAGCATTAGGAGGCAGCTGACCGAACGGAGCAGGCGTCCCCCCGAGCGCACCAGGACCAGGGTCACGGCGGTGACCGATCTGCACTGAGGGAGACGCCTGAGTAGAGGCGTACTGTTGATCATCTCGAGAAGAACCACCAGAGTGGAACACCTCTCCAGATCGACCCTTCTCCTTCTTCTTGCGAGGAGTGATCAAGTTGTTCGAGGCAACGGGAGTTGGCTTTGGATCCGAGGTGATCAAGGCAAGAAGGGCAGCGCGACGATTGTTCATCTCGTTAGGCTAAAAATTGGACGATCAGTCACTGAAAATCAATAAGATCAGGAACCACTTACGGTCATGACAAGCGTGGTGGAGTGAAAAGCTTCAATCAACTTCTTTCCCTCGATTAGGATTGAAGTTGGACTGCGAACTGATCAGTATGATTGAAAGAAGGGAAGGATTGATCAAACTCACGCCTCGCAACAAGGATGAGTGTTGCACTGAATGCACCGAGCACTCCGAGTACTACCAGACTTGCGCGTACAACGGTTCTTGTTCTGTTTCTTGCAAAACTTCTCGATGCAAGGCAGGCACGGATCGCGATGAGTAGGCGTAGGAGTAGGAGCAAGTTGAGCAGAAGCAGCTTGGGTCTTCTTGCGGTTTCGGGTTTGAGGACCATCGTGATCGCTGGAAGAAGCCGAAGACGAAGACTGTTGAGGATCGGCCTGATCATTGGAGGCTTTCTGCTTCTTGGCGATTCGATCAGCTGCTCCGCGAGCCTTTCGCTTGGAAGCCTGAAGTGGAGCAGCATTAGCACTGATGAATGATCTCAGCTCAAGCCGATCCTCGAGCGTCATGCTCTCAGCGAGCTCGGAGGGGCTTGGGGTGCGACTGACCATTGCTGATACAGTTGATCTGGAGATCACTGTTAAACAAGAAGAGCGAGGAGCAGAAGAACGGGAATACTTGATCAAGGCTGAGAGAACAAAAAGGCGCAGTTGAGGTGCGATGAAGGAGAGCAGAAGGAGGGGCAGGAGCGAGCAGTTTATATCAAAACACGCTAAGAGCGTTTGCGCCGCGCTCTTACCGCCTCGCTGCTCAGCAACACCGCTTTGTTGCCCCGCACCTGAAAACAGAGTAAACAAACTGTCTCGATTAGGCAGGACTGCTCGAAAAACATTTTGCGCGTTCGATACAAGCAAAATGGGGGGTGTGTTGTGGAGCAGCAACCTGATCATACAGCCCTGTGAAGGAAGTGGTCACGTGGAACAATGGGTTGTGTTCGGATTAACCCGTGTATTGATTACCTCGGCTCACAAGGGGATTAGCTCCTTACGAGCAGGGTATTTAACTTGAGCTCTTCAGCTCGTTTTCTTATGTACTGGCAAATCAATTTGATTCTTTTGATCATCTTACTCGAAGCAACAACACTATCTTTAATATTATAGCTTCTAGGTTAAATAAGACTAAGCTAGTACTTTTAAAGCTACCTAGGATATTACTCTCTATAATAGTAGTATTAAAAGTAGGTATAAAGTATAGTAAGAACTCTATTTTAGTAATATAGTTAATATAGTTATATATTAAGATCTTAGCTTAGTGCCTATACGCCTTCTTTAGAAGGGAAAAATAGCCTATATCTAGTAGCTATAATAGGTATAATAAGTATAAAGGTATATAGAGTATAATAATCTTATTATTCTTATAGTACTACTAGAATAGGAGCGAGTCGTAGCTCTTATAGCTATTAATTATTAGTAAACGTACTATACTAATAGTATATTTTTTTATATATATATTAAAGTGCTTTAACTACTCTAAGCTAAGCTTATTTATTATCTAGCTATTCTTAGAGACCCTAATAACCTAATTACGTAGTAAAGCATCTTCCTTATACTAGGTAAAGAGGTAGTTCTTACCTTAAAAGAGGATAAAGGGCGGATTACTTACCTTATTATATTAATACCTAGATAACTATAGTCTACTCTTAATTACCTTACTATACTATCTTTAGCTATCCTTAACGCTCTAAGCTAGTAACTATAGCTTCTATTAATATCTAGCCTATTATAAAGCTAGTCTTATTAAAGTTATAGGTATCTTTATTTAGGATACTATACTTAGCTTTTATATTCTCTATAAGCTAGAATTAGTTTTATATAAGCTTAGGATCTTTATAGAGAGCTCTCTTATAGTTATACTTTTAATTAAACTTAACTTTAAGCTCTAGCGTACGCTTAATAAAGTTTATAGCCTAGTTATTACTAACTAAACTATAGTAGCGCTTAGTAAGTAAGGAATTAGCTATATTTTTAATAGTAGTAAGCTAGGAGGAAATCCTTAGAGATCTAGGTCTAGTATATACTAGATAATTACCTCCTCTTCTATCTTAAGGAGATTTATTAAGTTAGGCTAGTAATTACGTTGTAAAGATATTCTATAGAGTTAATTACTAAGGGTTCTTTAAGAGATATTATAGATCTATGCGACGTATTACTAGGAGAGTATCGTATCTTGTTTTTAGCCTAGATTGTAAGCTGTATCTAATTTTCGTTTAATTTCTATTATACGTTATATTATTAAGGTATTACGTTTATACTATTATAAAGAGTATATTTTAATAAGGTCTTAGTATTATAAGAATTTTACTTATATAAGAATCTTGCTTATAGAGTACGTTATAATAAAGTAGAAAATAGATATTTTCTATAGCTAAAGTATATGTACAAATAGTAGTAGTATAACTATTAGGACGACTTATACAAATTCTACCTATAGGATAAAAGGGCTATTAACTAATTTCTAAGGTATAATAGTGTATAAGAGACATAATAATAACTCCTTATAAATAAAAATTATACTAATAAATATTAGTAAGTATATATAAATAATAACTATATACGTTACTAAAGTAGTAAGAAAGATAATAGATTTAATAATCCTTCTTTTTAGGAAGACTTTAGCAGCTAGGCAGCACTACGCTAGCTTAACTAGAAAATAACAATATAATACTATTAGAAGAAAGGAGAATAACCCTTTTAAATACTAGTAGAACTTAATAGATAGAAAATAAAAGTACTTATTAATTTAGGATTTTAAGAAAACTATATCTCTAGACTAGCTATATTAAAAGCTAGGCTTTAACCTATTCTAAAGAAAGATCCCTACTAAATAATAGTAGTAAACTAATTAAGTAGAGGTCGTATTAAATATAAAGTGTTTACAGAAATTAGTATTATATTTAAAGTAATAAGTAAGGTAAGACTAGATATTTTTAGCTTAGCCGCCTATAATATTATATTAGGACTATCTTAGCTTTAAGATTATAACCTACGTATAGACTAGAAAAACTAGTAGATCTTAATAGGGTACGAAGATAATATACGTACGCCTACGATGCCTATATAGTACTAGAATAGCTTAATAGATAAGAAGATAATTATAAATATTAACACTTTAGTTAAGGACATATTTATAAGAGCTAACTATAAGACCTATATAACTACTAGTAAAAAGGTTAGAAGGTAATAAATAGTAAAGAAAAACGTTACTCTAAGGATCCCTAAGGAATATAGAAAATATAAAGAAATATTTATTAAGAAGATAGGATTAGGAGCGCTACTAAAACATAAACTATAGGATTATAAAATTAAACTCTTAGAAGGAAAGTAACTAGGATTTATACTAATATATAAACTATTATAAAAAGAACTTAAGGAGTTAAAGAAGTATATTAAGGAAAATTTAGTAAAAGGATTTATTAGGAAATCTAAGTCTCTAGTAGGATACCCTATCCTATTTATACTAAAAAGGATAGAACATTAAGACCTTATATTAACTATTAAAAGCTTAATAATATTACAAAGAAAAATCACTACCTATTACTAAATATCTAGGAATTAAGAAACAGACTAGTAGGAGCTAAGATTTTTATAGTACTAGATCTAAGAGGAGCGTACAACCTTATCTAGATAAAAAAAGGTAAAGAATAGAAAATAGCCTTTAGGTTATAATATAGATACTATAAATATATAGTAATACTATTTAGACTTATAAACGCACTAGCAACGTATTAAGAGATAGTTAATAGTACCCTAAATAACTATTTAGACTAATACGTAATAGCGTACCTAAATAATATCTTAGTTTACTCTAAGACTAGGGAAGAATATATAAGATATATAAAAGAGGTACTATAATAACTATAAGTATATAGGTTAGAGCTAGAACCTAAGAAATATAAATTCTATAAGGATAAGGTTAAATTCCTAAGATATATAGTTAGAATTAATAGAGTATAGATTAGTAAATTAAAGATTAAGATAATTAAAGAATAGGAAAAGCTAAAAATAGTAAAAGATATTTAGTCTTTCCTTAGATTTGTTAATTTTAATAGACAGTTTATTAGGGACTTCTCAAAGATCTTAATCCTACTTACTTAACTTACGAAAAAGATATACCTTAGGAATAGATAAAGGAATAAGATAATGCCTTTAAAATACTAAAAAGAGTATGCATTAAGGAACTAGTGCTAATACTGTTTACTAGTAGAAAACTGCTTAGAATTAAGACTAACGCATTAGATTTAGCGTTAGGCGTAGTTATACTCTAAGAAAAGGATTAGAAATAGTACCTAATAGTTTACTATTTATAGAAGTTCTTATAAGCTAAAGAATAGTATAACGTTTATAATAAGGAACTTATAGCTATTATAAACGCTTTAGAATATTAGTAAGCGTACGTATATAAATGTTTAGAGCTAACTATATTTATAGATTATAAGAACTTAATATACTTTATAACTACTAAGTAACTAAACTAAAGGTAGGTTTAATAGTCTAAACTATTAGGATAATATAAATTTAGGATACTCTATATACTAAGTAAAGATAATAGAAGAGTAAACGCGTTTAGTAGATAATATAACGTTATAAAAAAGAAAACAGATATATACGCTGCTATCTTAAAAGAAGATAAGGAGGAGCCCTAATATATAGACACTTCTTTAATTATTACTACTACTAGGAAATTAATAATATTATAAAAATTAGACTAGAACTATCTAAAGAGTTTTATAAGGAAATTATTAGATAATATTATAATAATCCTATATATAGATATATAGGAGTTACTAGGATAATAGAACTTATATAACAGAATTACTACTTTAAGAATATAAAGTAAAAAGTAGAAAGCTTTATTAAGAAATACTTAGATTACTAGAAAAGTAAGTATATAACATATGTACCTTATAGTAAGTTATAAGTAATAGAGCTACCTACTAAACTATAGGAAGATATTATAATAGATTTTATTATAAACTTACCTAAGTTTACAAATAAAGTAACTAGATATAAATATAATAGGATTCTTAATATAGTTTATAGGTTTTATAAAGGAGTAGAATTTATCCTATTTAGAAAAGACTTTATAATAGAATAATTAGTAAGAATTATAATTAATAGGATATTCTAATAACACGGAATTCCGTAATTAATTATTAGTAATAGAGATAAGCTATTTACGTTAAACTTTTAGGAAACATTTACGGCATAACTAGGAATAAAGAGGAAACTATTAATAGCCTACTATCCTAAAACTAATAGATAGATAGAATAAATAAACTAAATATTAAAATAGTATCTATAGATATATTACAGCTATTAATAAGATAACTAGGTATTACTATTACCTATAGTATAACTAGCATACAATAATAAGACGTTAGAAATAATAAAGTAAACACTATTCTTTATATACTATAGGAAACACCTAAATCTCTTTAAAAGAAACTTTCTAAGTACTAAGGCTAAAGCTACCTTAAAGATAGTCTAAGAATTAGTAGATATATACAAAGAAATAAAGGAAAATATAGAAAAAATATAGTACTAATAGATTAGAAATATTAATAAGAAAAGAAAAATAGCACCTTAGCTAAGAAAGGGGATAAAGTATATTTACTTACAAAAAATCTCCGAACTAAACGTCTAAAGAAGGGACTAGACTATATTAAGGTTAAACTATTTTTAATTAAGAAATAATTAGGACTAGTAAACTATATACTTAATCTACTAAGGGACATAAAGATTAAACCTAAGTTCTACGTTAAACTATTAGAACTAGCGGACCCTATAACACTATTATAAAAAATATTTTACTATAAACTAAAAGAAGAAAATAAATTTAAAGTTAAATATATATTAAACTACTAACTAGGTTAGAGGCGAAACGGCGAATACCTAGTTAAATAGTTAGGATATCTAAACAGCGAAAACACATAGGAACTAAAAACTAACCTTACAAATTACTAGTAACTACTAAAGTAATTCTATAGATAATAAATAAATTAATAACACTAGGAGATAGCTCTAAGGCGTTAAGAAGAGAAAATAGGAGTATTATTAAGTAATAATATAGAAGCTAGTGTATCTAAGTTACCTAGCGTTTTTTATATTATTAGTAAGAAACTAACTAAGGTATTAGCTATAGGGTAGTTAATAGACCCTTATATAGTAACCTCCTTACTATCCTCCTAAAGACTATTAGCTAGGCACTAGGCCTTCTTTAGAGAATAGTCTTTTGCCTATTATAAAATCTTCTTATTCTATATTAATTATGAAATAACCTTAGCTAATAGCTACTTATCCTCTTCTACTTTCTTCTTATACTCCTTATAGGTTTTATTAAGGGATACCTAGGATATATTAATATATAAATAACCTAACTAGGTATACTCTAAGTACTTTAAATAATAACTATTAACTTCTAGTATAGCGACGCACTACTAACTAGAAGCAAAATAGTAATTATAAGAAATAGGGTAGGAGCTCTATTATAAGAAATTTTAAGGGCTAGGTAATAGTACTCTTTAGATTATAGGGCTAGTATTATTAGTAATAGGGCATTTAAATAAATATAGGTTACTTAGGGATAAGCTCTAAAGGGAGAGGAGGATAGTATTATAAACCTAAAGGGAGGATAGTATAAGTTAAAAGAGATAGAAGAATAATAAGGCATAGTTAGTACCTATAAGGTAGTTAAGAACTAATAGGTATACGCCTAGTAAGGTAGGGCTATACACGTAACCTCCTTAGGGTTAGATATATAAAGAAGGGGCTTAGCAGCACCTTCTTATATATAAGCTACTAAGAGGTCCTTAGGCTCCTCTAACTAAGGAATATAAGGAATACTAAGATTAGGAAGTATATAGACTAATATAATAAGCCCTTATAGATTATTATATTTAACTTAAGTTACTCTTATAAATAATTAACTCTAATTATCTACCTAAG
The DNA here is from genome assembly GCA_027946455.1 of Neocucurbitaria cava. Classification (NCBI taxonomy): domain Eukaryota; kingdom Fungi; phylum Ascomycota; class Dothideomycetes; order Pleosporales; family Cucurbitariaceae; genus Neocucurbitaria; species Neocucurbitaria cava. Next base: position 333,827 of record JAPEUY010000002.1, on the reverse strand, counting down.
TCTAACTCTATTGTATATCTACAGAATACACTAAACCTACCTACTAGTCTATATCCGCTTTATCGCATTACGCTTCGTAGCCCTAGACCTACAACTAAGTTTAATAAGTATTCGTGTTTAACTTACCTATATGTTTAACTTACCCGTAAGGTACGTTATATATCTTTTACTATATTTAGTCTTTACTATTCTTAGATTATCTTAATTTTTAATTTACTAATCCTTACTCTATTAATTCTAACTATATATCTTAAGAATTTAACTTTATCTTTATAGAATTTATATTTCTTAGGTTTTAGTTCTAGTTTATATATATATAGTCTCTTAAGTACTTCTTTTATATATCTAATATATTCTTCTAGCTTTTTAGAGTAAATAAGAATATTATTTAGGTAGGCTATTACGTATTAGTCTAAATAGTTATTTAGAATACTATTAACTATATCTTAATATATAGCTAGTATATTTATAAACCTAAATAGTATTACTATATATTTATAGTATCTATATTATATCCTAAAGGTAGTTTTCTATTCTTTATTCTTTTTATCTAGATAAGGTTATATACTCCTCTTAGATCTAGTACTATAAATATCCTAGCTCCTACTAGTCTATTTTATAGTTCCTAAATATTTAGTAGTAGGTAGTAATTTTTCTTTATAATATTATTAAGCTTATAGTAATCTACGTAAAGCTTTAATATTCTATCTTTCTTTAGTATAAATAGAATAGGGTATCCTATTAGAGACTTAGACTTCTTAATAAATCTTTTTACTAAGTTTTCCTTAATATATTTCTTTAAAACTTTAAGCTCTTTCTTAGATAGTTTATATATTAGTATAAACCCTAGTTATTTTTTTTTATAAATTTAATTTTATAATCTTATAGTTTATATTCTAGTAATACTTTCTTTTTACCTTTTTATAAATATACTTTTATAGGCTTTATATTCCTTTAGAATTATTAGAGTAATATATTTCTTTAGTTTCTATTACCCTTTAACCTTTTTTACTAGTAGTTATTTATATTTTATAGTTAGTATTTCTATAAATACGTTCTTAACTAAAGTATTAATATTTATAATTATCTTCTTATTTACTAGGCTATTTTAGTACTACGTAGGTATTATAGGTATATATACGTTATCCTTATACCCTATTAAAATTTACTAGTCCTTTTAGTCTATATATAGGTTATAATTTTAAAGCTAAGGTAATCTTTATTATAATATTATAGGTAATTAAGCTAAAAATATTTAGTCTAACTATAAGAGGTTTATAGGTAGGAGTTAAATAAAAGGGTAAACTAGTATATTAAGATAAATCCTTAAAGAACTATTATACTCCTAAAAGGTTTTATATATCTAAGATTATATACTTAGCTTAGTAGTATCTTAATAAGGTTCTAATAAGGCTTTATAGCTTAGCTATTAATTAGATTATAATAATAGCCTCCTTTTTTTTTATAAGTTATCCTAACTTACTTCTTTTTAGTAGTAGTATTACCTTATAAAGCGTATTTACTAGTACTTAACTACTAATAACGTACTCTATAAGCGAGTCGCTACTATAAGTAAGTTACTACTAAATACTAAGACTCTATTAAAATATACTATTACCTATAGTATATTATAATAAAATAATATAATAATATATTAGTAGCCTAGAAAGAAGCTTAGATATAGCTTACTCTCTAAGCTTTTAAATAAGACGCGTTAATACCTTTATAACGCGTTACATTAATCTATAATATTCCCTAAAAGATACTATCTAACTAATATAGTAAAAAACCTTTAAGAGTTAATTATATACCTAACTTAATAAACCTACTTCTAATAGAAGAGGAGGTAATTATCTAGTATATACTAAACCTAGATCTCTAAGGATTTCCCCTAGCTTACTACTATTAAAAATATAGCTAATTCCTTACTTACTAAGCACTACTATAATCTAGTTAGTAATAACTAGGCTATAAACTTCGTTAAGCGTACGCTAGAGCTTAAAGTTAAGTTTAATTAAAAGTATAACTATAAGAGAGCCCTTTATAAAGATCTTAGGCTTATATAAGACTAGTTCTAGCTTATAGAGAATATAAAGGCTAAGTATAGTATCCTAAATAAAGATACTTATAACTTTAATAAAACTAACTTTATAATAGGCTAGATATTAATAAGAGCTATAGTTACTAGCTTAAAATATTAAAGATAGCTAAAGATAGTATAGTAGGGTAATTAAGAGTAGACTATAGTTATCTAGGGTATTAATATAATAAGGTAGGTAATCCTACCCTTTATCCTCTTTTAAGGTAAGAACTACCTCTCTATTTAGTATAAGGAAGATGCTTTACTATATAATTAGGTTATTAGGGTCTCTAAGAATAGCTAAATAATAAATAAGCTTAGCTTAGAGTAGTTAAAGTACTTTAATATATATATAAAAAGATATACTATTAGTATAATATATTTACTAATAATTAATAGCTATAAGAGCTATAACTTACTCCTATTCTAATAATACTATAAGGATAATAAGATTATTATACTTTATATACCTCTATACTTATTATACTTATTATAGCTACTAAATATAGGCTATTTTTCCCCTCTAAAGAAGGCGTATAGGTACTAAGCTAAGATTTTAATATATAACTATATTAACTATATTACTAAAATAGAGTTCTTACTATACTTTATACCTACTTTTAATACTACTATTATAAAGAATAATATCCTAAGTAGCTTTAAAGGTACTAGCTTAGTTTTATTTAACCTAGAAGCTATAATATTAAAGATAGATATATAGTTAAAGATACTACTATTAACTACTATAAAGGATAGTTCTTAGGAGTTAAAAATACTAAGTAATACCTTAGAATTTAGGTCGTAATTAATACTAGTAAAGATAAGGATTTAAACTTACTTAAATAGCTCTCTTACCTCTATAGTTAAGGTATTTAAAAAGGTCTTAAAGGGTATAGTAATAATTACTTATAAACTTATATTAGTATAATAAGAGATTATATAGCTTTAAGCTACTAATAAGGTAGTTATATATTAAAAATTATATAAAAGGAAGTAGTTATAAAAGGAAAGGACCCTTATAGTAGAGAATAGTACTTAACTATTAGCTCTAAAGGAGTTTAGTACTTATAGTAATAAAGAAAAGTTAAAGAAGAGGGCGCGTACTAAAGGAGATCTATCTTAATAACACTATAAGTAGTATAGTAGAATAGGGTATAATACGCGTACCTATAAAAGTAACTAGAATAATAAAGAAAATATTATAAAATAATTTATACTCTTAAGTTTTATAAGTCTTTATAAAGTTTTACTAGTTTTTATAGTATTTTTAAAGTAAAGATATTAGCGCTAGTAAAGATAGTAATTATACTATTACTTATAGTATAATCTATATAATAGGTAAAACCTAGTAAAGACTAGTAAAGATTATAATAAAGATATCTTATAAAGATATCTATAAAGATCTTTATAGGTCTTTACTAAGTTTTACTAGTTTTTATAGTATTTTTATAGGTAATAATATAGCTACGCTAGTAGAGGTAAGAAATATACTATTACCTATTATATAAACTATATAACTAGTAAAACTTTATATAACTTTATAAAGATTTAGTAAAGATACTTCTTTATAATTTATACTCTTAGGTTTAGTAGTTTTTATAATATTTTATAAGTTTTTACGTATTATACTATAGGTAATAGTATATTTTAATAAGGTTTTAGTATTTATAAAAAATATACCTATATAAGTAATATACCTATAGGGTACGTTAACGTTTATTAGTATTACTTATTACTTAGCTAATACCTTACCTAAATATAAGTACTTACTTATATAAGTAATCTATATTCTAGTTAATTTATATAATATATACTTAAGGTAAGAGGTAGTAGTATAGTTATAATAAGAGAATAGGTTACTATTAGCCTATAAGTAGGTTATCCTATAGCTTATATAAAAGCGTTTTTAAGTAGCTATTAACTATAGTTTTTATACTATAGTCCTATACTATACTATACTTAAATTCTACTTAATTCTTATCTATTATTATTAATATCTTTAATACTATATCTATTAGTAGTACTATTTCCTATATCTTAAGTAATAAGCTATTACTAGACTAAGTTTACCTCCTCCCTCCTAATATATAACCTTAACTATTATTAATATACTTTTAGTATAAGCCTTACGTAGTCTCTTTTACTACCTAGTTTAAGGAGGATTTTAATAGTACTATTTATAGCTTTCTTAGAACTATCTATAAAGAGTCCTACTATATTTAAAAAAATAATTTTAGTATCTATAATAGGTATTCTAGTACGTATAAGAGAGGGTATATTAAGGTATATTTAACTCCTTTCTACTAATATCCTATTAGGGTCCTATTACTAATACTTATATAAATTAAGCCTAAGTTCTACTATACTATTAACGTCCTTAACTACCTCCTTATATATATAAACTATAAGATAAATAAGGCTATAGCTACGCTAACTTAGAGGAATATACTTAAAACTAACTAGCTTAATAATAATATTTTATATAAGCTATAGGAGTCTACTTTTAAGTATATAAAGAACTTCTATCTTACCTTTAAAAGCTATACTAGTACTTATAATTATAAGGTTAAGGAGAGTATAAGTAAGGATAAAGGTAAGGTAAAAAAAAGCTTATACTAAGTTTAAGAGGGCCTATATAGCCTCTTATAAGTATAACCTAAAGAGGTATAAGGTATAATATTAGGTAGTTATAACTTAATACTTCTACTAATTACTTAGTAGCTAGGCTTAAGTACTATAGGCTATAAGTAGCTTACTAATATAGTAGTTAATATAAATTATAAGGCTATATTTAAGTATAGTAGTACTACTACTAATTAAGAGAAGTAGTACTACTACTATAGTACTAATATACCTATAGCTACTTCTATTAATATCTTCTTTAAACTTATAATACTATTACTTACTAAGAAGTATTCTACCCTTAATTCTAATCTTAGGCTAGGGGTTCTCCCTTAGTATAAACTTAACTTAGGGATAAGTAAGTATTAAAGTAGTAGTAGAGTATAGTAGATAGTTTACCTAAGAGAGCTTATTCTTTCTACTACTATTAGTAGCTTATAAATATAATATTACTTTATTATAATTATATCCTTTTATTAAGGTAATAAGTAATAATTTAACTAATTTTATAGATAATTCTATATATTTAGTAGCTTTAGTTATACTAAATAAGTATTTTATAATTTATTATAGTTACTTATAAGGTCTACTACGCCTCTTTAGCTCTTTAGCTTCTTATTATTACCCTTAGTAATTTCTACTAGTACCTTAGGATATATCTTTAGGGTTCTATAAATAGTCCTTTAGTATTTTATTATACTAATCTAAATACTTAACTAGCTCTTAGGTAGATTCTTTTACTAACTAGCCTAGCTATTTTATAAGGTACTTCTTACCTCTTAAGATAAAGTCCTTATACTCTAAGATACTTTTTACCTTATATCTATCTCCTAGAAGAATATCCTTTAGTACCTAAATTAGTTTAGGTCTAAACTTATATTATTTATAAGGTTTAACTTATAACTTTAGAAGTAATATATTAAAGATAAGATATACCTAGGCTATTAATAGAGGGAGGTTAAGATAGTATATTAGCTTAATCTTACTAATCTTTTTATAATAGTAAAGGGTTTTAAATATTATATATTAAACTTCTTAAAAGGATAACTTATTATAATATTCTTTACTTTAAGGAGAACTTATTCTCTTTCTATAAAGTACTTATCTACCCTCTTTATATTATACTATTTAGTATTACTATACTAAGTATACTTTAAACTTACTTTAGCTACTACCTATATCTTATACTATTATTCTAGCTAGCTAGTAACTTACTAGTATAATTTTAGTACCTTTATATTTTTATCTTATATAGCTAAAGGCTTATAAAGCTAGTATTTATTAGAGACTATATTAAAGCCTTTAGGTATAATACTAAAGGTAAAGGTAATAAGATACTATTTATAAATAGAATACTTCTTTAAGTTATAAGTATACTTAGTATATAGGAGTAGGTTAACCTAATTATCCTATTTATAGTTTATATATATCTATAAGTAGGTCTCTAGCTCTTAGTTTTAACGCTTAGTTTACCTATTAGTTTAAGGGTAAAAGCTATACTTAACTAATAGTTAATCTTTAAGTAGTAGTATATATTAGACTAGAACTAGCTTATAAATACTAAGCTTCTATCTAATAATAGGGTGTCTAGAGGACCTAGCTTTAAAAAGTATTATTATAGTAGTAACTTAGCTACTTACTAGGCTATAATTATCTTTATAATAGGTAAATACTAGATATACTTTATAAAGTAGTCTACTAATATAAGTATTATATTATATTTATTCCCTTTCTTATCTTTTAACTTTAGTAAGTTAGTAATAAAGTTAAGGGAGTAATACTACTAAGGTACCTTAGGTACTAGTAGAAGGGATAGTATCCCCTATAGTTTATAATACCTAATCTTATTTAACTAATAGGTAGTATACTTATTAATATACTTATAGATATCTTATTAGAGATATAGCTAGAAGTATTTTCTTTTTAATAGATTTACTATTTTATTTATACTATAGTAACTACCTATAGGGTTATTATAGTTCTTTAGTAAGAGGTTTACCTAAAGTAATATATTATTAGGAATCTATACTTTCCTATTCTAGTATAGAACTCTACTAGGGTTAATCTCCTAAAATATATTATCTCTCTTTACCCTACCTACTTCTTATTACGTTAGTAATTTATAAATAAAATAGGCTTTATCTTACTCTTAAATTATTCTAATATAATTAGAGAGGTAGTTTAAAATATCTAATATATAAGTAGACTTATCTTCTATAGCTTTTACTAAAAAATAATTTAGTAATAAAATATAATTACTTATACTCCTTAAGAGAGCTTTAGCTATATTAAAATCCCTTAGCTATACTTTAAATTTATTACCCTAATACTAGCTACTATAGCCTATAGTTAGAGTATTAGAGATAAAAAGTAACTTATTACTATTAACTAATATCTAGTTAGGGAATTCCTCTTTAGGGACTATTTTAGAGGGTTAATAGGACCTTAATAGTCTAGCCTTAGGGTAGTCTTATCTTATAGTTACCTAGTTAACCTTTTAAGCCTTAGATATCTAGATTATTTAGATTTAAAGCTTTTATTAGAGAGTAAGTAGTATTATATTATAAAGTGCCTACTACTCTCTAATTAGTATACTTTTTACGTAGTTAGGCCTCCTTAAAGGGCTATTTACTAGGTTCTCTAATCCTAGCTTATATTTAATTTTAAAGTTAAACTAAGCTAACTCTTCTACCTATCTAGCTTATTTAGAGGAGAGTTCTTTAGTAGTTATAAAATACTAAAGATTATTATAATTAGAGAGTACTTAGATTATTAATAAGGTATACTTAAGGTAATACCTTTATATCTAAAATACTTTTACTATTATATTTAGTTCTTTATTATAGGTATACTACTATAGTAATAGCCTAGAGAACTTCTTACTCTAGAATATAACTAGTTTTTAATAGTAATTAGTTACTAACTCTAATATAGCTAGCTATAGGAGTATTACTATTATAATAAAGTTTAAGGTATTTATAAGAACTATTACTAGCTTTATAGGGTTAAAGTATTAGAGTACTAGTACCTTAGTAAACTTCTTATAAAGTTCTAAGAAGGTATTTCTTACGTCCTTAAGCTAGGACTATAGTAGGTACTAACGTACTCTATAAGTAAGTTAGTTATCTAAGGGAGTTAGTTACTTTACTAAGACCCTATTAAAACGTACTATTACCTATAGTATAACGCGTGAAAACTTATAAAATATCACGAAAACTACTAAACCTAAGAGTATAAATTACAAAGAAGTATCTTTACTAAATCTTTATAAAGTTATATAAAGTTGTTGTTACTTTAAGTAAGATAATTAAAAGAATTAAATTAATTTGCTAGTACATAAGAAAATAAGCTAAGAAGCTTAAGTTAAATACCCTACTTATAAGGAGCTAATCCCCTTATAGGCTGAGGTAATTAATACATAGATTAATCTAAACCTAACCTATTGTTCTACGTAACTATTCCCTTTATAGGTTTATATAATTAGGTTACTACTCTATAACATACCCCTATTTTACTTATATTAAATAAGTAAAATGCTTTTAAGTAGTCCTACCTAATTAAGATAGTTTGTTTACTCTGTTTGCAGGTACGGGGTAATAAAGCGGTATTGCTAAGTAGTAAGGTAGTAAGAGCGCGGCGCAAACGCTCTTAGCGTGTTTTAATATAAACTACTCGCTCCTATCCCTCCTTCTACTCTCCTTTATCGCACCTTAACTACGCCTTTTTGTTCTCTTAGCTTTAATTAAGTATTACCATTCTTCTGCTCCTTACTTTTCTTATTTAATAGTAATCCTAGATCTACTATATTACTAATAGTTAGTTGTACCCTAAGCCCTTCTAAGCTTACTAAGAGTATAACGCTTAAGGATTAGCTTAAGCTAAGATTATTTATTAATACTAATACTACTCTACTTTAGGCTTCTAAGCAAAAGGCTTGTAGAGTAGCTTCTTAAATCGCTAAGAAGTAGAAGGGCTTAAATAATTAGGCTAATCCTCTATAGTTTTCGTCTTTATCCTCTTCTTTAAGTAATTACGATGGTCCTTAAACTCGAAACTATAAGAAGACCTAGGCTACGTCTATTTATCCTACTCCTACTCTAACGTTAAATTACTATAATCTATATCTGCTTTATATTAAGAAATTTTATAAGAAGTAGAATAAGAACTATTATATAGCTAAGGCTACTAGTAGTTAGAGTAATTAATATATTTAGTATAGCACTTATATATATTTAGAGGCGTAAGTTTAATTAATCCTTCCTTTCTTTTAATTATACTAATCAGTTCGTAGTCTAATATTAATCCTAATTAAAGGAAAGAAGTTAATTAAAGCCTTTTACTCTGTTAATCTTATCCTAACTATAAGTAGTCCTTAATCTTATCCTTTTTTAGTAACTAATTATCTAATTTTTTAGCCTAATAAGTTAAGGAATTGTCGCGCTACTCTCCTTACTTTAATTAAAGGTACTATTCCTCTTAAGCTTACTTTAGATAATCTTAATAGCGTTACTTCGTTACTAAAGCAAACTCCTGTCGCCTTAAGTAAGTTAATTATACCTCGCAAGAAGAAGGAGAAGGTTTAATCTAATAAGGTCTTCTAATTAGGTAGATCCTCTTAGGATAATTACTAATATACTTCTACTTAGGCGTCTCCTTTTATATAGATTAGTTACTATTATAACCTTAGTTCTAGTACGCTTAGGGGAACGCCTACTCTAATTAATTAGCTATCTTCTAATACTCTAATAACTAATAAGTAGTATCTTACTTTAGAGGGTATTACATATTTATTTAGTTCTAGTCCTCCTTATCCTAGTCTTAATCTTAGTTCTTCTCCTACTACTCCTATTACTCTACCTTATCTATTTACTCCTAAGCCTACTACTCTAGTTTCTACTCCTAGTAATTAGCCTATTCTAATTAACTTAGATAAAGAAGAGTTTCTAATTATTATTAACCTAGAACTTATAGCTACTTATCGTTGTAAGCGCTATAAAGTTAAGGCTAAGTATAATAATTAACTAGCTAATCTTTTAAGTATTCCTAAGCCTCCTATTTAGACTATTAAGTCTAATTAAATATCTAAGTAAGCTTATGTAGCTGTACTACTTAATGCTAGGGTTACTATTAAGGATTAGGATTATCTTACTACTATTAAGCTTTGTTATTAAGCTAATTATCTTACTAATTAGGGTTATACTAAGCAGGAACTTTTACGTATAAAGAACGTTTATTTTTATTATAGGAGTCTTTAGCTTACTAATTACATTACTTATCATGAATACGCTTATAGTCTATTTAAGGATATTAAGCTCTTAATTAATAAGCTTATTAATTAGTTTAATTAAGAATTCTTAGTAGTTCTTTACTTTTAATTAGGATATCTAATCTATCTTTAGTAGGATAATTTCTTACTAGAATAAATAAAAGAGGGAGGATTAGTGTAGCTAATCTAGTACGTAGTTTCTAAGCCCTACTCTCTTATAAGTATACTTCTTTTAAAGCAGATAATCTAATAAATAGTAATCTATAAAGTTAATTATCTTCTATACTTATAATTATTTTCTTAACATTAATAAAGTTAAGCTATTACTTAAATCTCTAGAATTACTATTTAGTAAGCAATTTCGTGAGCCTATTAGCTAGTATATTACTTATTTATAAATACTTTACTAAGAATAATCCTTTAGTATATTCCTAATAGAGCTATATATTCTAGATATTAATATATTAAAGTTTTATTATAATCCGCTTATTCTTTCCTACAACTAGCTAGATTGTTTATTAATTATTATACTAAATATTCCAAAGATCTCCTAGATTAAACGTAATTTCCTTAAAGAATTACTTAAGCGCTATTACTTCTTTCACTACTTATTTTAGCGTAAGTAGCTTAGCTTCTATTATTAAGGTTATTACTATACTTTATTAGGTAGCTTTCTATAGGATTATACTCTAAATAGTATAGTAATATATCTATATAATAAGTAATAAGTATCTAGATTATTAGTAAAAGAAGCGTCTCTATAGATTATAAGATTAGGTCTGTTATAGTTACTATACTAGATTATTTCCTAATAAGTCTAATATAGATATATAATTATATATTCTATAGCTTTTATATATTAATTACTAGGATTTATAAAAAATAGGATAACCTAGATATAGTATAAGTAATATCTAGGCGTAGCATAATCATAGTATATAGGACTAATCTAACTCTTTCTTAATAAGCTTTAATCTATTATTTAGTTACTTCTCTATCTAATTTAATTAGATCCTTAGAAGGTAGTAGTATTAGAGGGAAGCTTCTATTACTAAGCCTAAACTTCTTTATAATCTTATTAATATAGGTATCGTAAATAAGCCTTATTAATCTCTTTTTACAATCCTAGATTACTTAGACCCTAAGAAACCACTTAACTAGTCCTTATAACTTAATTTTATACTTTACTTAAATCTTATCCTATAAGCTTTAAGCCCTTTACTTAGATACCTTATAGAAGAGTAATAGGATATTATTAATATAGAATAAGATAAGGACCTTTTAATCCTTTATAAAGAATAAATATAGTTCTTCCTTTATAGTAATTAGATCTAATAATCTTAATATACTAGCGAACTCTTTATACTAAAGTAATAGTAAGTCTCTTAATTTATATAGGGCTTAATTAAGCCTAATATATATGCCTAGCTCTTTAAATCTATCTAGTAATTCATAAATTACTAGATTATTTAGCGTAATATAGATATTTAAAAATACTCTAACTATATTATATTACATAATCTCTAGGTTAAAATAAGTAGTGATTACTATCGCCACTTAAAAGGATTTAGCTACTAATATAGTAGCGTATATTAAATTAAGCGTATCTTTTCCTATAGATCTCCTCTTATAATAATCTAAGCTTTATATTTAAGTAATATACTATCTTAATTACTCTTATAACTCTAAACCTACTTTAATAGGAGTAGCTATTCCTTAGCTTCACTAATTAATTAGCTATACTATCTATATATTTTTCTTTCGTAATTAATTAATTTCCTTATAAGAGGCCTACTTAAACTACGTCCTATATAGGTATTATAGTAACTATTTCTAGGTTTATAGTAGAGTAGGGAGCTTATTCTTATAAATTTAAGCTAGTTTTAGTACTAGTAGCAACTAATTACTAAGCGTTACTACTATTATAATCGCATTTATTAGCTTATAACTTAAGCGTTCGTCTTAGGTAGCTATTACTCCTAGTAAATAGGTATTTTCAAAATTAATCTACTAGAGATTATCTTTCAGATCTGCGATTAATGTATATACACCTAAGTTCCTACCCCTATTTAATTATTATAATCTAAGCGTTTTCCTCTTCCCTATATATTAGTATGTAAATATTAGTAGGCCTATTAATTTTAGGGCTTCTTCTAGCTAATCTACAACTAGTTTATTAGGTTTACTTAATTAATAATCTAGGTAGTAAAGGAGTTAGCGTAGCACGGCGTAGCCTATAGCGTGCCCTAATCTAGGTAATACTTACTTTATCTAGCTTATTTAGGTTAATAAGACTAGGTTAATTAGTAAGTTAGGTTAAGCTCTTAGACTCTTCCCCATATAATCTAATCTAATTACTAGAACTTTTAGAATTAGCCTATCTAGGTAGATGTATTTCCTCTTAATTATCTATTCCTAATAAGTAATTACTTTCTTTATAATCGCCTATCTCTATAATATCTAGCTTAGGTGTTACTTCTAGAGTTATAAGTATTAATTAATCCTTTTCTAGCCTATTTAAATTCTTAGTTACTAGCTAGCCGCGCCTATATCTTGAATAGTTTCCGCCTAATTAACTACCTAATTACCAAGCTAGCTAGTATTAGTAATTACTTAGTTAATTAGCTTACCCTAAGATTACTCTTAGTGTCTAATAAAGGTTAATCTTACTACTCTTTAAGTATAAGATTATTAAGGTCTATTTCTAGATCTTCTAGTTCTCTATTATATAATATCTTAGTAAGTATAATTATCTAATCCTTCTCTATTTTATTCTTATATATTCCCTTATAGAATCATAATTTATTAAAGGTAATATTTCTAGTTATAATTACTTAATTAAGCGTAGGGATCTATATCCTATAGATATTAGATACTTAATAGCCTACTAAATATCCTATATATCCCCGCAGATTAACTTTAAAGTCCTACTTTTTAAGCCTAGCTACTTAATCTCTATCTAATAGATATGCTTAGTAGCTATAGGCGTAAATACTACTCTAATTAGGATGAAGATTAGCTATTCTAGATTAAATTTAATCTAGTTTATACTACCTAAAGTATTATTAAAACTAGGAATCTAGAACTTTATTTAGTAATTAGTAGCTATTAATCGCTAATAGGCTTATAGCGTGTAACTAAGCAGCCGTATCTAAAATCTTAGGCTAAAGTTTCTTAGGTAAGTAAGCGCTTAAGCGTATTTTAATCGCCTTAGTAATAATTTCTTTGCCTACTTACTTAGCTAAGCTATTAGGCTTATAAGTGTAAGATAGTATAGCTTTAATAGTAATCCCTATTTCTTCTATCTATTCCTTATATCTTAATTAGCCTCTCTATAGCCTAGTAGCTAAATTGCTATCCTAGTAGATTTCTATAATCTATAGTTTATACTTATTTAAAATATAGCTTATATACTATTCTAAAGTGCGTATAATCTTAGGGAGGGTTTTTAATTAAAGATTATTATTCTTAATCTTTCCTAAGAAGTCGTCTTTAATTAATATTAACTATTACTTATTTAAGCGTCCTTATAGCATATTAAATAGATTCTAAGAGATCCTATAAAAAGGTCTTAGTAATTATTCCTTTAGTTATTATAAGATTACTTAGCTTATATAAGTAGTAGAATAGTAATTACATTATATCTATTAGGTTCCTTTAATCGTAACGTTCCGTACGTGCTTAACTAATACTTATAAAGCACGTTGCCCTAAATAACCTAATCTTTAATACTAAAGATCTTTAGAATTAGTTCTTAATTATATAATCTATAATCTAGAAACAGCTTTTATAAGGAGTAGAACTATAAAATAAGTAGACTTCTTATATTTAATAAAGAGTAAATTACCCTTAGTAACTAACTTAAAAATAATAATACTATAAGTAGGAGAACCTAAGCGAATTATTTAATTATAGCCTATATACTAAAGGTTTACTTTTTTCTAAGTCTTACTTAAGAAATAATATTTAAATAGAAACCTTTAACTACTTTAATATCTTTAAGCATAAGATTAAGGTATAATCTACTAGCTCTAGTTATTAGTCCCTTTAGAATTCGATTACCTAATCTAGAGATAGGTAGTGATTACGTACTAGCATTAACGCACTTAGTAGTCAAAGCCCTTTTAAATAATCTAGGTATAAGGAGATCTTAACTATTTACTAGGTAGATAGCTAATCTACTATTAAAGATTATTAAGTTACTAAGTAGGTAATAACTATAAGTTACGCTATATACACTAATTAGATTATTAGTTTACTTAAACTTAGTAGGGTTAATTAATGCCGCTATAATTAAAGTAGGGTATTACGAGTTAGTAGTCCTTCCTACTAAAGTAGTCTAACTAGATTATTTAATTAGATTATAAAGAGTAGTCTACTTTAGTTTATTATAGTATTTAGTAATCTTTATCTTATCTATATCGTTTAACGTAATCTTAGGTCTAGGTACTATTCTAGCTATTATAGTTTAAAGTCTTCTGTAACTACTTAGTTCCTATTTATATTTAGCTTAATCCTCTAGCTTATATAGGCAGTCTTAACCTAATCTAGAGTTATTCCTTAATCTAGAGTTACCTCTATTCTAACCTACATTAGTAGTTACGCTAGATAATAATAGAATAGCGAATATAGATAATCCTTTTCCTTTTATATATAAGACTAACTACTTATAGAGTATAGCGCTATAGCCTTACGTAATTTAATTAAGGGTATATTCTATATAACTAAGTATTTCGTCTAGAATAATTATAGATTATATATTTACTACCTAGTTTAGAGTAAACTTTAGTATTAGCGCATCTAGGAAATTCGTTATCGCTAGCTATCTATTAAGCTTAGGTATCTTAAATACCTCTACTTAGGTATAGATTAATTCCTACTTAGTAAACTATTTTTCTAGATTTATTTGCCTATTTCTAGCCTTATTAAGGTATACTCTATACTCTATTCTAATCTAGTTCTTTATTATTACCTTATTTAGAGTAAGCTGTTATTTAAGAATCTTAAGTAGTAGTTATAGCCCTTACTTATTTCTGTTTAATAGCTTAGTTTAGAGTAGATAGAGGATGTTACTAGTAACTATTTTTCTAATCTAGTCTATAATATTAGCGTAAGCAGCACATTTTCTATTCTAGTAAGTGTACCTTTCTTTATATAAGTATACTTCTTCTAGTTAAATCTTTTTACAATCGTTCTATAGGGCGAGTTAGATTAAATACTTACTTTTAAGCGTCTTAAAGTTATTAGCTTTATTATCTATTAGCTTAATTAGCTTAGGTAGAAGCTTTAGATAAGTAGGTTCCTAATTAAGGATATTTGGAGTAGTTAGGAGATTAGGGTTAATCTAATCCTATACACGCTTTTCGTAAGTAATACTCTAAAGTTAGGTATACTAGTAGGGCTAATCTTTTTAAGCTTTAAGTAGGATATTACCCGCTAGGATCTTTTCGTCCTAATCTATTTATTAGATAACGTTAAAAGATTCATAGAGATAGAGAGGTAAAGAGGAGTAGTTTAAGCAAGTAAATTAATCTCTTAGCAGTAATAGATACGCAGGAGAATTAGCCTATTTATCTTAAAGCGCTAGGCTTATAACTATTATTACTTTAAGTAAGATAATTAAAAGAATTAAATTAATTTGCTAGTATATAAGAAAACGAGCTAAGAAGCTTAAGTTAAATACTCTGTTTATAAGGAGCTAATCCCCTTATAGGCTAAGGTAATTAATACACAGATTAATCTGAACCCAACCTATTATTCCACGTGACTATTCCCTTTACAGGTTTATATAATTAGGTTACTACTTTATAACAAAAGTTTTACTAGTTATATAGTTTATATAGTAGGTAATAGTATATTTCTTACCTCTACTAGCGTAGTTATATTATTACCTATAAAAATACTATAAAAACTAGTAAAACTTAGTAAAGACTTATAAAGATCTTTATAGATATCTTTATAAGATATCTTTACTATAATCTTTACTAGTCTTTACTAGGTTTTACCTATTATATAGATTATACTATAGGTAATAGTATAATTACTATCTTTACTAGCGCTAATATCTTTACTCTAAAAATACTATAAAAACTAGTAAAACTTTATAAAGACTTATAAAACCTAAGAGTATAAATTATTCTATAGTATTTTCTTTATTATTTTAGTTACTTTTATAGGTACGCGTATTATGCCCTATCCTACTATACTACCTATAGCATTATTAAGGTAGATCTCCTTTAGTATACGCCCTCTTCTTTAACTTCTTTTTATTACTATAAGCACTAAACTCCTTTAGAGCTAATAGTTAAGTACTATCCTCTACTATAAGGGTCCCTTCCTTTTATAACTACTTTCTTTTATATAATCTTTAATATATAGCTACTTTATTAGTTACTTAAAGTTATATAATCTCTTATTATACTAATATAAGCTTATAGGTAATTATTACTATACCCTTTAAGACCTTTTTAAATACCTTAACTATAGAGGTAGGAGAGCTATCTAGGTAGATTTAGATCCTTATCTTTACTAGCGTTAATTAAGACCTAAATTTAATAATATTACTAGGTATTTTTAACTCCTAAGGACTATCCTCTATAGTAATTAATAGTAGTATCTTTAACTATATATCTATCTTTAATATTATAGCTTCTAGGTTAAATAGGACTAAGCTAGTACCTTTAAAGCTACCTAGGATATTACTCTCTATAATAGTAGTATAAAAAGTAAGTATAAAGTATAGTAAGAACTCTATTTTAGTAATATAGTTAATATAGTTACGTATTAAGTTCTTAGCTTAGCGCCTATACGCCTTCTTTAGAGGGGAAAATAGCCTATATCTAATAGCTATAATAGGTATAATAAGTATAGAGGTATATAAAGTATAATAATCTTATTATCCTTATAGTACTACTAGAATAGGAGTAATTTATAACTCTTATAGCTATTAATTATTAATAAATATACTATACTAATAGTACGTCTTTTTATATGCGTATTAAAGTACTTTAACTACTTTAGGCTAAGCTTATTTATTATCTAGCTATTCTTAAAAACCCTAATAACCTAATCACGTAGTAAGGTATCTTCCTTATACTAGGTAGAGAAGTAGTTCTTACCTTAAAAGAGGATAAAGGGTAAGATTACCTACCTTATTATATTAATACCCTAGATAACTATAGTTTACTCTTAATTACCCTACTATACTATCTTTAGCTATCCTTAATAGTAGGTACTAGTAACTATAGCTCCTATTAATATCTAGCCTATTATAAAGCTAGTCTTATTAAAGTTATAGATATCTTTATTTAGAATACTATACTTAGCCTTTATATTCTCTATAAGCTAAAACTAGTCTTATATAAGCCTAAGATCTTTATAAAGGGCTCTCTTATAGTTATACTTTTAATTAAACTTAACTTTAAGCTCTAGTGTACGCTTAATAAAGTTTATAGCCTAGTTATTACTAACTAGATTATAGTAGCACTTAGTAAGTAAGGAATTAGCTATATCTTTAATAGTAGTAAGCTAGGGGGAAATCCTTATAGATCTAGGTCTAGTATATACTAGATAATTACCTCCTCCTCTATCTTAAGAAGCTTTATTAATTTAGGCTTATAATTATATTATAGGAGCTTTCCTTTTAGTTAATTACTAAGTATTATTTAAGAGATACTATAGATCTGTGCAGCGCTATTAGGAGAGAGTTACGTTTTATTTAATAGCCTAGAGTATAAGCTATATCTAAGCTTCTTTTAAAGGCTTCTATATATTATAGTATTAAGGTATTACGTATATACTATAGGTAATAGTATATTTTAATAAGGTCTTAGTAAAGTAACTAATTCCTTTAGATAACTAACTTACTTATAGAGTACGTTATTTAGTTAGACCTTTATAACTTTTTATAACTTTTAGTTTTACTTTACTAGTATTAGCTAACTTATAAAATACTAGTAAGGCTTAAGTAGCTATTATATATAGTCTACTATTAGGCGTATAATTATAAAGTAGTTATAAATAAACCTCTAGTAGAAGTTTACGAACCTTAAGAATATCTAGATATTTTTATACTCCTTAGGCTCTAGCTACTTCTTAATTATCTATACCTATATAGGGTCTATAATAATACTACTAAGTATTACTATAAACCTAAGGAACTTAATAAAGTATATTAAGAAAATATACTTACTTACTTTATAGTAAAGGCCTTACTTTATAAGTTTATTAAGGATCTCTTAATATAAAGGTTATAGTCTTCCTTATTCTTAGAGTAGATAAGGATATTATCTAAGTAAATAATATATATATAGTCTATTAGCCCTTCTAAGGCTTAATAGATATATAATTAGAATATTATAAGTATATTTACTAACCTAAATAGTATAATAAGGTACTTAAAGTAACTATATCTTATTTTAAAAGTAGTTTTCTATTTATCCCTCCTTTAGATTTAAAGCCTATAATAGGCGTCTTAAAGATCTAGCTTAGAGAAGATTTAGGCTTTTAATAGCTAGTCTAGTATCTTACTTATAAGTAAAATAGAGTACTAATTCTTAATAGTAACTTTATTTAACCTATAGTAGTTAATATAAAGTCTTATTATACTATCTACCTTTAGGATAAAAAGAATAGAGGCGCCTATAAGTAACTTACTTAGATAAATCTAACTCTTATTCTATATAGTCTTAAGGTAGTTTTATAAGATCTTTAACTTCTTTTTAGAAAGGTTATAAATTAGAAGATTAAGGATCTTTTTCTTTCTTTAATATTAATAGTATAATTATATTCGCTATTTAGACAAAGTATATATATTTAGTACTTACTAAATATAAGCTATTTATAGTATAGCTTCTTAGGAATAAACTTTAGTTCTTTACTATTTAGCTAGTTATCTTCTAGTACTATATATAGAGTATCCTCCTTATTATTAGAAAGGATATAGGCTATACTTAGAGGTAGTTTAGCCTATTAAAAGTTCTTATTATATATACTAGCTACTATTTATTAAGTAGTTACTTCTAGTAGCTAGGCTAGGTCTAAAGTGTTAGTAACGTACCTCTTAAGGTTATTAATAATCTTAAGGGTCTTATTCTTTAGCTAAAGTAGCCTTTAGTAATAATACTACTCTATATTAAGTTCTATATTTCTACTAGGCCTAGTAAGTAGTACTTTTACTCTAAAGCCTTCTTAGTATATCTCCTAAAGGAGAAACTATTAAGCCTTTTTATTTAATATACTATATAATAGGCGCCCTAAGTAAAGTATATAAGCTTACTCCTTAGCTTTAGTATTTTAAAAGGTTTTTAGTAAAGAAGAGTTTAATATAGTTCTTACTATTAACTTTATCTCTTTACTATTTAAATTCTTTTATAAAGAATTAGATCCTTAGATCTACCTTTTATAGCTATAAGTAACCTAATATAAGGTTATATCTATTAAAATTAGTAGCTTAAAATCTTTAGGGGCCTATAACTTAAACTAAGCCTCTACTATTCTTATAGCTAACTATAAGGTTATATACTTTATTAATATATAGTTAGTTATAATCTAAAAACGTTACTACTAGCTTATTAGCTACTAACGTATCTTTAAAGGAGTACTTATCTACTATCTTCTACTAGATAATATTAATCTTTACTCCTAAGTTATAAAGTATATAAAGTAGGACTATAAAACTATTAAAGAGAGATATATAAACTTATACTTAAATATATAATTATTTCCCTTTTAAGTTTAACCTTAGTTATAATTATAAAAGGTTAGTAACTAGGGCTTATCTTTTCCTAAATTATTATTTTACTAAGGTTAAGTAGTACCTTAGTTATTTTATTAGCTATTACTCTAATAATTTCTCTAGTATAACGTACTTAATAAGCGAGTTTCTTAGATAAGCGAGTTTCTTATAATACTAAGACCCTATTAAAATATACTCTCTATAATAGTATAAACGCGATGCCTTAATAATATAATGTATAATAGAAATTAAACAAAAATTAGATATAGCTTATAATCTAGGCTATTAAATAAGACGTGATAGTCTCCTAGTGATACGTTGTATAGATCTATAATATTTCTTAAAGAACCTTTAGTAATTAACTCTATAGAAGGCCTCTACGACGCGATTATAACCTAAACTTAATAAATCTCCTTAAGATAGAAGAGGAAGTAATTATCTAGCATATACTAGACCTAGATCTCTAAGGATTTCCTCCTTAGCTTACTACTATTAAAGATATAGCTAATTCCTTACTTACTAAATACTACTATAGTCTTATTAGTTAGAAATAGGCTATAAACTTTATTAAGCGTACGCTAGAGCTTAAAGTTAAGTTTAATTAAAAGTATAACTATAAGAAAGCTTTCTATAAAAATCCTAAGCTTATATAAGGCTAGTTCTACCTAGTAGAGAATATAAAGGCTAAGTATAGTATTTTAAATAAAGATACCTATAACTTTAATAAGACTAGCTTTATAATAAGCTAGATATTAATAGGAACTATAGTTACTAGCTTAGAGTATTAAGAATAGCTAAAGATAGTATAGTAGGGTAATTAAGAGTAGACTATAGTTATCTAGGGTATTAATATAATAGGGTAGATAATCTTACCCTTTATCCTCTTTTAAGGTAAGAACTACCTCTCTACCTAGTATAAGGAAGACGCTCTACTATATAATTAGGTTATTAGGGTCTCTAAGAATAGCTAGATAATAAATAAACTTAGCTTAGAGTAGTTAAAGTACTTTAACGCCTATATAAAAGACGTACTATTAGTATAGTATATTTACTAATAATTAATAGCTATAAGAGCTATAACTTACTCTTATTCTAGTAGTACTATAAGGATAATAAGATTATTATACTTTATATACCTCTATACTTATTATACCTATTATAGCTACTAAATATAGGCTATTTTTCCCTCTAAAGAAGGCGTATAGGCGCTAAGCTAAGATCTTAATACGTAACTATATTAACTATATTACTAAAATAGAATTCTTACTATACTTTATACCTACTTTTAATACTACTATTATAGAGAGTAATATCCTAGGTAGCTTTAGAGGCGCTAGCTTAGTCCTATTTAACTTAGAAGCTATAATATTAAAGATAGATATATAGTTAAAGATATTACTATTAACTACTATAGAGGATAGTCCTTAGGAGTTAAAAATACTAAGTAATACCCTAGAATTTAGGTCGTAATTAACGCTAATAAAGATAAGGATTTAAACCTACTTAGATAGCTCTTCTACCTCTATAGTTAAGGCGTTTAAGAAGGTCTTAAAGAGTATAGTAATAATTACCTATAAGCTTATATTAGTATAATAGAAGATTATATAGCTTTAAGCTACTAATAAGGTAGCTATATATTAAAAATTATATAAAAGGAAGTAGCTATAGAAGAAAGGGACCCTTATAGTAGAAGATAGTACTTAACTATTAGCTCTAAAGGAGTTTAGTACTTATAGTAATAAGGAGAAGTTAAAGAAAAGGGCACGCGCTAAAGGAAATCTACCTTAATAATGCTATAGGTAGTGTAGTAGGATAAGGTATAATACGCGTACCTATAAAAGTAACTAGAATAATAAAGAAAATACTAGAGAATAATTTATACTCTTAGGTTTTATAAGTCCTTATAAAGTTTTACTAGTTTTTATAGTATTTTTAGAGTAAAGATATTAGCGCTAGTAAAAATAGTAATTATACTATTACCTATAGTATAATCTATATAATAGGTAAAACCTAGTAAAGACTAGTAAAGATTATAGTAAAGATATCCTATAAAGATATCTATAAAGATCTTTATAGGTCTTTACTAAGTTTTACTAGTTTTTATAGTGTTTTTATAGGTAATAATATAACTACGCTAGTAGAGGTAAGAAATGTACTATTACCTACTATATAAACTATATAACTAGTAAAACTTTATATAACTTTATAAAGATTTAGTAAAGATACTTCTTTATAATTTATACTCTTAGGTTTAGTAGTTTTTGTAATATTTTATAAGTTTTTACGTATTATACTATAGGTAACAGTATATTTTAATAGGGTCTTAGCATTATAAGAAACTCGCTTATCTAAGAAACTTACTTATTAAGTACATTAGTCTCTAACCTTTACTATAATTACTACCTTAGTTCTTAGGAGTCTATTATCTACTTTATTAATAGGGCTTTATTAGAATATTATTAAAAGGCCTTAGGGATACTACCCTAAAGCTACTTCCTAAGTTAAAAGCTTTATAATCTTACTTTTCCTAAAGCCCTAGTTACCTAGCTAAGAAGTAAAAGCTTAATACTTACTATATAGTAAGTTATTACTAGTCCTTAAATAGAATAATATTATCTTATTAGTAGTAGATATTATAGTCTTTATATTATAAAGTATTTATTTAAACTTAGGCTATATAGTAAGCGTATTAAGAATACCTATATATTAGATTTCCTACTAATATACTTTTAGGATTCTAAATTATATAAAAGTAATCTTTAGTTTATAGTTATCCTTACTAGTAAGTATTTTAAAGAAGTTACGAGATAGTAAGATCTCCTTTTTATTTAGTTAAAGCAAAAAGAAGCTTATAGTATTATTATCCTTCTACTTAAAGTTAAAGAATTAAATATAGTTCTTATATTTAGTAAGGATAGAATCCTAGACTAGCTTATATTCCTTTACTTTAAGCTTAACCTAGCTATTAATAATACCTTTATTAATATATTACTATATTAATTCTTAATAAATATTATACTAGATTATCCTTATAGCCTAGTAAGTCCTAGTAACTAAGTCCTTAAAGACTTAATAGTAATTAAATACTATCTTAATATCCTTAATCTATTACTTAACCTACTTAAGGGTAGAGACTTTACTCTCTAAGCTTAGTTTTAGTTTAAGCTAAATACTATTTAGTACTTAAATAAGCTTACTAGTATTATTAAAGGCTAGCTACTAATAATCTAATAAGGGCTTATTAGGCTTCGCTAGCCTTAAGGCTTAAAAGGCGTATTTAATCTACTCCTTAAGGGTAATAATAACTACTAGTAAGTTACCCCTAGCTTAAGTTAGGAATAGTTCCTAAAGGTAGCCCTAGATAAACTTCTTATTAGTTATAGCTATAGCCTTATAATAAAGTAGTACTATATTAGTATTAGAATAAATACTTTTACTAATAGGAGTAGAGTTAGGTCCTATAGTAGGATTAAAGTTTTAATATTCTTATAGTTAATATTTTAACTAGGGGTAAATTTCTATAGTATAATAGTTAGGTTATACTATATATTTATAGTATAGTAAATTATTCTAATAGTATTACTAGATTAATCTATAATTAGCCTATAGCTAGGCGTAAAACTTAAGGCTAAAAAACCTAAGGCTAGTTATAACTATCTAGTAAGGTTAGGAAGCTACGCTAAGTCTCTAAAGGGTTCTTAGGCTTAATATATAAAAAGGCCTTATATTTAAGGTCTAAAGTAGTCTTTAGTTTATTATCTAAAGTTTTACTTATAATTTCCTTAACCTTAGACTTCTTAGGTTAAAGTTAGTAGTATTATTCCTAGAGAAGTTAATTTATTACTTAGGTTAACTTAAGTAGATTATTAGGATCTCTAATTACTACTACTCTAATAGTTAAAGCTTTACCTTTATTATTTTAAGTATCTACTATTACTTAGTATTATTATAGTACTAGAATAGGGTATAAATAGGGTACTATTAGGTTATTATTATAGATAGATTTATATCTAATAACTACTTTTCCTAGTAGAAGTATAAAGGATTTAAATTATAAGAGGTTTATAGGTAGGAGTTAAATATAGGGGTAAACTAGTATATTAAGATAAATCCTTAAGGAGCTATTATACTCCTAAAGGGTTCTATATATCTAAGGTTATGTACCTAGCCTAGTAGTACCCTAGTAAGGTTCTAATAAGGCTTTATAGCTTAGCTATTAATTAGATTGTAATAATTTTAGTAGTAGCCTCTTTTTCTATAGCTTTTCTTTTCTAGTTCTAGCTTATATAATATATTATTAATTTAAATATATTTATTAATTAGGTTATTAAGTATATTAGTAATAAAGCTAGTATATATTAGTTCTTCCTAAATCTATAGTTTTAGGCCCTAGTAAAATATTCTTCTTAATACTACTTTATCCTAGTTAATTACTATTATATATTATTAGAATATATTAATATAGTCTATAATAGATATAAGTTATTATAGGTTCTAGATATTATATTTAGTAACTAGTTTCTTAGTATAGATCCTAAAAACTTATTTTATTTTTTTTTATATTTACTTTAATCCTTAAATATAAGTATATTATTAGTATTAATAATATCCTTATCTATATACTATTTAAGTTAAGGTATAATCTAGTCTAGTACTCTTCTAGTAAGGTATATTAAAGTAAGTATTCCTTTATTATTATCTTTAATATTATTATTAATATAGAAGTATAGATTAAACTATATAAGCTATACTTTAAGTTACTTTTAATTACTATTAAAGTTTTAGGGTTTATTACCTTATATTCTTTTATTAAAACTAAGCTTAGTAGTAGGAGTAGCTACGTCTATCTCTATATTACTTATCTTAAGAGTATTTAAAGTATTAAACTTAGTTATAGGTTTAGGGCTATAAAGTATAGTATAATAAAGTAGATATAAACTAGTAGATAGATTTAGTATATTCTATAGATATATAAGAAAGTTAGACTAAGGTAGATAATTAAGAGTTAATTATCTATAAAAGTAATTTAAGTTAAATATAATAATTTATAAGAGTTTATTATATTAGTTTATATACTTTCTATTCTTTATATTCCTTATATTTCTTAGTTAGAAGAGTCTAAAGACCTCTTAATAGCTTATATATAAAGAAGTACTACTAAGCTCTTTCTTTATATATTTAACCTTAAGGAGGTTATATACGTAACCCTACCTTACTAAGTATATACTTATTAGTTCTTAACTACTTTATATATACTAACTATACCTTATTATTCTTCTAACGTACTTAATAAGTAAGTTTCTTAGATAAGTAAGTTTCTTATAATGCTAAGACCCTATTAAAACATACTCTCTATAATAGTATAAACGCAATACCTTAATAACATAACGTGCAATAGAAATTAAACGAAAATTAGATACAGCTTATAATCCAGGCTATTAAATAAGACGCGATAGTCTCTTAGTAACACGTTGCACAGATCTATAATATTTCTTAAAGAACCCTTAGTAATTAACTCTATAAAAGGCCTCTATAATATAATTATAACCTAAACTTAATAAATCTCCTTAAGATAGAAGAGGAGGTAATTATCTAGTATATACTAGACCTAGATCTCTAAGGATTTCCCCTAGCTTACTACTATTAAAGATATAGCTAATTCCTTACTTACTAAACGCTACTATAGTCCTATTAGTTAGAAATAGGCTACAAACTTTATTAAGCGTACGTTAAAGCTTAAAGTTAAGTTTAATTAAAAGTATAACTATAAGAGAGCCCTCTATAAAGATCCTAAGCTTATATAAAGCTAGTTCTACTTAGTAAAGAATATAAAGGCTAAGTATAGTATCCTAAATAAAAATACCTATAACTTTAATAAGACTAGCTTTATAATAGGCTAGATATTAATAAGAGCTATAGTTACTAGCTTAGAGCGTTAAGGATAGCTAAAGATAGTATAGTAAGGTAATTAAGAGTAGACTATAGTTATCTAGAGTATTAACGCAATAGGGTAGGTAATCCTACCCTTTATCCTCTTTAAAGTAAGAACTACCTCTCTACCTAGTATAAGGAAGATACCTTACTACGTAATTAGGTTATTAGGGTCTCTAAGAATAGCTAGATAATAAATAAGCTTAGCTTAGAGTAGTTAAAGTACTTTAATACTTATATAAAAAGACGTACTATTAGTATAGTATATTTACTAATAATTAATAGCTATAAGAGCTATAACTTACTCCTATTCTAGTAGTACTATAAAGATAATAAGATTATTATACTTTATATACTTCTATACTTATTATACCTATTATAGTTACTAAATATAAGCTATTTTTCCCTTCTAAAGAAGGCGTATAGGTACTAAGCTAAGATCCTAATATATAACTATATTAACTATATTACTAAAATAGAGTTCTTACTATACTTTATACCTACTTTTAATACTACTATTATAAAAAGTAATATCCTAAGTAGCTTTAGAGGCGCTAGCTTAGTCCTATTTAACCTAGAAGCTATAATATTAAAGATAGATATATAGTTAAAGATACTACTATTAACTACTATAGAGGATAGTCCTTAGGAGTTAAAAACACTAAGTAATACCCTAGAATTTAGGTCGTAATTAACGCTAGTAAAAATAAGGATTTAAACCTACTTAGATAGCTCTCCTACCTCTATAGTTAAGGTATTTAAGAAGGTCTTAAAGGGTATAGTAATAATTACCTATAAGCTTATATTAGTATAATAGGAGATTATATAGCTTTAAGCTACTAATAAGGTAGCTATATATTAAAAATTATATAAAAGGAAGTAGCTATAGAAAGAAAGGACCCTTATAGTAGAGGATAGTACTTAACTATTAGCTCTAAAGGAGTTTAGTGCTTATAGTAATAAAAAGAAGTTAAAGAAGAGGATATACGCTAAAGGAGATCTACCTTAATAACGCTATAGGTAGTATAATAGGATAGGGTATAATACGCGTACCTATAAAAGTAACTAGAATAATAAAAAAATACTATAGAATAATTTATACTCTTAGGTTTTATAAGTCCTTATAAAGTTTTACTAGTTTTTATAGTATTTTTAAAGTAAAGATATTAGCGCTAGTAAAGATAGTAATTATACTATTACCTATAGTATAATCTATATAATAGGTAAAACCTAGTAAAGACTAGTAAAGATTATAGTAAAGATATTCTATAAAGATATCTATAAAGATCTTTATAAGTCTTTACTAAGTTTTACTAGTTTTTATAGTATTTTTATAGGTAATAATATAACTATACTAGTAAAGGTAAGAAATATACTATTACCTACTATATAAACTATATAACTAGTAAAACTTTATATAACTTTATAAAGATTTAGTAAAGATACTTCTTTATAATTTATACTCTTAGGTTTAGTAGTTTTCGTAATATTTTATAAGTTTTTATATGTTATACTATAGGTAATAGTATATTTTAATAGGGTCTTAGTATTATAAGAAACTCGCTTATCTAAAAACTTACTTATTAAGTATATTATCTTTTTAATTTATACTATTCTTTCTTTAGGTTTATAATATAGAGTATATTATACCTATAAAGTATATTAGTATATTTTAATAGAGTTTTAGTAAAGTAGTTAACTTATTTATAACGTACTCTATAGGTATATAGGTTACCTAGGTATACAAATTACTCTACTAAGACCCTACTAAAATATACTATTACTTATAGTATAAACGTAATACCTTAACACTATAATATATAAAAGCCTTTAAAAGAATCCTAGATATAGCTTACACTTTAGGCTATAAAATAAGATATAACTCTCTCTTAGTAGCGTACTATATAGATCTATAGTATCTCTTAAACTATACTTAGTAATTAGCTTACTAGAATACCTTTATAATACGATTAGAAGCTAAAATTAACGAAGCTCCTTAAGATAGAGGAGAAGGTAATAGTCTAATATATATTAGACCTAGATATAAGAGGATTTCTACCTAGCTTACTACTATAAAGATATAGCTAATTCTTTACTTACTAAGCGTTACTAGGACCCTATTAGTAAGAACTAGGCTATAACCTTTATTACGCGTTAACCTAAGCTTAAAGTTAAGTTTAATTAAAAGTATAACTATAAAAGAGCCCTCTATAAAGATCCTAAGCTTATATAAAACTAGTTCTAGCTTATAAAGAATATAAAAGCTAAGTATAATATCCTAAATAAAGATATCTATAACTTTAATAAGACTAGCTTTATAATAGGCTAGATATTAATAAAAGCTATAGTTACTAGCTTAGAGCGTTAAGAATAGCTAAAGATAGTATAGTAGGGTAATTAAGAGTAGACTATAGTTATCTAGGGTATTAATATAATAAGGTAAGTAATCCTACCCTTTATTATCTTTTAAAGTAAGAACTACCTCTCTACCTAGTATAAGGAAGACGCCCTACTACATAATTAGGTTATTACTATCTCTAAGAATAGCTAGATAATAAATAAGCTTAGCTTAGAGTAGTTAAAGCACTTTAATATATATATAAAAAAACGTACTATTAGTATAGTATATTTACTAATAATTAATAGCTATAAGAGCTATAACTTACTCCTATTCTAGTAGTACTATAAAGATAATAAGATTATTATACTCTATATACCTCTATACTTATTATACCTATTATAGCTACTAAATATAGGCTATTTTCCCCTCTAAAGAAGGCGTATAGGTACTAAGCTAAAATCCTAATATATAACTATATTAACTATATTACTAAAATAAAGTTCTTACTATACTTTATACCTACTTTTAATACTACTATTATAAAGAATAATATCCTAAGTAGCTTTAGAGGCGCTAGCTTAGTCTTATTTAACCTAGAAGCTATAATATTAAAGATAGATATATAATTAAAGATACTACTATTAACTACTATAAAGGATAGTCCTTAGGAGTTAAAAATACCTAGTAATACTATTAAATTTAGGTCTTAATTAATACTAGTAAAGATAAGGATTTAAACCTACCTAGATAGTTCCCCTACTTCTATAGTTAAAGCGTTTAAGAAGGTTTTAAAGGGTATAGTAATAATTACCTATAAGCTTATATTAGTATAATAAGAGATTATATAGCTTTAAGTAGCTAATAAGGTAGCTATACGTTAAAAATTATATAAAAGAAAGTAGCTATAGAAAGAGGAGACCCTTATAGTAGAAAATAGTACTTAACTATTAGCTCTAAAGGAGTTTAGTACTTATAGTAATAAAGAGAAGTTAAAGAAAAGGGCACGCGCTAAAGGAAATCTACCTTAATAACGCTATAGGTAGTATAGTAAGATAGGGTATAATACGCATACCTATAAAAGTAACTAGAATAATAAAGAAAATACTATAGAATAATTTATACTCTTAGGTTTTATAAGTCTTTATAAAGTTTTACTAGTTTTTATAGTATTTTTAGAGTAAAGATATTAGCGCTAGTAAAGATAGTAATTATACTATTACCTATAGTATAATCTATATAATAGGTAAAACCTAGTAAAAACTAGTAAAGACTATAGTAAAGATACTTTATAAAGATATTTATAAAGATCTTTATAGGTCTTTACTAAGATTTACTAGTTTCTATAGTATTTTTATAGGTAATAATATAAGTACGCTAGTAGAAGTAAGAAATATACTATTACCTACTATATAAACTATATAACTAGTAAAACTTTATATAACTTTATAAAGATTTAGTAAAGATACTTCTTAGTAGTTTATACTCTTAGGTTTAGTAGTTTTTATAATATTTTATAAGTTTTCACGACTTATACTATAGGTAATAGTACGTTTTAGTAGGGTCTTAGTAGAGTAATTTGTATACCTAAGTAACCTATATACCTGTAGAATACGTTATAGGTAACTTACTTATAGAATATATTATAAATAATAGTATATTTTAATAGAATTTTAGTATTATAAGCTATATACCTATAACGTACTCTATAAGCAAGTTACTACACAAGTAAGTTACTACTAAATACTAAGACCCTATTAAAATATACTATTACCTATAGTATAACACGTAAAAACTTATAAAATATTATAAAAACTACTAAACCTAAGAGTATAAGTTATAAAGAAGTATTTTTACTAAATCTTTATAAAGTTATATAAAGTTTTACTAGTTATATAGTTTATACTATAAGTAATAGTATATTTTTTACTCTACTAGCGCTTATATTATTATCTATAAAAATACTATAGAAACTAGTAAATCTTAGTAAAGACCTATAAAGATCTTTATAGATATCTTTATAAAGTATCTTTACTATAATCTTTACTAGTCTTTACTAGGTTTTACCTATTATATAGTTTATACTATAGGTAATAGTATAATTACTATCTTTACTAGTATTAATATTTTTACTCTAAAAATACTATAAAAACTAGTAAAACTTTATAAAAACTTATAAAACCTAAAAGTATAAATTATTCTATAGTATTTTCTTTATTATTCTAGTTACTTTTATAGGTACGCGTATTATACCCTATCCTACTATACTACCTATAGCGTTATTAAGGTAGATCTCCTTTAGCGTGTACTCTCTTCTTTAACTTTTCTCTATTACTATAAGTACTAAACTCCTTTAGAGCTAATAGTTAAGTACTATCTTCTACTATAAGGGTCTCCTCCTTCTATAGCTACTTCCTTTTATATAATTTTTAACGTATAACTACCTTATTAGCTACTTAAAGCTATATAATCTTCTATTATACTAATATAAGCTTATAGGTAATTATTACTATACCCTTTAAGACCTTCTTAAACGCCTTAACTATAGAGGTAAGGGAACTATCTAGGTAGGTTTAAATCCTTATCTTTACTAGCGTTAATTAAGACCTAAATTCTAGGGTATTACTAGGTATTTTTAACTCCTAAGGACTATCCTTTATAGTAGTTAATAGTAGTATCTTTAACTATATATCTATCTTTAATATTATAGCTTCTAGGTTAAATAGGACTAAGCTAGCGCCTCTAAAGCTACCTAGGATATTACTCTTTATAATAGTAGTATTAAAAGTAGGTATAAAGTATAGTAAGAACTCTATTTTAGTAATATAGTTAATATAGTTATATATTAAGATCTTAGCTTAGTACCTATACGCTTTCTTTAGAGGAGAAAATAGCCTATATCTAGTAGCTATAATAGGTATAATAAGTATAGAGGTATATAGAGTATAATAATCTTATTATCCTTATAGTACTACTAAAATAAAAGTAAGTTATAGCTCTTATAGCTATTAATTATTAGTAAATATACTATACTAATAGTACGTTTTTTTATATATATATTAAAGTGCTTTAACTACTCTAAGCTAAGCTTATTTATTATCTAGCTATTCTTAGAGATAGTAATAACCTAATTATGTAGTAGGGCGTCTTCCTTATACTAGGTAAAGAGGTAGTTCTTACCTTAAAAGATAATAAAGAGTAGAATTATTTACCTTATTATATTAATACCCTAAATAACTATAGTCTACTCTTAATTACCCTACTATACTATCTTTAGCTATTCTTAATACTTTAAGCTAGTAACTATAGCTTCTATTAATATCTAGCTTATTATAAAGCTAATTTTATTAAAGTTATAAATATCTTTATTTAGAATACTATACTTAGCTTTTATATTTTCTATAAGCTAAAACTAGTCTTATATAAGCCTAGGATTTTTATAGAAAACTTTCTTATAGTTATACTTTTAATTAAACTTAACTTTAAGCTCTAGCGTACGCTTAATAAAGTTTATAGCCTAGTTATTACTAACTAGATTATAATAGCGCTTAGTAAGTAAGGAATTAGCTATATCTTTAATAGTAGTAAGCTAGGGGAAATCCTTAGAGATCTAGGTCTAGTATATACTAGATAATTACCTCCTCCTCTATTAGAAGTAGGTTTATTAAGTTAGGTATATAATTAACTCTTAAAGGTTTTCTACTATATTAGTTAGATAGTATCTTTTAGGAAATACTATAGATTAATACAACGCGTTATAAAGGTATTAACGCGTCTTATTTAAGAGCTTAGAGGGTAAGCTATATCTAAGCTTCTTTCTAGGCTACTAACGCGTTATTATATTATTTTATTATAATATACTATAGGTAATAGTATGTTTTAATAGGGTCTTAGTATTTAGTAGCGACTCACTTATAGTAGTAACTCGCTTGTAGAGTACGTTAGAGTATATTACCTAATTTTTTATAAATTAAATACTAACTAAATAGAATAGCTACGCTCGTTCCTTGCTCCGTAATAAGCTAGCTAAATAGCGTACCCTTTCCGCCCTTCCTGCATACATTACCGCAGAACCATTTCTCGTCTTGGTTAGGAGTAACGACGAGATTGACGCAGTGGAGATGGAACCATTCGCGGGGACACGTGGGATTGTCACACGCAATCATAGTCCCCGAGCTCTCTTTATTGCAAAAGCAGTATTTAAGTGCTTCGTGTCGGTTTGCTTCGTTGTCGCTGTTGTGATATCTCTGTTCGTCGTCACCGCTATCATCACTATCCGCCAAACTCTCTTCGACGATCTGGGACTCGAGGTCCCCAGCAATCACTTTTTTCATTTCTCGCACGAGCTCCGCATGTCGTGACCAAATGCGTGCGATGATCTCGTCAGGAGCAAGAGGGTGACCCGCCGTTAGGCTATCGACGATTTCACCGAGTTCCCAGCAAGCGTGGATGTCGTTTTTGAAGGTAGCTTTGATTCGCTCGAAGAGCCCAGAGTCAATAGGGACACCACCAGTGAGTTCGTTTAGTATTATGTCCAGGTAGCCCACGCCAATGCCTGAGGAACCCAAAAGACCTGACTCGGAAGGCTGTGCTTCGCCGGTAGACGGCTCCTTTGATGCCCCGTGGGGAAATGATGATTTCCGCTCCGAGGTACCCGTCAGTTCCTCGGGGCCAATTGACAATCCAACCGCATCGCCAGTGTCGTAATCCTTCTCTGCACTGTCATCGTAAGAGCACCGGATTGATGCCGACTTGCACGCTTTGCACGCCGGTTGATTCTTGTCACATTTAAGGCCTTTAGAAACGCACTGTTCACATGAGTCCGGATAGGTGCAAACTCGCGACCAACGTTTACATATTGCGCATATAGGCAGCGCTTTGTTACATCGTAGATTCCTCGTTGCACATTCCAAGCAAGCGGGTCCAGATTGTTTACCCTTAGGGCTCTTTCGAGGAGAGGAAGGTGGTGACCGAGACCGCTTTTTACTTATATTGGCGGCGGAATCGATAACGCTAGGGTCAAGTTGCTGTTCAGTAGATGAAGATTTCTTGCGGCTGTCCGATGTTTTGATTGAATCGTCGTCGTCATTCTTTCTGTTCTCTTTTATACTTGTGTACTTATCACTGAGTTGCAAGCGACCAACTCTTCGGATAGATTGTCGAGGTAGGGAAGTGAGCTGGCAATGGTTTGAAGCGCCGTGCGCTGCTAGGGCCTTGGAAGTTCGAAACGGAGGGTACTGGCAACCAAGGAATGTGCATCGGAAGCCTCCAGCATGGGCTACCTCATGCTCGCGACGAAGCTGATCGGTTTTAAACCCGATAGTGGCGCGGGGACAGGATCGTAGTCGGCAGGTATACGCGGACGTTCGGAACTGAGTTTTGAACATTTCGAGTTCTTCAACGGAGGCACCTGGGCAAGAATCTTGGTCAAGAAGGGTTTCCACAGCTTTCTGGTAGAAATTTAGCGTGATCGAAACTCCATCAAGATAAATGGGCGTTGTTGATGACTCGTTCCCGTTCACAGCTATTTTTGTTAGGCCTGTGTGATTAAGGCGGAGGCAAAACGTACATGGCTCAAGGAATATCTCGGACTCGAGTCGTTTCTGAGACCGGGCTGACAGCGCTTTCTCAATATGTTTCTGTATTGTTCCGTGTTTCTCCAGTAGACCCAATCGATCATCAATACTGCTAGATGAAGCTTTCGATTTGGATAGTGGAAGAACGGTCATGCTGTCAAGCGTCTTCGCAAGTTGGGTCGTTAGTTCCAACAGCTTGGGAGACCCTTCTAGGCCACCGCTGCTTGCTGCATTCGCTAATATATACTCGGTCCAATACTCATTGGAATAGACATGAAAACCGTGCACACCTTTGACAAGGCGCAGTAACCTAGTCTGTTCGTTGTACAGCTTGTTGAAAACCTGAAATCCGGAGAGAAGGCAGCTAACGGCTGCGATCCCATGTTCCCGGAGTGCATCTTCTTCTTTCAACGCCACAGCGCTGGAACTTGACTGCAAGAAACTGGATACAGCTATCAGCGAGCTGTTCTGGGTACCGGGCTCTCCATGCCTGCAGAGCGCAGTAGATTGGCCTATTGTGTAGATTGGATTGTAAATCGTAATGGATCTATGACTCACTGTTTAACAGAAACGTGGATGAAAGCAAGGGATGTGTCCCGTCTCTCCTCAATCAGAGGGCTGCATATATCCTCCACGATGTACCTCGGTACTAGTTTGGTCAAATTCGGATTGCCGGTGGTGAAGGAGAGAGCGGAAAGAAACTCGAGTTTCTTCAGTGGTCTCTTCGCGAAGGCAATCCAGCTGAAGATGCACCTCACTCTGTCTTGAGACTGCTCACTCAAACGTGCCAAGATCTGTGCCAGTAACTTATGGTAGCTAACAATCTCATCAGCCTCCTTACCAAATGCAAGCACAGGAGGATATACGAACAATTCAGCAAGCGTTTCAGGCAACTGGTTAATCGCGTCTTTCAACTCATCTCCACTGTAGAATAAGTTCGCAGTAACGTAGTCAAGCACAAGTCGAGCGTATAGAAACATACCTACCCTAGGTTCAGAAATGTGCTCAAATGGCATTGAAGGGTAACTTACCGCCAGCCTTCTTAGAGACTAATTGCTCGATTTCTTCGATCTCATCGGTCTCAAGCTCCAGTTGTCGGAATCTATCGTGCAGAGACCTCAGTCTTTGAGAGACGTACATCCGGATCGCTGATTGCAATGGGCTTGATTCATCGCTCAAGAAAATGACGTGGTCCTTTCGGAAGTACTTGTTAACAATTGGCGATGGTCTCGTAGTGATAAGGACCTTGCAGGCTGCTCCTGAAGTCGATGAGGAGATAGAAGAGACTCGATTCATCAGGCTGATCAGACGCGCCTGTCTTGCCGCTTCGCATTCGTTGATTCCATCAATAATAATCCACATATACTGTGTCTCGCGTGGTTCGTCCGATAGTGCGGCGATGAGAGTTTCTATAAGTCGTTCGAGGTTGGCAGTGGTAGGTGGGTGCTTGCCTACAATACACTCTTGATAGACGTGAGCAACGAGCTCACCACTCTTTCGCAGAAGTTGAAGCAGCAGGGATCTCAAGATTCCGTCGTATTTGGTTGAGGAAGCATACGTGTAGGTGCAAAAGTGGTGGACGATAGGCGATTTGGAGGCCTGTAAGAAGTCGACCAGCTTAGCCGCTATCACACTCTTTCCACAGCCCGGATTCCCTTGAAGCCATAGGAATGGAGGGTCTGGTTTTTTTTGCAACCAAGACTTTATCTTCTCATTCTTTAGCAACCAAGAGCAAGTTCCGGGGAACTTCGTCCCCTCGTCGGAGATCGTCTCGAAAATCTGAATCTGTTCTATCTCATCCACTTTCAGCCAGGATAATATAGACTGAAACTCTTTGGCAGCCTGGCGCTCTTCATCACGTTTCACCTGATCGATACTTTCTTCTCTCCACGCACGGATCTCCTGTCGCATTTGAGACGCCGCAGCGATATTACGGGCATTAGCTTCCTCATCGATAAGTTTTCCATGACGGTCCAAATCCTCGAGGATATTGTCGAAACGCCGCTGGAAGCGACCCCACGAGGTAAGGAACAAGAGCCTCCAACCTAAAGATACGTATCAATTAACTGTGCTCAGATCGTTTACACACTCGTTGTGCGATTCGGCCAGGCGAAAGCTAGGCCCAACCCCTATCGTCGTTGGCCTCTGCTACGGGCATGTGTCAGAATGTGGAATAGGACGGCTCGCACTTACCGCTTCGCCGAACAAACTTATATGCATGCTTGTGAAACTGGAGAATATCGGCGTAGAAGACGGCAAGCGTTTGCTGGAAATCAGCTTCGGCGATGAAGGCGTCGCTAAGAACCTGAAAACGGCCTAGCGCCTCAGCGATCTGAACAACTATTATCAGCTTTCGTATATTCAACCAACTCTCCCAAACCTCTACCGTATCACGACAGAGTGAAGCGGTCCTGAATGCCAGGTGGTACTGTTGTCCCAGAGCTGAAGCCAATCCCGCGTCAATGAGATGCTCACTGAGGAGGCTGGCCACCGTTCATAATATGAAGTTGGACCTCGCATCAGTCTCCTGCAGCCTCCTGCGGGCGCAGGGCTGAGCGATATCGAGCTGAGGTGGTCTGCAAGCCTGCAGCCAGCCGCGTCGACTCTGCACAGTCCCAGGACAATTTCAGGCTGCCAACTCACCTTACTATATCCCTTCATGATCTGCTCGAAGGCCTCCACGTATTCAGAAGCCACTCTCAAAATCAGAGTCATCGGCGCCCAAATCCAAGGTAGAAACGGTGTACCGTTGCATAGGACCTCGACAACCCTAGAGTAGTGCTCCAAGCCATTAAGTAGGGGTGCGAGCCGACGCATGTTGCAAAGCGCCTGCCGTGCTGCCAACTGGTTTTCAAGCTCAAGCGCCGCGGTTCGAACATGGTGGAGAGTCGTTGACCGAAATGCTCGTGAATCAGCTGGAGTCACGGTTCGCTCGAGATTTTCGAAGGCAGCTCTCATCGTTTGCCGTGCCAGGGCTGATACGGCTGGCGCGAGAGGCATTATGTCTGTATTCGCACTTTTGGTATTGTTGTGTAGCACAGAGTTAAAACAGAGCAGACCAACGCTTTAATGTCTTGCACAGATTGTCTCAAACTTTTCGAACCAATCGTCTGCGCCTCATGGGCTAATTATAGAGCGCTTCCGCGGTCATACATGGTTACTGGTCATACGATACCACATAGCCACCACGATTGGCTAACGCGATATTTCAGCCGTACTCAACAAGTCTGCCTTGTGCAAGACGCCTTTATTGCGCCTTCCGAATGGACCGGCCCGCCACCCTAAATTGGAGAGGGCATTCCGCATCTTTGTTCCGTCTGTCATAGTCCCAGATGTGTGAGCATGGAGGGCTCACCAGAACGTGAATCGAAGCGACCACGGCTAATCGAGCCTTCGAGCTCCAGCGACTCCCCACCGGCCTCCCAGCCTGATGTAGCTTTCCTTGAAGCTATAGAATCCTTTTCAGGTCCATACTCGAATGAAACATGCGACCTTGGCTTGTCCAATACAGGGACTGAAGTCAAAAACACTCTCAGTAACGATGACGTCGCTTCCTTCAACTCTTGTGCAGCCCTACACGGAATCATGGGTTGTCAGGATGATCCGGGTACGCAAGTACACGAAGCCGGGAACAACGAATCATACGATACGATAGATGTTGATTATGGCATTGTTTGCTTTGGCACAGTGAGTATACATTGAGCTGAATGCACCACGCCGCTTTACCGTTGATCTTTCTTAGATTCTTTCAATAAACGCCAGATGTGAGCGGCCTCGTTCATGTGCCAGTACATTTGCGGTCACATTGGAATCATCTGAGAAATTTTACTCTGTCCATGGCCCCCAACTACGTGGAATAATTTTACCGCAGTACGGGCAGATGATTCAAGGACTGCTTGACGACAAGTCTCTCGCCCTCTTTTCCACGTGTAACATAGACACCGATGCGCCGAACAGACGTCCCATCGCCTCGTATTCACAAGCATCGTGTACCTTGGATATCACGGTTTACGGTCCCGTTGAGCTATTTGAGGAGATAGGCGAGTGGTTCCAAGAGTATAACGTCTATCTTCAAGACCCTAGAACCTGTGATCTAGATGTGAGATATTGGAACCCTCAACGGCTGTCCTCGAGCGATCCAAAATCGTGTCCATATGTGTCCCAGGTAGTTCTGCTAGGTTCAGGAATGGTGCAATTTCAAGAAATAGACGAGCAACCTGATCTCCTTGACATCATCAGCGGCCAGGATGATCTGGAGGAGGCGGCAGCACCCGAAGTGATACAAGCGGCTCTTCATAAGTCAGGAACTCGATCCTTGCGTAGAAATCTTGCTAATATGTTGCGTCAGGCATCAAAAGCAAGCACTCACTTTCATGTTACGTCGAGAGAAAGGGTGGACATTAGAGACCAAAGGAGCAGATATCTGGGAGGCGTTGGATTCGACTCATGACCGAATGTAAGTCCTCAAGCTTGTAGCCCGTTAAAGGGAAGAGTATTTTCTTGTTTCACCAGACTTCGTGGATGATTGTGGTGTCTTCATGGCGCCATGGCAGCTGTGGCAGAATTTTCGCATTAATATCTGAAGCGACGTCTCATGCTCACATAGTCGTAGATATTTCAACCGTATTGCGGACGCGTATCAGAATGAAGCCCCACCACAGTTCTACGGCGGAATCATTGCGGATCCCATGGGTCTAGGAAAGACATTGACTATGATAGCTCTTGCGGCGACAGATTTAGAACCCGGACGCTCGTTGATCACAGAAGGCGATCTTTGGGACGACCCGGAGGATCCGAGGCCATCCATAACAGCCACTCTCGTGATTGTACCACAGCCACGTATGAAAAACATTTGCTGCTTGTCTCTTACAACAGTTTGCTGATTATAGCTAGTCCTGAGCCCTTGGGAGGAACAACTCTCAGAGTGAGTATGGATATTCATTGGCCGGAACGTGCTGACGGCAATATAGGCATGTTATAGAAGGTGGAATGAAGTTTCGCCGCCATCACGGAAAAGAAAAACTCAATGATATCCGCGAAACTGAAGGAGTGAATATAGTTCTGACTACGTACCATACGCTTTCAGCCGATTGGAACAAATGGAAAGCCTCGGGGAGTCACGTTATGTTTTCGGTCCGTTGGAAGAGGATTATCCTTGACGAAGGTGAGCTTGTTTGCCACAGTATATTGACAATTCAGTAGATTGAGGTCACTGACTACAATTAGCACATCTTATTCGCAATATGAAAACAAGAATGGCCCGAGCAATTTGCGATCTCGAATCAGCTTCTCGGTGGGCAGTCACTGGTACGCCTATCCAGAATCACCTCAGTGATCTTACAGCTCTACTCAAATTCATCCGCGCCTATCCCTACGACGATCCGAAACGATTTGATGCTGACATCTCTCGTCTGTGGAAGTCGGGCGAAGATGAAGAAGCAGTCAAAAGACTGAAACGCCTCTCGCGCTGCCTCATATTACGGAGAGCCAAGCGAACCATCAATCTACCCCCCCGGCGCGATGTTCGATGCCCCGTGGAGTTCAGCAAAGCGGAAAGAGCATTATATGACAACATCCGTCAACAGACCATCACAAGGATCGATGATGCATTACTCCACGACACCGAGCTTTCAAGACCAGGCGCATATGTCAACTTCCTTCAGCAAATCGAGTCTATGCGACTGGTATGCAACTTGGGTCTGCATTACACCACTCGCCACGACAAGGCTCCGTCTCAAGACGCGATGAATTGGGCGGTTATGGCGCAAGAGACGTTCAATATCCAGCGCGAAATGGAAACTATCGTCTGCTCCCAATGCTCGTCAACCCTGGAGATGACGGAGAGCTTGTGGGATGAGAACCTGCCACAGGACAGCCCTCAATTCTCTCGCTGTCTCAAATATGCCTGTGCAGAATGCTCATACAAACTGCGCGTCCATAGTCAGAAACTAGCATGTGGTCACACGCCACTATGTGCAGTTGCTCCCGTGTCTATCAGCAACAGCGCATTTGAGGAGGTCTTTGGAGATATCTCGAGGACTTCAAAGGCCATTCAATCTCCACAGAGTTTCCCGTCCAAAGTCGAAGTGTTGATATCCGACCTAAAGGGTCTTGGTCGAGGTATTAAGAGGTATGTGGTCGATCAGATCTGTTGCATGATTGTCTCCAAATGCTGATCATAACCCAAAAGCATCGTATTCTCCACTTGGAGATTAACGCTCGACATCATCGAAGCCGGTCTAAACCAAGCAGGGATCCGCAGCGTCCGGTTTGACGGGAAAGTATCTCAACCCCAGCGACAGCCGGTCTTGAACGAGTTCAAATCCAACCCAGAAGTCCGCGTCATACTACTTACACTACAGTGTGGTGCTGTAGGGTAATTAATTCACCATCCTATCCCACCTACTATTTGTGTGAGTACTAACCATGACACATAGCCTCACACTCACCGAAGCCTCCCGCGCTTACCTCATGGAGCCACACTGGTCCGTCCCACCATTCTCCTCATCCATCCCACACAACAATCTTTCTCTCCCTCTTTGTCTCTCCATAGTAAAACCTAACCCGCGCACCCACCCAGGAACCCCACAATCGAAGAACAAGCCCTAGCCCGCATACACCGCATCGGCCAAACGCGCGAGGTGACGACAGTGCGCTTCTACATCCGCAATTCGTTTGAAGAACGCGTCATGGAAACGCAGGAGTCGAAAAAGAATCTCGCTGGCGTTCTACTCTCGGGACATGATGGCGGGCAGGCGGATGATAGTTTGGGGGCTTTGCAGGTAAGTTGTTGGTTTCGCTTTTGACGCCGGGGGTGTGGAGATAGCCATTACTATAGACTGCGCTGATGAACGAACTTGTAGAGGTTGAGATCTTTGCTTTAGATATAGTTGTAGCGTTTAGTATTCGTAAGGCTCTATAGTCGCATTATAGACCCTGCTAGAAACTATTCTATTTGAACAGTAACGTATTCTACTATCACGCGAGCTAACCTATTACTAAGCTAGTTTCTCTTAGCATGACTAACTTATATTACGTAACTTTATTTTTATTACTTTTTCTCCTAATCGGCAAAGATAGTCCCTCGGCAACCTCCTCGCCAGCCAGACTCTCGTTGAGCAGTCCTTCCATGAGCTGTTGTGTAATTCTAGAGGGGTTAGCATGATTACATAAAGCGTATAGAACTACATACTGTCTACGCCGCTAGGATTTATTCTGTTTGTTATCAGCTTTAGTAATCCTGCTATTGTTGACTCCACGCTCCTCCTCGCGCCGCTGGTAGCGCTTCACCGTCTTGAGAAGGTCTTCTTTGTCTGTCCTTAGCGCAGTAACCTCAGCCTCTAGGGCGGCAATCTGTGCCTCTGCTATATCCGCCCGGGTCTTCTCTTGGCGCAAGAGTGCCCCTGGTTCCACCTCCTCATCCTCTTCTTCATCCCAGACGGTGGGCTTGCGTGCGTCGCGCAATTCGATCCTCAAATCCTTCATTTCTTCTTTAAGATCGGCGTTCTTTTCTTCGAGCTCGTCAATCCTAGCCGTCATATCCGACTCGTATGCTAAGAGCAGTTGATCTGACTCATTGGCAGCTCTGGCCTTGGGCGCGTTTGACGTGTTTGGGTTCATTGTCTTCGGCAACGACTTTATGTCGGCGATGGGTAACGGTAGAATAAACTGAATTCAATGAGGACAGTAAAGTAAAAGTTG
The DNA here is from genome assembly GCA_027946455.1 of Neocucurbitaria cava. NCBI lineage: Eukaryota > Fungi > Ascomycota > Dothideomycetes > Pleosporales > Cucurbitariaceae > Neocucurbitaria > Neocucurbitaria cava. The sequence continues at coordinate 292,577 of JAPEUY010000002.1, read as the reverse complement.
GAAGTGAGCGGGGGGATCGTGTAGGTTGCAACGGGGACACGTTGGTCAGGATTGTTATGGTCACCCTGGTGAGAGTGAATGGGAGCCGCGCTAAGAGCAAACGGAAAACTTCTTAGCTTCCCGCGACCTGACTTGAAAATGAGAAAGTAATCGGTTAGAACCTTCGAGTATTTGTTATCAACACTTCTTGTGTAGCTAAAGCGCATGCAATCAGGCAGTGTTGCGCCTGACCAAAAAGGTCATTCTGTCTTTCATGGCGACAAGAACATCACGGCATGCAAATGTGTGCATCTGTAGCAATTCAAAGATTTTTAGCTTTCATGTTCTCTATTTGGCATGTGATCAAAGTAGACCAGAAACCGGACACTATCCACGCACGCAAGCAAAAAGAGCAGTGTGCTGCTAGATCCAACTTGGTCCTATGTCCACCTTTAGGCCTCTCATCTCGACATCGCGAGATAAAGAACAGATCTCCCACACTCATGCGAGAATTCCAATACGAGCGTGCTCGTCGTCGTCATCAGTATCCTCATCGTCAGGCCTCTGGGCGTTATTCTTGGATGGCTAACGGCCTCCACTCTTCTTCTTGGATTTGAGCTCGGCCACTTTAGAGACTCGTCCCGCGAACACGATATTCTTGTACCTCTGCTCGTCCTCTTGGTGTACCCTCAGGCAGGTCTGTCGGCGCCGACATGTTCCGGACTTATAGTTGCGACACTTAGCCCTCTTGCATGAATGATTGGTCCTGACGCAGTTCTGGCACGGTTCCCCAGCGTCGCAACGAAGATTGCATCGGTAGCATTGAATGAATGCAGACAACAATAGATCCCTTTTGTTTTGGTACGGTGGAGGTGTCGTCGTTGTTCTGTTCTGCTGACTTATCCTGTATCAGTGAAGACTCATCACAACGAATACTTCTTGGTGACATCATATCGTCAACAGCGTCCCCAGTGCCTCCGTGTTTTGCGGAATCGGCTGGAGACAGCACTTCGTAGATGTTGTTCGGCGGGTGGTTTGGTACATTCGGTAGAGTAAGGGCAAGATGCTCCTCGTCGGTATAGGGACCAAACTGTTCGATATTGCTGTGCTCGTCCACTTCTTTCATCTTTGCTATCCAGACTAAGCGTTGGATCTCTTGCTCAGCTTGTTTTAGGGCTTTTTGCAATGAATCGATTCTCTCTTTGCTCTTGTTGTGCGCATCTCTCTCTATCATGTAGGCCGCCGTCGCTTGAGCAGCCTCGCGCTTGAGAGCTTCGTTGCGCTTTCCGGACATATCCGGCGGCGTACTTGGCTGCAGTCTTGAGGGAGGGTCGGGAAGGTGAGGTAACCGCAGATCTTGGTGTCTGGTTTTCGAGGTTGTAGCGGCAGGCACGAGCACAGGTGGTGGAGTTTCTCAACGCGCTAGATCACCACCATTCAGAAAAGAGCCCCCGCATTCACTTCACCCTCATTCACCTTGTCTTCCTAGCTCACGGCCCTCCTGCCTCCAAGGCTCCAGCGCACGGGCACAGCACGTGACGCCTCGCTTAGCTCGAGCCCACTGCTATATAAACCCGCTCCCGCCCTCCCCCTCTCTCACTCGTTAGAGAACCAACGTCTCTCGCGATCTCCCCTTGGGTCGAGAATGCGGATTCCGACAGAACCCTTCGACCAGTTCGCGCATCAACTCGAGGTGATCAATGTCAGCTTGCTAGCATGAATCCCTTGTGTGAATGTGCGCACAGTACGGAGTCCACTGGAGCTCAGTACCTGAGGAACCGACTACGCCTTTGGCGCAGTATGCGGCTCCCAGAGCGCTGGCCTCCGAATGATCGAAATACAATCAATCGTTCGGCTTGCCTTACGTTTGAGTGGCTTCTGGATGAGTCTCCCGCCTTCCAGTTGCAGTGAGGGCTGGAATAGCATCAACCACTTATCTTGCTCGGAGACTCGGAGGCTTCCTGTTTGCACTCTGACGTATTCTTTGTGCGGGCGTCTTTGACGCACAGGTTACGCTGGCGTCTCCCTGTGGAAGGATGGCTTGAGCGACTTCCAGCAATTCGGGTCTCTCACTCCCCCAATTCTTTTCATTGATATCCAAGCCTGGCGCGAGGACTCAAGGAAGAGTAGACCCCAGTTGTTTAGACGTAAGAAGAATACGTGGTAACGTGCTGTGGCTCTCTGTACATCCATCCGCACATTGATAGGCCATAACGTTCTTGCCGCTATGAGCGACACGACCTTCTCAGATTCAACTACTCCAAAGCAAATGCAAGTGCTTTCATCATGAATATGGTATGTTCCTCATGTAGGGCAGTGGTGGTTGGAATTACAGCCAAAGCCCTCGCGTTCGCTACAGAGTATTAGAGATGACTCTTTCAGGTCAATCGTTGCGATATTGCCTTCTCCCGATATCTACGAGGTGCGTTTAGTTGGATCGGAACACTTCGGTGATTTTTTAAGGAGCAAACATATTAGCAATAAATGATTGAAGGGCTATAAGCACACAAATAGAAACAGGACTAATTAATGTTAAAGCTACGTGGCTGGCACGGACGTTGGAGCACATCTATGTCTCCATGGTACGAAGGGAGTTTACCGGTACCATGTAAGCGAAACCGAGACAATCACCTGTACGTCTGAATGGCCTGCTACATCCCATACTACTACGCGCGCTTGGTCATGGAGCGACATCTCCACGGACCGACACACGGCCCGCCTTGCCACAAACTCGGGCACCGGTCCTACACATTGTACAGTTCAGATGGAGTTGTAAACGCCGTGTCCCAGCATGCACGCATCGTCGATTGCCAACTTCTCGTGTTATCAGTCAAAACCATGTCACATTCACGAGGAGACTCGACGTCGCTTAGAAGCCACGTCGACTACGATGGATATTTTATCTGTTCACATCTTACCTTAGGAAATGGATGGCCCGATCACGCGCCCAGACAGCTTCCTGGGCTGGCCAAGGGTGAGGCTACACCGAGCCCTTTCCTACTTTGCAATCAAGCATTCGGATCCTGCACCACCCGTCTAACAGACTATATTATTGACATATTCTGGCAAGGTGCAAAGAAGGGTTACGTCGTCAAAGTGTTCGTTTATCTCCAGCTGGGTGAATGTTGATCGCCGTTTGACTGGAGCTGGCATACTATGTTAAGCCGAGAAACGGAAGGAGAACCCCGAACAGCGTATCCGTTGAAATACAGACCTGGCTATGTCAGAGACCATTGGAATAAAGCTGACGGTATCGACATTGCGTTAGCTTGATAGAACAATATGTATTATCCGCCGTCTACACATCTGACCAGGCATGATTATTTACTTTACTGTTTTACTTGCGGTAATAGTCCTCCACATACAATCAGCGTCGACCATCCAACAAGGTCTCTCTTTCCATGGCATGTGCAGGCACTTCAGCCGGCCTACTGCTCCCATCTAACTCCGCCGCGTAATCCCGTGCATCCCCACTGATCTCTCCCGCACTTTGCCCCGCATACATCTCCGATGTGTTGTACCCGTATTTCTCAAGAACTGGTAATGCATCATGAGGCTGTCCCAGTTCCGCGCTCGTCGGTGCCACAGCCATTCTCCGCCTCCGCCATACTAAGAAAGCAATTATGGCGATTACACCGATGGCTGCTACGACACCGACAACGATGCCTGCTATTACGCCTCCTGATAGTCCCACTGAGCCGGTACTTGCTGTAGCAGCAACGCAGCCGTTTGCAGTATCAATGCCCATGAGCTTTTGCGCAGCTGCTGTCCCTTGCACTTGAGAAATCGTGAATTCATTTTTATCATGATTGACCATTAGATACGCCGAGGACAAGAACATGCCTCCTAGTCGCGGCATGGTTACGTTCACGTCCGAAAACGGTACGATGGGGATGTTCTTTGCACTCGAATTTTTCCTGATTTCGCCACTGTCGGGCTTGATGTATGGTTCGTCAAAGATGAGCTGCTCGTTTGGAATAGTTACAGTTAGGGCGTCATTGATCGTTATCGAGAGGTTGCCGGTGAAATTTCTATTATAGATTAGTAAGATCGCCAACAATTTAATGAAAGGCTGACGTACGCGCTCTCAGGCAGGACGGAGGCTATGCCGTAAAACAGTTCGCTGGAAGTGCCGTTGTTGACGGGAGATGGCTCAACTCCCATCATTTCGGCCATCTTGTCCCAGTACTGAGCGGGCAGTGTGAGAACACTTGTAAGTGATGGCACAACGCATGCCTGTAGCTTCTCCGACCCCTCCAAAATGTTCTGTGTCCCTCCACCTACGGATTGCAAATTGATTCCCGTCAACTCTACGATCATGCCTTCGCGACACCGCCACTGGTCGCGGGTGAACTTCGTCGTAGTGTTTGGCGAGCCTCCAATGAGCGCTTCATCATAGCCTCCCAGAGTGAGCGAGCCACTGCGTGGTTCGTTTGAGATGGCAATGTCGGTACCCCAGAAGAACGAATACGTCTTCGATGCGATCTTCTGTCCAGATGCCAGCGCATCTAGAAAACTGGACTCTACCCCTAAACCCAATTCGCCTTGGCTTACGTATTTATGAGGGGGGCCTGCGCGAATACCGAACTCGAATTGAGCGAGCATAACGTCCTCATCCGCCCAGTCTTTCAGAACGATATCGTCTCTGGTCCAGTTCGCGGTTGCGGCATCTGCACCATGCTTGATCGATTCACGGTCATTCTCGCTCTGTGACAGCTGGACGTCGTACAAGCCACCTCGGTAGGTAGTACACTCTTCCTTAGTTACTTTCGCGTCGCAAAAGCTATTTGTGCCAGCGCCATATAGGTATGTATCATTGAGCGAGCTGATCCATCATGTGAGTGTTGTGCGCTGTAAGGGTGGATAGTGCCAGGACTGACGCGCTAGGTAATAATGCTATTGTTTGAGCATTTGGCTTGCCAACTTGAAAGCCAACACCTCGAGCCTGCTGAAGATTGGCAAGTGCAGTTCTATTGAAGGGAAAGGAAACTGCGCGAGGTTTGCACTGTGCTGCGATTGCTCCTATGTACAATGTACTCGCGAAGAATGCATAAAATAAATGGTGCATGATGAAAACTGACGCCAGAAAAGGAAAGGAAACCCAATTGAAAACGCTGAGGGGGGAGGACAGAGTCAGCGACATGTTAAGTACAAGGACCTTAAGCGCCGCAGATCAACTCGTTGAGCCGCATATAGAACGCCTTACGCCCCGTATGCTGCGGCAAGGCGAAGCCAGGGGTGAACACAAATTAAGTCGCGTGGGGTCGGAATTGGCGCACCAAATATGATGCGACGCACTCCTTCTAAGCTTACAACAACAATCTCAGCGGCTAATCAGGCCCCGACAGCCACAATCCGCGAGGCTGGTCAAGACTACATTACCGATCATTGCCACAACTAGACTTAGCTCATATTTTCAGTGTTTCATGGTCGCATGTGAAATGTCCGCGGTTGCAGGAGAATTATGCTGGTTGGCATTGTCAGTTGTTTCGACATGCACATACGGTTGTAAGCAGGAACGGGAATGCGACGCCAAAGTAGCCAATTTCATAGTCGACGCAATGATGAGCTGTGGATTATTGATTTTGGGGGGTAGTTATACCGGGGGTCGGGTGGATCCGGAATTAAGTGAGACGAAGGAGGGGGGATGAGATGGGCTTGGAGCAGGTACAGAGCGCGCTGGAGGATTCGGAGAGGCAGACGGCGTCGTCGCTGTTTGTGACGGAGAGAAAGGACGAGGGGTATAAGTGGAAGCGAGAGGCTGAGGAGGAAGGAGAGAGTAAGCGGATACGACACTTGTACAGTACCTGGGTCCATGGAACAGGCGGCAATCGAATGCGGACCGTCAAACATACGTTGTATTTCTACGGATGCATACTCTCCTTCAAGGAGGCATCGCCGAAGGATGCAATACGCTAGCTCAAGAAACAAGGTCAAAGGTCCAACCAAATGCGCCTGATACCACATGGTTGCATGCCAAAAGAGCGTTATTCCACGTCGCGGCCCCTACAATAACAATCCAAGAAGCGAAGTCATTCTGTCATAAGCTGAAGGTTCCTTCCATTCGGCCTTGCCCAAATCTCCCAGAGATGTGAAAAACGCCAGTCGTTACGTTCATTACGCCCTTTTGTATTATACAGCTCCCCAAAACTATTATTGTCAACCCGAATTGACTGCTGTCGGTGTCGTTACACGCCAAAATCTAGCAGATCATACGAAGAAGAATCCAAGGACGAGAATTCGCCCATTGCCTTCATCTCAAGGTCGAATTGTGAATATGAGTTGTCGGGCAAGGTGTCAAAAAGCTCATCAAGTTCATCCTTTGGCTCCACTGGAGATGTTGGGGGCGTTGTGAATGGATTCGACTGGATCGATGATCGCGACGGAGTTGAGGAACCCTTCAGTGGACTTTGTTGGATTGGCGCACTGCCATTGGCAGAACCAGCAGAATACGGTCGCTGATCGGCGGGAGACATTGGAGGTGTGTGTGTATTTTGGGAAAGCTGTTGGAGGATGTTCATAGATGCAACATCGGCGTAAGCAGCAGATGATTCGAAACTTGAGTTCACGAGCTGAGTATCATCTGCAAATGGGCTTGATGAGGTATCGAAACTAGATATTCGATTAGCGACGCTCAGCAATAGCAGTGTGATACATACCTGAAAGGATCTACGGTTGCGTGTATTGAGCTGCCGAAGCTTTGCGTGCTTGAGAGGAGATGCGGCAGGTCTTGCTGTTGGGCAGGCTCATACCCGTCAAGTGGTGAAGGCGAACGAAGGTCTGAATCAGGTGAGCCTGCCGAAGAGGGCGGTGCAGAGACTAAGGCTCGTCTCGTTCGACTGGCCTTCTCAACTCGCTGCTCCATGTCTGGTCGATGCTTCTTCGGCCTGCCACGCTTCGCCTGTCGTCGAACGGCATCAGGAAATCCACCAACGCACATGCCACGCTGTCGATGGCGCGTGAGGGCATCTTGTCGTGCAAATCCGGCGCCACAGGGGCACTTGTAGGGCTTATTTCCTGAATGAATCTTTGCGTGGCGTTTGAGGTCATGCTGCCGGACAAAGCACTTGCCACATCCATTGCACTTGAATTGTCGATCACCAAGATGCGTTTGGACGTGCGAGCGGATGTTCTCCCGCCTACCGAATACCTTTCCACAATCTTGGTAAAGACAAGTCCATTTTTGTGTCACGGGATCTTGTTCACTGATGTATCGTTGAACTTCTTCTGGCGCGATACCTGTATATTCAAGGCTCGCATCTACTTCAAGATCGTTGAAGAGAGCGTTCTGCCCGAATGAATCCATAGCCAGGGGCAAGCCGTTCGTTGACATTGAGCTCTGTGATAAGGGAAATAGAGTAGACGGTTGCGAGAATACCATTTCTTGGTGCTCCTCAATGCCTTCTAGGAATGTGTGCATCGACTTTTGTTGTGGCGAGCATGTGGGCGATGGCGATAGGGCATCTGATGTATAGTATGACGAGGATTCGTAGCCCATGTCGACGTCTGGGTTCTCAAAGTCGAATGTCATGGCGCTTGAGGTTGGCTCGAGGTTGATATCGGTCATGTCAGTAAAGCTCGGAGGCTGAGGGACAGCACTCAGGGGCTCATGACTGGGTAACTGAACCGGTTTCTGCGGTGTTGCAGTAGGCGTGGGGAGGATGTTAATGAAGACTTGCCCACATGAGCCATACACAGACTGTATGTGCTCATGGAGATCTTTCAGTTGTTGTTCAGTTGGGGGTTTTGATGGGGAGACGGGTGGCTGTTGGGGAGACTGCGCGCGGAGAGTCCTTCGAGGAGTCCGCGGTGAGGGTAGAGATGTCTGTACTGGGGACCGTAGGAAGGAATCCTGGGGGCCCGGCTGGGGCTGGCTGTGCGTCTGCGCTACTTGCATAGATTGCTGTGGTGATTGTCCTAGGTTAGTAATACTTACCGTACTGTCTTCCTGCCTGAAGGATTTGGTGTCGATGGGTCCTGGTTGTGGTTCCGGATAGTGGCCTTGTTGAGCAGCATGGATGGCCTCCAGGTTCAAGCCCCGGAGATCCAAGCTCATGCCGCCCCGGTTGTGTCGTCGTAGTTGTGAGTTGGCAGGTAAGGGGCGTACTGTTGGTGCGTCGAAAGCAGCAGGTGTTGATAATTGTCGTCGGTGCTGGGTTCGTCGGCGTTGGATGCCGGTTGGCATATTTGTGGACAGCATATCGTATACAGGTCGAGTCCGGAATCGGTTCTCGAGGAGTGGGAATGGTCCTATATGGTCCGAAACTAGAGATGTGTTAGTTGCATTGAATCCAATTGCACTCCAGATGAAAGCTAAGTGCCAGCTGAAATATTGACATACCTCACGCAGTGCAAGCGGCGCTCCGCCGGGCGGTTGGTATCCTTACGGTCTCCTCAGTACAGATGCAGTCTCCTAGTAGCCTGTGTCAAGTAAGTATATGGCCGCAGCCGCCGCAAATGTTTGTGTTTGTGTAGTGATGTAGTCTACAACTCCAGGGAGAAGTAACGATTGGTATCGATAGAGGATGAAGAGTGGATGCGAGGGATGGATATCGGATGGCGAGGATGCAGCGAGGTGGAGATGACGCTGTATAGGTATTCCCTTATCCGGGACGAAAATCAACACAAGCGCCGGGTCGCGGTTACCCAGCAACGCAGCGGCCACACGCACGGACTGGAAAGTTGACAACGCCACCGTCGCCACAGTTCGGCTGCTTAGTCAACCCGCCCACACTCAAATTCCCAAGGGTTTGCGCCTCGAAGTTTTCTCCCCAACCCACCCTGCATCGACGACTGAGGAAGACACCTGGTTGTCTAGGTGCGTACACCGGCGGTCTTTACGAGCGCAACTCTATAGTTAGGGACATTGAACTGACGACTTGCAGGCCATCATGCAGATTTTCGTAAAGACCCTCACGGGCAAGACTATCACCCTTGAGGTGGAGTCTTCGGACACCATCGACAATGTGAAGTCCAAGATCCAGGGTACGTTGCCTGCGCTATATCTGCTGTACCAGTCCTAAGAGCTCGCAGACAAGGAGGGCATTCCCCCGGACCAGCAGCGTCTTATCTTTGCCGGCAAGCAGCTCGAGGACGGTCGCACCCTCTCCGACTACAACATCCAGAAGGAGTCGACCCTCCACTTGGTCCTCCGCCTTCGTGGTGGAGCCAAGAAGCGCAAGAAGAAGGTGTACACCACCCCCAAGAAGATCAAGCACAAGAGGAAGAAGACCAAGCTAGCTGTCCTCAAGTACTACAAGGTCGACGGCGATGGCAAGATTGAGCGCCTCAGGCGTGAGTGCCCGCAGCCCGAGTGCGGTGCTGGTGTCTTCATGGCTGCCATGCACAACCGCCAGTACTGCGGTCGTTGCCACCTCACCTATGTCTTCGACGAGGCCAAATAAGCGCATCCACTGGAGCATTGCGATCGATACGAGTCACGGCATCATGGGAAATGGAAGGGACTGAATAGGTTTCATCACATGTCGGACACATAGACTATCAATCAAACTTGTCAAGACTTCATAAATTATCTTTTCTCTGCTTGTGAATTTAGCTGCTGTTACTATCTCGTAACAGTGTCCACGTATTCTATCACGCCTTTTCACGCAGAAGGTGTCGAGGCTCGTTCGCACAATTTTGTACTCGTCATAAATTTGGCCTCATGTATACTTACCATCATTTCGCCAACTTAGACGCCACAAATGCAGGAAATTGGCCAAATAGACAACAGAGATATGATACATGTATTTGCTCGCCTTTTGGTAAAGTAGATGCAAACTGGAGGCCCTCGGCAAGTGTCTTTTCTACAAATACTTCTTGGGCGCACCGTTCCTCCTCTTCTTATACACAATATATGCGCCCGTAACCATGATTTGCACCGCAACAGCAATGAAGAGAAATGACACCAGACTTGGCTTGTGACTTCCCACAACTGTTTAACTATTAGCGTTTGTTCCTCATGCAAATGAGGAAGAGTGTGAATGTGACTTACCCGCACCCATAGCCAACGGCAGACTCCTACTCAAGCCCTCCTGACTATTCTCAATCGCGCGATGAACCTGCTGCAGCATATCCTTGAAGTCTTTACTCTCTAAATCCCTCAAGATCTCCATCGTCGTTCTTTCTACCCTCTCCACATTCCGTATCGTCGCCGCAGAGCGGTCGTCAATAGGCACAACGCGATTCATCAGGTCATTGAAGCGCTGTTCGTTCAATTGATGCATTTGTTCGACGAGTTCGAGCATGTTGGCAACGCGATTGTTGATGATCTGAATCCGGTTGTGCAGGTCGGCGAATTGGTCTTGTTGGCTCTTGATACTGCCTGCAAGTACATCTTCGACCATCTTCGGGATATTAGTCTGGTCGGTGGAGGATCCGTATCGCTGATTTTGTTGGTGATGGGTTTGCTCTTCGTGACCTTTCTGCGCTGCCAACTTTTGTTGTTCATGGTGCTGATCGGCGTTGGCGTAGCGCTGCTTGTTTGGTTCTTCGCGTGTGTAGGAACTGGTGGTTGAGATGATGAATTTATGGACTTCAAAAGAGTCTGGGTTCTCGGCACTGGATGCGCTCACACCAAAGTAGTAGCCTTCAGGGAGTTTGACCTGCCACCGATGTCAGTTTCCAGTGCAGTTATACCAGCTTCAGGATGTACCTTATCAGTCTTAAAGCAAGATTCTCCGTCCACTGTAACCTCCAGGTAGCCTGCCGCGTGATGGAGAATGATCTTGCTGAGATGGCCACGATTCCTATAGGCATGGTCACACTTGCCGAAAGCCAGAGTATCTGGATCCGGGTGGCTCTTGATATCAATCGTCCCATCGTTCAAGAAGCCGCGCACTGAACCTCCGTGGCCTTCATATTGGTCCACCACCAAGACCAAGCCATCAAATTTAGGCGCCGTGTATAGGCTGGTCGGCGTCTCGTGCGCCTGAGACTCCCTGACATACCAAATCTGCAAGTTACCAGCTCCACGCTCCATTCCCGTTGCTCTGAAGTCCAGCTCGGCAGTCCAGTCGCCAACATGATGAAGGGGGTCTTGTGCCCATACCGAACCACGCTTGCTACCCGGATAGGGGGGCGTGAGAATGATCCGATCGGAAAGAACCTGGGGCACGTAGTCTTCAACGCCTTGTACTTTGAAGTGCGGTATTTCGCGCAGATCTGGGGATATATAGCCGCCGTCTTTCTGGCCAAAGCTAAGATTGTCTATCACATATTGCGCACGAACTGTGGAAAATGCGAGAGCAGACCAGGCGATACTTCGGAGCGATTGCGACGTGAGGTACATGGCGATGGCGGGGTGGGCGCACTGCGCTGCTTCAGCGGGCGACGTACGAGCTACGAGGATTCGTGGCGAGAAATATAGAGTGAGTAGAAAAGGGTTTAATTCTACATAGCTGTCAGTCCGTGGAAATATCTCAGTCAAATGTTCCAAAGACGTACCTTTGACTTCAATCGCTCCGCCAGCGTCGCACAAAGCTCGTGCGACAAGTCGCAAAGAAACTACCGCTTCAAGCAAAGAAGCAATGGGGTATCTCGAAATGATATGAACAAACAAGAAGAGAGGAATACCGCTAGATGGGCATATAAGACTTATCAAGTGTCGGACGAGCTTAGGGACAGCTGTGCTTAAGAGGGACACCACATATAACCTTAACATTGATTGGGTGGCCTATGCTTGCGGCATCCTGATGCAGCCGCGGCCAGCCAACATCGGACTTGAGACGATGATGCCGTAGAGGAATTCAAGCCAAAAGAACTTAGACAGCAGTCAATTAGTTTTCAGGGCTTCAAGGCCCAGTATGCCAGGGAATCGAGGCATCTCGAAATTGGGATCAAATACGGTGGGTAGCGTAGCTATAATGCGGAGGAGACGATTGTCGGCCAACGTCGGTGGTTAACGTTATAATTCGCCGACACCATTTTCTCATCGTCGTCGACCTCGTCACCAGAGCTTCGTCCGCCATCGCCGCCTACACGCCTCCCGAATCCCACGCCAGCCCCTTACGCCTACACGACCGTAATGTCTGCTCCAGACCCCAAAGAAGCGTGGCAGCGCATCCAGAATGAACTCACGCGACGGAGTGCTCGATTCGGCGGAAGCGGAGGTGGTCCGCCCAAGGGCCTCTTCGGAGGTATTGGAGGCCTGGTACTCATCGGTGGTGGAATATGGATGGCGAACAACGCGCTCTTCAACGGTGCGTGAATATATGCCTAGAGCCTCTTCAGAGGCTTGTAGCATGTGATGGACAGAGCTGACTCGCTGCAGTTGATGGTGGTCACCGCGCAATCAAGTACACCAGAGTAGGTGGCGTCCAGAAAGAAATCTACAACGAAGGAACGCACTTCCGAATTCCCTGGTTTGAAACGCCCATCACGTACGATGTGCGCGCTAAACCACGCAACGTTGCTTCCCTTACCGGCACAAAGGATTTGCAGATGGTCAACATAACCTGCCGTGTTCTGTCAAGGCCACGGGTAGAAGCGTTGCCGCAGATTTACAGGACGTTGGGCACCGACTACGATGAGAGAGTACTGCCTTCGATCGTCAACGAGGTGTTGAAGAGCGTGGTTGCGCAGTTCAATGCCAGTCAGTTGATCACCCAGCGTGAGAACGTCAGTAGGTTGGTGAGAGACAACTTGGTGAGAAGAGCGGCAAGGTTCAACATTATGTTGGACGACGTCTCTCTAACAGTACGCATTCCCAACTAATCTCATCCTCCCCTTGCTAATACGTGGCTAGCACCTCGCCTTCTCTCCCGAATTCACAGCCGCTGTCGAAGCCAAGCAAGTCGCACAGCAGGAAGCTCAACGTGCCGCCTTCGTCGTCGACAAAGCCCGCCAGGAGAAGCAAGCCACCGTCGTCCGCGCGCAGGGTGAGGCCCGCTCCGCTGAGCTCATTGGAGATGCTATCAAGAAGAGCAGATCCTACGTTGATCTGAGGGAGTTCGAGAACGCGAGGAATATTGCCCAGATTCTGCAACAGAGCAGCAACAAAGTGTACCTCGACAGCAAGGGCCTGGGATTGGACATCAGTCAGACAACAGCAGACAAGGAGCAGAGGGCGAGCAGGAAGTAAATGGAAGTGTGAAAGTAAAGTGACGAAAGACGAAAACGCTTCAGATGGGACAACGAGCATTCTGTATAGTAACGTTTGGGAAAAGCGAGGTGCAAGCGTGCAGTACGTGGCTTTCCACTCATGTCTAAATAACACAAAGTATTCAGGACTGAACATTCCTAATTGCCAACAATGAGGTCAGAGGTATACTCATGATACAGAAAACAAGCCAGACTCCGTAGATTGCCTCATTAGATTTCGTCTAGAACTCCATAGCATCCGCGCCACCCTCTCGTTCCCGCTTCAGCACTGGTTTCTCCTCTTCCATGAGACCTGCGATAAACCGCTTAAAGTAGTCAACATAAGGCTTTAAGGTCGTTTTCTCCCAGTCTTGCATCTTCTTCGTCCCCGCTTCACCTTCCCATTCGTCAATCTCTGTGAGAAGCTGCGTTACAGTAGGAACGCTCAGAGGGTCGAACTCTTCTACTCTTCTCGTGTCGATAGGTACACAGACTCGTCCAGTTCCAGGGTGTACTACAAACGGACTCTTGAGCAAATGGTTTAGCTTCTTAGAGACTTCGGCATCGAGTCTGGGATATGTATACTCGAGAACAATGTCTTGTTTGGCTTCCAGAAGGTCTCGGGAGGTCTTGGACAGGGCCCCGGATTTCGCCAACGCGTCGATGTCAGCCCATTTTGACGCACTAGGTCGCGAGGGAGAGGAGTCCCATTTCTTCTGTAGCGCAGCTTTGAGCGTTGGGTCTGGTAGGAGATTGAGCAAATGTGCAGCTTTCTCCTCGCTAGCCCAGGGGTCTTGTTCAGCTAGAATACTCGTTTGGAAATGCTCCTTTAGGATCTTCAAGCTCCGTTCGATGTGTGGATGTAGTGGCCGGCGTGCATTGACTTTCTTGCCACCTTGATCGCCTCCTTTGAGTAGTTCGAGGTATCCGGCTATAGACCGCCGTTTCTGATCGTCCATTTCCCTTGCACGCTTATCGCAAACCCATGCGTGAGCACCACGACGACCGGAGTATACCCATAGAATGTGCTTGAAGCCAAAGTCCTCACGTAAAGCTACGTCGATGGTTTTAATTGCCATGGTAATGAACGCCCAGCACTTGAGACAAATACTTGCGCCCGTACAGCACGTCCTAATATCGTCGTAATCTGTCATATCGATATCAAACACCAATTCCTTCATCACCGGCCGGAAAGCACTCGCTTTCCGCAACGTCTTTCTATCTCTCGGATTGGTCGAATACATTGGTCCGATTTCGAAACGAGATGGGAGCATCTGGATACACTGTTTTCGGAGCAGATCGGCGGTGGGAAAGGATTGGTAACGCAGGTAGGCATCGTTGGGAAGCGTGAAGGCGAACTCGCGGTGCGCGAAGTGTGGGGAGGGAGTCGCGGAGTGGTTGAGCCATTGGAAGAGTTGGCGAAAAGGGAAAAGACGTTGGTAAAAGGCACGCATTATTTCAGGGTCTGAAAAAGTTGATTTTGATGTTATCTTGCTGTACACTGTCAGCGCGCACGGTACAGTGAGGAGTTCTGATTGTGATCCGAACTTACATTGGAGCGGATTGCGAGAGCTCTTCTTCCTTGATTGCTGGTGCACTTGACGGAAACTCCTCATCTGAGTCTTCGTCGTCGAAGAGTTCCTCTAGGTTGACCTTGGGTTTCTCGGCCGTAGGTGGTGTCGGTGCATCCTCCATTGCGACATCTTGTGTATCTGGCTCAGTTTTGATTATATCTGCCTGTGAAATGGCTCTCGAGGAGTCGTCTCCAGGCGAAGACTCAGGAGTCACAGAGTGTGGCATCTTGGTGCTGTACAATATTTTGGGGGTTTTGTTGTGTGTTGGTCAGTGTCGCTGATGCTGAGAGTGCAGAGGCGGCGACGCGTCGGGTTCACTAGCGCGTTTCTCTTGACCGCGTAAAGTGGGAAACGACCTCGGGACCCCCTGCACTACGCTTGCTTGATTGGGAACTACTCCTCACCACGGCGCCTAAGCGCCCTGAGCGACCATACCTCGCTACCACGGTATGCGCTTTGCCGTGTCTCATAGCTTAGAAGATGGCGGAGGGTGAGATGGTGTCTGGAGATGGGTGGGTTTCTGACGAGTCAAGCTTCTATGGTAAGTCCACGGCATAAGATGCAGCCTGTCAGCATTACACAACTTGTGTTAGGTGCGACTCGACTTGTTTACTACTCGTGAATTGACAGGAACTAACCATACCAATAGGTGATGACGATGAGCAAGAGCACCAACTCAACCTCTGCGATAACTTCAATCCCAAGTCATGCTGGTCTACGGATCACAAAGACTTGAATGCAGTGCTGAGAGCTGCCAAAGCTCAGCAACCTTCCATGGTACTAAGTAAAGAGACTATCTCGTTTGCGCGACAATCCTCGTCTGGGGGGCTTTCCACTACCGCTGATAAGCTGTCTGCGTTTTCTACCCTCGATCGAAAGACCATGGAGCAAGAGCGGCTCTTGAGGTTGGGAAAGCGGGAGAGGGATACAACACCAGAGCCACAAACAAAAGTCGAACTTGTAAATCCCCGACAAGGTCATTTTGATTCATGGCAGCTTGGAGAAAGCGTGGACGATTTCGTAAACCGTCTCCATCCACTCAGCACTTCAGCCCTTACTTGCCCTTGGATCTGGGTCGAGAATCCTCATCGTAAACCTGGCGCCATATGTGCTTCCCCTCAAGTCGAACACTTCACAAACCTTGGCTTAGATTTGCTCGAACACTCGCTCCAAACACGGCAGGAGATGCAGGGGAAAGGCTCCCGAGGGGCGAAAGGTACACTTACCAAACTCCTTGATATAGAGAGCAAGGCCTTGCAACAATGCATTGCGGATCTTGCTGCAGAGGACCAAGTTCTTTCAGGAAAGGTAAGCTGCTCCTGATAGGCATCATCATTGTCCTACCGAACTATATCGAGACAAGGCATCATACAGTTACCAGTCCTAGAGCACAGCAGGAGGCAGGGCTCTGCAGAATGGGTTTTTACAAGGCTAATGACCGTGACCAGTGGATGCTGTTTCCCAAATCAATGGATGTTATACGCGTATGGAAACTCATCGTCCAAGGCGTCATCGACGATCGCCTCGGTAGCACAGCGAAAATTGCTACTGATAATGGCAGAGAGGAACGCCTGAGTACGTGTGCTGTTCATGCCAAGTGCATATAAAATCTCCACTGACTCTAAACCTACACCGCAGTTTGTGTGTACACGAGAAACTTCCAGGACGTTGGCGATGTGTTGCGGGTTTTACGCGAGCTCGAAGCAATTGGACTGCTGAACTCTGAGCGGCCTATCTATTACAAACCAGATGCTTACACTTACCTGGATCTCACAAGCGCGACTGCGACCCGATATGGCTTGCAAGCAAGTCTCTATAATAGTCGGTCTATGCTGGCTGCTGGAAGATCGGCGCAATCTACATCACAGCCACCAAAAAAGCAGGCAAGACTCAACAAGTTCTTCTGACGATTTAGAGAGGCAGCTGTGGAGTTTGGGTATCAACCCGGGTGGGCCAACACCAGGCTACCTACAACAATGAGTAAACTCTCGCGAAGTCGTATGCTCTGTTGTACATCGATTCGGTATTTTCTTGTCTTATAACTCCCCTAGCCAGAAGAGCACACAAAGAATATTTGGAGACGATTTCTCAAGCAGGCGCACAGGTGTTAGCTCGTACTAATCTTAACTAGCTGACATTGGCGTATCCTTGATCGCTAGGACACGATTTCAAGAACTCGAGTGATCCTCGACCGAGGTTGGTGTAGACAGGCCAGACCCCACACTGCTTTCATTTATGATGCAGGGTGCGCCTATCCGGAATGATGCACACCGTCCTACACTGTTCAATAAATGACTGTCGAGTCTCTATAAGGCATGCGGCATAACTCCCGGGTGTTCTTTTCTTGAAGTCGCCGCGTTTTCGCCAGTCCAGACCTCTCCTGTGGTCTTACGGTATATTTTGGATTTTGACTTTGCAACAAGTGCTCAACAGAACGCTCATACTGTGTTTCGTGCACCTTGCTGGAAACGACATCTTACCGGCGCGGCCTCAACGTAATAGAAACCGAGTTTTTTGGCGTTGCACTGCAGGTTCAAGGTATCGTCGACGCTACAAAGCCGTCTCGAGTTGCGTTGGACCAATGTACACGCAGTTCGGCACTTCGCGGCTTCAAAACGTGCTCGGCCATTGTCAGAGGGAGCTGAAAGGAGCTGATGTCGGTCGCCTTGTGCAGCTTTTGCGCGCTACTGGTAATGACAGACCTTCGAATGCGAGGAGCTTTCATTTCATTACTCGATCAAAACAGGGCCTCCACCGCCGCGGTTCGCCGCTGACGCTCGACAACACCAACTCAGTGGTCTCAAGCGTTAGAACACCGGCCGAATCCGAAGACAAAGGCTCTGCTATTTCTTGAGCTCCCAGAGCACTGCGTCCTACGAACCCGACGTTTGTTGAGACATTGTAATAACGTTGCGATCCTCAAAGCCACAGGTCGTTGCCGCAGCCGCAAGCGGAAACACACGAGAACATGCTCGGGCCCTCGGTTGTCGAAAAAAGCACGGCCATCTCCGACCACGATTATGTTGTTCGCGTTTGGGCTAGGTATCTGGAGAGGCGGTGCTGAGATTGGGTGAGGTTTCTATCGAGTAACCAGGGCCATTTCTATCGAGTAATGATGGGAACGAAGGTGTGTTGAGATGTACGCTGGCTGACAATTCTCTAGCCTCTCCGGTAACTTCGGGTCTAGCTCCGATGCCCTTCAAGCGCCCAACTCTTTCGCCAAACACCAGAACGACGCAACCAGGACGGGGCCAGTATCAAATGAAAGGTGCGATATCAACTAGGAACACGCACCCAATTTAAGAGAGAGAGAGTGTAGTCAGTACCCGTCGATAGGCGTGACGTTCGGCCGTTGACCCTGCGCTAGCTCTGTGGATCGATGCGGGCCCATGCACTGTCTTTATCAAAGCATGTACATTGTAGCCAGACCCTTGCTTGCGCTTATCAGTTCCACATGCACGGCCCCGACACTCCTCACACTGACAGAACGGTGAGCGAGATCCTCAGTAGCAGATGGTTCGGGGGCACCGCCCTCGGCCTCGCTCTTTCGGTGAACCAATCATGCTGTAGGATTCGAGACCATGGACTCGAAAGAGCAAGCTGTTTGTAAATGGGAATATCACAGTAAAAGGTAATCAAATTGGCCGGTACGCTGGCGCCAGGGTCCACCAAAAGAAGCAGGTTCGAGATGCGTGGCCAAGCCAGTCTCGATAACCACCTCTCCGACTCACTCCAGCGCTACTTATTTTCATCGAGTAATGAGGCGTTGCAACGTCGCCTGTGTGTTCCACCGCCCCTGACGTTATGCTGGAGCGTCCCGGGTACAATCGCGACGTCCCTTAGTGAGCCCGGATGGCCCACATCAGTGGATAGATAAGAGCATGTACCCCGGGTTTTGGCGTTTCTGGAGTTCAGAACTTGAGCATAGCATTTTTCTGACTTGCACCAAGGTCCATATTCTCGAAGTGGTGCTGTCGTCGTTTCTTTGAAATAACCTTCCCTTGTTGGACTCTCCTTAGCCCAACACCAAAGCGCCTTATCAACCCTTATCTATATCTCACCCGAAGACACCCACCACGTTCCCCGCGTCTGCCGAGGCCGGGCGCTTCTGTATATAGCTCACGAAGCCCTAGACCGGAGCTGAGCGCCTCCACGTTTCTCTCCACGTTCTTTCCTTCTTCAAACATTGAGCCAGCCTTTCATCGCATGATCTGTCAACATGGCTCCTCACGCTACTACACCACCGCCAATGCCCCACAGCCAACCGCTGCACCCCATAACTGTTCTCACTTCTTCTCGAGCAGTAGTCGCTGGCCGCCTTACTGAAGCCACCATAGTCGTATCAAACACTACTGGCAAAGTCACAGCAATCTTTCATTCAATACTTCCACCGTCGGACTTCCCCGAAGGAACTTCCTACACGGACTACTCGCCTCACATTCTCTTGCCTGGTCTAGTCGATGCCCATGTACATCTCAACGAGCCGGGCCGAACGGAATGGGAAGGCTTTTGGACTGGTACCCGAGCTGCTGCCTTCGGCGGAGTTACCACAGTCGTCGATATGCCTCTAAATGCTATCCCTCCTACTACCACGGTGGAGAATCTGAAGATCAAATGTGAGGCTGCTAAGGGCAAGTGCTGGGTTGATGTTGGCTTTTACGGCGGTGTGATCCCCGGCAACTCTGGCGACCTTCAGGCTCTAGTGAAGGAAGGCGTTCGAGGGTTCAAAGGCTTTTTGTGCGACAGCGGAAGTATGCATATACCCCATCCGACCAACTCGGGACACGTGATACTAATATCTCAACAGGTCGAGGAATTCCCCGCAGTATCATCGCTAGACATCGAGCAAGCCCTCATTGCACTCAAGGACTCTGCAACAACGCTTATTCCATGCGGAGATGATTCCACCCATCACCGATTCCGTGGGCGACGACATCCAACGCTCTCATCCACCCCTCGCGCCCAAAGGACCACTGACCTCCTACTCCACCTTCCTTGAGTCCCGGCCTCCATCATTCGAGACATGCGCTGTCGCAGAGATCCTTTCGTTGGCACATCTGGCTCCAGAACTGCAACTCCACATCGTGCACCTGTCAGCCATCGAAGCTATTCCCATGCTCCGTGAGGCCCGGGCCAATGGTATCAAGATCACTGCTGAGACGTGCTTCCACTACCTTGCACTTGCCGCTGAGGGTATTCAGGAGGGCGACACACGACACAAGTGCTGCCCACCAATTCGCTCGCAATCCAACCAAGACGGTCTCTGGGATGAGCTCCTGCAAGACCAAGCCGACGGTGTCATCAAGACGGTTGTGTCCGACCACTCACCCTGTACACCTGAAATCAAACTCCTCCCCGCCCATCTTGCGCCCAACAAGCCATCATTACGCAAGGAAGGCCACTCCAAGGATTGCGAGTCTTGCGAGTCGAGTGAGGGCGAGATGGAGGGCCCAGAAGAGAAGGGTGACTTCTTCAGTGCCTGGGGTGGTATTTCGAGTGTCGGCTTGGGGCTTCCAATCTTGTGGACGGAGGGTACCAAACGCGATGCTAACTTCAGTGTTGAGGAGGTCGTGAGATGGTGTTGCAAGAATACAGCGAAGCAAGTTGGACTAGAAAAGAGCAAAGGTGACCTTGGTGTTGGGTTCGATGCTGACATCGTTGTCTTTGACGATACGGCAGAGTTCATGGTATGTACCACTCTGAATGGACGTTGTCTGATGCACTTGAGAGTGGTATGCTGATCCTAATGACAGGTCGAGCCAAGCACTATGCTGTTCCGCAACAAGGTCTCGCCTTACGAGAACAAAACTCTCAAGGGTGTTGTTCGCGAAACATGGCTCCGTGGTCAACGAGTTTTCTCGCGTGAAGACGGGTTCACGGATAAGACTGGGCCGAAGGGCAAGTTGTTACTTGAGCCTAGGAAGCTGAGCAAATAGATAGCTAGGATATCCTTCTCGACATGTGAGATGATGAGGGGACGATACTTGGGTTCTGCATAAGCCGTTTTTCGGCTTTCTGTGCGTTAAAGTTACACATATCATGACATTTGCATAAACGGCGTTTGGGCATACATCATGAGCATTCATTGCCGGTCTTAACTTAGACGACGATAGAGGTCATATCAAGCAGTATCAAAGTAAACTGCAAAATACACACTAGAGGTCAAATTTCTATACGTCTTTTGCTGTGATGTCTGCATCGTATACTCAATACACATCAACGTAAAATGAAGGTTTGTGTCGCTTAGAATGAAATTTGAGTGGAGCGCTCAGCATGGTGTTGAAGCAACGGAGCGGCCCGTCGGCCAACTGCTAGCTTTTACTCGATCATATCGAGCAACAATCGAGTAAGATATCTATATCGTCACATGCATCCGACACCGGATCACACAAACTTCAATTTAGTTATATTCAGTGATGTAATCTTGACCTTAGTCTTCCCAGTGGGATTTACTTACGTCGTGAAGCGGTGATAACCGGTTTTGTGTGTTTGCTAGGTCATGCAGGCTTAGATTTTCATCACACTCCAGGGCTCATAATCGCAGTGTAGCATAGCGTACTCCTTTAAAAGAGATCGTTTTGGGTAGTTATACAGGAGTCAAGGGAGACTTCTTTGAATTGAAAAAGGTTTTTAGCGACGAAGAGGTATGCACTGTTATGTAAGTGCGACTTTGCTGGCGTCGTGACATCACGCACCAAAATGGCTCAGTGCATAGTAATCGAAGGACTCATGTCAATCATAACCGTCATTGACTCATGTAAATAGCAATCCTTGCCATAAGATCTTAGGCTTTACTGGAAAGCAACCTTAATTGGCTTTACCGGCTGCAGTACAATATCCGCATGCAAACCCGGCTCTTCCCCATCCATCCTATTCTCCACAGTCTCAAAGCGCTGAAATAGCCTTACAAGCGTATACGACATCTCCGTCAGCGCGAACTGCTGACCAATGCAAATACGCGGGCCGCCGTTAAACGGTATATACTGCCAGCTCTTTGGCACCCAGCTATCCCATCTTTCGGGTACGAAGTCGTCGATGTCAGGGAAGCCAGATTCAGGAGGTGGGTATAGGTCGGCACGGCGCTGCATGACGAGTGTGGAGTAGCCGATTGGTGTGCCCTTCAGGATGCCGATGGGTTGTTGGCCGTCTGGACCTCCACCGGTAGGAAGTGTGGTGTCTTTAAGGGAGATGCGGACGTTGTATGGGACGATGGGATAGATACGGAGGGTTTCGTTCAAGATGTGTTGGAGGTATTTCATATTTTTCAGGTCCTCGTAAGTGGGTTTACGGGACAGGCCAACTGTGTCCATGATCTCCTGACGTAGTTTTGCGGTGATGGCGGGATCCATGGAAAGATGGTAGATCGCCCATGTAAGGGTGCATGCCGTGGTATCGCGGCCGGCAAGCAGAACAGAGACAAGTTGATCTCTCAGCATTTGTCTATCGCGCGTGTATGCGGCGATAGCGTGGAGGAAAGTATAGCCATCATCACGGGAGGTCTTTTGTTCAAGCTCTTTGGGTGAAAGAGCAAGCGCCTTCTCAATGTATGTAGTAACAAAATTGTTGATCACATCAAGCGACTTGTAGAATCCCATGCGCTTCCGAGGAACAAGCCAACTGAGAGGACTTTTGAGGCGTTAGCAACATTGCGCTCACGGCTCTATCGGAGAGGGACTTACCCAACGCGCGCTATGATGCTCTGCACGCGTTGTACGTTATAAAATGCATCTGCGAACTCGGTCTGAGGACGGTCCAAACTACCCACGCTCTTCCCAAGTAGGAAATCAGTAGCAGCGTCCAAGGTGAATCTGAACATAAGATCAAGCGTGTCGATCTCCTGGCCTCGTCCAATCTTGGAAAGAAGAACCTGCGTATGCTTTTCGAAGATGTGGATGTCGCTGAGCCGGTCTTTGATGAACTGTGGACGCAACAATTGGCGTGAGTTGTGCCATAGCTGATCATCAGTCGTGAAAATCCCTGCCCAAACTTGTTAGTATTCCACTCGTTCATGTTACCAATCCTGTCAGGAGAAAGGAAAAATACGCACCATTTCCCAAAAAGGCGTACCAATCCTTGCGGAACTCCTCGCCCTTGCCGTAATCCTTGAACTGTGTCGCAAGAATAGCCTTGATGTTCTCAGGTTCCGCAGTAAGAATCACTCTTTGACCGACTCCAGCTTCGATGGTATATCGACCGGGACGGCACCAGTCTTTGAACATCCCAACCCACATCTCATACGTCTTGTCTTTCATCGCATACGTAACAACTTCATATGCCAAATCCAGACCCAAAGGTGCGTATGAAGTTCGGATGGGCGCTCGCGCGCCCAGTCTACGGATTTGGGCATTGGTCAATAGAGATTTCGAGATTTTGTAGGCGACGAGAAGAACAACGCAGACTCCAAGAATGATCGGGGTCGAGATTGTTTTGCCCGTTGTTTCAAGCATGACAGCCATGGTTACGAATGACTTTGTCGCTATGAGTAAGGTCAGTGTGCGGATGACTTATCGTTATACGCAGGGCCCATGATACATCTACGTCACGCCATATAGGTAGAACAAAGACACGCTACTTGATTTACATACCTCCTCAAGACTTCAGGGGATACAGTCTAGACAAGGTACCTTATGAGAATGAAATATCCATCAGGAGATGTGGGTAAGATACACAGTGCAAAGACAACGCCGTTGGCATGCCATACTGGGAGCCAAATATCAATCATGTACGCGATTTGGGGTATTGCATGTGCGTCTCCACTTTACACCTCGGCATGACATCTTTTCGTATTGGCGCCGCAAAGACCACCAAATTAGTACATAGATTGAAGGCTAAGCCTTTGTGAGGAACTCAGGTTAGAGCCGATTTGACGCGGAGCACTAGCTTTAGACCCATGGCAGGCTTGGGAAAGCGGGGAAGGTAGTGAACAGATGAGAGACTTCCATGCCTTGTGTCCTCGGACACCTTGGCTTGCCGGGTACCGGTCCAATTGCTATTGAGGTGTTTGAAGTCGGTCATATTATCACTCCGTCGGAGATCGTACGGAGGGCTTTGCTTGTTGTTATACTCGTGTCGAGTAAGGACCGGTTTGATCCATTTCAGATAGTTATTTTCACATCACCAAACATGTCAAGAAGAAAACCATCAAACAACACCTACTGGAAGAATTATACTCAGAGTATTCTTTGAGTACACCGCAGCTTATCTGCTTCAAGATGTCCTCTGTTCAACTTACACCTGTATCTCCCGATGCCACTGGAGCCGTACATGCCCCGCCATGTCGTTTTTAGTTAGGGCTCTTCCGGCTAAAGCTCCGCGTCACCTCTCGGGTCATACCTGAGTCGATAAACCTCCATCAACACTGCACCAAATGTACAAGCACCGTTCTATTTCCATGCAAATTATTTCCTAGCGACGATCAAAGTTTTCCTGGTAGAGCGTTTATAGCATCATTGGGCTTACATTTCCTTGCGCCAGCTTCATTCCAGTACTATATATAGGCTAGCATTCCAATAGAGTGTACTCGTTCATTAAAACGCGTAAAGTGATCTTGAGCTCGCGCGTCTTCTCTTCTCTGTCTGCTGTTTTCTTTTATTCTCACAACGTTCACGATGAAGCCATTCCTCTCTGTCCTTTTTTTCGCATCCGTGGCATCCGCAGTTTGGCCAATTCCCGTTTCGTACCAACATGGCGATTCTGTATTGTTCGTTCAAGACGATGTTCCCTTCAATTTTTATGAAGCAGGCACAAGTAATGTAGGCTCAATTGTTGATCAAGAACCTTTCCTCTTTGCAGCAATTTCTAACAGAAGTCCGGAACAGCGTGGAAACGATAGTCACTGGAGACTGCGGAAACGATACGCTAGTCCGTCATTCGATGACTACGATTACTATGGGCATAACGAGGCCAAGAATGGAATCTCAGGCGATGACATTGTTGAATATGCAGTTAGCTCTGCATGGCGCACTATCTTCAAGAAGAGTCTGTACCCTTGGAAATTTCACCCAAGGGATTGGGACGAGCCTTCGCCGGATGAGAACACCATCTTCCTCAAGCGTGTAGACATTAAAAAGCTCGATCAAGATCCACCAAACCTAGTGAAGCCACTCGCAGGCGAAGTAGACGAATCGTACCGTATTACCCTAACCACCCATGGCAAAGCAACAATTGCCGCCAACACGAGCGTGGGCATAGCACGAGGCCTGACTACCTTCACGCAACTGTTTTACGCGCATTCGAATGGTGAGGATGTATACACACCACTGGCGCCTGTACATATCTACGACGCGCCTAAGTTCCAGCATAGAGGTATTAATCTCGACGTATCACGGAACTACTTTCATGTGAAAGATATAAAACGACAGATCGATGCGCTTGCCTACAACAAAATGAACCGTTTCCATCTACACGTCACAGACGCACAGTCTTGGCCCCTGGAAATACCCTCTATCCCCGAGCTCTCAGCAAAAGGCGCATACCGACCAGACCTCGTCTACACCGCAAAGGACTTTCGAGAAATCCAGCGTCACGCAGCAATCCAAGGCGTGGAAATGATCACGGAGATCGATATGCCAGGCCACACGTCCAGCATACACTACTCCCACCCCGAACTCGTAGCTGCATTCAACGTCCAACCAAACTGGGACACTTATGCCGCCGAACCACCATCTGGCACCCTAAAGCTAAACTCCACTGCCGTATCCGACTTCCTCGAAACCCTCTTCAACGACCTGCTCCCTCGTGTTTACCCATACACCTCCTATTTCCACACAGGAGGTGACGAAGTAAACATGCAAGCCTACACTCTAGACGACACAGTGAACAGCAGCGACAAAGCCGTTCTGCAACCTTTGATGCAAAAGTTCATCGATCGGAACCACGATCAAGTGCGCGCTATGGGTCTCACACCGATAGTTTGGGAGGAGATGTTGTTGGATTGGGACTTGGAGTTGGGTGATGATGTGATTGTGCAGAGTTGGCAGAGCGATGAGGCGGTTGCTAAGATTGTGGAAAGTGGGCATAAGGCCTTGGTAGGCAACTACAATTACTGGGTAAGTACATCTCGTTCCTCCTCCTCCCTCATTCACAATCCCATTCCCAATCCCAATGGTGCAATCAGGTAGAAATTTCATGCTCATTGGATGTTGCATAGTATCTCGACTGCGGCAAAGGCCAATGGCTCGACTTTGCCCCCTCTGTCTCCTCTACCTACTGGCCCTACAACGACTACTGCGCCCCCTTCCACAACTGGCGCCTGATATACTCGTACGACCCCCTCTCCGGCGTCCCCTCCTCCCTGCACCACCTCGTTCTTGGCGGCGAAGCGCACCTCTGGGCCGAGCAAACTGATCCCGTCAATATTGACCGTATGATTTGGCCTAGGGCGGCGGCTGTTGCGGAGGTGTTGTGGAGTGGAGCGAAGGATGCAGCGGGAGCGAATAGGAGCCAGATTGAGGCGAGTTCGAGGTTGAGTGAGATGAGGGAGAGGTTGGTGCCGTTGGGGGTTGGTGCCGAGCCGATTCAGATGCCGTTTTGTTTGATGGAGAGTGAGGGGGGTTTAAAGCCGCAGTGCCAGTTGGGGTGGACGGGATGATGGTTGGGATATTGCCGGAAGTTGTAGGATTGGATTTTATTGGTCCGATGCTCCAGTTCTGAAGTTTTCTCTTTTCACTTTACTGGCAGGCAGGATTTGGTGAAAGGTTAATTGCCATCGATGTGGACCACGGTAGGTTGGGGTTGTGTAAACCTATCTACAGGACATACTGAGGAGTGAACAAATGAGTTTGAATGTTTCTACAGATGAGACGTTACAGGGGTTGAATTTGTATGGTATATAGTAGAGGAGGTATATGGTACATCGAAAAGCAGAACCATTCAAAAGAGATCTGCCTCCCAAGCAGACCTATTAAGATCCAAAGGCGTCATGATGCCGAGCAATGAGAGTATGAAGAAAAATGTGCATCTAGACCCAACTCCAACCAATAAACGCTGTCATTCCTGATGCTGCTAGCCCATCCTATGCAACAACATAACTCCGTTCGTCATGCGGTATATTGATATCGTTCTTAAACCAAATGTGTCGTGAGATATTCCCGCTTTCGTGTCGTCGTCCATATGCCCGTATCGTAACAGAACTCCAGATCAGTAATTGTTAACCTCTATACTTCGCCAGCCAGGACGCTGCCACTGCCAACGCTGCCGCCAAGATCCCAATAGTTGCGCCCTGATCCGCCACTCCGCTTACTCTTCTTCGTGCTCTGACTGGCACAGCTGGAATTACTCCTCAGCTTCTGATGCCTCAGTACATTCACGTTCTGCGGCGTAAAGTACGTGCGGTATGCAACATCCTTCCTCTTTCCCTCCCTCACATTTGATGTGGACGACGTCGGGAGCGCTCTATCCGTCGTCCTATTTACCAAAGGGTGATGTTGTCTGATGATAGCAGCTCTTCGCGCAGAACTCGTTCCTTCATCTGTGCCGATGGCAGAGGGTGCACTGGAACAACTCCTTGCTGGCTGTGAAGAGATGTTAGATCTTCGAGAAGAGAAGCGCTTCATAAGGAAGTTGAAAATCATCTTTACGTCCAACTCTCGTTCCCAATATGCCCGCTCGCGCGCTAAATCTTCGGCAATGTTTATCGCAACGGGAGGAGGCGCACGGAGCGAGGCTTGCGGATCGACATCGTCAGACTCTTCTTCGATACCCCACAGGGATGCCTCACTGTAAGCATGTGATGTTGCGGGAAAGGTTGGCGCAAATTGGGCTGAAGCAGGAGATGCTGTGGAGGGTTGCGAGCTAACCGGGCGTGACGATGCAAGGTCGGTTGCGAGAGTTGGGCGAGATCTTGTTGCTGTGATACCTGCATACTCCGGGGCGGACTGGGCGCGCTGGTAGGTAGAGAATGCTCCGGGATGCTCTGAGAGCTGGTGCACTAGAATTCCCAATTCTTGGGCTACTCGCTCCAGTATCTTTGTCTGCCAGCTGTCTTCAGGTAAGGCAGCTGAATCGACACCTGCATCCTGTGGAGCTTTGTCTGCGGAGTATTTGACTGGCGATCCCACCTTGGGCGTCAACGCTTCCTCTGGAAGTGCCTCGCCAAAGATGACGGAGAGGGTGTCTTCGTCGAGTCCGATAAGATCGCGAATCACCCGTCGCGTTATCCGTTGCCATAGAGACAGATTCTCCGTGCCCTCCTCTGACGACTCGCTGCGGGCATCTGAGACGGACTGTGCCAGTTGCGAGGCGGCGCTATTCGTGTCCTGCTGTGTACTGTCGACTCGACCTCGTGCAACGCTGACCATGCTCATCCGCCTCCGCCGTCTTGTCTCCTTCTCGATCTCTTCTAATAGGGCTTTGCTCTGCTCCAACCGCCACTTTTCAATGCGCTGTCGCCTCTCTTGCTCCTGGTTGACATCCTCGGCGTCATCTAGTATGGTCAAGTGTCGCTGTACACTAGACCGTCGTCTCGCAGCTCGTCTTCGCGGTCGCTCGAACTGCCACATATGTTCTTGCATAGCCGCATCGGGCTGGAACGTGCCCAGCCCGTCATGAGTGGGTAGGACTGTATCCCCCGTCTGCTGTAACCGGCTCACTGGCGCAGCATACTCAGAGGGTTCATGGAAGGCATGCAACCCATCGTCCAAGCTGTCTAATTCTTCCCCATCCTCTGTGCCCAAGAAGGTGCCAGCACCCTCATCTTGATCCGACCGGGCAGCTGTGTCGAGCGAGCCGAACTCACTGAAGCGTGACAGGCCAGCTGTCCGCGGTGTCCGCTCCGTCGAAGTCGTGTGTGTGCGTGCGGTGGTCGAGGGCGCTACTGGGGAGAAGAGTACCCACTCCTCAGATTGCTCCAGAGGTCGCTTGAGTTGCTGTGAGCTGGCAGCAACTTCGGCAGCGGGCTCCGGTGCATGATAGGATATCTGCCGTGAAGTCTGCGGACGATGCTGCTGTCTGAAAGCCATTGTGTAGTATCATGAACGGGGTTGGGGTGTGCACAGGTGGCGACTGAGCAGACACGTCCTCGAGAAAGCAAGGCACGAGGACGTTCGGACAGATGCGGGATGTGGAATGCGGTTCAAAGCGGACAGTGGTTGGTCGAACTGTACAGAACGGGGTGAAGGAGCCGAAGTGTCGTGCAAGTCTGTCTTATCGTCTGGAGGGCCTCATGCCTCGTTGCGACGTCGGAATGTCGCCAGCGGTGTGAGGGGAGGTGTATGATGTACAGATGTCGCTAGGACGCGCTAAAACGAATCCAGCGGGCCGTTTCGGCGGGCAGATGATCAGGCGCGAGTCGCGGGAAACAAAGGTCGAGCAGGACGATGCAACAAGGAGGCTGGCAACGAGAACAAAAAGGGGAATAGCTGAGTTCAAGTTTGTATTTGAAACATGTAAGACGCGTTGAGGACCAGAGTCGGTGGCCGTGTGTTGTACAGCTGCGGTTGAGCACTGGGCGTGTCCTGTACTGATACTGATAAGATAGGGGGCCATCCAGTGCCATCCCGCGCCAGCTAGGGGCACACCGGTATGCACTACCTGCCTCAGTACCTACCACCTACTACTGCTCCTAGCGCCCGACGTGATTTATTCATCAGTGATGATGAGATGAGCAGGCAATCATTACACGACAGATCCTGCTGCTCTGACTCCTCCTACTACCTACGGTGGTAGAGCCAGGCGAACTAGGGTTACCTATCATTCAACGACGCTGTCTAAAAATACTCAGACTTGATTCGACGACTCAAACGAAAGGAGCCCGCTGCTTGTTCTCCCATCCAACTTGTACATACGCGCATGCTGACAGCCATCACGCACGTCTTCAGCCCTGCAGCTCTGCAGCGCGTACTGTACCGTGGCCCTGGTTTGGAGCCTGGTCACACCATGACCTCCAAGGCGCAGCAGCCCTGTGCTGCTTTCTCATCACTGTCTGCGGGCCGACGACTCGCCCCAGTAATCACTCCTCTGCTTACTGATTTCCTCTTCGGGCAACACATTGACTCTAATCTGTCTTTCTGTGCATCATTCGTCCACAAATTAGAGACAGGATGCGAACGGCATGATTTAGAGGAGACGTGGCGTCGACGTCAGTCGCCTGTGCCCTGTCGATAGGTACTGCACCCTGCCGATGCTGCAAGCCAGTTTCCGCCCGGCTGACCTGCCGCCTGCGGTAGCACTGTATTGCTGCAAACCAAAACTACCACCTAGTCGTGCTAGTGACCACTCAGTCGATGATGCGCCTTGAAACTTGATCATTCGTGGTTCACATCCAAAGACTGTTTCTGAAGCAAGCGAATGAAGATAATTCAGATGCTACATAGGTATCTCGAAAAGACATATCGCCGTATATTACAGGACACAACAATGCGCCACGCCGTCGTGTTCAAATCTCAAATCTAAACGCCATGCACCGTGCTGTATCATAATGAGTGTGTTTAAAATCCTCACAATTCATGTACTCATGCGCTTGTCTAGACCTCCCTTGTTCGTTTCGCTTCTGATCAAGATGCAGAATCATACTCTGCTCCCCATACCTTCCTAGCATCCTCCTCGCTCATCTCCTCTCCTTCGCCAACCCCTTGCCATCTCTTTACCCACTTCGACTTGTCTCCAATCCATCGCTTGAGTACAC
The DNA here is from genome assembly GCA_027946455.1 of Neocucurbitaria cava. NCBI lineage: Eukaryota > Fungi > Ascomycota > Dothideomycetes > Pleosporales > Cucurbitariaceae > Neocucurbitaria > Neocucurbitaria cava. The sequence goes on along the minus strand of JAPEUY010000002.1, from coordinate 262,322 downwards.
ACTCTCCATTCCCTTGGCAAATCTCTTGTCTACCCAGATTCTTGAACCTTGGACCCAGCGGCCCATTGACGTAGTGATATTGCCCTAAGAAGCGATATTGCCGAGGATCGCTAAGGGGGTAAAATTTGTCACCCCAATGACCGGCAAAGTAGAACCAGCTAACGGGTGCCGTGGGGTGGAGATTGGAGGAGAGAAGTGTATCGGTTTGGTAGCGGTAGGTGAATGAGTACATATTTTGTACGGGATCCCAAAGGGGACCGCGGTCGGTCACGTCGTGTAGGATGCCTCCAGGGAGGACGTATGGGTGAACGCCAGGGGTTGCGTACATTGCGTGGGTTCCGGTGGCAGAGAAGCCAATGGGCTGAACATAGTTAGTCTTACAAGCTCGTCATTGGAATACACTAGGTTTACCCTCTTGCCGCTCTTCTCAATGGCTTCCCACGTGTACGCCTCACCAAAACTATGCTCACTAAAGAACACTGCTTTCGGCTCGCCATCCTTGAAACGAACGACCGTGTGCTCCCAGTCGCCCACATGGTTACCAAATCGTACGTTGAATACAGCATTTCCCAGGTTATAACTGTAAAAGAAGAACCAGAAGGCGTCCACAATACCGTCGCCCTTTGGCACAACGATGAGCACTGCAGGCGCATCGCTTCTGCCTCCTACAACCTTCTTACCTGTCAAGCTCCGACGATTGCGTAGCTCAGGTTGCCAGTACTGATCATCGTCATCCACGAGCTCGTCGCCTTCAGGCGTCCTGGTCGGGATGGGTAGTCCGGGAGATGTTGATACAGGTCTAATGCCGCCTTTGTCCTTGGTGTCTCCAGGACCCACATGCCACCAGTCTGACTTCTTGGCGTCTTTGTCTTCCTCAAAATGACCATGCTTGCGATCGTACTCATCCCAACCGTCGTCGTCATCATTGCCGTCTTTCGGCACATTGGGTATGTTCGCCTCTCCTCCCAGCCACTGTGGACGGTCTTCCACATTATCATCGCTTTGTAGGTATACGAATCTTCCCCACCTGTTAAGCTCTCCAAGATTCGTAAGATTCGGATGATCGTTGGTGGCTTGTAGCGGAGTGTAGTTGAGGTGCGGTGTTGTATGTATCAGATGCTCGGCAATGTCTCCTGGCCAATAATTCTCTCCAGAGTACAGATGAATGAGTGGAGCATGTTCAATAACGTAGCTCGGTATCTCTCGCTCCTGCTGCGATTCCCAATCATCCGGTAGATTCCTAGCATCATTCCAGAAGTCTGTCAAATTGAGCTTGACACCATCTCCCATGTTGCTAGCTTTGTGCCCTTGCGCTTCTATTTTGGTTGTCCAGCCCGCACGATCCAGGTGCGCCAGACCGCAGAGTCCAAACCAGTTGCAAGCCTTTCGGTCTAACCATGACTGGGATGAAGCGACCCATGCTTCTTCGTCTGCTCGTTCATCGAACGGTGTGATTCTGTCGAAGAGGAGGTTCTGGTATATTTGGGAGAATGAGAAGAGCCCCAGGATTGTACCCGCAGCGGCAACAGCGGGTTTCTTGCCCCTCATCTCGGTATCTGATACATTCGACAGTGCACCAGCACCAGCACCAGCACCAGGACCAGGACCAGGACCAGCACCAGCACCAGGGAGGGACGTGGGAGCTTGCCCGGACGATTGTTCATGCGAGGAATAGTCTGTGGTGATATCGATGGTAGGTACAATGTGCTTTTGAGAGGCGTCCGGCGCAGCACCTAGTGTCCCAGAAGGCGTCTGAGAAGGGTATATGGCTATTCGAGGATGTTCAGGAATGTCGACTGGGGCGATGGAGTGCGTCAGGAGTGACGATGGCAGGAACCCACGGAGCGGGACCTGCCCGCCATGGTGGAGGTAGGGAACGATAGGCACTGATGGATTAGCATGAGCCCAATACTCAAACGGGAAATGGCATTGTCCAGTGACATGTTGCTGCAAGTGTTCTGAAGCCGACGCTGCCGATGCTGACAAAATTCGTGAGAGATAGCACAATGCTAGTGTCTATCGCGCTTGCTTCCGTGAGCCCAAGGAAGAGCGCGGAAGCGACGGAGAGACGCATGACGGCTTCTGATGCCATGATCTGGTTCGGACGTGCGCGGAACTATGACTTACTAATTGGCACCTGGCGACCCAGCTGGCGCCACAGCAGGCTTGGAAGAAGAAGGGTGCTCAGGACAAAAGCTCAGCCAAGGCGATAGAGCAATGCGAAGCATGCAAGAGGAGTCTGGCTTCAATGAGCGCGTCAGCGGGGATAGAGCTCGGGGGTTACAGGCTGGGCACACGTCGTCCGCCGCTAAGCCAGGAAAGCTCCTGGAACCTCGGAGGCGATGCGGCTCCCCAGAAAACTTGGCCGCGCCGTGCATGAGCGCCGCATCTCTATCGATACGCACGTGAGGAGAGACGATTATTGTGGAGCAATCAGGCTGAAAGGGCACATACCTAGTCTGCTGCCGCCTCTTGCGACTAGAACGACTATGGAGGTCGCGGTGATGCCAGTCAGCATAGGACGAAGACTGTTCCAATGCACGTAAAAGCCTTGCAACGAATTAATGCTCGGCAGATGCCAAAAAGCAAGATTTCAGATGCTACAATCCAATCAGTATTACGTAGACTTATCAAGCACCTTCCAAGAGAAGAGCAAAAAAAGTTGTCTCCGCTCCCAGAATCGAACTAGGGACCTTTCGGTAACAATAGATATTACAGCCGAACGTGATACTGATATTATGTTAGGAGGGGAAATATGCGGTCAAAGACTGGTGGAACATACAACCAACTACACCAAGCGGAGTAATGCGACGAATGGTCGCGCTTGTTGTTTTGATGGCATTCTTGAAAGTTATTAAAGACATATATTTTATTTAAAAGAACTTTTATGTGCGCTAACTAATCATACGACGCGTTACGTCAGAGCGGGGCGTGCACAACATTGGCTGGAACTGAGGCACACCAACCTCAATTACTTTTCGGACGGCGCCTTGAGCTTGGCGTTCCCCATACCCCATTTTGATACCTAACTCACGACCCATTTGTCAACGCGGCTGTCTACACTTTTCCTCTGACCTTCATGCATCATGGATCACGCAGACGACGACCAGTGGGAGTACGAGTATGACGAGACCGAAACCGAAGACTTCTATATAACCCTCGATCTGTCCAACGTCCCTAACGCTCAGGTGCCGATGGTTTCACAAGGCCGACCAGGACACCCAATATTACTGAAAAGTCGACTTCGAGCGCTGAACGCGCAACGGGGACAGCCAACAGATATTTCAATGGATACCTCTGATGGGCAGGAGACCGCTACCATGGGCGAACTGCAAATAGTTGGCCTGCATACTACGAATCCGCTGGTCATGCACAATGGCGAGTTGCTCAGCTGCCAATGGACCTCGACAATCGGAAGCGACATGTTCTTCGTGAAGCCAGACACAAGCACAAGCCATCTATCCGAGCCCTTACGATCGCTCCCGTCGGTGGATCTGCTCGCTATAGGTTCCGCGAAGCTGGTCGCAAGAGTAGGACGACTTCGGCCGCGAGACGACCTGTTTGACAATAGCAGCGAAATGCAGCCTGCGACCGAGCCTGCACGTCTTCCAAGTGATGCTCAAAATGTCGGGGGACCACCGATGTCGGCTCCAGGATCGGAAGAACAAGTCGTGGCGGAGCAAGTACAACCAGCTCGAATGAGCTTCCTGACGAAGCTGAACCAGGCAAAGGCGAAAAGAGGGGAGACATCTTTTCTGGCTGTTTCCAACACGTCTGGTGGATCCCGCCTCGTGTCAAAGAAGGGCGGTGAGGTTTCAACCCCAGCAAGTCAAGGCACATCCCAAGCACATGCTGACACGACTATGGAAGGAACATGATGCAAGCCGCACACCGGCGTGTTGACTTCTAGGATATCGCGTTGAAGGCTCCAGGACCAACACTTGACTTTGCGAGGGAAATACAATGAGAGAGTGTCAGGGCGTTGATGTACAATCACCCGCATACGAGAGCGAGGCGACGTCTCGTACCTTCCACCTCTTGAGCCTTCTTGCTACATTCATCCTAAGCGTTGCCTCCCAAACCTTCGAATCTGCAAAGATACGCCGCGTGGAAGTGTGGACATCCTGAGGTTGGTACTCTATCCTAATTGATTTTCATCTCTTACTCTGGAGCATTTAACAAGTCCAACTTCGTCGAAAAATAGGCAGAGGACGAAGGTGTTTTTGGAGGAGAATACAACCTCCTAGGAATGAATAGAGACTAGCACTCTACACTCCGTGATATTACCACACGATTAGTAGACGGCCGTGAGGAGGACGCCAGGGACAACTAGTTGGAAAGGACAAAAAAGTGGAAAAGCATTGGGTACGATGGATGGAGCCTCAATCGCGAGGTTTCAGACAGATCAGACCTCACAATGGGGATAACCTTGTAGAATGAGATCCATTTCCTACACTCTTATCAAGCACCTAGTTGCAATCCCTAGTGACTCGATAAGTAGCAGAAGCATGCGATAATTCGAGCCTTCTTCAATCTAGCTAGAATAGAACGTATGAGTCGCAAAGGTATGCTCTTCTATAACCAAGGTATTCCTCATCCGATTTTGCAATACGCTTTTGGGTACGGTTTCATGTCTTCGTCGAGCATCGATGAACTTGATGCTCAAGCCAGGTCAAGACCCTATGGGTTTCCCCTCGCTCTGCGAGCCTGGACGATACAATCTGTAAATCAGCGTATCCCTCCACCCGAAAATGGGATTCTCGAAGTCCTTCTCCCTCGTCTCATACCATTTGAACCCTACTTTCCCTAGCACGTTCTGGCTACTAACAGATTCCTCATCCGTATGTGCTTCCGCATACTCGAATCTCTCGTTCACGGCGCCGTTGTAATGCTCGAAGAACAGCGGCATGAAGGCGCGCAGGGCCTCGGTCGCATAGCCTTTACCCCAGTGTGAGGTATTGAACATGTAGCCTATTTCGGGGGCTCGGACTGCGCCTATGAGGCCGATGACGCGTGGGGAGCAGGCGGTGGGTACGTCAAGGAGCTCGAGGGAGAAATTCCAGTTGATGGGACTGTTGAAACAGCCTTGGATCCAAGCTTTTGTTGTTTCGATGTCGTCGGAGACTCTGAGGGACCTGGTCTGGTGTCAAATCAAGTTTTATAGCAAACACGGAGTAATTAGCTCTAGGAGGTGCCTACGTGTGCTTCATGACTTCTGGATGCTTGCGCATTAATAGAACGTCTGCGGCATCTTCGATGCTTAACGGCCTCAGGAGAAGCCTTTCAGTCCGGACTACAATACTTGAATCGACAATCACCATTTTCTTCACCTCCCACAACAAAATTCGAGTGAAAGGCCATCGTGCGTGTGCGCTGATAGAGTTAAGGCGAGGAACGCTCGTGTTCAGCCCTAGAGGCACGTCGGGTAGCCGTTGATGCGGTAAGGAGCTAGCTGCTCCGGGACGAGGCGGCGGTCAACACCAAACCACAGCGCTCTCCCTCACCGCATCAACAACATCACATCCAATCATCATGATTCCTTGAGCGGTTCCTGAACTTTCTTATCGACAATTCCCTTCATTCCTGCTTCGGCTGAAGCACAAACCATGTCAAATTCAATCCTTTCTGCCTCAGCCAAAGGAGCCACCTTTCTCATTTTGCTGCAGGTAGCCTCGCGAGCGCTCACATTCGCGGTCAACCAAATCTTGTTGAGATTCTTGTCTCCAGAGCTTCTTGGTGTGTCAGCGCAGCTCGAGTTGTTTTCTATTTCCGTGCTTTACTTCGCACGTGAAAGCTTACGAGTCGCGTTGCAGCGTCAGGCGCATTCAACTCGGGCGGTTGTCAATCTTTCGTATCTCGCTGTTTTCTTTGGAACACCCTTGGCTTACCTACTCGCTCTGCTATGGCTCCGCTCAGAGACGCCGAATGTTCCCTACTTTGTGGAAGCATTAATTGTCTATTGCCTCGCTACCTTTATCGAACTCCTTAGCGAACCTGCATTCTCGGTTGTGCAGCAGAAGTTGCTGTACAAAATACGCGCGTCCGCTGAGAGTAGTGCTACGCTACTTCGTTGCTTTGGGACATGCGCATCTGCTATTTTAGCCAGTCGTTTTGATGTCGATATTGGAGTTCTACCTTTTGCGATCGGCCAATTGACTTACGCTTTGGCGCTCTTCGTGGCGTACTCCTACCAGACATGGCTTGTTGCGAAGAGGGATGACTTCTCCCTTGTCCCAGAGAGGATAGCCTCGACAGAAGAGCATCCGTTCCTATTGAGCTACTTTTCGACTCCCCTTTTACGACTCACTGGATCTCTCACTCTCCAGTCAGCTTTAAAATACATTTTGACCCAAGGAGACTCCCTACTGATTACGGGACTGGCATCGCTTGCTGACCAAGGGGCCTATGCTCTTGCATCTAATTACGGAGGCCTCATTGCACGAATGCTCTTCCAGCCCATCGAGGAGAGTAGCCGCAACATGTTTGCCAAGCTATGCACAAACGTGGAGCCACCATCGACTGCTGAGGGACCGGAGAGGGAACGGGTGGCCAGGGAGCAGAGGCGGAACCTTAATCAAGCCTCGAACGTCATGTCCACGATTCTACACCTCTATATGATCATCTCCTTGTTTGCGACCACATTAGGCCCTGTATTGGCTCCGCTCTTGCTCACTATCGTCGCAGGCCATAAATGGTCCGCTACTTCGGCTGCCCAAGTTCTGTCCACATATTGTTTCTACATACCCTTCCTTGCCATCAACGGGGTGACGGAAGCCTTCGTTGCTGCCGTAGCTACGAATAAGGAACTGTATGCGCAGTCTGTGTCGATGGGTATCTTCTTTGCGCTCTTTGCGGGCAGTGCATGGTTATTCATTGGCTACTTGGAGTTAGGTGGGAAGGGGGTGGTCCTCGCGAACTCAGTCAACATGGGACTGCGCATCGTCTGGAACACATGGTTCATCAAGAGATTTTTCAGATCAAGGGATTCAGCATTCAGTGTGTTTGAAACGCTGCCTTCGCTCACTGCTATAGCACCGGCTATCATCATTCCCACATTGATGCGGACAAGACCAGGTATCAGCTATCTAGCAAGATTTGGTTTACTTGGAGAGTTGGTCAGTATGGGCTCAGTAGGTGGCCTCTATGTCTTGCATGTACTGTGGTTCGAGCGTACTTTCCTACAGGACTGTTATCGGATGCTACGTCCTGCTCAGCGATCATAAGCTTCAGAGGAGCAACCTCAGTAGAGTCACTCAGCACAAGCTCCTTCAGCCACTTGTTGGGCGTTGAATCGAAGAGTGCTAATACTCTTGAGTTACGTCAAGGCACGTCCAATGGCTTCTTCAATCAGGCCCAGAGTGCTGCTTGAGTGTGTCCGCGACGGTCGAGGACATGTTCCCAGTAGTCCCTACCTGATTGGCCGCAACCTCCGCTAGCGTTCGAATTTTCCATCCTGCAGGCACCAAACAACCACAGAACAAACGTCATTGCGGGCACCTTGCTTATCTCCAAGATTATTTGCATATCACGAGACTCTGCCAACGCTATTTGTTAAGTAATTGAGGGGTAACAGAAACATCCACCGCATAAGCTACGAGTTTTGCGGGGGTAATAGAAACATCGTCAAAGTCAGCTACTGCACCAACCGCGCCAGGGTCCAACAAAAGCCGCAGAATCGCACCATCGAGTTCCGCGGCTCGCATTAACGCTTCCGCTTGCATTTTGGGTGAAACCGGGTTACCTTGTCGCAGTTGGGCAAGAGCTTGCATCAAGGAAGATGGACGACTTGGACAAATCGAAGTACTACCATGGACTGGTAGATATGGGCAGCAATGGCGTTCGATTCTCGATAACGGATCTATCACCAGAAACACAGCGCGTTCTCCCAACAGTGTATCTAGATCGTGCAGCTATATCGCTATACGACGCTCAATATGAAAATGGCAAAGTTGTGCCTATCCCAGACGCGACGACTTCGCAAGTTCTGAAGTCTCTCTTGCGCTTTAGATCGACTTGCAAAGACTTCAATGTCCCTGAAATGCAAATTCGTATAGTTGCAACGGAAGCCACGCGAAAAGCGGTCAACTCAGAAGACTTCCGGAGCAGGATCAAGGAGGCTGTTGGATGGACCGTCGAATTGCTACCGAAGGAGATTGAAGGTCGGATTGGAGCATTGGGTGTGGCAAGCTCGTATGAGAATGTTAAGGGTCTAATGATGGACCTAGGTGGAGGCAGTACGCAACTGACGTGGATTGTGACTGAAGACGGCAAAGTCAATATGAGCGAGAAAGGAAGTGCAAGCCTTCCCTTCGGCGCTGCGGCGCTCACGCAGAGGCTGGGGGCCGCAGGTCCAGTCGGCAGCAAAGGCTATCGCGCCTTTGAGAAGGAGGTTGTTGCAGATCTGAAGGCTGCTGTCGAAGATATCCAGATACCCGACCACTTACTCGAGCGTTCGAAGTCTCCTGAAGGCCTTCAACTCTTCCTATCAGGAGGCGGCTTCCGGGGTTGGGGCTTCGTCCTAATGTCTGAGCACTCGATCAGACCATACCCCATCCCAATCATTAACGGCTTCCGGAGTACCGCGGACATGTTCCATGATACGCAGGCTATTCAAGCAGCTGTGGAAAAGGAAGACACCCCGGAAATTTTTCGAGTATCTGCTCGACGTGCAAGTCAGGTACCTGCAGTGGCATTTCTAGTGACTTGCTTGTCGCAAGCGTTGCCTAGTATCATGGACGTACATTTCTGTCAGGGCGGTGTAAGAGAGGGAATTCATTTTGCGGAAATGGCCCCCGATGTTAGGAAAGAAAGTCCTCTGGTTGTAGCGACCAGGCCATATGCTCCTCGGTCTACACCACAACTCGTTGAAACCTTACTACACACTAGTCAGGCTTCGTCGCCAAACAGTCGAGGTGCACTATTTAGCAGCAATGTGGTCACGGCGTTCGTGCAAGGCATGTTCGCGCACATGGCACACGTCAAGGACCTTCGCGGTGGAGCAGCCCTCCGAAGCACAACGACAGGCATCTTCTCTGCCGCACACGGCCTGAGCCATCAGCAGCGAGCTCTTCTCGCCATACTCCTATGCGAGCGCTACGGAGGATACGGTTCCATCAGCCCGACGGAACAGGATTTCTATCGGAGGATGCTGCGGCTGGTTCCCGCTGGTCTGGAATGGTGGTGCATGTATCTTGGACGCGTTGCTGCCGTGCTCGCAAGCGTATACCCCGCCGGCACAGTCAGAGAAGAAAGAGTTCAGGTGAAGGTGCAGTGGAGGCTGACAAAGAAGGAGAAGCAGCAACTATGCATTGACTTTGCGTTCAATAAAAAGCCTGACGAGCTGGACGAGGGCCTAAATGCAGCTTTACGGAAAGTCGAGAAGGCAGGCAAGAAGAAGCACTGGATTGGTGGTAATGGGTTCAAAATACTCTTGACTGTGAATGGAAAGGAATATGGTGGAGATGACAAGTAGTAAGGTAGCACAGGCTCGATATCTTCTGGAATGAGCAGTCCTGAAAGTCCAGCTGCCATTACCACTGGAGTCATTCAGCCCAAAATTGAAAAGATACCTACCTTCTGACCAGATTCATTCCTCTACTAACGAAGGTACAAGACCAGCGCTGACTGCTCGAGGTTGCTCAGCAACATGAGTGGCGAGAATCGTGAAGTCTAGACGCCCACCAAACGCCGTGCTACATGTTCATTTCCACATGAGGCACCGTAGACAGACATCGTGACCTGCAAGCGGTGTGTCGCCACCATTCGCAACGGTGCGCGGCAGTGACGGACCCTAAGCCACGGCATCGTGACCTGCGCAATGACTCTTCTCGACCACGGACGAGCAACTATCGTGAGTTATTCTCGTCTAGACGTCCCCACGTGCAGCCGCACGTCCACTACCAAGGGGCCACGTACAGCCACGGAAGCGCAAGCAGATCATGACGCCAAGGATCGTGAAGTGCACGACGGTGCGGATGCGTGGAGTGGAGAGGCGGTTAGTTTCACATTGTTGGGCAATGAATGGCACCATGTTTGTCCAAGAGCATTGATCCATTGCGCGATATTTGGTGTACTGCGGGGTTCATTGGCAATCGATGATGGCTTCGGCAGCACTGCGAAAACTCTGCAGTGCCTTTGAGGCCTTTTTGCAGGTCAGGTTCGTGAATATTACGTGAAGGTCGACTCGCAGCGCCGCGCCAGGGCCACTTGGCTAACCAAACAGGCCTACACTAGCTGACCCTTGTCACGCCCGTTTTCTGGGGAAGCCGTCCTGTGGTTGCTCGGCTTCCAACGGCTCCATTCAGGTACGCCGTCTGGACGGACATGGCATCTTATGATTATTATAAAGATGGCCCGCCCGCTGGCCATTGGAAAAGGCTCCATATCCGTCTCTGGCTTCTTAGCTGGCACTCACTTCCGCGCAACTGCCCTAGAAGACACCGTTCACTACCTCGTGGGGCATATCAACGTCGGTATACCTATCTGCCAACAAGCCCACTAAGACCCTCTCGGTCTCTCCTCGACCCCCTACACGGCATCGGTCGCGTTCTTATCGCAGCGGTGTAACTATCCCGGGTGTGCCCTCCGTCCGCTCAGATTGTGGCGTAGTACACTGTAGTCGCCTCGCTTCTCGTCGGTCCTGTCGCCAGCGCTGCTGCAGGTCCCAAAGCTGAAAAGAGCCGGTCCGCAGTCACCCGAGCAGCAGCTGGCAAAGAGCGGTGGATCCTGTCCAATCGTTCCAGCTGGCCTTATCCTGTTCCTGCGAGTTTCTCAAGGTCCCCAAGTTTGATCGCCGTCGCTTGGTGGATGCGCCCTGAGGTAAGCTAGTGCTGCGTCATAGTTCATACCTAAAATAGCTGTCCGGTGCTGCTGCGAAAAATGTGTGCTTAAATGCCTCCTCTGTTGCAATTGACTGCTCTGCCACAGAGAAGCCTGCTGATCCGGCCTCAGGCTCTAGACACGTCCGCTCTTTCCGCAGTGTAGGCCTCGTATCTCACTGCCCCTCCAACCCCCCGCCTGGACCAAGCATTCATCGCACGAGACGCGTCTTTCCCCACCAAGCTGCTCAGTCTTAATCTCAGTCTTAATCGACACGCTTCATAGACGTCCATTCGTTAGACCAATTCACTCTACGTCCATCACACGCTACCCAACATGGCTTCTACACCAGTCAATGGAGCCGACGGCCAGCCGCAGCACAAATTGCTACAACAGGTCGCTGGCACGCTAGATCGACAGCCTTCGCCCCTACCCACACATCTGAGCGTACCCGGCTCAGGATACTCGACACCTCGAATCATCCCACAAGAAGGCTCAGGCGGCTCAGGATATGTGGCTCCCAAATTCGAGGGCAAGGAGAAGCAAATGGAGGCCGTCATGGACGGCGTGGAAGAGAAGGGCTTCATGCCTCCAGACCTCGTCGAGTCGGAGACGAGATGGTTCTACAATGAGCTCGGCATCGACGACATGTACTTTGCGACGGAGACGGTAGAAGCGTAAGTATGCTTTACCATGCTATCTGGACTGGGCTAATCCTTATGCCAGCGTCGTGAGCCATATCCACTCGCTGTACGCCGCAAAGGTCGCAGCTTACGCGCGGGACGACAAGCGCTTGGAGATTCGGCTTGACAAGGAAGCGGGAGATCATGCCGTCTACATCGACACCAGCAAGCCCGGCGTTTCGGTCATTGGCGGCCCACAGTACGAACAGCGTATCGACAAGACATACCTGAACATCTCCAAGGGTAGCACTGCTTATCGAGTGGAAAGCTTCCGCTCCGAAAGTCCACTACCAGGCAGTGATGAACAGCAATTGCGCTGCTACTTCATCTACCAGTGTGATTTCGTAGATCCTACTCCCAGCGAGACGGAGACGAACATCGAGAAGGTTGGCGATAAGCGCTTCTTACAGAAGGCCACCGCGAATACCAAGAAAATCTACCAGGAAGTGCTCGAGATTGCCGTTGAGCGAACTGGCCCGGTCATTGAGTACTTCGATATCCAAGGCACAAGAGACAAGCGTATGGTCGTCGGTTACAAGCAAGGGAGTGCCTTCGGTCTGTTCAGCGCTCTCAGCGACTTATATCATTACTATGGCCTAACCACCTCACGGAAATATGTCGAACAATTCTCCAATGGATACACGGTCATGTCTCTGTATCTCCGCCCTCTACCAGGTGCTGCGGGGGCCAAGCACCCACCTATTGAGGCATCAATCCATCAAATCACCAAAGAGGTCTCTCTCTTGTACTGCCTTCCGCAGAACAAGTTCCAGACACTTTTCGCCCTGGGCAGACTTAGTTTGCAAGAAACAATCTACGCGCACTGCGTATGGGTTTTCATCACGCACTTCCTCAATCGCCTTGGAAACGAGTACACTGCCCTCTCAGCGATCTTGGGATTCCGAGAACAGCGCGCACGCTGAGCTTCTTTCCAAGTTGAAGCGAAGGCTACGTGCCGAAACTTTCACCGCCGACTACATCTTCGAGATTATCAACACATACCCAGACCTGGTCCATACCTTGTACCTTCCATTTGCGAAGACTCATTATGTTCAGACTCGGGGAGAGCAAGATGATTTCCTTCCGACTTTGAGCTACCTTCGTCTGACTGTCGACAGGGTACAGAATGATGTGGAGTTAACAGACACGATTAACAAGGCTGTGGTCAACGACCATCACGAGATGGTCATGACTTCGTTCCGTATCTTCAACAACTCTGTGCTCAAGACCAATTTCTATACACCTAAGGTTGCCGTAAGCTTCCGTCTGAACCCAAGCTTCCTTCCGCCTTCGGAATACCCGCAGCCGCTGTTTGGTATGTTCCTTGTTATCGGCTCTGAGTTCCGCGGTTTCCATCTTCGATTCCGTGATATCGCCCGTGGTGGCATTCGCATCGTCAAATCGAGAAGTCAAGAAGCGTACTCGATTAACGCGCGATCCATGTTCGATGAAAACTACAATCTTGCAAACACCCAACAACGCAAGAACAAGGACATTCCCGAAGGAGGTTCCAAAGGTGTCGTTCTTCTCGACTTCAAACACCAGGATAAGGCCCGGACTGCTTTTGAGAAATACATTGATAGCATTTTGGATCTCCTTCTACCTCCTAGCAGCCCTGGAATCAAGGATCCTATCGTTGATCTCCATGGCAAGGAGGAAATTCTATTCATGGGTCCCGATGAGAACACCGCTGATCTGGTCAACTGGGCGACTGAGCATGCTCGGTCTCGCGGTGCGCCGTGGTGGAAGTCGTTCTTCACTGGAAAGAGCGCCAAGTTGGGTGGCATTCCTCACGACCGCTACGGCATGACGACGCTGTCAGTTCGGGAGTACGTCTTAGGTATCTACCGCAAGCTTAACCTCGACCCGAGTAAGGTTCGAAAACTCCAGACGGGCGGACCAGATGGTGATCTTGGTTCAAACGAGATCCTACTGAGCAACGAGAAGTATATCTCCATCGTAGATGGGTCCGGCGTCCTTGTTGATCCGAATGGCATCAACCACGAAGAGCTTCTAAGGTTGGCAAAGGGTCGTAAAATGATCAATGACTTTGATGTCTCCAGGCTGTCATCAGAGGGATATCGCATCTTGGTCGATGACACTAACATTCGTCTACCAAATGGCGATCTCGTCTATAACGGGACCACCTTCCGGAACACATTCCACCTTCGCAGTGATATCCACTACGATACTTTTGTTCCCTGCGGTGGACGTCCCGAATCTATTGATTTGACGACAGCAAACAAGCTTATTGTCGACGGCAAGTCAGTGATCCCATACATTGTGGAGGGCGCGAATTTGTTCATCACACAGGATGCCAAGCTCCGTCTCGAGAAAGCTGGTTGCATTCTGTACAAGGACGCTTCAGCAAACAAGGGCGGTGTAACATCTTCATCGCTCGAAGTTCTAGCCTCATTATCCTTCGATGACGAGAGCTTCATCAAGCACATGTGTGTTGGAGATGATGGCCAGGCCCCCGACTTCTACAACCGCTATGTACAGGAAGTGCAGAGAACCATCCAGAACAATGCTCGCCTCGAGTTCGAGGCTATCTGGAGGGAGCACTAAGCCACTGGCCAGCCTCGCAGCATTCTGAGTGACACACTCAGCAATGCGATCACGAAGCTGGATGAGGAGCTGCAGAACACAGATCTATGGAAGAATGTAGAGTTCAGGCACTCCATATTGAAGGAGGCATTGCCAAACACTCTGCTTGAGCAGATTGGATTGGAGAAGATCATCGAGAGGGTATGTCTTGAACACATAATGTGGCAAGGTGCAATGAAACTAATGCATAAACAGGTACCAGATAACTACCTACGTGCTATCTTCGGCAGCTATCTCGCAAGTCGATTCGTCTACCAGTATGGTGTGTCGGCCAGTCAATTTGCCTTCTTTGACTTCATGAGCAAGCGCATGGCAAAGGGAGGCTCAACCGCTCACTAGCTCGACTACTGCGTTGTCGAGTCAATGGCAGGTCCTGTGAATTTAATTGGCGTCTAGGAAGGAGGATCAAAAGTGAAAGTAACATATAATGCGCATCAGGAAACATCTCTGTTTGCTGGCGCCGTAGGTAGTCATGGCATGGGGCATGGACGGCGCTTAGGCATCCCACTGGGATAGGTCTCCAGCGTGGGCGGTTATTTGACCGTACCAAGAATAGATGAATACAGAACGGTTCAACCCAAAAGTACTTCTTGACATGCAGAAATTGTGATTTACGGCTTGCTTTCATCGTGCGCCAGTGTCTCATAACATCCAGGCAGGCAAGGTGTTGATCGACAGAGTGGCCGCGCAGATACACTCGATCAGTAAAAAGGCAACAACAAAAGCGAGTTAAGAACGCCAACATGCCCGTAAAAAGAACAACAACGACATGACCAACTTCCAGACCATATACGAACACATCATCCAAATCACTGGCTCACCTGATTCGGCCATGTGTTGTTGTGATTCCGAGACACGTCCTTGAAGCGAGAATCTAAGAGTACATAGAGTGCCGTGCCCCCCCTCCGGAGCACCTACCCCCGTCCCTCGTCCCACTTCCCACACTACACTCACAACAACAACGACCCGACTTTCGACTTGTCGCATTCGCACACCACACGTCGGCGTATAGAGAGGTATGTAGTTTCTGAGTCGCGCGCTTCTGTTGAACATGTCTGTGGGTTTTTTTTGTCTCTTCTTACGCGTTTTCGGTTTGTTATTGAGCAGTTTTGGGCAGCGGTATGTATCTGCGCTGGGTTCACGTATTGCTGTTGTTCTGGCGCGCAACGCGCTTTGTTACTCTTGATTCCACTTGGATCCGAGTCGCGCGTATTTCTTCTGTTCGTATCTCAGGTCCTTGAGGGTGGGATTTGTTTACACGCGCCGCGTTCTGCGGAAGTCGTCTTGCGCTTTCGGTTGCACGCGCGTCCTGACAATCTACCGTGCAGCCTGGATTAATACACTCCACCACGTCCGACAACACGCAAACAACAAGCTCCTTCTTCTACTAAGAAACTTCGAGACGATATGGCAGCAACTACCCGCGCCAGGACTGGTACGTTCCTCCGCCCATAGTGCGTCCTGCATCTCTGCGCTTTTGGTGTGCATGCGACTATGCACTCGCAGAGACTCGAGCACCCTCGGGAACAAACCAGAATATAGAACTAACACACGTACCCTCAAGGCAACTCCAAGCCCCGCATCGTCCAGCAGATTGAGAACGTCGTCGCACCCAAGAAGCGCACGACCACCACGACCAAGACCAAGGCCAACACCAGCAAGCCTCGCACCTCCAAGGTCACTACTGGACGCGTTGCTAAGCCCAAGACCACCTCTACCACCAAGACGACCACGACAAAGTCCACTGCTGCTGGTCCGCGTACCAAGACGGTCAAGAAGCCGCGCACTAAGACGGAGAAGGTGATTGACAAGGTCGCGGGCAAGATCGAGAAGGCTGATGGCGAGGTTACGGGTCGGCCGGGCAAGAAGGTATGGTGATACCTTTCTCCTGTCTCTGTTCTACTTCTTTCAAACGCGTGATTTTGCTTTTCTGCCCTACCATTGGGAGATGATCTAGTCGGGCATCAGTTCACTGGGGAGTCGAAACATGTCCGCGTTTCGTGGCAAGGACCTACTGAAGTGCCAGCCTCATCAATGGCTAGAAGCAGAAGTGTTTTCTTTTTTCGAAGAACGAGTTGCTAACAAAATTCCCTTTCTAGGCCGCTGGAACCGCAAAGGCACGTGGAACCGACTCCACCACCAAGCGTGCCGCTCCCAAGGCAAAGAAGGTGTAGATGAGTCCACGGATGTTCGAAGTGGTTACTGCTCGCTTGTATGAAAGGAGTAACTTGATACGATGCGTCAAGCATGCCGTGTAGACTTTGTCAACGCGCCCGCAGGTGGGAATACTTCCTCTTGTTTCCTTACGAGTCATGATGGTCTTTCTTAGTACACATTCGGAAATGTACGATACAGATACCCGGGAGTTGAATACGAAGAATTCATGTGTTTTTCCAGAAAGTAAATCATATGCAGAAGAAACAACGAAATGGACAATGAATGAGACGTGAGCAAGTGATGTATGTGCCATCCGTGTCAAGTGACAAAGATGGCCTCGATTGTCATTCCATTTGACCTATTAATCCACCCACCAGTGGAGGCGCATGTTGCGCCCCCAGCCTCAGACGTGCGCGTTGACAACGCACTGTAGGCCTTATGTTGAAGCTCCCATATCCAACGCCGATCTATCATGTGGCCCCTGCCCGAGGGGAAAGCCCTCGCATATGAATTTGCAATGAAACTTTTGGAAGAAAAACGGGCTGGTATCAAAAGGGTATATGCCCTGGACGCCGAAACACTTGTTGAAAAGCTGAACATCTTGCCCGCCTTCCAAAGATATGCATTTCATATCATCGTGAAAATCCTGACCTTGGGGGATGAAGTTGATTCAATCCCGCATCATGCAAAACATGCCATTATTTATACATTTAGAACTTAAGCTCCTTGGGCTTCTCCCAGGTGAAGCTCTGGTTGGTGAAGTGACCGTTCTTGGCGGTCTGGAAGTACACCGGGTTCGTGAGGTTCAATTCCTTCACGATGACACCAGGACGGAGGTCGAAGTTGTTGAGAATGATCTTGACCAGCTCGTCAGAGGACTTGTCCGAGGTGCCGTAGGTCTCGACGAACATGGAGAGGGGCTCGGCGACACCGATGGCGTAGGAGAGTTGGACAAGCGCGCGGCGGGCGAGCTTGGCGTGAACGAGGGACTTGGCGATCCAGCGCGCAAGGTAAGCAGCGGAACGGTCGACCTTGGAGTAGTCCTTGCCGGAGAAAGCACCACCTCCGTGGGCTCCCCAGCCACCGTAGGTGTCGACGATGATCTTACGGCCGGTAAGACCGGCGTCACCCTGAGGTCCACCAATGATGAAGAGGCCGGAAGGTTGGATCTAGAAGGTGTTAGAGCTATACGCTATGAGGATAGACACGGAGGGTGAGGACATACGTGGTAGACGGTCTTGTCGTCGAGTAGGTTGGAAGGAATGACCTTCTTGATGATCTTCTCCTTGATCTCCTTACGGAGCTCCTCGGTGGTGATGTCCTCGCTGTGCTGGGCAGAGACGACAACAGTGTCAACACGGAGAGGGACGACGGCACCGCCGTCGTGAGCGTACTCGACAGTGACCTGGGTCTTGGTGTCAGGTCGCAGCCAAGGGATGGAACCGTCCTTGCGGGCTGTGGTCATGGCCGAGTTGAGCTTGTGGGAGAGGATGAGGGTCAAGGGGAGGAGCTCCGGGGTCTCGTCGGTGGCATAGCCGAACATGATACCCTGGTCACCAGCACCAAGCTTCTCGAGAGCCTCATCGTAGTGAAGACCCTGAGCGATATCGGGCGACTGCTGCTCAATGGCAACGAGGACGTTGCAGGTCTTGTAGTCGAAACCCTTGTCGGACGAGTCGTAGCCAATGTCCTTGATGGCACCGCGGATGACCTTTTGGTAGTCGAGGTGGGCCTTGGTGGTGATCTCGCCGAAGACCATGATCATGCCGGTCTTCGCGGCCGTCTCGCAGGCGACCTTGGAGAGGGGGTCCTCGGTGAGGCAGGCATCGAGGATAGCGTCCGAGACTTGATCGCTGGAAAGGGCTGTCAGCAATGGGTCACGGAGGCTATGTGGCTCGTGGGTAAGGCGTTCGTTCACTGTGCCGCTGACACGGCACTCATCTTATCCCCGAGCAAGTTCCCGAAAGAAGTCCACTCAACTTCCCGGTCGAACAGTAGAGAAGGAGTGATACATACCAGATCTTGTCGGGGTGGCCCTCACCTACAGACTCGGAGGTGAAGAGGAAGGTGCTCTGGACAAGGGTAAGAACAAGGCGGGGGTGCATCGGGGCATGATGGAAAGTACCTTGTTGGCAGCAGTGCCGTTGGTGCCGTTGGGGACAGTCATTGTGGCGGATGGGAAGAGAGAGTCAAAAGTGCTAGTGTAGGACTTGCGACCGAGTGTACAGTAGTCGACGAGGAGGGGACGGAGAGCTTGGGGAGGAACGATGGGAGGGGCAGCGGGAGGGATTTATGTTGGAGAGAGTTTTGGCCATGGCGTCGTCTCAAATTGCCGAGAAAAACGTGCACGACGGCCGCAGCTAACGGACTCCAAGCGTTTGAGCTAAGGCCGGTCTCCGAGCTCGCACTAGCACGCCATTGTGTGCAGGTGCCATGCCTGGTGGATAGCCGTCTTTCACCGCTGCCGCCGGCCCAATCGCGCCCGCTCCCCACACGCGCCCGACCGCCTGCGGGCAGAAAAATGTCCCGCCGCGAACAATACTCCGTCTCCCAGTGACTGCAGCGACTGCAGCGCGACACGGCGACCATGAGCAAATTCGGGACCCTGGTCATGGTGTGGACATCCTCTCCCAAGCAGCCCATTTTGCGCGCTCAGCTGCTAATAACACACGTGCCAGGGACCAGCCGGCGCGGGCAAGTCGACCTTCTGCACCGCCCTCATCCAACACCTGCAGAACAACAAGCGCCCATGCTTCTACGTGAACCTCGACCCGGCCGCCGAAGAGTTCGCCTTCGAGCCCGACATCGACATCAAGGACCTCATCTCGCTCGAGGATGTCATGGACGAAATGAGTCTCGGTCCGAACGGCGGGCTAATCTACTGCTTCGAGTTCCTCATGGAGAATCTCGACTTTCTGACGGACCCACTTGAAGAGGTCACCGAGGACTACCTGATTGTCTTCGATATGCCCGGTCAGATTGAGCTGTACACCCATGTCCCGATCCTGCCAAACCTCGTCAAGGTCCTCATGCAGGGCTCCCTCAACCTCCGCATGTGCGCCGCCTACCTCCTCGAAGCCACGTTTGTCATCGACCGACCCAAGTTCTTCTCGGGCACTCTCTCTGCCATGAGCGCCATGATGATGCTGGAGATGCCACACATAAACATACTGAGCAAGATGGATCTAGTCAAGGGACAAGTCGCCAAGCGTGATCTCAAGCGCTTCGTGCACGTTGATGCTGACTTGCTTGATGACGACCCATCGCGGAACGCCACCAATGAGCAAGATAGCAACAAGTACAGGGACCCCGCTTCCAAGGAGAGCCTGATGAGCGGTTCGGCATTCCACAAACTAAACAAAGCTGTTGCCGAGCTCATCGATGGCTTCAGCATGGTGTCTTTCCTCAAACTCGATGTTCAGGACGAGGATAGTCTTGGGGCCGTGTTGAGCTACATTGACGATGCGATTCAGTTCCACGAAGCACAGGAGCCGCGGGAACCCAAAGAGTTCGACGGAGACGTGGAGGAGCAGTAGCGTCGCAGTAAGAGCATTTGCATGGAAGGCGTTCTGGGGGATAATCCGTTGCTGTAGCATTTAAAGGCGTTGTTGACATTATACAGTGGACTTGAGTGGGTCCCAACCAACATGTAGGATACAAAGGTGCCACCAAATAGTGCTATTGAAACACCATATCGTGTTATAAGATGGAGTTGTAATTGCCTTGATCAGAAGGCCAAAGCACACAGAAGACAAACTTTTTCGTACTCTACATATCTTAGTGAGCTTCTTGATGCAATACTCATAGGCGAACTGACTATGAAATCACTTGATAAATGTATTATGCTGTAAAGCGAATACAAACCGTGTTCTCTTTTGGGGGTATCAAAATCCAAAGGTACTGGGTGATTCAAAGGAGCAACCTTAGCAATCAAGTACTCGTGCACGAGTTGTAGACATATTAGCCGCTGCTCGCGTGGACCGAGACGTTGAGGCCCTGTTTGAGCATTCCCGTCCGAGAACGATACCCAAGGGTGGTAGAATCGAGATGCCGAAGAATGTGATCATTCAGAGTTGCTGTCTCCACTTTCATCGTCCTTCCCATCATCGTCGTCTTCGGAGACGCCCTGAACATCGTCGTTATCGCCATCGCTCGACTCCTTATCATCGTCACCACCACTCGCTTCATCCTCTTCGCTATCGTCACTAAGAACAACTTTCTGCTGCGGCACTGGCCTAGCTACCGCTCTACGGCTCGGCCGTCCAGTAGCGGTAACCTCAGTCGCTTTGCCCCACGCCAGCTCACCCTCTTGGATGGCGGCTAAATCTTTGGCGAACTCACGTTGCTCTTTTATCGTGGCTGCTTTCTCATTCGAGTATTTGCCATCCATACCAACATCCTTTAGCATGTTCTTGAGGACTTTGATTTTCTCCTTGTTGGTGTCGCACTTGGAAAGCTCGGGGTCCTTTGACCATACTTTGCGAATACCGCATTTCACCAACCAACCTTGTAGTCGTTTGATCTCTGCTTCGTCCGGGTCATCGTTTGCTTTTGCCTTTGCGGGTGCGGCTTTGGCTTTCGCGGGTGCCTTTTCTTTTTTACTCGACATGGCCTCCTTCTTGCGTCGGGGCTTCTTCACAGGCGGCTCGTCGATGAGCTCCGACAGCTCGCTGTCTGATACGTCGCGCACTGGCTCCAGCGGTGGCGTTGCTTTAAGCTTCTTCACTGACGCCGCTGGTTCAGCGTCGCTCTCGTCATCATCCTCCGAGGCTGCTTTTGCCTTTATTGTAGGCTTCTGTACCTCTTCTTCCTCGTCTGAGTCTTCTGCTACCAGCTTCTTTCCCCTCCGTATTGCCTTCTTGGGTGGTCCAATATCGGCATCAGATCTCTCGGGTAGCTCTGACGACTCGGCTTCGGATTCTTCCTCTGATGTGGTCTTTCTCCGCTTTTTGGGTTTCTTTGTCGGTGCAGCAGCCTTCCGCTTCGCTCCGCGAGCGCTGTCGTTTGCTGCTTGAATCTTCTTCGCTGCGGGTGCGACTTTAGGCTTCGCAGAGGGTTTCTTCGCTGCAGGTTCATCGTGACAGTACTTGTCCTATTGAAGCGGTCAGTAGGTGTCGTACTGCTAGAGCCATGAGCACTCACCACTGCCTCGACGATTGCGTCTTGGCTCTTCTGCTTCCAGCTCGAATTCGTCTTGAAGAAGCCCTCGTCCAGGCCAAGCTCCCTCTCTGCGCGCGCTCGCACGCGCTTCACGGTCAGCTCCTCTGTTTTGCCGGTCTTGTGAATCGCAACGACGACGTCGCGAAGTTTGTTGGATATCGCCGCCTCTGAAGGCAGTCCTCCCTCCGAGCCAGACATACTGCCTGTTGCCGTGCTGCGCTGGGGCAATGCGTGTACGCGACCTGGCGCGCAATGGCGTAGTCGGACTGCTAGGGCCGGAACGGCTCAGATTGGCGCTCACGTGATTCCGCGGAGCTCCCAATTGCGTCGAGGGTGAGCTGCCAGGTACTTGTTGGTGGGAAACTTGGCCGAAACGTGGAATTCAGCCTCAGCGGTTGCTTTTGAAACGCAAAACCGGACAGCAGCTGGGGAGCAAATGAAGGGCCCGGTAGCGCTCACATAGCACAGCACAATACTGTGTATGGTGCGGCTGGTTGCGCCTGGGTCAGTGTGCTCCCGCAGGTGGGCCCCAACAGACCGACGTCACAGCCATTCATTTTCGCAAGTTTGCACAGCTTGCCCTGCCTTCACTGCCAATACAACATTGAAGACTTGCCCACCAGTCAGCACCCTATGTGCATGTCGCCAATCCCCTCTTCTCTTAATCCGTCCTAATCTAAACTTGGTTCTGTCTTTGCTGCAGTGCTGCCCTGCGGTTGTGCCCTCTTTCCACTACCGTCGCTTGTCGAAGCCCGGAATCTGCGAGAACCCACTTCTACCCTCGACGGGCCCTCACCCCCAATATCATTCTTTCGTCACCTGAGCGCCCCAAGTACTATACATACATTATTCCGTAGCCTCCGTGACTAGAAGGCTTTTCGCACCCCCAACCTGTTGACTGCGCTCAAGTCGCGGTTTGCTGGCAGCTCGAAATATCTCAACAAACATACTAGATCCCCGCATCACGTCCAGTAACCACCTCCACACCCATTCTCGACACCACGTGCGCCCTGTGTCCAACGTAAACATGTCGGACGCGCCGACCAAACTCGTGCGGCGCCAGACACAGGAAGGACGGCTGCTCCTCGTGTCAAATCGACTGCCGATTACCATCAAGCGCTCAGATGAGGGCAAATACGAAATGTCCATGTCCTCGGGAGGACTAGTCAGTGGTCTGAGTGGTCTGTCAAAAACTACCACTTTCCAGTGGTATGGCTGGCCAGGTCTCGAGGTACCAGAGGACGAGGTGTCGGACCTCAAGGACCAACTTAAGAAGGAATACAACGCTGTGCCCATCATGCTCGACGATGAGTTAGCAGACCGACATTACAACGGCTTCTCAAGTGAGACCACCCTTGCAAGTGTAAAGCGCTATGAGCTTACATGCTAATTTGCAGACGCCATCATGTGGCCGCTGTTCCACTACCACCCCGGCGAGATTACTTTCGACGAGTCGGCTTGGGAGGGATACACGGATGCCAACCGCCTGTTTGCGAAGGCCGTTGCGAAAGATGTGCAAGATAACGACATGGTCTGGGTGCACGATTACCATCTGATGCTCATGCCCGCCATGCTTCGCGAAGAAATTGGAGACACCAAGAAGAACGTGAAGATCGGCTTCTTCCTGCATACTCCCTTCCCCAGTTCAGAGATCTACCGTATCCTGCCCGTCCGAAACGAGATCCTACTTGGTGTGCTCCACTGCGACCTGATCGGCTTTCACACGTACGATTATGCCCGTCACTTCCTCAGCAGTTGCTCGCGCATATTGTAGGTATTGATCAACAAATGCAATTGATGTCTGCTAATCATGCACAGGGGTCTTGCGACAACGCCGAATGGAGTTGAGTTCCACGGCAAAGTTGTCACTGTTGGCGCCTTCCCCATTGGCATCGACCCCGAGAAGTTTGACGAAGGCCTTGAAAAGCCCAAGGTGCAAGAGCGTATCGCAGCGCTGGAAAAGAAGTTCCAAGGCGTCAAGCTCATCGTTGGTGTCGATCGCCTCGACTACATCAAGGGTGTGCCTCAAAAGTTGCACGCATTAGAGGTCTTCCTTACCGAGCATCCTGAATGGATCGGCAAGGTTGTGCTCGTTCAAGTCGCCGTCCCCTCGCGCCAAGACGTTGAAGAGTACCAGAACTTGCGCGCTGTTGTGAACGAGCTGGTTGGCCGCATCAACGGCAAGTTCGGCACCATCGAATTCATGCCAATTCACTTTATGCACAAGTCGGTTTCATTCGATGAGCTTATCGCGCTCTACTCCGTCTCCGATGTCTGCCTTGTCTCTTCCACCCGCGACGGTATGAACTTGGTGTCTTATGAGTACATCGCAACACAGGAGAAGCGACATGGCGTCATGATCTTGTCTGAATTCACCGGTGCGGCACAGAGTTTGAATGGCAGTCTGATCGTCAATCCCTGGAACACGGAAGAGCTGGCCGACGCCATTCATGACGCAGTCACCATGGGAGACGAGCAGAGGACTCTGAATTACCAGAAGCTTTCCAAATATGTCCGCAAGTATACCAGGTGAGCCCTTCCCGATGGTATTGATAATCAAGAGCACGCTAACATACTGTAGCGCT
This sequence comes from Neocucurbitaria cava, assembly GCA_027946455.1. NCBI lineage: Eukaryota > Fungi > Ascomycota > Dothideomycetes > Pleosporales > Cucurbitariaceae > Neocucurbitaria > Neocucurbitaria cava. The sequence continues at coordinate 238,312 of JAPEUY010000002.1, read as the reverse complement.
TGGTGGGGCGAGTCTTTCGTCACCGAGCTTAGGAGGATATCACAGACTGCGGACAGGAAGGTGCGATTTGGCAGTGTCAGTGCATCACGGCCTGACACTGGTGTAACTCCTTCCACTGGTGAACAGGCAGAAGCAAATGGTAGTGCAGAGGGTACACCCCTGAAAAAGCAGGAGAACGCCCCTACCAACGAGTCGGCACCCGGGGAGAACATAGATGGTGCCAAAGAAGAACTTCCCCACGTTGAGCCTACAAAATCCGCTACCCTATAATGAGGGGCGGCTCACCCCTAAAATTCTCTAGCCTCTAGATCGGCACATCTTTCTTCCTTTCAAAAATGGCACAGCATGCGATGGAAGTTCGGCGTGAAGGATTCTGCTTGGGTAGAAGGCGAGATGGGAAGATGACTAGTAACTAGATCTCCTACAGCACTGCTTTGTATGGCTAGTGGTGACCAATATACCCCCTGTTTATAAAGCTGGCCTGTCGTATCCCATTGATGAATATGCTGATATTGCTACTTCGTTGATTGAACATGACTATCTGGTGAACTCTAATCCGTGGCTACATCGATAGTAACCCCAACCCGCCAGCGGCTGTTGTAGTAAGACATAGTCGTCCCCACACCAGATTCAATGAATAGCCTATATAGTCCAGATATATTTTCACAACTAGAAAAAGATGTTTAATATCTTCTGGACGTGCTGATATATGTGAGTCACATAATGCGACGGGATTACATCGACACTTAACGATGTGATCGTAAAGCTAAGTTTATCTTCGCATACCACGCGCACAACGGTCTGATAAAAGGTAACTTGATAGGGTTGAGAAAAGTCAGCAGGTGAAGCCCTATGCTTCTGTTGGAGGCTATAAGTTCGTCGAAATTTCACTTTTCTGTTTACCTGCTTTCAGTATAAAAATGTATACTCGATAGTTGAACATTCATCTCATTGCCAGCCTCCGTATCACATATCCTTATTAATCTCTGACCATGATGTCCACAATATCATCACTTGTTGTAATCGTAGTAAGTAGTTCAAGTATCTGTGTATATCTGGGGTCACATATCCGTCGCAGCTTACATTGTAGTGTATAGTCGCGAATGCTTGCAGTCTTCTTGCTCCTCCTTTCGGCCGGCGGCATGGTATAATATACATAAAGTGAAAAGAAAGCCCTTCACTATTCGCCCAATGGCTCTCTTGATTCGAATGCCCCGATTTCGGCAAGTGCTTCCCAAAATAACGGGAAGGCGCGTTCGACAAGGAGATAAGAAGTGCAAACAATAAATAAGGCAGCTCGCCCTCGCGGCGTCAATCTGCTAGCTCCCATGTTCATTATTCGCAACAATTTTTGAGACGTCGTACGCCATCGCTTGTACACTGTTTGCTCTGTGTTACTGCCACGCAGAATATCGCGGGAACTCTCTTCCGACAGCCGTTACGCAAGGAGAGGATCAATTTCCCCAGATCAGCCTGTAAGGTTGGTCCAGACTCCAGAGCATGCAAAGCACCAAAGGAATCGAGCATAGCTACGGGAAAATGTCTTGTATTGCCATGGACGAGATGATGACGGAGTCGCAGCGCCGTCGATGTCTGACAAGACGCTGCCCATCGCTTCTTTTTCGATGTCGCAATGAGATGACTCGATGACAAGGAAGTCTTGGCTCCAAGCCATTGCATGACAGGAACAATGTCGCGCGGCGTTGACGGAATCTAATGTCTCATTACTCGGGAGCAACTACTGGTACCCTTCGCCAGGGTGTCATGACAGGTGGTGGGCTGACGCGAGGCATGTGAGGCTGCAGACGACGTGTATCATAGACTTGCCGTCGCAATTTGCATGACGTTGTTACGTGAGCATTTCGACAACAACCCGTATCCAACGTCGCTCCAACCACTGGCGGGCACAACAGAAACAAGCGGCACTCGACGCAGGGCGGTTCGAGGTCTGAGATGTCACCAGGTAGGTAGGCATTCTCCCGGATATCTCCCGGGTCTGTTGGTTGTGACGAGTCGTGGACTCCTTTCCCGACGACTCCTGTCGCCGAGACAGAAGCCGGCTCGAGCGTTCTTCCAAGGCGTGTTCTCGAAGCCCTATTGCAGGAACATCTCGGCCGGATACATGTTGCGCACTTTTCATTCGGCGCAACCACGGCCTGCCTAATTGGGGAGGCTCTTGATGCCCCTTGGGCTCCGGTACGTGACTCGATGCGAACCTCCAAATCGTCGGTTGTGCGCTGTGCCAGCCAGCCAGCAAGGCGCCGAGCGTGAACAAGAAAAGAGATGCGCGCTGTCGCTGATCATTGCAGTTTGATGCCTACGTGCCAACTTCCAGCCAGGTTCCAGACGCCTCGTTTGGACGACGAATCCCGGCCAGCTGGTATCCGGGGAATGCAACCCGAGCTCCACTTACTTAGACTACCCCATCCTACCGCAGACGTCGCGTGGGATGCTGCATCTCGAGGAGCGGTCAGAGAATGACATGGCCATGTCCATCCGGGGCACACGGCTTGACCATGCCTTGCTTGCTTGCCCAGGAGACACCGTGTCGCCCACTCAGCTCAGAAACAGTCGCGGTTGCTACCCGCGGACGGCCGCCAGGCTTGGTTTGCTTCTTCTCTCCCGTCGCAATACGGGCTACTATCGTCTCGTCTCATCAGCTAGCCCTTACAAAGACATGCGTGGGAGGCTGCAGATGGTCAGCCTTGTACCCCATGCTTCGCTGTTTTTGTCGTATCTAGTCTCGCTTTGCCTCACCCTATCCAGAGCACATCACACTTCTCCATGATGACAGGACCAACCCCAGACGCCATCGACTCTGCAACCTCGGAAAGGTTGGGGCGTGGGGTGGACTTTGCTCCAGGTGCAACAACGGAGGGATGCAAGGAGCGCAACCGTCCGCTTCCCCGTCGACGCTCCGGCGCATTTAATCGCTGAGATATTTTGTTTTTGCTCAATGCGTCTGTCCCTTCCGGCTAACTAATGCGAGTCAAGATCCGGCGGTACATAGCGACTAACTTCCTCCTGTGCTATAAAAGTGACATCCCCTAGGTCGCGGTATCGTCATCCACCCGATCACAAACCCTAACTCAGCTTCCTGCACAAGATCATTACCACCCCTCATCCAGAAGTGAATCCTTATTCTACCCCTGTTTCACTTGTCAGCCGTCGTTCTTCGACGAAACTACCTGAAGCTTTCCGGCCCGACAGGCAACCTTGTAACTCTCGCTTCCGACTCGACGGTTAATTCCCAGAATTCACAAGGCCATCCAACCGTAGCATCCTTGTGCACCCGGTCTTCCTCGCTGGCAGTAGCCTAGCAATAGTAAGTAAGCCTCAAACGCAGCCCTTCTTGAACCTGTACGCCAATCCGGGGCTTCGCCAGTTGCTTAGTACCAGCCCGGCAGATGCCAGCGCATTCACATCTACTCGCAACTAAGCACCCTTGATATTAAATCTGACTCACTCTTTTGCCAGGCTCTATTCTACTTGCATATTACATCACCCTGATCCCAACGAGCACTGGTACCTCGGACGATAAAAAAATCAGCCATACCAATTTTGCCAGCGAACAAGTTAGTTGTCCGAGCCCGAGACAACTCATAATATATTGCGCCCTGCTCCGAATCTACCTCTCTGGGACGTGACATCTCATCACGCATTATCGCTCACGGCCCGTGTCCATATTTCGGCAAACCGACCCTAAGTATTTAGTCTCCGTCCCCGAGCCCACTCCAGGTTTTACCCCAGGCTTCCATTGAATTTCCATCGTTTGAACCTCAGTCACTACATCTTGCCTTCGCAAAAAGTTCAACGCATATCACCGAGTACTATCACCACCACAACAACCACCACCACACCACAAACGCAAAGATGCCTGCTCCAAACGCTTCCGCTTTCAACCCTCGTCAGCGCCTGTCCATCCTTACCAATTCGACTCTTGGCCATGATGTGAGTGCTGCCTTTAAAGCATCCTCCATGCCAACTTCACGCTCGACGGACGTCAACGAGACACCAGCTCCGCCGCCATCACCGGTCGATTTCTCGTTCCCATCAACACCAGCAGAGCAACGATCACCCAGTGGCAGTGAAACAAACTAAGCCACCGCCCTCACGTCATCTTAGAAGGGCCAAGAAGATAAAGTGTTTGATTGATGTATTACTGCTTTGACTATCTGCATTTAGCGAGCGGGTGGACTTTGGATTTCCCCCCTTTCGACTTGAATCTTCAAACTTGGGCTGGAGCATAGGGCTTTTTCATGGACAACGCGCTTGGCTTTATGTATGCGCGTTGATCGCTGCTGCTGGTCTTCTGATTCCCCGTCGATCTATTTCCTCGACAGCATTGTTTTACTTGGGTTGGGCACATCGGATAGACTTGGTTACATTACAATACCATCACCTCAGGGTTCTTCGGTTTTGGTCGGAGAATTTGCTTTTAGATTACACTATTTGGTATCCGAAATTCAATCCACTTCCGTCTTGCTTTCCAGTAATCCTTATCGTGTACTCATTCGTGCCCAAGGGATCAGCATACGCCTGGATAGTAATTCGAGGGAGTCCATCAAGTCGCACAACGTTTGCAAAAATCGCCTGGCTCCGGTCCTCATGGATTTCTAGAAGGTCTGACGCTCACCGTCACACAATGCCGGCTCACCTTCCTTTGACGAGCCGCAACGGCGCGCTCCGCTCCCGCCGCGGCAGTATCAACGGTAAGACGTCAGACTTGCGGTGTGAAACGAACATCACATCCTCTCTCCCTTTTCAAGTTCCACGATCCCAATTTACGTACAAAAACCCGCCAACAACACTCAGATCGCCACCCTTGAATCGTGATACTTTTAAAGTACCTATAGCAGGCACTCCAGACGCATAGGTTTGGGATCCTCCAAGCACGGAGTTAATGTCTGGGGAAGCCTGAGGATCAGGGGTGTGTATACTTAGCACAAAGTATATTTAGCCTCCGGGGTAAGAAAAGGGGAGGTGGATATTATCCCAGGTACGCGGATAATGATCAGATCACAACGTGGGCGAAGAAGATCCTACCACCTTCGTTCAAGGCTTTGTTTAACCAAAGTTCTGCCTGTTGTTTCATCCTGCCACGACTCCAGACTCAGCAGAATTTTCGAGAATGTCCGTACACGCGACAGTCCCTGGATTTGGAGAAAAGGTGGCTTGCGCGGTCCGCTTCGCCTACGAAAGGTTTTTTTTTGGGGGTTTAACAAATGTTGATGGATTTGTATTGCGGTGCATGACTTTCGCGAAGCTCTCTTCATTCACTCCGGCAACGATGCAGAGCTGAACAGAAATCGCCATCTGATCGTTTTCCTGTTCCTAGCATCCACTTGTAAGCAAGTCCGCGAATCGCCACAACATGCAAGGACGCTGCAGATCCACTCCGCATATATATGAGTCAAGTATGGAAACTGCGGGGTGCATTAGCCCCTTCCTCGTACAGTCAGTCGTCTTGATATTGAATCGTGAAAAGTAATAGATGGCACGCGAGCAACGCAGGCATGAACCCGACGACGATATTGCTACAAGGGTACATGTAGTAAGGATGGTAAGGACCGGCGCATGTATCCCCTCTGGCTTTGAAACATCAATAGCAGACACGCGACACTCTTAGTACGAGGACGAATCGGTGGTACCTGAAAGACTAGCGTATAGTTAGGTACAGCCATGTTCTTTTCATGCCTGCTAAGGCAAGCGCATATATACGAGTCCGCCCTGCTGTCGCCTCGAGGTTCGAAACATGTGCTGCATCGGGAGCTCGACTGGTTTCCCAAATGGAATATGCTCGCATGTTGGTATCTTGTACACCATTTGTTGATTACTTCATTAGCAAGATGAGAAACCACCCGTGGTCCTATCGAGAAATCCTTCATGGGTGAGAAGAGACCTCCGTGAAGTGTAGGCGAAGTGCTCCAGACTACCCATACCTAGTGACACTTGATCAATGTACCTTTCGCAGACACCGAATAAGAAAAGGACATGTACAGTAATTGCGCATTCAGACTGGACGATAATGGTATTGCCGGCCTATGCTATAAGTAGGTCTCGCTTGAGATGCAAAGCGATGCAATGCAATGCACGATTCTGTGCATAGCTGCTACAGTGGTTGCACGCCACCTTATGTCCAATTCCGACATGCTTTCTATTTTGGTATACACGGTTTTCCAAAGTGGTATATGAGATTGTTATACATGTCATGCCTCTAGCTTGACTGGGTATCTATGAAGAAGAATTATTACTAGAGTGGGAACTGTCTTGGCTTCCCACTGTCGACGAAACTTGTTCGGCAGGATCTTCGTTGACGGTGACTTTCCGTACTGTGCCGAGGTTAGGCCCCGATTTAGGGTTTTTTGGAGTCATATCGTCATTATACGACTCAAAATTCGTAGTATCCGGGTCCCACAACAAGACCATCAGGCACGGAGCGGTTATGCTTCTTCTCACTCCCTGCTTAGCCTACTTTCCGGAACATTCGTACATCTGTCGCGCTTGTGGCGCGCAGGCTTTTGATCCTGTGTCGTAGGCTTCCCGCCTCATATGGAGGCGCACTCTTGTCCTTGCGTAGGCGAAGAAGTTCTGGGCCACGCTTCAACGGCACTCTCGCCTTGATCGCTGCATTTAGCGCGGATTGGAAGTCGAACTCATATACTTCAGCTTCGTCCATCATTTCTAAAACAGTGCACCAGTTCTGAAAGCGTAATTCGTCTAGGGGAATCCCCGTTGGACTCAGCGAGGTCTGAATTGGAGATCCCTCTGTGGGTGGTGGAGGCGGAGGCTGATGCGGATCTGTAGTCATTTCATCGTAAATGGCTCGCAGATCGGAAACCGAGCCTAAAGTTGGATGATCTGGATCGATATGCATGTAGAATGGAGACTTGCTGAGATCAAGTGCCTGCCCAGACATCGCAACAGCCTCAACGTCCCTCATTTGCGTCTTGAGAGCCTCGACCTCTTTTTGAAAATCTTCTAAAAGCATGTACTCAACCACTTGGAGACCTGGTGCCTCGGTTTCTTGCTGATCTATCTGTACGAGGAGATGCTGCTCGATACTAGCGGATATAGCGTGTGGCAGCCTTGACAATTGCGCTCGGAAATAGTCAGAATGCTTAGCTCGCCTACACGCTTTAGTGAATGTGATCCAGTCTTCAAAGGGGATCTGTACACTCTCAGCCTCGGCAGCTGAGACGAGTCGTTCCCAAAGTTGCTCGATGAGTGCCTTGTCCTGGACTAAGCCAGCAGACGTGATGGCGCTCCTGATTCCTACTGGCCCGAGTTCTAGGCCAGTGACCTCGACATCCCGCAGGGTGGTGGTAAGTAGAGCCGGAACTCCCAACTTGCCGGCTAGTGAGATGAGACTTTCGAACGCGTGGATTTCGAAGGTTTCGAACGACATGCCAGTTTGGATCAGTCCTGTCATGATGTCATGTGCCGTAACAACAATAATGTCGCGCAACTCTGCCGCTTCACCCTGATAGTCATCGCCAGCAAGCTTATCGGGCAATAGCTGCTCAAGAGCATGGATGAAGCCACCGACATGTCTGCCGTCTAGTCGTCCTCCAGCCTGCATATGAGCGTACAGAGCGTTGGCAATAGCACGGACAAGCATCATGCGATCGGCCATGGATGGAGATTCTGCGATAGTAGCCCTCATCTTAGTGATGAGAGCCGTGATGAAGCTTGGTGCTATAGTCACGCCGGCGCGGCATGCAACCATACAGGCGGTGTAGGCTTCACTCAGGGGCCTCTCTGTCATGAAGAGCTCGTAATAACGACGCGGCGTCTGTGCGGGGAAGAGACGAAGGGCCGTATCCAAGGCCAAGTAGGCCCTCTTCCAGTCCCGCGCCAGTATGCGGGCTGTGAGGATGCCCTGTAGAAGAACGGTGGGAATGCCGGGAATGGCGATGGGCTGAGTTCGGTCAGGCACGATAGCGTCCGGCGAGAGGTGGTACTCGGCGAAGGTTCCCGGGAATCGTTTCAATGCCTCGGTGTAGACATGCTCGAGATCCGGCAGACCCATGATGCGTCCATACGCCATGAGCTCAATTGCAGCACCGTAGGAAGCCTGCGACACGAAGTGCTCATCCTGTTCCACAAGCCACTGCCACAGCTCGTAGCCCTCCTGAAAGCGCTTGGTGTCTCTATAGATGCTCAGGATGTGGACGAAGGCGTAGGGATTGGGCGGGAGAGCTCCTCTGCGGATGTCGTTGATGATCTGCTGCACGAACAGGAACAGGTCGGAGCTCGTGCTCTCGGCGCGAATGTTGCGCATGCGAACATGCAGGGCTTGAGTAATGCGGCGCGTGTCGTAGCCGCGAAGGGCGCCGGCCTCGACAAGAGTCGGATACAGGTCCATGACGTGGTGGGCATTTCGCACTTCGCATGCCTGTCGGAACTGCTGGTACAGACGCGCTGTTGCTTCTTGGCTGGCTTCATCCTCTGTCCGTCTAGCTTGCGTCCCATGTTTGCCTACCCGAGAGGGCTTTCGGGAGATGCCTTTGCCCTTTGCATGAGTCGCATATTGTGACCTTGGAGCGGCCGTTGCACGCGGCGGGCCTGCTAATGAAGAGACGGCGACGGGCACAGTCGCGCGAAGAAGTCGAGGTGCAAGAAACGGCGCCGAGGGACAGACCAGCGAAGCGAGTCCTGGCCGCAACAGCCTGTGCATTTCTAGATCAGACGAGTCCAGCAGCCGCTCGATGGTCGAGTCTGCTTGTACTGTGTAGACGTGCAATGCCTGCTGGGCAACTTTTCGAGAGCTGCGCCAAGGCCAGTCGCTAGTCACTTCCGTGATTGGACGCTTCTCCGCCGGAGGAGACACCTAAGTTGCACCCATCAAACCCCCACTGCAGGTGAGAGCTCACCACTGCGCCCACTGCCCATTGCCCGTTGTCCATTGCAGCCGACGCCATTGCACCCACGGCCTGTCCACCATGTCGCGCCCTCTGTCTCTGTTCAGCATCCAGGCCATCCTCATCCTCGCAATCGACGATGGCTCGCGCATCCTCACCAAGTACTACCAGAACCCGCATCCGCCTGCGGGCCACCAGGCCGACTACCCTGGCCAGATCGCATACAAGACGGTGAAGGACCAGAAGGCTTTCGAGAAGGGGTTGCTTGGTGCGTATCTGCGTCCGAGGGAAAGCTGTTTGGCAGTGTGATCTGACATGGGACGCAGAGAAAACGGCCAAGCAGACGACTGATATAATACTGTACGACCAGAAGGTCATTGTCTTCAAAATGGAGTCGGACGTGATGCTCTACGTTGTGGGAAGCGCCGAGGAGAACGAGGTCCTCCTGTACAGCGTCGTCCTCGCCCTGAGAGATTCACTGAACATTCTGTTGAAGTACGTATACCGCGAAAGAGCGCTGCTGCTGTATCTGACCGAATCAAGGAACTCTGTCGACAAACGCACCCTCATCGAGAACTACGATCTTGTGGTAAGTATCGAGAGCCAGGCCCAGAAGTCTGATTTGTGTGCTGACAGCCCAAGTCTCTCGCCGTCGACGAGCTCGTCGACGACGGCATCATCCTTGAGACGGACCCCGTAATCGTCGCATCGCGTGTCAGCAAACCACCGGCGCAGGACGTGACTTCGATGAAGAACATAGACCTGTCCGAGGAGGGAATCAACAAGCTGATGAGTTATGCACAGAAGAGCTTTGTAGAGCGGTTACGGCAAGGTTTATAGCCATGTGTACTTGAGCGGTTACGGCGTTGTTGGAGTTCTCGGGCAAAATTATGAACAGCTGGCATAACCACAGTATTCAAAGCACCCTAGCATCGGACGGAAGGCCATGGCCCTACTTGATCCATAAGGCTGAAGACGTTCGCCATCTTCACCGAAGCAGAGCCAGTGCACTTGTCCCTGTTAGTGATGTGGTGTGAATGGCAGCTATATTAAGCCCTCAGGGACCGCATGCATTTTCCATGACCCTTGCAACATACAAACGGGCGCCACCGCCACATTTTCGGGCGCCCGCACTTCGTCATCGCATCCCACGGCGACCCCACCACAAGACTCTGCACACGACAGCTCACCATGAAGCAGCGCTTTTCCAGCTTGGATGTCAAGGTGCGTGGCCATGTTGCGTGCCATTGCTACTGCACAGGACTGACGGGCACAGGTCATAGCGCATGAGCTCGCCGCACAGCTAACTTCGCTTCGTGTGACCAATGTCTACGATCTTTCATCGGTACGCACTCGACCACCCCGTACAGGCAGCTGCGGCCATTGAAGCTTACAGCACCACAGAGGATCTTCCTCATCAAGTTCCACAAGCCCGACCACCGCGAGCAGCTCCTCATCGATTCGGGCTTCCGCTGCCACCTGACCGAATATGCGCGCACCACGGCCGCTGCGCCCTCGGCCTTTGTCGCCAAGCTGCGCAAATACCTGAAGACGCGCAGAGTCACGTCCGTCTCGCAGATAGGCACCGACCGCATACTCGAGTTCCAGTTCTCCGACGGCCTGTACAGACTATACCTGGAGTTCTATGCTGGCGGCAACATTGTCCTGACAGACGCCGACTTGAACGTGTTGGCCTTGCTGCGCAACGTTGACGAGGGCGAGGAACACGAGAAGCTCAGAGTCGGGCTGCAGTACAATCTCTCGTTGCGCCAAAACTACGGTGGCGCACCTGAACTCACCAAGGAGCGCCTTCGCCAAGGCCTCCAGAAGGCCGTGGACAGACAGCAGGAGCAGCCTGTCGTGGCAGGGAAGAAGGCAAGGAAGCCAGGCAAAGACGCATTAAGAAAGGCGTTAGCCGTCTCCATCACAGAGTGTCCCCCACTACTGGTCGACCATGCTCTGCACCAGGCCAGCTTCGACTCCACGCTCAAGCCAGAGCAAGTCCTTGCTGACGACGACCTTCTCGACAAACTGGTCCTGGTTCTGCAAGATGCGAGAAAAATCACAGACGACATCACAAAGCCAGACCAGATCAAAGGCTATATCCTAGCTAAGCCTAACCCCTCGGCTCCAGCAGCAGGCGAGGAGGCCTCCGACAAGTCCAAATACCTGTACGATGACTTCCACCCCTTCCGACCACAACAATTCGAGAACTCAGACTATACCTTCCTATCGTTTGATGGGTTCAACAAGGCCGTCGACGAGTTCTTCTCGTCCATTGAGGGGCAGAAGCTGGAGTCGAGGCTGACGGAGCGCGAGCAGCAAGCCAAAAAGAAGCTAGAGAAAGCACGCAAGGAGCACGAGGACCGCATTGGTGGGTTGCAACAAGTTCAAGAACTGAACTTCCGCAAGGCGGAAACGATCCTCGCAAATGTGCACCGCGTTACCGAAGCGACCGAGGCGGTCAATGGGTTGATCAGACAGGGCATGGACTGGGTCGATATTGCGCGCCTAATCGAGCGGGAGCAAAATCAAGGAAATGCTGTTGCACAACTAATTCGACTACCGCTAAAGCTGCACGAGAATACCATTACATTACTACTCGATGAGACGAACTGGGACCAAGGACAAGAGGAGGATGACGAGGGCAACGAGACGAGTTCAGTCAGTGAAGATACGGAAGATGAAGACGACAAACCTAGGAAGAAAACCCCCACAACCAAGGTCGCTCCTCAGCCCCAGCTGGCCATTGACATCGATCTTGGGCTCTCTGCATGGGCGAACTCGACGGAATATTTCGACGAGAAGAAGACAGCTGCTAACAAGGAAGAGCGTACAGTTCAGGCATCAACTAGAGCCCTGAAGAGTCACGAAAAGAAGGTCGCAGAAGATCTCAAGAAGGGTCTGAAGCAGGAGAAAGAGGTGCTCCGACCAGTGCGAAAACAGCAGTGGTTCGAGAAATATATCTACTTCGTCTCGTCGGATGGCCATCTCGTCCTCGGTGGCAAAGATGCTCAGCAGAACGAGATCATCTACAGACGATATCTACGGAAAGGAGATGTTTATGTTCATGCTGACCTCAAAGGCGCCGTTCCCATGGTGATCAAGAACAAGCCCAATAACCCAGATGCTCCAATACCACCATCAACCTTATCCCAAGCAGGACATTTTTCCGTTTGTACTTCTGAAGCATGGGACTCCAAGGCTGTCATGTCTGCATGGTGGGTCCGTGGTGATCAAGTCAGCAAAACTGGTCAGACTGGCGAGTTTCTTCCAGCCGGCATGTTCAACATCAAGGGTAGGAAGGAATTCTTACCACCAGCTCAACTGGTCGTTGGTCTTGCAGTCATGTTTGAAATCAGCGAGCAAAGCAAGGCCAATCATCACAAGCATCGTATCCAAGAGACTGCTGTTTCTGCTGCCGACATGGCAACGGAGCCGACTGAGGACACGAAAGCTGCAGAAGCAGTCCAATCTGAGCCTAGCGACGACGAGGATGATTTTCCAGATGCAAAGATCAACTCTGACTCTGAAGAAGACTTTCCGGATGCTAAAATCAATCACACAGACGAGAGCGATGCAGAGTCTGAAGCTGCTGCCCCGAGAAGCAATCCCCTTCAATCGAGAAATACAGAGATGCAGGAAGATTCCGATGAAGAAGACAACAATTATCCCACAAATGAAGACTCCGAGTTTGTCATGTCTGGTGGCAAGAATGGTTTGTCGCAGAAGGACGACACTCAAGACGATGCAGGTTCAATGGCAGATACTGAGCGTACCCAAGGAACCCAGGGCCGTCGTCACTTATCAGCAAAGGAACGCCGACTGCTGAAGAAAGGACAACTCCCTGGATCAATCTCAGCGTCGTCTGAACCGACGTCCGTAGCCACAGACGGCAATGGCGATGAGAGCGCCTCCGCCGAAGAAGACATCCAGGCAGCCGGCAAACCCCCAGCGACAGTAACCTCGCAAGCTTCAAAGGCAACCAGTGGACCAGTACCTCGTGGCAAGCGTGGAAAGGCGAAGAAGTTGGCCTCAAAGTATGCAGCTCAAGACGAAGAAGATCGCACGCTAGCTATGCGTCTTCTAGGTTCCAAATCAGGTCAACAGGCCGCTGAAGTTGCAGCCCAAGAGAAGCGCCAAAAGGAGGAACAGGCGCAAGCAGACAAGCAGCGACGCCGCGATCAGCATCTCCGCGCCCAGGCCGCAGGCAAGGCAGCCGAAGAAGCGCGACGGGCCGCCCTAGAAAATGCCGCTCAAGAAGACGACGATGAAGGGGATGAGGTCCTCAAGGCCAACCTCCAGAATCTGGATGCATTCACCGGTAGGCCACTACCAGGCGACGATCTCCTCTCTGCAATACCAATCTGCGCACCTTGGTCTGCCCTCAGCGCGTACAAATATAAAGCTAAAATTCAGCCTGGGTCTACCAAGCGCGGGAAGGCCGTGAAAGAAGTCCTCACCATCTGGGATCATGCCGGCAAGGACGCGAAAGCGCTGGACAAATCCAGTCAAGATGTTGAAAGGATATGGCCGAAGGAGATTGAGCTGATAAGAAATTGGAAGGAAACAGAAGTGGTGGGTGTTGTACCAGTATCCAAAGTGAGAGTTATGATAGCGGGCGGACGGCGTGGTGCAGAGATTGCCAAGGGCAAGAAGAAGAGCGCAAGGGGCGGGAGAGGGTCGAAGAAGAAATAAGTAATACTTGGAAGATAGCCACCCACGCGTAGAATGCTGATCTCCAGAGACATCTGAGGTCTCTTTGTACATACAAACCATCATTATCAAAAAATACTAGGGCCATTCAGGTGGCATACGAGTAACAAGTCGTTTTATGAGCCTGCTACTACTGGACTTCATGAGCAGCAGTCATGATAGTGCGCATTGGAAAGATATGCCATGAACCAAGACACGTATCTATTACTTTTCGTTGAAGTCAGAGACGAAATTCTGTGAACTCGGATTACACTATCACCATTCCGAGACACTTTACTCGAGTGTTCATGGATAGAATGCTTCAGTTACTATCAAGGCTGATAATTTTATCAGTCTGCATCGAGGCGATGGTCGAGTTAAGCTTCGATCGGAGCCTTCCCGCAAATGCATGATCGCCTGTGACGCAATGCATCAAAATATCGGATACGCGACGTCTACTAGATGCGGGGAGAATATGGGAACAAACCATACATACAAATCTATCAAAGAATTACCTATTCTTTCCTACTGCACTTCAAAGACACGAAAAAATTTCGAACTTAACTTAACTCTGCGAAAGCGCACCTCCAACATAACTAACATGACTGACAAAATCATACCATTCGATCCCAACATTTCCAAAGAGGAAGTTGACAGACTCTTCCGCAAACTGGCAGACACACGATTACCACAGATGCCTATTGTACCTGACGCTGGCGATGACTATGGTACCCACCCTTCGCTCTCCACCATCCACCCGCCTTTTACATCAAGCCATCAACCTGACAACTTCTAGGCCCCTCTCTCGAGTGGATCAACAAACTATACAACCACTGGCTTCACAATTTCTCCTGGGACAAAGCACAAGCACAGATCTCCGAGTGGAAACACTTCACCACGGAAATCGAAGGCTTAAAAGTACACTTCATACGTGAACGAGCTAGAAAACGGCAGGACGAAGCGATCCCGTTGCTGCTTATACACGGATGGCCGGGCACCTTCTTTGAGTTTCAGAACGTCATGCACCCTCTTCTCGACCCCAAGGAGCCAAACGCCCCAGTGTTTGATCTTGTAGTGCCTTCTCTCCCGGGCTTCTGCTGGTCCCAAGGGCCACCGCGCGGTTGGACTTTGCAAGACACAGCACGTATCTACGATGTGCTTATGAAGCGCTTAGGGTAATTGGACTATGAACTAGAACTACATCCTAACTAATTACTCATACGCTGACTGGTGTGTGTGTAGGTATGACGCTTACACGGTGCAAGCTGGTGACTGGGGCTATTGGGTTTTGCGCGAACTTGGTACTGGTCGCTACCCAGCTTGTAAAGCCGTACACACCAATATGTGTCCTGGAGCTCCTCCCAAGGATTACAAACTGAATGAAAAAGAGCAGGCATCTATGGATAGGGCACAGTGGTGTACGTAGCGCTACCCCCCTTGCTATTAACGTAGGATTCTGACTGATTGTGTGTTTGTGTGTATGCTGTAGTCATGGGCGAGAAGCTGAACGAGGGCCATATGGGCTATGCGATTGAGATGCGCACACGGCCACAAACCATCGGCATAGCGTTCAACGACAATCCTGTCGGCATCATGATGTTCGTAGGCGAAAAGTACAATGAGCTTGCGGATCCAAACATGGGGACTGCTACGCTGGACAACGAGCAGTTCAACCATGCTATATGCACGACGCTAAGTTTGTACTTCTTCACACCACCAAGTGTCATGACGAGTAAGGTCCCTTTTTTAATTGATTTCCCTTTCGCCAACGCACGCATCCCCGGGATCGTACGCTAATGTGCGTTTTGTGTGTGATTAGGTATGTTGTGCTACTACAATAACGTCCGGCATGAGGAATACACAGAGTTCAACGCCAGAGAAGAAAACCTTATTCGTGTGCCGCTGGGTGTGAGCACCTTCCCGTTTGATGCTTTTCCGGTACCCAAGGCGGGTGTGGAAACTACGACAACGAATCTCAAGTTCTTCAAGGGTACGTGTCTGGTTTCGTTCGTCGGAGGAGTGATGCTAGATTCTGCGATGCACTGCTGACAAGTGATCAGAGCGTGACTTTGGCGGCCACTTCGCGTGCATGGAGTGTCCGAACGAGATGGTAAGCGATATGCAGGACTTCTTTGAAGAGTTTTATAAGGCGTAGCTCGGGTACCTGTGAAGTCAACACCTGGCAACTGAGCTGGCTCCCTTGGATGAGTTTCAGCGTGTAAGATCTGTACTATGTAAATCGTAGCACGGGCTTTCTCAAGACCTCGTCAGATCCAAGGCACTGAGGTATTATAGGGCATTCGTTCGATAGTGTACATGCACGAGAATGCTCCTACACACAAGAGTATTAACAAGCGCTTTATAACCTGGCGAGAGAGCCCTGGAAGCGGTCAGCTGCGTAACCAAGGTGGCACTGTATCAGTCTTGCTCGATATTGCCAGCTTCGCCTCGCAGTATAGTGTGTCACTCATTCAGCCCAGAACACCCATAACACGTCAGACATGTCGACAATGCATCTTCATTGCTACCAAGTTCCATTGTGCCCGACCCGCTCAGCAGAGTACTCTCTCGTACGTGAGCTCCATGAGGATCTTACTCTCCCAACTAGCCCTAACCCCCCTCCTTTGTACGAGCTCTTTCGTACAGCTTCCGGCCCGTGCGCTCATCTTCCCGAATAGGAGAACCGACCGAGCTCGAAAGCAGATATAGACGTATTCGCAACGTTCACGAGTGCATGCGTGGTGGGGTGGAAAGCTAGAATCCGCCACGGAGCGCGAGCACCAAGTGTAGTGTGGCACCGCCTTCGAGCTGGTAGTCTGCTGCGGTCTTGTCATCGGCCCTGTAATTGTACATGAGCATCGCCTTCGTCATATAAAAAAGCAACCCATAAAGACATACATCTGTTTTCCACCATAAATCAGACGCTGCTGTGCTGGCGGAATGCCTTCCTTCTCTTCAACGCGCTCCTTTATTCTTGAGACCTTGTAGTCCGGTTCGATGTCGAGCTCGATTTCCTTGCCCGTGAGGGTGCGTACTCTGTCGCTCTGGTCAGCCGGTATCACTGTAGTGTGGTGCACTCGCAGCTCCCGTGTGCTTCGTTGCGTGCTGTAGGCTGCGACGTACTTGATCTGCATCTTGGCTGCTCTTCGCGTGCTATATTCGAGCCGACTTTCGCCTGGCCGTGACTGTGTGCAGAGCGAGGGTGCTGTTGGAGATGAGAGAGGCCGCCGAGTGGTTGTTGTTTGCTAGACTCGTCTGTCAGGCTGCACTCGCCAGTCCGTCATGGTGGCTGGTGGGGGTGAGAGCGCCACAAAGCGGGGCAACCCAATTGTGGCTGGTGCAGGCCACAAAACACGTGCACTCACAATCACATGCTGAGCCTCACCGGCTGCTGATCACATGGAATCGTAATATATCATCTGCACTCAGACTTCTTCTTGTATTAGGCACAGAGAGGATAACGTGTGCTGGTAGGAGCTGGTCATCCAATAATACAAAGTAAACCAAGCCTACTAGGGCCAGCTTTCTCGTCGTGTACCTCGTACACTAAACTGACCGGAACGCATCGTGGTCTGATCTGACTATGAATACCAATACAAGGGTGGAGTTACAATAACCCCTAATGCAAGCCCGATTTCTAATGTCCATGTCGATTACCGGATGACTATGTCCAAGAATCAGGAACCTACCCAGAGATATATACAGTGTCTTCATGGAAATATGAGGCCGACTAGCAGCATGCTGAAGCGACATGAGCACCGCTGGAAATGTAGAAAAGCCCATCTGACAATGGGAACCGGGGTATATACGAACAATTTCTAGCCAACATGAAGCCCAAAGTTTTCATCATTGTTTTGACAAAGGAAAAAAGGTGAAGCCGAATAAAAAGTCCGTGCCGCGTCAACCTGACCGGTCTTTGAAAGCGCCAGTGTCCTGCTATCTGGTCTTGATGCGTTGAGAATAGTATGCGAAAGGTCGATATGCCAGATACCGTAGGAGAAGGAAGCAGTTGCAGGTTCTAGCCAGCTCACGGGTCAAAGCCACTAATAAACGCGCCTAGACCTATGACTGAGGCCACAATGGAATGTCAGTTGGACCACATAAGTACAGAGCTAATGTAGATTGTCGTAGATCCGGTGAGGGGAAGAGAAAACAGCCTTCCCCGAAGCCAACTAGCCAAGGAAGATCCGAAATAGTACGTGGGGGGTAACCTGTGCAATGGGCTAATGCTCGAAGGTTTTTACGCGCTGGCTGCTATGTGTCGCTACAGAGCGCGATTGCAATGTCGCTATCATCCAAGTACCCGAATTGAACCCGAAGCAGTGACCAAGTAATATGGGGAGATGTAGTATACTGTATGCTTTGCGTAGGTATTCGAACACTAACCCAATACGTACGCCTCAGGGTGCGCAATATGCAGTTCAAGTCTCATGCGTAAATAGATGAAGCGCGGGACGCTGACCGGAGCAAAACTCCAAGCTGCATCGCACCAAGTGAACCAGCCGGAAAGAGGTGGGGAAGCGAGAGGCTACAGGGCGCCTGACCAACAACAGCCAAGTGTACCGTCTTTCCTTTGGGATAATGAAGTCATGCGGCAACATTTGCAGAACAGAATGCTGATGTACCCGACGCCACGTAGGCTCGGAAGTGACTGTCCAAGAGGGAAGTACTTCAGCCGTAAATGGGACCGTTCTGGAAAAGTGCAGCATCTGATTGTAATCTCGCACACCCAGAATAGTAAATGCACAGGCAACACCTCTGATTGGCTGAGAGCGCAGCTTTGTAGATGACATTGCGATGCAATTTCGTGAGATGAGAAGACGTTTTGTTGGTGGGGTTGGGGACCGTGCGTGCTTCATTCCAAGATTGAGTTGGTTTTCGTACTGGGGAGCTCATTTCGCTTGCAATAGCTACGACTTCACAGCTGCGACGACGGGTGTGATTGTGGCGCGGCTCGAGAATAACATGCTCCCTGTGCCGTTGCCGAATCTTCCATGTTCGCGTTATTTCGGACGTTTTGAGTGCTGCTTATCAGTGCCGAGATGAGTACTAATGCGGAAAAGTGCGGTCGCAATGCTGAAACCGACAGCCCAATCTAACGGTCGCCAACTTCCCTTTTAGGATCCCACTGCTGATGTTGCGGCCCATACTTGGGTGTTTCATGTTGAGAAGCTGTCGAGGGAGGCGCGTAGTTTTGCGGACCTTGTCCTCGGCCATCATTTCGATGAGGTGGAGTTGCGTACGCTGGATCTAGGCCTGGCAACGGCTTGCTTTCAGCAGCTCGCGGCTCCTCTGGAATCTCGCCTTGCCGCGTAGTCGTCTCCTGCGCAAAGCTGGAGATGGTACCACGACGGCTCACAGCACCGCTGGAACCCTCTGGGCCTCGAGTAGATGCATCGGAACGGGCTCGGGCGTGTCCTCGTCGCCCTGGTGTCGATGTCGATGACGTCGATATATGCGAGAAGGAAGGCGACGTGTAAGATTGCGGCGCCGATGTTGGAGGCGGTGCGGGCTGATGTTGGCCTTGAGCCTTGCGCTTCTTGGGGGAGCTGGTGTACTCTAGGTCAGACGCGTGAGACGTCGCACGTTGACGGGGCTGGTAAACAGGCGAAGCTTTGTATTTACCTGAAGGCGTCGCTGGCGGGTTCCCGCTTGTACTCTTCTCCTGTTGTGACGATGAAGACGGGGGTACCCAGTGGTGGAAGTAGATTGAGGGAGATGATTGCTCCTGTTGTGCTGTCTGAGTTGTCTGCAGCTGCTGCACGCCAGATGGTGCCGCCGGCGGCTGTTGAATGTTCATTTCGTTCGTAGTCAGCCGAGGAAGCTGCGATTGAGGGAGGCCGCGGGGAGCAGACGTTGGCGCTGTGAAACCCGAAGACTGTGCAGCTCTTGCTCTTGGTGACATTGGTGGCCCTCCAACGTACCCTGTTGCAGAGAGTGGAGCGTGTTGAGCTTGTGCGGGTAAAGGTTGACCTGGTAGAACTGAAGTCGGCGGCAGAATGGTCTGTGGTGTTTGTGGCTGGCCTGCGTAGATGCTTGACTGTGGCTGGGCTAACATTCTTGCATCTCTTCGAAGGTCTGGTGAGAGCTGCGTCTGCGCTTGAACTTGTGCTTGCTGATGAGCCGCTTGTACTTGAGCAGTGTACTGCTGTATCCATTCGGCGCTGATGTTTGCAAGGTTTCCTCCGCCAATGCCAGCGAAAATAATGGGTACGAGGTGAGGCGGTATGCCGCCTTGCATCGAGTCTCGAAGCATTGACTGCTCGATTTTCCGTTGCTCAAGCCGCAATGATTCTTGCCTCGTCCTTTCCTCTTCTTGCTTCCGTCTCTCCTCTTCAGCCTTCGCCGCCAGCCAATTCTTCATGCCATCTTCGGCGCCTTGCCATTGAGAGGGTGCAGGCGGTAACGATCCCAACGTTGACTGCATTGGAGGAGGTCCCCGCCCTGGATCTGGCAGCGTCATTGCCGAAGGCGGTGGGAGACCACGGTGAGGCGTGCCCATTGTAGTGGAAAAATTGGCTGTCTGGGAGTGCGGTCGCCCACCGTTGAGCTTGGGTGAGTATCGAGCAGCCGTGGGGATTGAAAAGGCTGGGGAGTAGTCATGAGGCTTGAACTCAAAGTCCGGTTTGACTGGATTAGAAAGTGTGAGCAACATGGAGGAAGCTAGAGCCAGAGTGGGAGATGTTGTAAAAAAGATTCGACATGGAAATGAGTCGTTATGTGGCGGCAAATTGCATAGTTCCAGAAAGAGATGGAACGACATACATACTTATTCAGAAGCGCGTACCAGGGAGCAACGTCCACAAAAGGCCCAGAGCTTAGTAGCCGTTGCCCTAAGTTCTGGGCTTAATACGTACCAGGCACAAGGGCCTCGATGTGATTCGTGGTTAAAGCAGGGCCACGAAGAACAAATGGGATGGGAACAGGCAAAGCTAGCTGCAACGAAGATCCAAGCCAAGTAGAGGCTCGCGTGGGCGGTGTGGTCGATCAGGTCCAGGTCAGAGAAGGGCAAGTGAAAGTGCGCAACGGTGGGGAAGGGTGGTAACGATTGTACAAGAAGGGAAGAGGGCCGACTGAAGTTGGACCAACCAGCGGGGATTATGGCTGCTAATGCTGGACAACAGCACGAAGAAACGGCAGGCCGCACAACAAGGACAGCCGATGTGTGGCGTCAAGCAAGCAATGGGAGGAGAGTAGCAGGGATATGCATGAGCAGCGAGACCGCTGTCAGCAAGTGAGCGTTAGAGGAACGTCCGCAGTGCGCGTTCTTGTAGTCCCGCTATCTGACGTCCCTGGTCTGGAAATGGCTTCCGGCTACTGCAGATTCTAGTCGTGGTTCCCACTTGTGGCGCTCGATTCGCCGCAGGGCTACTTTCGTCCCGCTGCTCAGCCAAGCAAACTGAGCTTGTAAGCCAGCGGCGGTAGTTTGATGATACCTCAGGCCCGAAGCTAGACAAATCGAGTTGGTATCGCGTGCATTTCCACTTTGGCACGCTGTTGAATGTTCGATGCTCGTAACTATGTAGTGAAGGAAAGGGAATGGTGCTCGCGGTAGCAGTACCACTGCTAAGCCATGTGCTGTGACCTCTGTCAAGTATCGATAAGGGACATTAACACAACATGGTTCGCGCTTTAGAACCTATTCAGACATGGACTGTTCGCAACACGGTACCTGAGGCTGGTACTGTACATGTATGTAGGTTCCGGCAGCACAAGGGCACACGGGACAAACGAACGGGATCATGTCCCTGCCGTTATGCTTCTGGACTCCCGATTGTCGCTGCCAGGTCAACCGGTCGGGCATCGTGGTCAAAGCGAGGCTCATGGATTGCAATGTGGACTGGATGGCGTGGCCTGGAAATCTAAGCCGTGCGCTAGCACCAGCCAGGAGGGTCAACGTCCGGGAGGAAGCGAGCGCAAGTCCTGGGAAGAGATTAACGCTCTGTTGCACGGATGCCGGCCTGGCTTTTCGTCGCATGACAGGAAATGAAGGGTCGTGGACGTCAGCCACGTAATATCCCGAAATGGAAGGGTGAAATGAGGTGTGCGTGTTGAAAGAGCCGCGGTGCGTCAACACGAAACCTTGGAGATGGTGGAAATGGAGCCTGTGGCCTGTTGCAGGCCCTGTTCCGTGCCTAGTGTGTTGCTGGAACAGGAAATCCAGATGCCGTCATAGCGTAACGGCTGGGTGAGGTTTGATGAAGAGTACCGGGTGCCACGGAGCAGGGGACCTTGTTCGACCTGTCAGCCTTGAGGAGCTTCCTCCGGATCGACATAGCGTGACAGACGGCATGGCCAATCGATAACAGCAACGATCAGCAACCCGACACAAGACCCGGCAGCGTGTCTCTGAGGCACTGGAGATGTGCGGGAGACGATGCTAGGCTGGCGATCCTTGCCTGCGCGCTTCTCCTCGTGCTGTTGCGGGCGCAGCTAGCGCATCGTGCCACGGCCGTCCATGCCCACGGCAGCACGCAATGTGCACCGAGATGACAGCGTGCATGCCATTCTGATGAAGGGACGTTTGAGCAGACGCGTTGCGCAATCACCGAGCGCCTGGCACCGGCTCGAACGATCGATTAAGCGCCTAAATTTCCGTGTCGGCGCGCTGGCCTTGCCTGTTCTGAGCATGTGGCGGATCTACGTGAAACTCGAGGCGTGCCGCATCTGTGCACAGGATCTTTTAAGTGTGAATCCGGCCCCCGAGCTCCACCTTCTGGCTAATTATCATCACAGTACCTACTGGTGAGGGACATGACCTCTCCCAGCTTGGAACAAAGGAGGAGGCGTGAAATCAGCAGTACCTAGTTTGGGCAGCAGAGCTCCTTTAGCAGGACTCTGGGGACAGCAAGGACAGCCCGAGGGACTGGGACTTGACTGATCAAGGCGTATGGATGTCACAGGCCGTGGTTGTGACCATGGCGCTCTGCCTCTTCGAGACTGCAACCTCAGACCTGTCTGCATCCGTGCCACTGGCGAAAACGTGGTGCCCAAGGTGCTGCGGGAAGGATCTGGTCACGAGTCGGAAGTGGGATGGTCTTTGATACAAGTCTTGTGGACTTGTTCTCCAAACCAGGTATGCGGCTGGAAGCGCGTGGCTGCTGCCGCTGAGATCCACCATCCTCACGCCAACAAAAAGGAACGTGACGATCATCTGAGACGGGGCTGAAAGGACGCATGCTCCATGGACGGCAGACTGAATCGCGGTGGAGCGCGAAGGCGTGTTGTCTGCCTCACTCTGGTACGCGTACCCAGCACTTTACATCATGAAAATGATGGGGCTTGCAGTAGGGATGAAGACAGCGGAAGCAGCACATGCAGTTTGGAGCTGTCTGTGCCTTAGCTTTGCTTGAGAGGTCCCTGTACCACGGCGGTAGTACCTAGATGGTAAGATCGGGAGGTCGGAGCAAGTCTTCACTCGGTGCTGGACAAGAGGAGCCGGTGTACTTTCCTGAGCATGCAGCTACCGCGAGTGGGATAAGCGATGCGATACTAGACGTGACGGTTCGTGTAGGTATGTAGAAAGTACCAGTATGCCGCGCGTACACAAGCTGGAGTATGTACATGACGATCTGGCATCGCTAGACAGTAGTTCATCAAACAGACATGGCAGTCGGTCATCGGATGCAGGGGAGAGGCGCCGTGGACTACCACCTACCTACTCAGCACACTTGCAAGTCTACTTACCTTCGGCTCCACCTTCACCTCGCAATCGCTTCCTGAACCCATACCAGCATCGCGAGTGGCGTTGGCTCGCGAAGACTTTGCAACGCCTTCATAGCCCACCTCTTCATCGAGAAAAGACGTTGATGATCTTCGCTTCGCCCTGCAACATCAGACCACAGATCAACATGGAACACTTCTGGTCGGCTCTTCGACCCGCGCCGAAGACACCTGGCACCTTCGGGGTAGCCGACTTTGACCTGATCCGTCCAGACGCCGGTTGCCATTGACCCAGTGAGACGAGGAGGACATGCGAGGACATTGGGGAGGCAAAGTCGACGCGACGCTTGGGTTTGTTGGGGGGGGCGACATTGTCGGAGTGGAAGGAGATAACGAGTTTGCCACCGAATCGACATCCACCCCTTCCTCTTTGGGAAACATCGCATTTTTCTACACATCATGCTTACGATCTGTCCTGCGCCTGCTTTGTGCCATCGCCTCTGTGCGCGCCCAGCTTGTCCAGCATGTCGTCGGCGTCAATGTTAGATCAGATGGACCCATGGTCCACCCTTCCCTAGCAGTCCATACGAGTAGAGTTGCCTGTTGCGATGAAAGTGTGCCAGATCGGCCCAGTCCCGCCAACAGCAACCCGTTGTGGAGAGAAAAACATGGGTTGGGGACCCAGAGACCCAGCAATCTGAATCTTACCCGTCTCCGTCCGTCGGCCGGTTGTCCGCAAGCGCATCGACATGTCGATCTTAGCAACCGAGGCGAGGTCGCCATCATGGGGGAACGACGATCACTTACCAATACGTTGCTTGTGCCGGTTGCAAGACCCAAACCTTGGACCGGCTACTTGAGTCGCTTGGGTAACAAACCCGCTTTTGGAGTAACTTATTAAATATTATTATTATGTATAGCTGAACCAGGTGGTATGTGATGCTCCATGTCCCATAACAAATGTAGTTGTAAAGCATCGGAAAAGCAAGAGGTATCTTGTAAATTGTCCTTGTCGAACCCATCCCAATATGCGCCCACGTCATAATGCTGCCGACAAAGAAAGCCATGCCAGATCGGGACCATGGTGCAAGGCTCCTGAGTGATGCTTGCAGACCGCGGCAAAGAAAACATGTCACCGTAGTGATGTGAGTTGGTCGTGTTGCGCCGCTGAAAATGCGCACAGCCAATTGTCATGTGTTGCCGTAAAACCTGAATGCCCCAGAGTCCCGTCTGCTCCAACCCACCAGAACAGCACGTGTCAGCCACGCGACGCCATTGCGCCACTGATCTCAAGAGATCGACGTTGCCCGTTAAACCTTTCTCGAAGGAGTATGGAAGCGTCGGTTGGGAGGTTGCAGCGTGACTCCCCGCAGATGTCCACTGAACTCATATTCCATCCAGCCCCAAATCCGCTTCCGTTGTATGGGTTTAACCCAACACATCGGAACGCCTCCCACATCAAGCATTGGCTCGTTTCTTCCTCATGCGGTATTCCGCTTTTGCCACTCGCATCAAGAGCTCTTCATCCTTGACCGGAATCCAGGATGTTAACACTTTCATGGCATTCTCAAAGTCCGAATCCAGTAAAATTTCCCTCGTTGCATCAATCAATGCTGCAGAGGTCGCGTGTAACACGTCCAAGTCACCACTGAAATTGGAAGAGGGCAGGTTAGAGTAGGATTTGTCGCCCAAAAGCATGAACACGTCCCAAACGCGAAGCTGCGCCGGAAAAGGTAGCGAGTAGTTAAACAAGGTCAAGTACCAGCGGGTGCCATATGCGGTTGAGGTGATGCCCAATTCGGTCTGGGAGATCTGGTCAGTGAACATGTCCCGGGGTCGGGGTGACCAATACGGATCTAGGTCAAGTCGAGGTCTAGATTGCGACTCACCAGTTTCTTCGCTACATCCCCTCCGCATAACCAGTTGTGCTCGAAGTCATCTAGAGCTTCCATCAGGCCAGCAAAGCCAGTTTCATAGAGTCTCTCCAGGCCTCGAAGCATCCACAAGCGAACTAGCATGACGAACGCTCGGTCTTCTTCGTAGTAACATAGGAGCGTCGCTGCAAGGGCGGCCATGCCTTGAACATAGCCTGTGTCAGGCAAGTAAAGAGACATGGCGTGAAGGACGCGGAACAACAGCCGTTGCCTGGTTGTTGTCAGCTTCATCTAAATCTCTCGTGGCACTCCAGCTTACCCTCCACGATATCGTCGTCTGAACATGATATGTCTATTGATCGTCCTAGGCACATCGACATCAATCTGGACATCTTCTGCAGAACTTTCCGCTTGTAGTTCGTAGAAGCTCTGAATCAACTCGTCCTCGGTGGGACTGTCTTTGTTTGCTTTGGCGCTTGCAGCAAGGAATGAGTACCATGCTGTTGCCCTCCAACGATCAGGAATGCCCTTCCATGTGCGGGAAACGAGCTTCGGGTCTCGAGTATCGAACTCGAAGAGCATGCCGCCCTTGTCTGCGCCTGCCTTGACCACCTTTGCCATTCTACGCCATTTGTCGTCGCGTTCGATTTCCTTTGCCTTCATTACCTGTGCTGCTCTGCCCCCTTCCTTTTGTTCTGCGACCTCGGCTAGACCGGGCGGTAGTTTGAGCATGTCGCTCGCTTCGTCCCTCAGGCGGCGGCTCCTGTTGTGAGGTAGTATGTTCGTTGCGTGCCGTAATGGTTTCTGTGTTTCCCGTGTGCCTGAGGTTTGATTCGAGAAGATTGACCTGCTCGGCTTTGTAGATTTTTGTGAGGCTCGCCGCCGCGGGGACCCCGATCGAGGATCCGCCGATCGGGAGGATCTCGTCCTTGATCCGCTACGTCCCAACTTCCGCCGTCTAGGCTCTGCAGAAACTAGCTGGAGCGCTGTCGTCACGCGCTGAATGTGCGGTGTGTCAGGCCCTTCCGGGCCCTCGTCGTTGGCACCCTCCCCAGATCTGATTTTCTTTGGAATGATGAAGCCGTAGCGGTCGACTTCGCCGCCTTCAAGATTTGCCCAATCTTCGAGTCCACCAGCAGTTTCTGTGGGTTCCTTTGAGATGGCACTTCCATGTCTGGAGCTGATGAGCGAACTCGAGTCCTCATTGTTGCCGTCCACCGTCAGGGAGGAGGCATTTGCCGTGGTGTTGGTCAAGCTGCTGTTGTCTACTAGACTGTTATGGACGCTGCTCGTCTCTTCCTCGGGCGTGTCCCAATTGACGGCGCTCTCATTTCCGTGCTTGTACATGCACCGTACTTTGCGCGACAGCATCATCTCGTCGGCAGATAACGCGCGTTGGCTCGTGGATCTTGCGCGCGCGGAGAAGCGCGAGGGCGAGCGAGGGGTCAGATGCGTTGCAGTGGGAGGTGAGAGCTCCTGTGGTGTGTTGGACGGCGCCTCGCCCTTCTGTCGCGGTGGTGTGCTCGGCGCAGGCGTGCCTTCCACAACCAGGTCCATCTGTTTGCTGCGCCTGTTCGCCTTCTTGCCGCCCAACAGCATGCTGCCCCTCTTCGAAAAGGACATGTGTGTGTCCGAGGCGAGGTCGTCGAAGCTGCCGGTGGGGATGACCGTGTCGATGCCCACGAAGTGGATTCCATGCTCTTGCTGTGCAGCGTCGGCGTCTAGCGAGGGCCGTGCTGGTGCCTGCTCCTCTTGGACGACAATGGCAGGAAGACTCGGCGTCTTGCGCAGGCTCGCGGGCGACGAGGGCTCGTTGCTCGTGGTGCAGTTGGACGATGCCAGGGCCGAGTCCCTGCGCTCGTCGTCCGAGGACCACAGCGTCCGCCGCAAGGCACTGGCTTTGGGCCCGGGCGAGGTTTTGGGGCGACGTACGCTGCTGAGCCAGGCGCGTGAAGCGGGGCTCCTGGACGAGGTGCTGGGCGCATCCGACGACGCTGGGGAGAGGTTCCCGGCCTCATCTCTCATGGCGGCGGGCGGCACAGCTGCTTGTCATGAGGTTGGCGCTGGCCCCGGATGTGAAGTGCGGCCCCGGCTCGAAAGCGAAATGAAAGGATGCCCGTGTGACTGCTGCGGTGCGGCACTGGGCGTAGTAAGGTACCTATTAGTATTACAACTGTACTGTACGGTCGCGTGTTTGCGCAGAGCAGCACGCGGGACAGCAGAGCAGAGGGTGCAATTGAGGGACGACGAAGCCTGCGACGACCATGGAGCCCGACGAGAAGGCTGCCAGTGCCGCTTGCTGGGGAATAGGGGCGTGGCTATCGGCAGGGTCGACTGTCGTGGGTCGCATCTTCTCCAGACTCGGAGATTGCGCCAGCGCGCCCGCCTGTGTGACGCCTACTGTACTCACCTGCACTTGACCGGGCCGCACTTGCCTAAACTCAGACGTACTTAGCTTAGCATTTCCTCGCTGTCTCGTCTTGTCTCGTCTCGTCGTGCTCCTCGCGCCCAACATTGAGCCGCCTGTCGGCGACGCCATTCCTCACGTTGACGTGAAACTCGACACATAGCTTCAATCGTCTCTGCTCGCCAGTCGTGGCGGCCTAGACAACGTCGAGGCGTTTCGACCCGCCGTTTTCAGCCGCGACCATGGTTCCACGCGTCAATACATGCACTTGTACACTCGTCAATACACTCGTTCGTGCACCGGCGATAGGCCCCTAAGAAGAAGTTGGGCCTGCGAAGCCGACGACGCCATGCACGCTCTTGGTCGCGCATTGGGACAGGACCTGCAGACTGCCGAATCCACCACCTACAGCAGTCCATCCCTTGCATCATGTTGTAGCCGATTAGGCTATCCTCGGTCCTGGAAGCTGCTACAGGTCTCACAGCATCTCGCGCTCCATCGCAATCCCCCATTCCGCGAACAGAAACGATGCAACGTGCAGAGACAGCTGTGAAGGTGCCTACTCTGTAGAGAGGTGGCATGCCGCACAGACAAGGCCAAGTTGATTTGCTAGCAGTACCGACACCAAATCGTTGCGACTCACAGCGCTTGGCAATGTGGTAGTCGGCAGGCTAATATGATCCAGAATTGGTCCAAGTCAGAAACATGCTCCCAAACTTTCAAGCTCCAGCTTCACTCTTGCAAATGCAATTATACCTCATAGAGCACAGCACACTGAAAATGATCACCGAACATGGCTGCACTTAACGACATGACTCGGCGTCTGGGTCCGAAGAATTCAACCAGGAAACACATCTTTACCTCGTCAAATCCCACGACGGTGGCCTGCTACAATTCTTCATACCCTGCATCCGCCACACAAGTACCATTACGGTCCTTCCGAGTCACCGTCTCAGCCAGAACGTTCGGACATCCAACATCTTGATGATCTTAGTGATGCCTGAGGGTGACTGACGGTGGTGGCTTGGATGTGTTTCTCAATTCCGAACGGCCCTTGTCATCTCGACTATGACCACATTTTAGACTCTGGCAATTCAAGCGGAGGGCATATGGCCTTACGAGCGCTCTGACGCGACCGAAGGGCCCAGTCAAGGCGATATTGGCGCGGAACCCAGTGGCATATCATCTCAGACGCAAAGTAATGAATATGTAATGCCTCCATTGTGTTTGATCTTGTCCCCCGTTACTTCTGGCGGGAGCCACGGAACTACTGCCGACAAGCAAGCGGAGCAATTCCAACCAGTCAAGAGCCTCTTCTCATTTGTTGGACACGATGCCAATTCCTTGTCTCAGTTCATATACCGATCAAGCAACATCAACCTGATACTGCTAACAACCAGCTTGCCATCAGACTTCAATGGAACCTACAACTTTTGCCGTGGAATGGGACTCGGAGTGTTAAGGAACCTTACGACTTTGGCGAAGGCTCGATGTGAACGATGATCAACGATCTTAAGTCTGATTAGATCAAGTTTCCCAGGGAAAAACAGATGAGCTTGGCACTGCATCATGAGGCACTCATGCGTTGCAACAGTTACAAAGGGTTGGAGAGAAGTACGACTGTGCTCGCAATATGCACGCTATCTTTGCAAAGAATGGACATAAGGATACCGAGTAGCTCTGTCTCGGCAAATAACCGGGGCTTTCTACTGCTAAGGTATGGGGTTGATGGACCCTGCGGGTGGTTTCCTAGAGGAGACCAGTCTGGCGTGGATTGAGCTCGTTAATGCGTCTCGTGACCTTTCAGTTACTGTCTCGGCAGAGCACGCCAAGGGTCAAATTGTAGATAAGAAGCGTCAAGAGGATGATACCGAGATACATCCAGCTGGCTCTCAAGAGAACTCCGCCTTGCCTTGCCGTTGGGTTGCGGAGTGACGCGTATCAGCTGCTTTATTGGACAAAGAGAGCCTCGTGCTGCGACTCCAGGGAGTCGGAGCTTGGCGGAGAAGTTATTGACCCGATATTGGCACATCGCCGGCATGCCCGCTTCGAAGTACGGGTTGGATGACGTGAACGCTCTATCCTTTAGATGCAACCAGAGTCGTTGGTCGGAAACTCGGCACGTTCTAGTGCTTTTCCGCTGCTGGCCAAGTCTGCCGAGCAGGTTAGCGTCCCTCGGCGCAAGATATCTACGTTAGGCGAGCGGGATTCCTTGGCTGCAGTGGCGATGTCTCTCGCCCCTCATGCTCATGGTACTCTGCAACCCCGCTGTCGTCATTTCACCAGCCAAAGCCATGGTAAAGACGTAGAGAAAGGCATTGTTGTGACGATTTCTGTTCATCACCGGGGGCGATTCCTTGGCCAGTATTGGTTCTACCGAGCTCTCGTGCGGCTTCAGCGGGCATGTCGCGGACTATTAGGTCCTTCTGTTCGCTACGGCCGACTGTGACCGGCGGCGAAGTCCCTAGTCGTCTAACCACCTGTCCCAAGATAGTTCCCACCATGCCAAGCGCTAGATATGCCTTGATGCTTGGCAGCCACCACGCTCCGTGCCCACCTACGGTTCCAGGCGCGTGGTTTAAAGAGCTTGTTGTGCCCCGGACGACGATTGCTTGTTCCCAGTCAACTCCTTGTTAACCTTTGAACTTCTCAAAGGTAACTCATCATGGGAAAGACACAGCCTTCACTTGAGGGTCATACATCTGGCCAGGCCAATGACCCTCTCTCCAGACCAGCACATTCCCTCACATTCCAACAGGTCATTGAGGAGACCAAGTGTGACCCTGATAATGGCCTCACAACATCGGAAGCGAAGTCAAGGCTTGAGAAGCATGGCAATAACGATCTTGGTGATGATGGAGGAGTATCGGCAGGAAAGATTCTGCTTCGTCAGGTGGCTAATGCTATGACACTGGTAAGTTGACTAACAGGCTTTCTTCTCACATATCTAATATCTACAGATCCTAATTGCGGCTATGGCTGTTAGCTTCGCTATCGAATCATGGATCGAAGGGGGTGTAGTGACCGCAATTATCCTGCTTAATGTCATCATTGGGTTTGTCCAAGAATTCAATGCTGAGAAAACGATGGACTCCCTTCGGTCTCTTTCTTCGCCCACGGCGTCGGCTGTTCGAGATGGAAAGACAGTCACCGTCCCGACCATCGAGGTTGTGCCAGGTGATCTGGTCGAATTGAAGACAGGTGACACTGTGCCCGCTGATATCCGGTAAGTTATGATCACTAAGATTGTTGCGAATACTACTGACGTATACAGCATCATTGAAGCTCTCAACTTTGAAACAGACGAAGCTCTGCTCACCGGTGAATCTCTTCCGGTAGCAAAGGACGGCGATGCCATCTTCGAAGAGGAAACGGGCCCTGGTGACCGTCTCAACGTTGCGTACAGCTCATCGACTGTTACTAAGGGACGCGCCCGCGGTGTTGTCTTCGCTACTGGAATGTATACTGAGATTGGCTCCATTGCCATGTCCCTCCGACAGAAGGGCTCACGCGTTCGGCCAGTCAAGCGTAAGCCTGATGGGTCCGCACAACCACTTCGATATGCTCAGGCATGGAGTTTGACTGCTGCCGATGCTGTTGGCAACTTTCTTGGTGTTAACGTTGGCACACCTCTACAAAAGAAGCTTGCTCGTCTCGCCATCCTCCTTTTCGGTTTCGCTGTTGTTTGCGCTATCATAGTGCTAGCAGCTAACAGCTTTTCAAACAACCGGGAAGTCATTATCTATGCTGTGGCTACGGGCCTTAGTATGATTCCCGCATCCCTTACTGTTGTTTTGACTATCACTATGGCTGCAGGTACAAAGCGCATGGTGCAGCGACACGTCATTGTCCGCAATCTGAAGTCTTTGGAGGCTCTTGGCGGCGTTACCGATATCTGCTCTGATAAGACCGGTACTCTCACGCAGGGCAAGATGGTCGCGAAAAAGGCTTGGATCCCTGCAAAAGGCACCTACTCCGTTGGCGACACCAACGAGCCGCATAACCCCACCGCAGGTTCCGTGTCGTTTACTGCGAAGCATCCGCGGCACAT
Organism: Neocucurbitaria cava; assembly: GCA_027946455.1. NCBI lineage: Eukaryota > Fungi > Ascomycota > Dothideomycetes > Pleosporales > Cucurbitariaceae > Neocucurbitaria > Neocucurbitaria cava. Next base: position 206,758 of record JAPEUY010000002.1, on the reverse strand, counting down.
TGACCCGGACATCGACGAGAAGACTCATTCCCTGGAAGAATTATTGGAAGATAACCCACACCTACATGACTATCTAAAAGTCGCATCGTTGGCCAATCTAGCGCACGTTCATCAGACGAAGGAAGGTGACTGGAACGCTCGAGGCGATCCAACCGAAGTCGCTATTCAGGTCTTTGCGTCCCGATTTAACTGGAACCGCCTCAAACACACAACTGGTGACTCTCCCGCCTGGAAGCAACTTGCCGAGTTTCCGTTCGACTCCGATGTCAAGAAAATGTCTGTTATTTTCGAGGAAACTGCTACCTCTGGAAGGCACGTGTTTACCAAGGGCGCAGTAGAGCGGGTCATCTATTCGTGCACATCTGTGTTCAATGGCGAGAGCGAGAATGCCGTAGAGCTAGATGATGACTATCGCGAGGAAATTCTGGCCAACATGGAGTCGTTGGCCTCCATGGGTCTTCGAGTGCTTGCACTTGCTGGTAAAGACTACGACGGACCTTCTCCAGAAAAAGGTGAAGATCTTGATAGGAACAGTATCGAGAGTGGGTTGACCTTTCGCGGCCTCGTTGGTCTTTATGACCCTCCCAGGCCTGAAACCGCCGGATCTGTTCGTCAATGTCAAAAGGCGGGTATCGAAGTCCATATGCTCACTGGTGACCACCCTGGAACCGCTCGCGCCATCGCCGCCGAAGTTGGCATCCTACCATCGAACATGTCGACTCTCGCTAGGGAAACTACAGATGCAATGGTGATGACGGCATCCCAATTCGACAAGCTAACTGACGACCAAATCGATGCTCTTCCACTCTTGCCACTGGTCATCGCCCGATGTGCTCCAAATACCAAGGTTCGAATGATCGACGCTCTGCACCGGCGAAAGGCTTTCGCTGCTATGACCGGTGATGGAGTGAACGACTCCCCATCCCTCAAGCGCTCCGACGTTGGCATTGGAATGGGCACCGGTTCCGACGTGGCCAAGGACGCTTCTGACATCGTTCTGACCGACGACAACTTTGCCTCCATCCTCAACGCTATTGAGGAAGGCCGTCGCATGTTCGACAATATCCAGAAGTTCATACTCCATCTGCTCGCTCAGAACATTGCCCAAGCATGCGTCCTGCTTATTGGTCTTGCCTTCAAAGATGCGAGCGGCTTCTCCGTCTTCCCCGTTTCTCCCGTTGAAGTGATGTGGATTATTATGATTACATCTAGTCTACCTGATATGGGTCTTGGATTTGAGATCGCTGCTCCAGACATTCTCGACCGCCCACCCCAGAGTGTAAGTTTCTCGGCCCTCAGTCAAAAATAACGTATACTGATGAGTTCTAGCTCAAGCGAGGTGTTTTCACAATCGAAGTGATGGTCGACATGCTCGTCTACGGGCTCTGGATTGCCGCTCTTTGTCTTGGAGCGTTCTCCATTGTGATGTTTGGCTTCGGCGATGGCAACCTAGGTGCTAATTGCAACGAGTCTTTCAACGACACTTGCGGCACCGTCTTTCGCGCTCGTGCGACCACATTTGCCTGTCTTACTTGGTTCTCACTTTTCCTCGCATGGCAAATGCTGGATATGCGCCGCTCATTTTTCAGGATGCAGCCTAAGTCTAAGAAGTACTTCACACAGTGGGCCATCGACGTCTGGCGCAACAAATTCTTGTTTTTCTCAATCATGTTCGGATTTGTTACAATCTTCCCTGTTCTGTACATTCCGGTTATCAATGATACAGTCTTCAGGCACAAGGGCATCAGCTGGGAGTGGATCGTTGTTTTCGTTGCTACCTTCCTCTTCTTCCTTGGTATTGAGACATGGAAGTGGGGCAAGAGAGTCTTCTTCAGAAGACGCGAAGCCAAATCAGGTGTTCGACGGGGCTCGGTGGATTTGGAGCAGCGTGTATTCGAGAGATATCTCAGCACAGCAATCAGTACGGATATCGAGAGCGACGAGAAGAGATGAGATACGTGTATGTAAGACGCCACATGAGTGGAGGTGAGCATGCTTCGGAAGAAAGCGACGTTGGCTCAGGATCGGCTTTGATCCTAGGGGAGAGCAGTCTTGTTGCGCATAGCTTGCGATACCTTATGTATTCATGACTGTCATTCCCATGATGGCACGGGACTTTTCTTAGATGTTAGACCTAATTTACTAGTAACGCAATACTACTCCAAATCACCGACTCCCGCTTTCTTTCATAAAACTAAGCTCAGCATACGATTCCGCTGAAGTCGATTCTATGAGGTTCATCTCGACGATGAACATGCCCAACGGCGATACTCCTGACCTGTCTACCGTCAAGCCGTTAGGCCCCCCCCGTAATCCACCAGGATAGTAAAGGTCTTGGGCACACGTGCAGGCTTCACTAGCCATGATCATCCCACTCCGCGTTCCGCTCCACTGCCAATGCTTAGCAAGTCCTCCGCGCCAAGCCCGAGATTCTCGGCGCCAATGCGAGTGGTGCGTTAGCTTCGACTGTGTGTGTTCGCGATTGCATCAGCCCAGCATTGGAATCACCCTTGGTTCAAAAGCGGATGCGTGGATGCGTCGTTAGGATGTCGTGGTGGAAGGCACGAGGTTTGGTAGGTGTCCTGTGCTGCGCAAACACATGGGTACATATCTAATGAGTGGCTTCAGGGTACGAAATGGCGTACCGCGGTCCGCGTGTGCACCACCGTGGTAGGCTAGGGTGCTACGCTAAGCCAAGGTCATTGGGCAGAAGCAAAGAGGCGTGGAGGCTGAGGTCTCGAACATGTGCTCGTCATCTGAGGCTTGCGGGGCAGGATACCCGTCATCGGGTTGCATAAGACAAGAGCATCCCTTTCAGCGCGCAGGTTGACATGCTTAACCACGGCCCCGCGTTTACTGTGTAGGTTATCGTACCAACAGAAACTGCATTTCGAGTCCTTGTTCTATCCCATCCTAGTTTTGAGGAATCGCCGCCCGTCGTACATCATAGGCGTATCGTTAATTGACGGGCTTGCCGCCTACGCGGTCCATTGCGATCCCCGCGGATCATCCCTTCGGATCTAAACAGCAAATATGCCAGCGATCTCGAGTTACGAAGTGGTAAATGAGGTAAATACACTTCAGATGCGAGAATGGCGCAACACTGTTGGCCAGTCTGGCATGACTCCGACAGCGTTCGCATTCTTGATTCCGGTTTTCGTCGTTGCTGTTGCGACGCCGTTTCTTTGTGTATTCTGTGTCCGGAGACGACGACCAGCGCAACCTGTTGCTCCACCTGTGAAGAAGCCTGCTTTACGGCGAGCGGAGGCGAGAGAGCGATTGGACTTGGTAACGGAGAGTTCAAACAATACGGAGAATAATAGAAACGTCCCTACGAGCTCGAACGAGGGCAGAGACGGGGTGGCAGAGAGCAGATCATTTTTCGAAAAGGAATGGTGAGTTGAAGTGTAATCATGCAGTACCTATGTTGTTGCCCCTTGCTAACAATAGTGCGCAGTGCGATATGTCTTTCCACGCTCCACGCGCCGTCCCCACCAAGGCCAGCAAAGCTCAGCGACCTACCTGTTACTGAAGTTACTGAAGTTACTGATGAAGGCTCGAATTCTCTCCCAACCAATGATCCAGCAGTACCTGAACCAGATTCGATTCTCAAATTGCATATCTGTGGCCACGAATTCCACGCTGAGTGTCTGGTGTCTTGGTTCGTTCTGCGCAAGACGAGTTGCCCGATTTGTCGAGCCGTATACTATAGTAAAGAAACCATGCAATTGCACGACGAGGAAGCACAATTATCGGAGCCACAGCGACCCCAAGACGCGACCATCCCCCCGCCCGTGAGCAATTGGCGATTCTTTATCCATGGGGACACCATGTTAAACGCCCGAGGCACCGTAAATACCCTACCAACGATGCAACCGTCCCAGTCACGTTGACGTCACTTTCGGCCTGGGGGTAGTTGAAAGGCAATGGCGAGGGGACGATGTCGCCATGTGCAGTTTCACTCGCCATTTCATGCTCGGGCACAATTCACCCTGAAAGTCCTCGGCCGTTTCAACACCTTCGGACGAGAATATTGAGTGGACATTGAAGTCGTTCGACTTTGTCATGTACTACTCTGCTCGAATTTGCTACTCCTCGGTCTTTGTGAAAAACGTCACAGGTCCACGGTCTCCACGTCTCGCAGACAGAGTTTCGTGATAGTTTGGTCGTATTTGAGAAAGAGTCGCGAGCAGAATGAATGAAACATTAGTGTACCATGACAACGGAAAGCTGGTCACGGGCTACAAAACGGCTGCATTTGCTGAATTTCAGTATGCTACCACTTGTCGCATATATATGAATGAAGATACCCACATTTGTAAATTACCTGTTGTACCAATATCATATCTACTATATCAGAGTATCAAAACATTGAGCAAGCCTATACAGCTCACTCAAGGCAATTCAGTCGTTTTCTACTTATGGATGGGGCTTGTTTGGCAAAATTAAACGTGTTTTATCGAGCCTCACGCTTGCTTAAGCTTAGAAAATGACTCTGATCTGTCGCTGTTAGAAGTTTGCCAACATGCCATAGTACAATCCAAAAAGGTTAACACTACGAAGGAGTTCGTATCTAGTAGTTTTCGCCTACTTCCTAGTCTCTATACTAAAACCACTGTGTTAGACTTTAAACACTTTGTATCCACTAAGACTACTCATTATAGTAATCATAGATAGATTTGGGTTACTTGTGTATCTAGCTTCATGTTCATACATCACATTGTGTTGGGAGTACAATCGCGCTGTTGCTCTTGTGACCAGGCTAAGACTCACGATTTAAATATGTACGGGCTCGCTTGGGACGAGCACGTGACTTTTTGGCCGGAAAAACCGCGGAAAAGTCTGACTCCGCCTTCCCACCACACGTACCACTATTTGCCTGATAAAGTTCCAGGATGGAGACCGATAGTACTTCGCGAGTGCGCAATGAGCAAGAGATGAAGCCTTTGCCAGAATGGACTCCAGCCAACGGGAACTCCATGGATGCGGAAAGTGCAGGTGCAGCCGCGACCCACACATCGCCCGATGCAAGTTCAAGCGAGCGCATCTCCCCACCAGCTAAGAGAAGAAGGGAAGATAGGGAGAGAACAAGAGTCAGCAGGGCATGTGACAGATGTAAGAAGTAAGTTTGAAACAGTATGAACTCGTATGCTTGTCGCATACGTGATCTCAACGTAGTCATGGATGAAGCAAGTTGGCATATGCTGAGGACATACATTAACTCCTGAGTAGAAAGAAGACAAGGTGTACTGGCAGATGCCCTTGTACACTATGCCTCCGATCTGGACTTCCATGCGAGTTCACGGCGTCATATACGCGAGGAAGACTGCCATCAGTCATTGTGGACGAAGCTGCCATGTCTGCGGACCCACAATCTAGGAAGCCGGAAAAGGCCTCACCCTCAGAGAATCTCTCAAAAGATAACCCCATATTGTCGTTCCAATATCCGCGAATCTATCCCTCGCCATCAGTAGACCGAGCAATCTTCTCTAGCGTAGATAATCTCGACACACCTAACGAATATGTTACCCGGGAGCCTACGTCTCGGAACTCGCCTGAACCACAGCAAGGACAAAGGGATCAAGAAGGCCATTACGTCGGCTCATCCAGTGCTGTATCCTTTCTCATACGTATCCAGAAACGTCTACATCAAAACTCATCCCTCTCCCACGACTCTAGTATCTTTACATTCGGCGACGCTCCGTTGCCAGAGTTCGATCCTTCCTTCTTTGTCCTACCGCCCAAGCCAGATGCACAGAGGCTTGTAGAAAGGTACTTTGATTATGCGGCGCCGACCCATCGCTTTCTGCATCGGCCAAGTATCGAAAAGTTGGTCGAGGAATTTTACGAGACTCAGGGTGAGATCAGGGGCGAAAATGGGAAAGCAAAAGCGGCGCTACTCATGGTGGTTTTTGCGCAAGCACAGGCGTACATGCCTCCTGGGAGTACGGCGCAAGATAACAGGTTAGCCATCTCAATTCATTGATGACAAGGCTTTTGTTGACGGAACATAGTGCCCGTTATTTCTTCGCGGCTGAGCATCAACTGTCGAAAGAACGCGGCGCTGTACGCTTAGCTAGCGTACAGGCCCGACTGCTACAGTGTTTCTATCTCTTGACACAATCACGCATAAACCACTGCTGGAGTCTCTTCGGCACACTGTCGCACCTTGCGCTGGCAATCGGATTGAACCGGGGAAGAAAATGCGACCCCTCAAGCACAGTAGATTATGTGGAGCAGGAGAGCCGGAGACGGCTATTCTGGTGCGCATACTCGCTCGACAAATACCTTGCAGCCGCTCTAGGTAGGCCACGAACCTTCAAAGATGAGGACATTGACCAGGTGAGGAGCCTACAATGGAACTTGTAGAGCAGCTTCCTATGCTAATTATCGATCAAGGAACTCCCGACCGTCGTAAACGACAACGACTTACACCCCTCTCACATCCTGCCTACGCCAGCGAAGTCACATTCTGTTATGATGGCGCCGGTCGAACACATCAAGCTTACACGAATAGTATCACTTGTCCTACGCGATCTGTACTCTATCCGCCCACCTAGTCTTCCTCTCCGCATTGAGCTCTCATCCAAATACACATCTGATCTCCATGCCTGGCGCAATTCACTTTCGCGCTTCCTGAGCGACTCTGGCGACGGAGGTGGTATCGATTCGCATCTCTTGATCCCCATCTACCAACGGCAACGGAGCGTGCTGAATCTGGCGTACTATCATGCCATGCTGTTAATTCATCGCCCATTCCTGCTCCGGGACTTCGCAAGCCTAACCCACATGCCAACGAACAGATCGTGGGGTTCGAAAAATGCTGGTATAGACACCAGTACAAATGTCAGCGCTTGTCTTGAGGCAGCACTGTCTATTGTCCGCGTAGTCGACGATGTGTTCACATCCTCCAACCTCTTCCGCTCGTTTTGGTTTACGCAGTATTATGCTTTTTGCGCGGTTGTTGTGCTTTACATATACCGTATACAACAACACCTCATCACGCCAGGCAAGTGCGAGGGCTATTTCTCTGCGGGACAAAAGTGCCAAAGGCAGCTGGAAAGCGTGAGCGAGACAGATTGCCTGGCACGACGATATTGTCTTGTTCTTGAAGAATTAAGGGTAGAGGCTCTGAGACAGACGAGCCAGTTGTCCGATCCGGGAACCACTCCTTTGCCACTTTCGACAGATACACCAACTGGCCATCCAAGTATTCAAGACAGCCTCGTTGCGACATCGACGCCCCAAACCGACGGTGCGAGCCCGTCTGGCCTTGGCAGCACCTTCTATAATACCAACCACATCCCTCCTACACCTGAGAGCGCAGTGTTCAACCCCAACTATCTGCCTTCGAATAGCATCATGTCAGATCTGACCAGTTGGGGCCAATTCGACAGCATGGTCACTGCGGGCATAGGAATGTTCGATGGTGGTTTCCAGGGAGACAATAGTTTTGGGTTTGGATTCGGATTGTAGGATTCGAAGGAAGAATATGCACATTAATTGAGAATAAATTATGTTGAAGTGAAGCAATTACCTCTATTTGAAGTCTTTCTCACTCAAGCTATCTTCGGTCTTCTGTATCCGCTCCCAAACCTCACTCCACTTCTCCCACTCGCCCTCGGGCAACTTCCCCTTGATGGGCAACCTGCCACCCTCCATTGTGCCATAGCCCGTTACGCGCTTGACTGCTTCCTTGATACCGACAATGCCAAACTTGCCAATGAATTCTTCCGTCGTGCTCACGGTATACTGCAATTCCTTTATCCTCTGCAAGTTGGCTTCAGTGATGGGCCGTATTTCAGCGAGCTTCATCAATGTGCACACGGTCTTGGGATATATGGCAGCGAGACCATCGATGACGCCTGCTGCGTCGAAGAAGACAATGGGGCCGAGTTGCTGGCCGAGACCACTGTATACCCTGAACTTGGCATGATCAATCTTCGGATCGAGCGAGACCTGGTTGTGGTAGGAGACAATGGCATGCGACATCTTGCAGCCGACGATATTGGGGTGCTGAGCGAGGATGCGGTAGGTCTCGGGTGTGACTAGGACGCCATTCGTCACGCCAGGGTAGTTGTAGCTATCTCACTGTTAGCTCGTTGTTCACGCCCAAGGCTCGATGCCTCATACTCAGAGGAAATACTCACATCAAGACAGGGAGTGGCGAGCGATCTGCAACAACAGTATACCATTCTCTAATTCCTTCCTGGCTGGCAGCAGCGCCGAAGTAGCCCGGCGCAAGCACAAGCCCCCATTGCGCGCCGGCCTTCTTGAAGTCTTCCAACCACTCCAAGGTCTCGTCCACGCTGTTGATCAGGGTACCCGCCATGATCGGGTAGTCGGGAAATCCGGCCTCGGTCAGCCCTTTGCGCACCCCGGCAATAACATCGATGCGCTCTTGACGCGACATATGGATTGCCTCGCCTGTGGAGCCGAGCAGTACGAGGCCGCGGACGCCATTTTGGGCGAGGAAGACGCTGTGTTCAATCTGTGTCTGGACATCGACGGCAGGCTGGAGCGAGTTGGATGCCGACTGTGGTTTGAAGAAGGTTGGAACGGGGACGAACACGCCAGTTGGTGGTGATGAGGTCATTGCGTGGCTTGTGCGTCACAAGGTGACGATGTGAAAGTTACTTTCTGGCCTTTGGGTCGATCTTTACTGCTGGCTGGCTGGCCGGCTTCTCTGGGCATCGTGAGGTTTTTAATGTATGCGGTCGTTGGCCGCCTTTCGGGTGCAATTACTCCATTGACCGAAGCTGGAAGCCCCGCGGTGGATCGCTGCTGGTGCGGAGGACCCCGCGCAGGTCTCGCCGAGGATTGCCCTTTAAGGAACGCATTTCTCTCCGATGGGTGATGCTTCACGATGTGCTGCAATGGCTAGTGACTGTAAGAGGTGTATTTATGTCGAGGATAATTGACTGACTGGCATGCATCACAATACACATCCACAAAGCACTGAGGAAGAGATACAGATATAACTTGAAATATCTCAAGACATTATGGGGAAGATCGCAACCATGGAGTACTTTCGTGTTCCGCCTCGTTGGCTCTTTGTCAAGATCACAGATGCCAATGGCAACTTTGGCTGGGGTGAAGCCTCTTTAGAAGGCCATACACAAGCCGTGGAAGGGTGCTTGGACGCATGGGCCGAAAGATATGTTGGCTTTGAAGCAGAGTACATCCCCTTTCCTTTTACCTCCCTGTCTGCCTCGCGTTTGGTGCTTAAGTCCTTGTAACTGATCATCCAAGTGAAATCGAGCACATATGGCAGATGTCATGGCGAACCAGTTTCTACCGTGGCGGGCCAGTCTTTATGAGCGCACTGGCAGGCATCGACATTGCACTATGGGATCTCAAGGCCAGGACACTTGGTGTGCCGGTTTATCAGCTGCTAGGCGGAAAGGTGAGGGATAAGTTGAAGGTATACGCTTGGATTGGGGGCGACAGGCCAGGGGATGTCGAACAGCAGGCGTGAGTGAAACCCACATACCAAGCCGAATCTTTCACTTCTGTTTCATTGGATACTGTACTGGAGCAATATGCTGATAGTGGACAGGTTGGCGCGCAAATCCCAGGGCTTCACAGCCGTCAAGATGAATGCTACGGAAGACATCGGCTGGCTCGACTCACCATCAGCTCTCCACTCAGCAGTCGAACGACTTCAAACGGTCAAGGCCCTTGGCATGGACGCTGGCATGGACTTCCACGGCCGTATTCACAAGCCCATGGCTAAGCAGCTCGCCAAAGCCCTCGAGCCACACCACCCCTTGTTCATCGAAGAGCCACTTCTATCTGAACACATCGGTGGCATCAAGGATCTCGCGCAGCAGACAAGCATTCCCATCGCGCTGGGCGAACGACTGCATAGTCGCTGGGATGTGAGGCCTTTCTTAGAGGCCGGATGTGTAGATATTCTCCAACCTGACATTTCGCACGTCGGTGGGATCTCAGAACTTCGCCGCATCGCGTCAATGGCAGAAACTTACGACGTTGCCATTGCACCGCACTGCCCGTTGGGCCCATTGGCGCTTGCAGCGTGTGTGCAGGTCGACTGCACCTTATCCAACTTTGCTATTCAAGAGATGAGCTTAGGGATTCACTATAATGCGGGCACTCAAGACCTGACGGCTTATACAAAGAACCCAGAGGTCTGGGAGGTGAAGGAGGGATACATCGAGTTGATGAAGGGGCCTGGTCTGGGGGTCGAGATCGATGAAGAGATGGTGAGGAGAGAGAGCAGAGATGCGAAAGCATGGGTTAGTCCTGGGTTTCTTGGGCCTGGTGGAGAGGTCAGAGAGTGGTAACGTGAAGTGAGAAGAGCGTGCGGACCCTCCACATGTTCTGCATCTCTTCGTATTGGTCAAACCGCCTCACGCTAGACCTGTTTCTGGAAAACCCGCGAGGGCGCTAGCATCCATGCTCCTTTGAGAAGGAAAACAGCATAGTGCTCGGAGTTACGCTGATGATTTGTGCTGTGTTAATGAGCATTACACAGCTCGGTGTTACATTTCCTCCTATTTCCAGGTTCTGGTTGATGATCATCTGTGTGGTTGGTAGAAGAACTTTGCTGCCTCCAGCACCTATATAATGTGCCCCATTTCCCGTTCCACGACGACAGAACGTAAGGTACTCAACTGAACCGCAACCCACGATCATATTGCCCTAAACTCTTCTTAACACGCATTCAAGTTTCATTCTTCCAAGCTCTCATCGCCCAGGATGTCCTTCCCAATCCCAGCCCCTCTTCAGCGCAGCATTGACAAAACCAAAGTCGAATATGCTTCACTAGGCTCTTCTGGTCTCCGCGTATCTGTGCCCATCATTGGCGGCATGACACTCGGATCCAGCAAATGGGAAAAATGGGTAACGCAGACCCCTATTTCTCCTTATTTCCGTTGCTGACTTTGACTTTGTGACATTAGGCTCTAGATGAGGCCGCTTCCCTATCGATTCTCAAAGCCGCATATGACGTGGGCATCAATACCTGGGACACTGCGAACGCATATTCCAACGGAGAGAGTGAACGGGTCATGGGCAAAGCGTTGAAGGAATTCAACATCCCCCGTGAAAAGGTGGTGATCATGACTAAGGTGTGGGGATATCTAGGTGAGGACCTGAGCATCAACGGCTTCATGTTCGGGCAGCAGATGGCGCAGACGAAAACCTACGTCAATCAAGGTGGTCAGTGTCTTCCACGTCAAGTCTCTACGATGAACTGAGGTCTTACGTACATCCAGGGCTTTCTCGCGCAGCCATCTTTAATGCTGTATCGGCTTCCCTCGCCCGCCTCGATACACCCTACATTGACGTCCTACAAGTCCACCGTGTAGACCCCACCACACCCATCGAAGAAACCATGAAAGCTTTCCATGACCTCGTCAGCACTGGTAAAGTGCGGTACATCGGCGCAAGCTCCATGTATGCGACACAATTTGCTCGCATGCAATTTGTTGCCGAACGAAACGGGTGGACGAAGTTCGTTAGCATGCAGAATTTGTATCACCTGTGCTACCGAGAGGAAGAGCGCGAAATGATACGCTTCTGCAATGAGACCGGCGTTGGCATTATTCCATGGAGTCCCCTGAACGGTGGGCAATTGGCCCGCCCACTAAAGACGGCGGACTCAGTGCGTGCGAAGACGCCATCGGTCATGACGCCAAAGCTGACCGAGGCGGATGAGGAGATCGTGAGACGGGTTGAGAAAGTCAGTAAAGACAAGGGTTGGAGCATGAGCCAAGTAGCATTGACCTGGTTGAGAAGTAAAGGAACGATTCCGATTGTAGGCTTGAACTCATTGGCCAAGATCGAGGATGTGTGTGATTTGAAAGGGAAGTCGTTGACGGGAGAAGAGGTAACATATCTCGAGGAGCCTTACATTCCTAAACAGATTCAAGGACACTGGTAGACCACTATGCATAAGTCCGCATGAGCTGCCGTTTGGATGTGATCCCTTGGTAGCTAGAAACAAAAATCCCCGTTCTGAATAATTGAGTGCAGCATGTCGTCTCCAAGTGCTTCAGCCACCGACTTCATCCTGCTTACGAGCCATCTCTTCTGGGATGCAGGGACGCTGTCAGTATTCACAGCTACCGTTAGTGGCCATGCCAGAAGAATCGCCAGCTTGGGCAAGATCTCGTACTCGGAGCGAACGGTGCTGTTCCCGACCTTAGTAGTCCATTCAGTGTACCCGCTCCCACATGCGGGATCATAGTCACTGAAAAGAAAAAGTGCTCCACCACACAGGTCGTTCGCTAAACTTACAATTTCGTCCTGGCATCCACGCTGTCGGTGGATTACACGCGGCCGTTGAGCGGGACAATTGACAAAATTTTGTAGAGCACGGATCCAAATACTGTTGACAATGAGACGAGCCGCTCGGTACTGATTCCACACGACTGCATGAGCGTGAGAGGCGTACTCGTGCGCAGGGGCATCATGCAGAGCGTCTGTCGTGGGTGCATCCCGTCCGGCGGGAGTCGGCTTGGCTGTAAATCTCCAGCCATTGGGAACGGAGTGTGACCATGCCACAAGAGCAGCATCTGTATTTTCCGCCTCCTTTGCAATGTTTTCGGCCACAGAGTTCGTTACCCCACAGCAACCGAGCGGCGTTTGCAATCTGCTGTTTTGGAACAGATGTAATGAACTTGCTCGCAAATGGGCCACTCGCAGCATGAGCGCATCTAGACTTTTCATCGACTCTTCTGCATCGTAGGCGGCACAACTGAGCCATTCCGGAGGACGTCTGCCGCGTAGAACAATGGTCTGGACCTAACACGGGTCAATTTACCATAAATCCATTTTCCCGCTGAATATACTCACAAGCTGCCTTCGTAGGACCATTTCTAGTCGCCTATTGATAGGCGATAAATTCGCTAACCAGCGCCATTTGATAAGACCGGTCACTCCTTTGTGATGACAGATTCTCCTCCAAAACCGGGAGCCAATTTCATCAATCACAAATGGAGTTTCCCGATCATCCCATAAAATGTATCTCCACGCAAGGTGCTACACTATTGATGAGCTCAAATTCCGAATCCCGTATGGCTAGAACCTCTCGACGCGTACCTCAAAGCTCTCTAGTAGCTTTACTGCTAGTAGTAATTGTTCGATGTTGGTGACTGTCACAGCCTCGATCTCGTCTTTGACCCTAGTGAGGGTTCGGTGATATAGATTAGTAGCCTTCTTGATGGCTGCGTCTGACGATCTGGCACGGCCGAACGCGGCATGAGCCACCGCAAGCAGAGCCAGTCTGAGACTAGAGTCCGCTGGGACTCGATGCCAGTAGGGTAATATGAGATGGCTGTGATCATAATCAAGATCATCTAGGCCGTCAATGCCAAACCCATAGTTTGCAACCCAGAAGTTGAGCGCATGTGACTCTAATGGAAAACGTAAGGTGGCCAGATCAGCAGCGTGCGACGGCAGCAGAGTTACGGTTGAAGGTTGTAAAGAATGCGCCTTGTTTCGTGGCCGACGACGTCGGCCTTGCGCGTATTCGTTTTCACTTCTGAATAGTAGATTCTCTTGTTCTTCCACGTCCCAGGCGCAAGATTTATTGGATTTCATGCATCGTCCGCAAGTAGGTTTTACAATATCGCACTGTGAGGTTTGGTAAGCTCCATCCTCTCTGGATTTTAGAGGAGCCTACTTTTATGCGACGTCGCTTGCACTGTGCAATATGTTAGCAGCTGAGTCAAATCCAAGATGGGTTGGCACCGACCGTCAGACAGGCAAGGCTAGGAAAGACCATTCTTGCGACAAATTAATTGAAGGGAGACAGCCACACAGATGGAAGTAGTTACTGAGATATCACTGTAGGATGCTTGCTTTCGAATTATTGGCGCAGTAAGCTCGCCTGACTACCTCGTAGTCTATTTGTAAGCAGCCGCGAGGCGACCGAGGAATCTACAAACGCTTGTTCACTGGATCAAAAGAGCCTAGAGACTTGAGTTGCTTCTGCTCCGCGTACGAATTGCGTACGCACTCAAGCTGTGTGAAGACACTGTGGCCCAAATTTATCTCTCCTCTAGCTTGTATAGTCCGCCACATGGGCTGCTCATCCAGTTTAGTCCGAAAGGCGAAGGCGCGTGCGAGATCCCATACGACATTTACAGATTCTGGAATGTACTTGATGAGCCATTCGGCAGTCTGGGTTCTCTCTCGGACGATGCGGTGTGTTGAAACCGACGTATACATTAGAGACTGGAATGAGATGACGACGGTGTCGAGGTCTGGCAGCAGGAACAAGATGTGGCTCATAGGGTCTGAAACGGAAGGCACGTGTGTGTGGCGCTTTGCAGTGAAAGTTTGACTGGAAAGGTAGCCGATTTGTATCTCGAGCTTTGTAAAGTGCTGGCGTGTCTGCGTGGGCATGCTAGCTAGCGTTTCGTAGTAGCGTGAGAGGTACTCGTTAGTGAGCGTTGGGCTCTCTCTATCCCGGGCTACTATCATAAAGAGTGTGCGTTTCTCATAGAGGTACTCGACGACCTCGTTGTGTACCTGTTTGTTGGCGCGCATGATGTCAAGACGCAGCCGCGGGGGCCTGTGGTCACGATGCGGCTGATGGAGGAGAGCGATATGCGGTTCACGGGGGAGCAGGTACGAGTAGACGTGAAGGCGAAGCTCAGCGGGGAGCTGGAGGAAGGGAAAGGGCTTGACTTTGCACAAGTTCAGCGCATAAACAGAGGGTAATGGCTCGCATGCTTGCCTCGGTCCTCGAGCCGTGAGAAGGAAGCGGCGAGCTCAGTTTCGCAGAGGGCATCTATTGCAGGGAGCAGCACGCGGATATCGGAGAAAGTAGGGTCGACGCCCTTGCTGAAGTCTGAGACTTTGTAGGCATTCAGGTACGGTCGACGGTGCAGGACGGCGCTGTAGGCGTCGATGTAGACGCTGGGGATCAGGTCTGGCCGCGAGAGGGCCTTGACCAGCAGGTAGAACTCCTCTGAGCCGTCAATGTAGACCGTTTCGTGGAACGGCCGCGATTGACACGCAGCGGCCAGTTGCGAGACATGGACGCGGCTCGTGAGGGCGTGGTCGAGCGCCTGCAGCTGGAGCTTGAGCTGGACAGCATCCGTGACGGAGAAGCGCTCCTGGGGGGCCATGCGATGGTACTGGCGGGGAATCGACGAGGACCTGGGGCGGTACAGCTCCATTGGCAGCATGCGACAGCAACCGTGTGCATGTACTTGATCGCGCCCGAGATGGCTCGCCGTCGTAGGGGCAGACAATGTCTACGGTGGATAGGAAGCGCGGCCCCACCCCCCACCTAGTTAGTTAGGGTCCGCCTGGTCATGTGTGATGTAGCGGCTACTGGGCAAGCACATGCAAGACGCAGTGACGCTATATATTGTAGGACAATAAGCTTGTCGGTTTTCGATTGTACAAATACTAGGGGCTGGGAGAAGAGTTAGATCGATTTGGATGGAAAAGTATACATTCAATATATCATTTCCCTCGACAACGGATGCTAATCTTGCACGTATATAGGATATAGTGCCCATGTCCAAATCGAACACTAGCAGACATTGACACTTCAAAGCAAGTCATCATAGTTATGCTTGTTTACTTAACGTACCCGGATCGTACTTTCATAGGACATATGCACCACGCAGACTGCAATTGTCGTTCTCTATCCTACAACTTAGATTACCAACTTAGAGATGTGCACAGCACTACCACTGCTCCCATCATCATAACCATTACGATTGAGAGTGAACCACTAGTCATCCTGACCGCTCCTCCCAATGCCGCCTGCGCTTGAGTGGGCGCAATTGTACCCTGTCCATCAGGTCCACCCCGCGAGGTGACACCCGCCTGTCCTGGACCACCCACTTGCCCTCCATCGCTTCTCGGTGTAGTCTCGATGGCGATATCCTGCATAGGTTGCCCCGGTGGATTATTCACGCTATTCACCAGCGTCTGGAAATCTATCATCGGGTTCGAAATACTCGCGCAACTCATCCTTCCACCAGTCCCACTCAGCGGCCCTGGAACAGGGTTTGTCGACAATTGGCCTGCGCCTGGGAACTGCGAAATGCTGTTCGTGACGGAGATTGGTAGGTTGAAGATAGTATAGCGGTTATCCCCATTGAGCCGATAACTCTGGTGGATTGTGATATTATACTCTCCCCTCGCTGTGCCTTGAACGTCCTTCCCATCTCCGACCAGACAGTCAGGCCACTCGAAATTGATGTGTTTGACCGTTGAGCCCATTTCCTGGCTCATGATGTTGGCGAAGGGCGGGGTGGCCGTGGTGATGTTTGAGATTGTAAAATTCTTTTGCATGACATTGCTCGTAAGAAACATGGTAAAGTTGTAAACTTGAGTGAGCGGGTCATCTATTGGGCGCGGAGGAACAGGGAGCTTGCCGTCGCCGGAGACGTCAAGGGCGACGTGGAGAAAGTCGCCACCCATGGGAGTGAATGGCTGAGGCTACATCACTGTCAGCTTTAGGTCGAACATGATCATGATGGGCCGACTAATACCGCTAGAATTATCCCAAGCCCAGGTGTGAACACTCGTCCATTGACGATGTTAAAGGCGCTGGTATCGGGTCCGTTCTTCTGGCCGTTACCATTGTTGTTGCCATTCTGTCGTGGTTGAACGTGCTGCGGCCCTGCCCACGGCCCAATCATCTGGGCAACGACTGGATCGCATATTAGACATAACGAAATGAGTAGTACTGATGAAAATGATGAAGACGAGGAAATCATTGCTCAACAATGATGTGCATCCTGCCCCACAGAAGAGAAAGTATGGAAAACGTGTGAAGAGGAACGGTAGCGACAAGCTGGCAGAAAGGACTCAGTTAGCGCATCTTGAAGGTGACTCGATAGCATGAAAAGGTGAGTTTTGCCCGCCATTGCCGGGCAGGAGGCCCCGAGAGGTCATGTGTGCATGATATTGGCTGAAGTCAAGGGCAGGGTTGTTCATGCTGTGAGGGTAGCCGAGAGCCGTTGTGGCATAGATTTGCTGCTGATGGACCAGTTAGGTGCGTAGGGGCCGGTCAAAAACATGCGACCGCGTCGCTGAGACATGTGGCGTCCGAGACGTAACGGTTGTTGATGAGCCGTGCCTGAGGTTTCACGTCGCGGGGTCTCTACCGTCCACCACCATGGCTCGTTTCGTCAAGAAATTCGCACGTTTGACTTGACCTCTTCCTCTGTCTACTTATGACCCTGATTCCAACGGAAGATTGCCGTGGAGCCAAGGTCTAATGCTTGCGCGAATACCAAGTTCATGGTCCAAAGCCGGCCATGGTTCAAGCCGGACGCCTCACCAGTACAGTCTTCAAGCGTCGGAGTACATCCCTTCAATTTTCTGCTCCAATAAGCGGTCTTGAAGAGTCTGATTCTGATACTCTGATTTGATCGGCGAGAATAGGGATATACTCCGACGTTTGGTGACCCTGTATGTTGTTGTCTTGGACCCGACTACGAGCCTATTACATTTGTCAACATGATTTCGTCCGAAGAGCAAACAAAGATTGATGTATTGACCCCGCTTCAGATAATAACATTCCGCAATAGCACTATCTGGACGTCTTTGTATGTTGAAACAGTCAGGACATGGTGGACGAAAGGAATGATTCCCGTCATTTGTCGCCCTGTAACGCGAGAGCCTCGCTTTCAATTGTTTCCTTCTTTAGTCTACTTTCATCACACAATGTCTGGACGATATCGTTGTTTTCAATCAAAACGGTTTTATGCTCTCTACAAGGAAGTGGTCGAAAGTTATTCTGCACTTATTTCACAATGCTGTTATCAAGTTCAGATATACGGCTCATCAATCTCACAGTCTAGGGGCCTTGCTAGCCAACCCGGAAACCATTCTCTCTTCACTCAACTTCAGGACAGTAACTTATCTTAGGAATCGGGAACAAAATCCAAGTCGAATAGAATGCTAGCGTCTAATCGCCCCTCTGGTCCAGCCCAGATGAAAATCCAAGAAATACAGATGAGGCTCCAAGAGATACAGATGAGGCTCCAAGAGATACAGATGAGGCTCCAAGAGATACAGATGAGGCTCCAAGAGATACAGATGAGGCTTCAAGAGATACAGATGAGGCTCCAAGAGATACAGATGAGGCTTCAAGAGATACAGATGAGGCTCCAAGAGCCCGCGCACCCCGAAATGGTCCCACCAAATATCTGTCGTGGATACTTGAAATTGCCAACAGAGGCCAGGATAGCTGGATTGTGCGATCCGTTGAGTCCGAGTTCTTCGAACGTACCTGCCAAAAGATCAATATAAGAATAGGAGGACTAGATGTACAAGGTTTGCTGATAGCTGCTGCTTTGTTGAACGCTGCCCTGGTCCATGTGCCAACTTGGGTCGATATGCTCGCACATCAGTACAAACTACGCTGGAACAGTGGAATTTACGTTAACGCTATAGATGCTCCATTATATAACGGCGTTCTGCAGTTTGCGTGCGAAATGCTTGAAGAGTCCAATCCATCATGGTTTAGATTGCATGGACAGTATGAGGCATACGGGCTTGACGGTCAACTGAGACCAGTACTTGACAACACACCGAGATCTTTTTGGTATAAAGGTACACAGTTTACCATTGAGATAACGAGTTCAAGGGACGATGCCAACCATTCGTCGAGCGCTGTCCCACCTGGTGCATTCGTCCCCCATATAATAGACCCAACAAGCTACCTCACCGTTCGCTGCTTTGGTCAAAATAACAAAACAGTCGAAAAGTTGATGAGACACATCAGGAAGCGCGTGGCACAAGGCCAGAAAATGAGCGTGATACACATACAAGCCGGTGCCCCAGATCAGTCTCGACAACGCAACAAGCTTTCCCTATCCATGGTCGACTTGAATCCAGCACTGAAAGACAAGATCAAAAACGATGTCGAGAAGTTCTTCCACGACAGTTCCAAATCATGGTACCATCGTGCTGGCAGACCGTATCGTCATGGTTATTTGCTGTACGGTCCTCCCGGTACGGGCAAGACCAGTCTATCGACAGCGTTAGCTTCACATTGCAATCTTCCGCTTGTCCTAATCTCACTACGAGGTATGGACGATTATCAGCTACAAGAGGCGTTCCGAAGAGTTCCATCAAAGTCAGTCGTCCTGTTGGAGGATATCGACTGCGCTGGAGTGGATATCAGTGACCGCCGCGCACAAGCTGCAGCCGCGGATCTCAACCGAACTCAAGCTGGTCCATCAGGTGGGCCTACCAGTATGCCGAGAGATGCCCAAGCTCATGCGTTCGAGTCTATGCTGAACCAATTCGTGGATGAGCAAAACGCTGCAAACCGTCGAATTCTAAGCAGGGTTACGGCTATGGAGGACCGGCTCGCGAGGGACAGAGGCAGAGACCTGGATGAAGGTCGTGTTCGTCGCGCAGGAAACACAGTTCAAGCAACCACTGACACGCCCGTGTCAAACTCATCGTCAGTCTCATTGAGTGGACTTCTCAACGTGATTGACGGTGCCAATTCAACAGAAGGCCGATTGCTCATCATGACCACCAACCACAAAGAAAAGCTCGATCCCGCTCTTTACCGCGCTGGTCGCATCGAACGTATATTTGAACTTGGATACGCGAACAAGGAAACCTCTCTGTTGACCTTCAAACGCCTCTTCGACAACGATGTGCTCAAGCGACATACTACGGCTGCTATTAATCGTTTCGGTAAAGCCTTCCAAGACCAGTTTCCTAGTCACAGTAAAATTACCACTGCTGAACTTGCCAAGTACTTTGGCCAGTACCGTGGTAGACCTGACGAGGCTGTCAAGGACTTCGCTGACTGGCTCAAGGTCGGTGATGATAAGTTCACTTGCTCGATGGACTATGCGCAGTCGGATGACGAAGATGGAGTTTACAATGTGCCTGAGCCCTTCGATCCTGCTCTCCTAGAAGTAAGCGCCTCCGACCGCGTTGATATTACAGCTGCAGCAACGACGAGCACTACATCCAGTGCGGATGCTTCAAATGACTGTCAAGAGTCGAGCCCACATAGTGAGCCCGAGCTGACAACTGAGCGCAATTCTGGCCCTCATCGATGGCTTGTAGGTTTGGGCCTGGTTTCTCTCCCCAGGTTTTCCCTTCGTGATCTTATTCCACCCACCATGTATCTGCCATTAAGGTGACCCAACTAGAGAAGCAAGAAGTACCATAGTGAACTTGATTCGAGAGCGTTAGGATAGAAATTGTATACAGATAGACGTGAAATTATAGCAGCTTTTCATTTCAAGCCACGACTTCTTCATATGAGATTGTAATTGCGAAATTCACCAGGACTACTCATGATGCAGACGCACATATTTGACAGAAGGAAATCTAAGAAAGAGGTATCCAGAGCTAAAGTATAGTGTTGAGTAAATGTACGTTGAGCGGAGTGATCCGTCTTGGGGAGGGCTGGCCACATCGTTAAGATCGTTTTGAGCAGGCCAGGAAGAAATTGGTAACGGGAGCTTCCAATAGGTACTCATTAGAAGGAGAATTTACCAGGACAGCGGCCGAGGCTCCGCGTAACACGCTATCCGAGTGACAGATACCTGGAGGTTGGTGTCCCGCGACCGTGGCAACGCCATCTGCGGTCCGATTCACCACCCCAATAGATGCGAACTGATCAGAAGATCCTCCACTCGGTAATAGTGGCATCGCTTGCGCGCAGCGACAGACGAACACGCGCAAGCCTTTTGTTTCTCTCTCTCTGCGTGGGTCACCGTCAAGTCGCAGTTGCTCGATCCGCCACACGTGGGTGCTCCGTGCCTTCTGTGTGGCCATCTCGAGATCATCGGCCGGCCCAAGCTCCACTAGACTTTGCGCATGCAAGCGGCGGGGAGAAGCTTCCTGGGCTTGTTTCTACCTCGCAGGACCCTGCGGATAGCTGCAATCCTCTCGTCCCATTCTTAAGTAGCTTTTCTTTCTTTCAAAGCCGCATTTGGGCGTGCAATTGCTGCTATCTCGCCCGGCATGAGGTTCGTCGACCCCCGGCATTGCGCTTCCGTCCCCTCCAATGGTCGCGCGGAACCATGATGTCAACGGGAGCTAATGCGAGCGCGTAGGTTCGGCCAGCAGCTCAAGCAGTCGCTCAACAAGGAGTGGATCTTCTACTACATCGACTACGAGGGCTTGAAGGACGCCCTTCGTGTCCATCACATATGGGACGAGAAGTCGGAGCAGAGCTTCGTCGAGCAGCTCGAGAAGGAGCTCGACAAGGTCTACACCTTCCAGCGCGTGAAGAGTGAGGAGATCATCCGACGCATAGCAGCCTCGGACAAGGAGGTCAATGGCGCTGTTTCGCGGGCACAGCAGGCTCCAGGCCAGACCAGCGACTCTTTTGAAGACGACTTTGACCTGCTCGAGGAGGACCTGAGTGACATTATCGCCGATGTCCATGATCTGGCCAAGTTCACGCAATTGAACTACACTGGCTTCCAGAAGATCATCAAGAAGCACGATGTACGTGCACAAGCTATGGGGTGCCCAATTGACGCTAACAAGTGCCAGAAAAACACCAGCTGGGTCCTCAAGCCCGTCTTCGCCGCCCGCCTCAAACGCAAGCCTTTCTTCCAAGACAACTACGACGCGTACGTGGTGAAGCTCTCGAGGCTCTACGATATCGTCCGCACACGCGGCAATCCGATCACGGGCGATTCATCAGCGGGAGGAAAGCAGCAAAACTTTGTTCGCCAGACAACCAAGTATTGGGTGCACCCGGACAATATCCTGGAATTGAAGCTTATCGTCCTCAAGCACCTCCCTGTCCTGGTTTTCAACCCTAACAAGGAGTTTAACGAGGAAGACTCGGCCATTACATCCATTTACTTTGATAACACAGAGACATGGGAGCTGTACATGGGTCGCCTGAAGAAGACGGAGGGCGCTGAAGCGATTCGACTGCGCTGGTATGGAGGCATGTCCAGCGATACCATCTTCATCGAGCGAAAGACCCATCGTGAAGACTGGACTGGCGAGGAGTCTGTGAAGGCTCGTTTCAAGCTGAAGGAGAAGAATGTTAATGCATACCTCCGCGGTGAGCTGAGGCCCGAGCAAATCTTCGAGAAGGAGCGTAGGGAACAGAAGCGACCGGAGAAGGATATTGCATCGGACGAACAACTTGCCCGCGAAATCCAGTACCGTGTACTCACCCGCAAGCTCGAACCCGTCACTCGCTCGTTCTACCACCGTACTGCCTTCCAACTCCCTGGAGATGCTCGAGTCCGTATCTCACTCGACACTGAGCTTACCATGACTCGCGAGGACAACCTCGACGGCAAGAAGCGTGCAGGCGACGATTGGCGCCGTATGGACATTGGTGTGGATTGGCCATTCAAACAGCTTCCAAAAGAAGACAAGGAGCTCTTCCCGTATGCTGTGCTTGAAGTCAAGCTCCAAACACAAGCTGGGCAAGAGCCACCGCAATGGATTCGAGATCTCACTTCTTCGCATCTCGTTGAAGCTGTACCAAAGTTTTCCAAGTACATTCACGGAACTGCCACACTGAACCCTAAGCGCATAGATCTGATTCCATACTGGGCCCCGCAGATGGATGTAGACATTCGCAAGCCTGTTAGCCACAAGTTTGGCATTGACCGACCTGGGGCGAGCAACGATATCAGCACGAGTGGAAACCTCGACGATGATAGTGAAGATGACGACGCCGCGACGGAGCTTCCGGCCGCTAATGGCAGCGAGGATGACGATCGGCTTAGAAGGCTGCGCGAAGCTCGCGACGTCATGGAACAGCACGAAATGGACCGCACTCGCGACTACGGTACCCTCACCAACGCAGACGATCCGAATGCTCTTGACATTGAGGAGCGTGTGGCAGCCGGACGCAACCGCGATAATGACTACCCCATCTACGACTCGGATAGTGACGACGAAGATGAGGACTATGAGGTCGCAAAGCGGGAAGGAGGTCTGAAATTCTACCGAAAATGGGTGGAGCGCAAAGCTACGACTGTTGGCACCACGGTCTTGCACGGGTTCATTTCCATCATCCCTAAGCCAACGCCCACGGATGTAGGCGATGGTGGCTTCACGCTCGGTGTACCGACATGGAAGCAGGCCGGCGAGGTCAAGAGATTCAAGGCACCGAAGGGCAAGCGTAAGTCATAAAACCCCTACCCTGATCTAAGCATCAGCCTACTAACATGGAACTTCAGGCATACACGTCCCCGTCCGCGTCGAGCCCAAAGTCCAACTCGCAACCGAGCGCACCTTCCTCTCGTGGCTTGAATTCTCCATTCTCATCGGCGGTATCGCCGCCACACTGCTCAACTTCGGCGACGGGCTCGCATTCGCTGCCGCGTGGGCGTTCACCATCATCGCTTGTCTTGCGCTGTTGTACTCTGCCGGCTTGTATCTTTGGAGAGTTAAGAAAATCAAGGAGAGGAGGGCGGTGGTGTATCATGATAAGTGGGGCCCCACGTTGTTGTGCTTGGGTCTTTTTGCGGCTGTTGCGGTTAGTTTTGGGTATCGGTTTGGGAAGGGGGATATGACGGGGTTTGAAGGGGGATTAAGGGCTAGGAACAACGGGGAGATGATCGTTGTTAAGTTGTGGGCGGGAGAGAGGTAAATGGAGATGACGTCTACATGGGTTTTGTTATGGCCCGGGTTCGGCAGTGCTTAAACGCACCTCAAATTCTTGTAGATTAGTATTGCGTTTGATGGTCTTGAGTATGTACATGTGGACGTAATGACGAGCTCATACATCATTAAAATTGACACAGTCATTTTTCATTATCACTAGCCTTTGCTTGGACAGAGGTTGTTCCATGGATGCCAAATGGTTCGCTCAGAGACGCATTCTACTTCTTATGAGTCACAAGATTCAACATGTTACATCACCACTAAGTCTACGACATGGTTTGCATGACATGAATATACACTAACAGCACAGTGGTTGAAGGAGTCATAGTCATAAATATACACCACTAGCATAATTAATGAGGGAGTCATAGTAATTGAATATGAGTATGATATTGAAGTCGAAGTTGAAGACCATCACCAAAGCGAGAGCAAAATCGATCGCTTGCCACAACCAAAACGCCCCCACCATAACCTAAGAAACAAAAGGAAGTCCTGGGATGGCACCGACGGGACCAAGGAAAGAGGGAAAACGCCATCCAGCGCCGCGCTCATGAGCCGTGCTCGCTCGTTGGGGGGTATCGTATAGTAAATGCTTGCAGGAGTGACGTATATTCGTGAAGGAGAGTAGGTGGGTATGACTGCAGCGGCTGCAGTCTTGTATATGCTCGTCGAGAGATGGATGAGTGGTGCATAATCCGATGGCAGGCGTCAGACATAGCATAGCATAGCGTTGCGCCATTCGGTCTAGCAAGGGATGTGAGACATCTGGTATGAGGCTCCAATGTCCGTGTCCAGACCCAAAATAGCCATCCGATCTACCCGCAGGCCAGCGCCAAACTACGCATCCGGATTCCTCAAGGGGTGGTTCGCATCCGAAGAAGGGAACGTAGTCGCAGGGCTAACATGCTGGCTCGACTCCGGGCTATTATTCTTGCTCGATTCCGGCGTGGGCGTAACGGAGCGCGACACGATGTAGAGATCGTCGTAGCTGCCCAGTATCATGTGCTTCCACTTTGCGAGCGTGGGCAGTCCGACGTTTGCGACGGACGCTTTGAGCGTCGGCTTCTCGGCGTACTTGGAGCGCTCCTCGGGCATCATCAGGTCTTCGCCTAGGATGTCCAGACGGCTGTTTCCTCGCGGTATGGGTTTTCTTGTGACGCGCATGAAGGGTAGTGATGGGTCTATAGTGCGAGTGAGCAGTGGGCCATGGTTTGTCGGGTTCGGATGAAGATGGGATGAAAGCGCAGGCGACTGCAACTGCAACTAACCTTTGTCGAGTTCCTCGCAGAGAGCTCTTTCCGTCTTGACTTCCAGCCCCTTTGCGCCTGAGCGGTACCTGTAGACGAGAATAGATTTATTGCCATGTTCGTCGAGGTCAAACAAGCTGCTCGCCTTGCTAGAGGCCGTGCCGGATGTAGACACGGATTTGAAGGTCATGCTCTCCTCCAACATTCGCAAAGTTGACCGAGTTGACCGAAGGGAAAAGGTGAGGCTGAGACGGTTGGGCAGCCGGGCAGCGGGCGGATAGGGCTTCCTGCGGTTGTAGGCGGTAAAAGTATCGCTGTTGTCTCGCTTGCTTTGTTGAAGGGCGCCGTTTGTGGTCTTACAGACTAGTGGATCGTGGAGCCGCGAGTTGCTTTGTATAGGAGCGGGCGTGCGTGGTGGGAGTCTGGTGATTTGGGGAAGCGGTGCGCGAAGGTGCAGGTGGAGTGATGGTTCTGGACGAGGAGCATTCCGGCGGCGTCACACCAAGTGCTGCGCCCCGCCCAGGAACCAGACTCAGGCAAACTAGTGGTGGCTGGTGCGCTGATGATGTCGGCGCCGGCCGGTTTGCTGTTTGATTGGTCGAGCGGGCGGCTATGCTGTGAATATCCGTGATTGGACGGGCGAGGCGAGACGCTTTGGGAAGATACGAGCAGCTTCGCGAGGTTGCACCAACAACCGTGACGGACCGCTTTGTGCGTTTGTTTCACTCAGTTTCCAATACTTGTCTGATTAGTGCCGGCTGCAAGCGTGTGTCTGAGTTGCGGGACGAGTGAGTCTGGAGGCGACGGGGCTCACAGGTCTGCGCTGGGCGAACCCGAAAGTCAAGCGGCAATGTCTTCAGAGTACCCACGGTTCAACCTTTTGCCTCGGACACAGGACAACTACGCTTTTGGATATTGTATCCCGACCTCGACTGTCTCACGGGCTGGTAGCGGAGCAATAAAGCTCAAGCATCTATCCCGACAAGCATCTGGTGTCACCTGCAACTTCGTACCAGGGAACGCCATCCAGGTGACTCTTCTGGACGTGATTCGGCCGTGACTCTGGCAATCCGATTGTCAACCTTCGCTTGCTCATCAAACACATCACAAGGAGGCGTCATCTGGCTGGCGTTTCTAGTCCCCTGGATGCTTTTGGTTTGCTCAAGCTGCAGTGCGCCAACTATCAGGGCACAATCATGCAGGCTGTTGCTGCACGCCCTTCTCAGCTGTAGCAGGCAGCAACGTGCTGTGCTTTGGATGCAAAGCAGGCTATGAAAAACTACGCAAGAACGAAGCAGTGAGTAAAGTGATTCCCAAAGGACAGGATCGCGGACCGCTCGCGGCTGATCTCATCACCTTAATCAATGTGGTACAGAAAACCTCCGAAAGACCCCTGACTCCTTCGCGAAGTTTGAAAGTGACCGCGCCCACATCAAGCCTCCGGGCCCATTTCATGCTCTCTCGTAACCTCAAAGGCATTCAGGAGGCGCAGCCGTGGCTCCGCTAGGGAGATTTCCAGTGTATGGGCAAATCAGGAACAAGTATCCCCAGAAAGTAGCTTCGCTAGCGTCGAGTATCAGCCACTCCCGCATTCCGCCCCCGGTCAAGCGCACACCCTCCGGCACCCTTCGCGCAGCTCAAGCTGTCATGAGGCTCTTCGCGGCCTTATTTACTGCTGCTGCTACCGCGCTACCCTGCCATGCGCAGATCCGTTGCATTCCTGCGTCCTCAGCCTGATCAAACTCAACTTGGACACCTCAGGAGCAAACCACGGTACATATCGAGCTAACGCGCCGCCGACCGCCAACATGTTGCAACCCCCGACCGAACCGCGCTCGAGGCCGCTCAGCGTTATGACAACGGGGACTTCAGCGACGGCACAAGACAAGACGGGGGAGACGTGGAAAGTCAGCGTGGACAGAGACAACTGCTGGGATGACCTCATACTCACACTAGGTATGTACCCAACTCCACGTTTCGCGGTACTATAGGTACAACACACAGCCTGGCGCATACATGGAATGAAGGGGGGGCACCAGGAATGCACTCAGCGTATTTGTGTCGCGATATATGGTTGGGGGTGTACACGATTTGACCTCGACCGTCCACGTCTACGCAATACCATCGTGGCCAATGATCGACCTCGTTTGCTACGGTTGTATGCGCCTAGGTCTTGGGAGAAGACGTTCTCGTCGAGCAATACAAGAACATGGGGACAGCTCATTCGATACCATGGTTTCGCCGGGTGGGCTGCTGTTCTTGTTGCGCATGGCTCTGAAGGCCCATGTATTCGCCAGGCTTGCGGTTGAGCTCGTTGCGCATGGTTTTCAAGGTCTCATGGTGCATACATACATGATCATTTGCTAACAGACTTTGCAGATGGAGGAGGCATTAGGGGGTACTCTAGTCTACTCATCCTCAAACGACTCATGCACGAAGTCGCCGAATGCGAGAAACGACTACAGGACGAGGAGGGCCCAGTTGCAGGTAGTCAACGACGCGAATTCAACGAAGACGAGCTACTGCCATGCCACTATTTCGACTACATGTACGGCACAAGTACAGGCGGCCTCATATCAGTCATGCTAGCTCGACTACGCATGACTGTGCCTCAGTGCCTCGAGATCTACCGCAAAGTAGGCCACGAGCTATTCGGCCATCGGAGAAACGTCCTACCCCTGGCGACCAAATATCATCATAAACCACTAGAGAAAGCGGTGCGGGAAATCGTCAGCCAGTACTGCAAGCATCATGAGAGTTGTAAAGGCGACGATATGCATCCTTGGTACCCCGAGGAGGACGACACACCGGCGAACGAGTCAGCCTTGAGCTCACTAGAAACCTCTGCGACTTGGTCGAGCACAGGTGAATCGAATACTGGTAGGCCAAAGCAGCTAACAGAGAAGATATGTCAATCGTAAGTGAATCTCTGTTACGTCAAGGCTAAACCGCCTCGAGACACTTCGCAACGTCCAAGTCAGATCTCGTGATGCAATAAAGCCATCTAGACTCCCTCGGAAGGATACTGGCGACGTTCTTATAATGCGTTGTTGAAGTTATACATGTTTCATCTAAGGATGGCTGGCGGGAACTTGTACTGATCATGTATAGCATCTGCCTCACTGCAACCCACTCCGGCCAAATCGATGAGGCCTACCTTCTGCGGTCGTACAAGCACCGCTACGACCCCAATATTTGCCCTCCTTGGGTCACACCCTACAATAAAGGCATTGACAGGCTGGAAATTTGGGAAGTTACAAGAGCAACCTCGGCTGCCCCTTTTTACTTCGATATGCTTGTCGCCGACCCTGGCAATGGCAAGGGATTCTTAGGGTTCAAAGACGGTGGCATTCGAGAGAACAACCCTTCCTACGCTGCCTATAGCGAGCATGCTTCCTTGAAAGGAGACCACGACCCAGCGCTACTACTATCGATCGGTACTGGACGACCAGATACGACAAATGATGGGTTCGCAGCTGTGTGGCCAGGACCCCTTGGCAAATTGTCCATACTCCAAAAATGGAGTGAAAAGTTTGCAGTTTTCAAAAATGTCTTGATCAAATATACCGAAGGCGAGGATAGGCACAAAATGATGCGCACGATTGCTAGAGGGGAGCATCGCTGGTACAAGCGCCTGAATGTCGACGAGGGTCTCCACGACCTCAAGCTTGATAACTGGGAAAAGGGGTCATGGACCAATCCCCAAACAAACGAAACAAAAGTTGTCAATGGAGGCACCACACTTACCAAAATGGAAAAAGCTACTTCTTCGTACTTGACGAGACAAGAGACACGGCACATTGGAGGGTTCCAGGAGTACCAGCCCCCGAGGATCGTCCTACAGCAGGTTGCGGAGAGGCTCGTCAGGCACAGGAGGCTTCGCGAAGCGACAAAGGCAGAAGATCTCAAGCGATGGCAGACGCATATGGGCCAGTGGCTCACCGGTGAGCTCAAACCCGAGGATACCATGATTCAGCCTGCCCCTTCAGCGCCCAGGAAAGGCTCTCGAGGTCACCATTCGCGATCAAAATCCAGGGCTTCCTCGCCCAGTCGCACAACGCCTGCTCAGACTTGAAGAGGCCTGGCCTGGAGTACTTCACTGCCTTTTTTTGTTGTGTATTCGACACGAATATAGAACACCTGGGCGACTACATGGGACATAGCCGTCGTCCTTTGACCTTCCCATGCTTTTTCGGCGGCTCTAAAAACCCCTAATGTTACCACAATGTGGCCATCACCCTGCACCACTCCATTCTTACCCCAAACAAAGTTGCTTCAGCATGTATAATCTTTACTCGGCATGGCGTTTTACATCGGTTCACAAAGCGGTTCAGCAGCATTGTATGGCATAGCATAGCGTACGGAGCATTTGGTGATATTACACACATACCCCTCTCGTGGCATAGGAATAAGGATAATCAGCAAGACAACGAGTGGTTTTTGAGGACTTTTTTACCTGGGCATTTAGCGACATTGTCACACATTTTGTTTTCATGGTTCAAAGGGTGCGTGGAGGAGAAGGACGACGCACAGAAGAAGATACCAATTTCCTTATATAGTCATATATATATCGGTGATGCATAGTTACCAAAGTTTGTTACCTGTAGGCTAGGTTCCTACACATGTATAAACTTGAACAACCTCCCCCCAACACGATCCCACTCATCATCCCACCTAAATCCACTCTCCTCCAACGCACCCTTCTTCAACTCGCCCAACAACCCACCACCCTCTCCATCGTCCTTCCCAAACAAACGAATCAGCTGCTCACTCAGTTGCTCCGAACTCTCAAAGCCCTTGCCATTAACATCCTCCTTGACCAACTCAGGCCACGCCTCGAACTTTCCCCATCCAACGACCGGCAGCCCCGCGCCAAACATATCGACGACTTTCATGGGTAAATCGACGCCAGACGAGGACGTGTGCAGTGAGACGCCGAGATCCGCGGAGGCGAGGAGGAGCGCGTAATCCTGGGGTGTGAGCCACGCTGTTGCAACTATGACATTCAGCAACTTCTTCTGCTGATTTAGCTCCTTGACTTTGGCGAGATAGTGGGATTTCAGGGGTCCTTTGCCCGTGATGATGGCGAGGATGTTGGGGAGGTGGGTGCGCGATGTTGCGGCGGCGGAGTAGGAGACTAGGGCGTCGAGGAGGAGGGAGAAGTCTTCGTCTGCTGTCCAGGATGTAGGGCTTACGATGAGTTTCCAGGGGGTGTTTTTGGAGGATGATTTGGATGACGGGTGTGAGAGATCTTGGGCGTATTGTGCTGTTTCGGGGAGTCTGGTGAGGAATTGGGTGCGTTCGAGGGGGCTGATGGGGCGGAAGATGGATGCGGGTCTGTCGTGCAGGGCCTGTGCTGGGACGCCGTAGTCGTCCTTTAGTACGCGGGCCATTGCGTGCGTGACGGTGATGTGGTGGGCTGCCGTTTTCGCAAAGATGCGCTCGTACAGTGCGGAGATCTTGACGAGGGGGTGGTTTGCGCCTAGTTTGAGGGCGAGGATGGAGTAGCCGAAGTTGTGCCAGTCGATGATTAGGTCGGTGTTTCGTAGGAAGCACATTAGACTGGCTATGGCGAGCGTGGGTATTGAGGGTGGGTTCTGGACGAGCATCCATCTTGCGGGTTCAGAGCGGTAGCCTAGGGCGCGGTAGAGACTTCTTGCTTGCCAGATGGCCTTTAGTGGTGCTAGGATAGGGAACAGTAGTTTGCTGCTTGATCGGAGGAATCCTGGTGCTGGGACGAGTGGGATGATTTTGATTAGGGGGTTCGAGACGATGTCTGGATGGAGTTCGGATTCTATAGGAGATTAGACATATTGTTCTCTAGACTTTTGACTTTTGAAGAGTAGACTACCTTGATATCCGATGAGAAACACCCTTCCACCATGTTTAGCAATGCTTAGGGCATGATACTGCATGCGAGGTGAACGGCCGATGTCTCCCAACACGACCACCTGAACAGTCCGACCCTGCCGCCATCTGAGAGGCTCTTTTCCATCTTTTGTCTTCACTTTGATCTCCTTGCCCTCCTCGTCAATCAACTTTTGTGGCTTGTCTTGGTATGGATCGTATTGACTTGGCAGGGTCACTAGTAGGATTGTGAAAAATGTCGAAAGCGCAAGGATAACGCTGAGAATGAGCGAAAAGCCATTGCTGAACTTTTCAGTCGATACCAAATCCTCGAACATGTTTTTCTGGTGTTTTGGTGAGGTCCACTTGCGGCTCAAGGTGGTGAGGGTGACGTG
Organism: Neocucurbitaria cava; assembly: GCA_027946455.1. Taxonomy (NCBI): domain Eukaryota; kingdom Fungi; phylum Ascomycota; class Dothideomycetes; order Pleosporales; family Cucurbitariaceae; genus Neocucurbitaria; species Neocucurbitaria cava. The sequence continues at coordinate 175,698 of JAPEUY010000002.1, read as the reverse complement.
CGTCACCAGGAATCTTTAGCCGCGATTGCGGAGATCTCGACCGGGTTTACACCCAAGTGGGAAGGCGCCCAGGGCTGGACAATCTGGGTGGGACCCCTGAAGTTGATGAATCCGGCCGCTATCAAAAACGCCGCGTAGCCTCATTGCACCAGGCACTGCACCAACACCCCGCCGGCCGCTCCTTTCACTGTCCCAGCTGTGTCCTTTGATCTGGATCTTACGTACCCCCAATTTATTCCACCACCAGCGCGCTAAACGGCCCACTTGCCCATTGCATTCCACCGCGTTAAGACACTCTGGTAGCGGGCTCCCCGGACGCGGTGCTAGTAGATGGCGTCGACGTATGCCCTGCCCATTGTTCCCACGTCGCAGACTCACACCCATGGACGCTCACGCTCGCAATACACGCCCGAGCCCTCTCCGTACTCGAACAATTCTCTGAACGGCGCACCTCCTGCGACAGAGAGGGGCCACCGTCACTATCGGTCTGAGATGAATGGAAACGGGCAATTGCATGGCGCAGTACGCTCGCCGTACGCCGAGTACAATGACCACGGGCACGACCACGATCATGGACACGAACGCAAGGCTTCGAACGACTCGACGTATACGCTGAAGCCGTTTCTGAATGGAAGACCAAAGGGCAGGCCTCGAGGGGAATCCGACTTGGGACGGTCACCGCGGAAGGGAATATCGTCCAGCAAATATGGCTTCTCCCCAATACAGGAGACGGCTCCTGCGCCTCCTCCCTTGTCGTCGTAAGTAGACATGTCTCGGTGACCAAAGAGGACTCACTGACATTTTGAACAGATCATGGCTCGAGCTACCTGAAGCTCTCACCGCGCTCCTCCTACCTCTCCCATACCTCTTCGCCTCGTTGGCATACCCTCGCGCATTCGGGCGGACGACCAAGTTACCGTCGACCCTCTCCGAAGCTGTGGCAGAAAGCTCGTCTGCCATTGAAACCCACGATGCAATGGGCGGGTCGCCGCTTTTGCACGCCCTTGCGCTCTCCTCTGCGACCTTGATACTGGTGGGTCTGATAGCGAAGGTCAACTCTAGCCTACAGCCATTGGACAGGCGGAAAGCGGAGAAGGGTACATTCGATATCAACACTGCGCCCAAGCGCATCCTCATTAGCATTCTCAGTGTCCTACTGCCATTTTACGCATCGATGCAGCTAGGAGGAGCAAAGACAGCCCTCGTCCTGCTGACCGCAACGGCCGCAGGGCTCGCAGCTCTAGATCGTAAGCCAGGAAAGCATTCACCGTGGGACGACATCCAGCGGACGTTGAGAAGCCGAAAGGCAACCTCTGGAGCATTCCTTTCGGGGTGTATTGCGGACATCGTCAGCTCGGGAAACATCACAAGTACACTTCTTGGTCACGGTGCGCTTCTGGCATCAATACTGCTCGTTCCTCCACCTCTGCCAACAACTGGGTGGTCCATCAGAACAAAATCGGAGAATGAGGATTCCTACATCAACCAGGGCCCAGCGCGAACGACCTTGGCAAAGCCAGCATCGCCTCTTGTGGAGTCATTCGAGAACACGCTCCTCACTATCGCGGCTGGTCTCCTTCTTACTGTCATAACTATCCTGTATTCACTTATTTCCTATTCATCTCCTTTTCCTTCATATCATGCCGCAGGATTTTCGACTCTTTCAGTGGCATCAGCGACGGCGCTTATATACTTTGCGCTTTCAGCGTCTTTGCGAAGCCAAAAGCACATCGGGCTGGGGGTAGGATGCGTCTTGACTTCCGTCGTTGGCGTCTTGGAACGGTATAATGCGGGCGTCTTCGGGATTGCTTTCCCATTTATCAGCGCCATATTCGTTGGAGCGGTTATGTTCGATCTACGCTCACCTACACCTTCTGCACCGCATTCTCATGGCCATTCGCATTCGGGCCATAAGCATGCTCACGATCATCAACACGACCACAAGCATGAACACCATCTGCACGGAAACCACTCGAGACTCTCTGCGTTCTTGATTGCGCGGGCGACGCCAGGCTCCATTATTCATAGTGTTCTGATCGAGAAAGACTCGAGACGGATTGCGTACTTTGGAGTGTAAGTTATGACCTTTCGCTACTTTAAGCCCCTTCAAAATTCGTTGGAATATCGCTAACAACTGCCAGACTCAATTTGGCCTTCATGTTGGTTCAATTCTTCTACGGCTTCGTCAGCGGCTCGTTAGGTCTTCTTACCGACAGCATTCATATGCTCTTCGATTGCGCCGGTCTCGCTGTAGGCCTAGCAGCCGCAGTCATGAGCAAATGGCGCCCGAACGCTCGATTCCCTTATGGCTATGGCAAGATCGATACGCTGTCTGGTTTCGCAAACGGCGTGTTCCTCCTGCTTGTTAGTGTAGAGATCATCTTCGACGCATTCGAACGGCTGTGGGAAGGACACGAGCTGCAACGACTAAACGAGCTTCTGATTGTTAGCGTGCTCGGCTTCTTGGTCAACATCGTCGGGCTGACAGCGTTCGGACACGCTCACCACGGCCACGGACACTCTCACGACCACGATCACGGACATGACGGTCACGATCATGGCCACTCTCACTCCCATGATAATGAGAACATGCAGGGAATCTTCCTGCACATCCTCGCCGACGCGCTGGGCTCCGTCGCTGTCATCATCTCCACCCTCCTTACCAAATACTACGGCTGGTCTGGTTGGGATCCCATCGCCTCATGCATCATCGCTATCTTGATTTTCCTATCCGCCATCCCTCTTGTCAAGTCAAGTGGTGCAAGGCTGATGCTGAGCTTACCAAACGACGTCGAGTATGGTATCCGAAACACGCTAGGGGAGCTAGGCACATTGAGAGGTGTTGTTGGCTATACAGTCCCGAAATTCTGGCTTGAAGATGAAGGTGCCGCACATGCGGAGGCGCATGCTAAAGAGCAGCATGATTGTGGACACGGGCATAAGCACGACCACGATCATGACCATGACCATGACCACAGCCATGACCACAATCATTCAGCAGATCACTCACACGACCACGACCACGATCATCACCATGATCACGACCACCATGAACACAGCCACGCCGCAGCGCAAAAGCAAAGAATCCTCGGCGTCATCCACATCATCGCCGCGCGAGCCGCAGACGTCGAAGACGTACGGGAACGTACCGTGCAGTTCTTGAAGGGTCGGGGTATGGATGTCGTTGTCCATGTCGAGAAAGAAGGCGAAGGTCGATGCTGGTGTGGTGGTGGAAATGGGACGAAGATGAGTTAGAGTTAGGCAATAAGAGGGGTGGGGGGGGCGTTCTTTCATCAGAGGTTTCGGGAATACACATGATCGCATGTGCGGAGCGGGGGAGGAGATTAGAATCCCAATGTACATTATACATAGATAGACATATGAATGGTATTGGACTCTCTCATGGCATAGCTAGCTGGTCATGCTGTGCGGAGAGATATGGAAGTGTTTTGGTAGTCTTGCGTGGTGATGCAATACATGGTGGCTTTCTTATCACATATACTAGGCGCCACGTAACCGTTCCGACAATATATCGATCGCATGAGTAAGATCTACAAGTTAGAAACTTAAAAAAGAACATTAAAACAACGTTTCCAATTCTATCTTAAAGCAGTAAGTAGAACCCACAACTACTGGACGCGATCGATCATGTTCCTACAACGAACTGGAACTTTCCACCGCGACACAACCCGCATAGTCGACCCAGCCTCACACTCACCACGCTCCTCCTATTTCCCCATCCCCTTCAAATAAGCCTCCCACCCCCTCCCAACAACACGCCATCCTTCCTCAACACCTCCTTTTCATTCCCCTCCATCCACACCCTCAACCTCTCTCGAATCTCCCTATCCTCCGCCCCCAGAATCCTCACCGCCAACAACGCCGCATTCGTACTATTATTAATGCCGACCGTAGCGACAGGCTCGCCCCTGGGCATCTGCGTCATACTCACCAGACTGTCCCAGCCATCCATATGCGTCGCTTTAACGGGCAGTCCGATGACGGGTAAGGTGGTCCACGACGCGCACATGCCCGGTAGGTGGGCGGCGCCGCCTGCTGCGCCGATGATGACGCGAAGGGAGGTGGCGGACGCGGACTTGGAGAAGGTGCGCAGCCAGTCGGGGGTCCGGTGCGCCGAGGTGATGCGAGTTGTGAAGGGGATGTGGAGCGTTTCGAGGATTTGGAGACCGGCTTTTAGGACGGGGAGGTCTGAGTCTGAGCCCATTATTACGGCGACTAGGGGCTCGGGCTTTGTGGAAAGACTAGTCTCGGAGCGTGGTGATGGAGTGGTGGTCTTCTTGCCCTTTTTCGCGTCGACGAAGTCGATGAGGGGGTGGATTTCGTGCTCTGCGGCGGCGAGCGTGGGCGCTGTCACGGTTATGTGGCCCATCTTCCTGCCTGGACGGGCATCGCCTTTGCCGTAGAGGTGGACGCTTGCGTTGGGGGACTCGAGGGCTTTCCTTGCGACTTGGACGTGCGAGTCTGGTGTTTGGCCGCCGAGGATGTTGAGCATGATTGAGGGCTCGCGAAGACGGAGATTAGACTGTGAGATGGGCAAGTCGAGGATAGCGCGGAGGTGGGCGTCGTATTGGGAGATGGGGCAGGCTTCGATTGTGTAGTGGCCGGAGTTGTGTGGGCGAGGGGCAATCTCGTTGATGAGGAGGCTGTCGTCTTTGAGGAGGAACATCTCGACGCCGAAGACGCCTTTGCCTTCGAATGCGCCGATGGCTTTCTTTGCGAGCGCTTGTGCGCTTTGCGCTGTGGACTCGGATACATTCCGTGGCGGTGCATAGGTGAGTTTGCAGATGCTGTCTTCATGCACCGTCTCCACGGTCGGGAATGTGAGCACTCCATCCTTCGTCTTGACAACCATTACTGCAAGTTCTATTCTGAAGTCTGCCCAGCGCTCCGCATACAATGGCCGCTTACCCAATGCCTCAAAAGCTGCATCTACGTCTGCGTCGCTCTTCACAACGAAGTTGCCACGGCCATCATAGGCTTCCGTTTTGCTCTTCAGCATATACGGATATCCATATGTGGTGCCCACCTCTTTCAGCCCTTCAACGCCCTTGCCTTCCAGATCAATACTGTCCGCGACATCAACTCCATGCTCTTTCAAGTAGTGCTTCTGCGCATATTTGTCTTTGATAGTCCTGAGCGTTTTCCAGCTTGGTTCAACGACAACCTCTGATGCGACCTCTTCCAGCATATGCGTGTCCACGTGCTCGATTTCCACTGTGACGACATCCGAAGCCTGTGCGAGTGTCTTTACAGCCGCAGAGTCTTTGAATGATCCTTCAATGTGCCCGTCATGTGCTGATATTTGCTTTGCTGGTGAGGATGCTGCATCGAGGACGTTGACTTGGATGTTGAGGCGGTTTGCAGCTTCAATCAGCATACGACCGAGCTGGCCGCCGCCTAGTACTCCAACTTTCCGATTGTCAACCATCTTGGGATTTTTCGATTGTTAATTGAACTGTGAGTGTGCCGTCAAGTGTCGTCGTGACTTCTGTTGGTGACGCACGGGTTAGGCCTAGATCGGAGCTTTCTGGTTGGTTCAATGTGGGGGAGTGGCAGAAAATTTAGCTCGTGAAAAGTTCGGCCATCAATTTCACTTCCAAACGCAGACAGCGCTTCCTGAAGGCCATACAGTGGCATTCGAGTAGTTTTAACATTTCCACGTCACATAGTATCACATGAATTCACATGCAGAAAATTAAAGGTTCATGAGATTACCTCATGAGCTCGGAAGAGCCCACGGGTATGCTTCCATTGCATAATTGCACATTGAGTATCTTTTTGCAGGCCTTCGAAGAGCCCTTGCCAGTCATGATGCACGCCTCGTAAGTGAATTCCCATGACCATGACCACGCCGACAACCCAAAGAAAACGCGCCACTTCCAGCACACGCTTAGACCTTGAAACCACGCGACCGTCTTCGGCCACGAGCGCGCTCGAACTTGCGGCCCTTGCTCGCAACGTAAGGCTTCTTGTGGGAGTGGGGTCCGAAACCGAAATGCTTGACGGCCTCACGGGCGTTCTTGGGGCCACGGATGAGGACGGTGTTGGATCCAGTGGGGAAGCGGGTAGCGACCTCGTCAATGGTGAGAGTCTCACCACCAGCAGCGAGGATGCGGGCGCGGGCAGAGCCGGTAAAGCGGAGAGCCGCGATGGAGAGCTTGGGGAGCTCGAGGAGACGGTTGTCGTCAGTGACGGTGCCGACCTAGTTTGTGTCAGCACGCTCCTCCGCTAATTGTGTTCGAGAATCGTACAATGACGATGGTCTTGCCCTCGTGTGCCTTAGCAGACTGCTTGTTGGCAGCAGTTGCGATGATGCGAGACAAGCTGACGGCTGTCATAGTGTTAGTAACCTTGTTCGACGGGCTCCGAGGGTTCGGTTGTCTTACGAGGGCGGTTGATCTTGGACATCATGAGGCGTCGCAGAACCGTCTTGTTGAAGGGGGCATCGGTACGGCCTGATCACTGTTAGCACCCGAATCCGCATAACCACAGTAGAAGTACTTACGAGCCAGGAACTTGTACAGGCGTACCAACAACTTGACGTAGGGGTTGGTAGACTTAGGGACCTCTGTACACTCGTCAATCTCCGTCCTCTCGAAAGGTTCATGTTGCGTCTAAAAGACAGCAATCGCCAGCGCATCTCTGCGCCGACTCGACGGGGTATCACATACTGCGGTGCCCGTCTCGAACATGATGGCGGTCGAGATCAATGCCCATCTTGACTGATTTTGAGCTGGTGGTGTTGAGCTGTGGTTAGTAACAAGACGCTGAGCACAATCAATATTCGCAGTTCGCGAAGTTCGTGCGGACGCCAAGCCGCTAAAAAGCGCTGCTCACCGCCCATGGCAGAACTCCAACAATTCTTAGCTGCAGTGCATCCAGCCTACTTGAATACGGAAACTAATCTCAACGGCTAAATGTGTAATCTCTCTTGGTTGATCTACGGTGACAGAATAGGAAACTTGAGATCAATCGAGACGAAGCCGCTTATCCAAAGTAACCTCTTCCGACAGCCTACGTCCACCACTATAGCTATACACCACTAACAGATAGTACACATTGTGCTGGTCTCCAAACATGCATTACCATTATATAGCTAAGAAGTATGTACCTGTCGCAGCCCCCCAAACGGGCAGGCGCCGCAATATCTATATATGACAAAAAAACGTGTACTTTAGTCATTTTCCTGTCGTTGCTCCCTGACATGCTGGTTTGAAACAATGAAGAATTCCTCAAATCACGATCTTGCTAAAAAGCAGGTCCTTGCGGCATGGAAAGAACCCGCTCGTCTATGCGTCGGAACACCAATAACCCAACCGCTCCAAGACCACTCCAAATGTGATGATAGAAAAACAAGGGGAGAAGAACAAAGTTCAACGTCTGCACGCTCTGTCCCTGGCTGTGAGACCCCATGCCAAGACGTTAGGTTATAATTTGTGGGTGCATGAGTGGGAAAAGGACTTTATACAGCCTTCTCACCAATAAGCTTGCCGATGCCGCTGTAGACCTTGTCGGTCGAATCAGGGGCGTAACGGGGTCCAAGAGAGCCGAGGATCATGAACATAGACATGACGACAGCGGCGAAGACCATCAGCTTGCGGAGAACTGGGCGAGTGTGACCAAACTCTTGCCACTTCATGCTGCCCTGGCTGAGATACTCCTTGAGCTTCTCTCCGCCGAGCTTGTAGTAGATGAGACCACCAAGGGCGATGCTGTAGCCAAAAGCCTGGAGGAGGGTGACAGGGTCCTTGAACAGGAACATGGAGGCGAAGACAAGGAGAATATCCTTGAGTACACCGGAGAGGGTAAGGACGAGGGACGAGGTCTTGCCAATCTAGAAGATTGTTAGTTGTGGCAGCTATGTAGGTGTTATTGAACGTACCAAGAAGACGACTGAGACATTGAGCAAGAAGGCCACGGATGCGTTAGCAAGCAGAGTGAAGAGACCGACGCGGTCAATGTCCACCATGGTCAAGCTAGGCAACTCAGTGAAGAGCAAGACAATACCGTTGATCACAGCGCAGGCGGGTGCGTAGTAGTAGAGAGAGACAAGAGGGTCCATCTTGAAGTCAGCGCCGCTGAGCAGACGCTGAACCATGACCAGTCGGACGGCCTCAAAAACAATTCCAGCAACCTGGAAAAGGAAACCAATCCTGACGAATCGAATCTCGCCCATTGAGGCAATGACGACACCAATAACGATGAAGGAGACATTGCCAAGGGTCTTCAAGTTCACGGGAGCGACGCCTAGAGACCATGTCGCGATAAGGACAGCAACGGGTGTAGTAGCCTATTCAGGGGTCAATGCTTGTTCCAACCTCCCAGTACTGTTCGCACATACCTTGAGCATCTGGATGAAAGCCACGCTCAAGTGAAGATAGGCCTGGTTACCGCAAATCAAACTCAAGCTGAAGAACAGACCTATGGGCACAATGGCTCGGAGGTATACACGCCCCGTCATGGGGACCTTCTTTCTCGAGTCGAGGATGGTGGTGAAGCGAGCGAGGATCTGGGTCATGATGGTCGCAAAGATTAGATGCCATGTTGTGAGGAAGATCGGGAAGTCTGGTGGATCTGTCAGGATATGCTTTTGCGGATGTAATGATACCACGTACGGAAGTTGGCCGTGTCCAAGATGTACTTGTTGAATACAATTGTGCTGGAACTGAGGGTAATCCAGGTCCTGCGTAGCGATTAGCGTGTGCCATGCATCACCTAATTGACCTGGACGTACGCAATGTATACGGAGGGATGGAAGGAGGGCGGCTCTGGCGCAGACTTCAGCGCCTCAGGGTTCACAGTGGGTAGCACCGCCTGGGCCGGGTCGCGGGCAGCGTCCACGGAGGACCTGACTTTCTCGTCTGCAGACATGTTTGTATGAGGCGACTAACGAGAGACTGGTGCAGAGGCGGTCGGTGGGCGTGGTCGCTGTCGAGGGTCAAAGGAGAGGTGGTCGCAGCGGTGGAAATGCGAGGCTTCGCCGGGGGGAGTGGACTAGCGCGGTCGCTGACTGATGGTCTCGCTCACAAAGGGCAACGAAACACGATGCGTGGCACAAGCAGCACTGAAGAGCTGTGACGGCGCGCACAGGAGGCAATGAGGAGATGAAGAGCGAGGAAAGTGTTGAGGGCTGGAAAAGTCACAGGCAATTTGCGCTAGGGGAGGGGCGGAGCGGAAATCAGCATGGAGACCTTCCAGGCCGTCACACAGGGGTTTGAGCAGAGACGCTATCACTGGGCAACGGCGGACCGGCGAACTTGACATGCAGCCAGATGAAGATTTGCTGGGGAGCAGCGCGGGATTTTGCAGCCCGGGCGTCGTGAAACAGATCTGCTGTGGAGCCGTCGCCGTGGACGCGCAATCAGGCCCGTTTGCAGCCACGCCCCTACCACACTCGAAGACAGCACGCAAAGAGTAGGTAGTGGACGCGTACCAGCGTTCAGCGAATCAGCCGCCTCAACACGTGGAAACAGCAGAATCGAGTCCTGCACAATGTACTCCGTACAGTAGACTCCCACGGCAACAAGCAGTATCTGCCTATATATTGCCTCGAGGGGGTCCCTGTCGTGGCAGACTCGGGCGTTGCTGAGGCGAGGTACGAGGCGCACAATAGGGGTCATGCAGATGGATAGTCGTCTCGCGCAAATCTATACAGGGTAGACTACAGAGTCGCACTAGCTGCGACAGACGCACAGAGATGATGCGTGCAAGTGCTGGTGCTGCCGGCTGCCATGATGGAGATGCACAGCAGCACCTGTCAAGCTTCACAATGGCTCGATGCGGCGAATCTTGACGCTCCAGCCGTGGGAGCGACGGCGACACAGCGGCCACAGCCCGCATCGAAAAGCTGCAACTCTGGGCGCGACAGAAGGGAGGGCGATGGTGCAAGACTCTGCGGCCAATCAGTGCGCCCACGAGCAGCCCTCTTTGTGGTTTCTTGCCCCTTTTCACTCGCCGCCGCATCAGGCTCGCCCGCCGAGCGTGCGGCTGGCCCAGCGCCCTCGTCCCCTGCACCCGCCTCGCAGAACATGGCTCTTGGCACGCTTGTTTTATCGCAGAGCTATAATTCCTCCACCACGCCCCAGGCGCCAGAGCCTCTGCTCCACCCATTGCTTACCTGACTGTGTCATTGCTCGTGCACCGAGTACATGTTGAACTACGCCCGCCAGACTTTGAAGAGAGTTCCGAGTTTTCAGGAGCTGTTGCAGGGAAAGATGGGATCCACCAAGGAAGAAATGTACGCTCACCGCCTGCCCACTCTCTCTCATAGAGCACGAGCTGACAAGGGCAAAGTTCAGTCGATGTGCTCGTCATTGGCGCTGGACCGACGGGTCTGGGAGCAGCGAAGCGCCTCAATCAGATTGTATGCTCCAGCAGCTGTGAAGCATGGCGGGGCAGCTGCTAACAATCTCAGGATGGCCCCTCATGGCTTATTGTAGACTCGAATGAGACGCCTGGTGGTCTGGCTTCGACCGATGTGACCCCAGAAGGCTTCGTGAGTGGCTGCACCTGCAATTGACTTGTCTCGTCAGTCTAACATGGTCCCAGCTCTACGACGTCGGCGGTCATGTCATCTTCTCCCACTACAAGTACTTCGACGACTGCATCGACGAGGCCCTCCCCAGCGACGACGACTGGTACACGCATCAGCGTATCTCCTACGTCCGCTGCAAGGGCCAATGGATCCCATACCCCTTCCAGAACAACCTGTCCGCGTTAAACAAGGACGACCAGGCCATATGCATGGACGGCTTGATTGACGCCGCACTGGAGGCTCGCGTGGCCAACACCAAGCCCAAGAACTTTGACGAGTGGATCATGCGACAGATGGGTGTCGGCATTGCTGACCTTTTCATGAGGCCGTACAACTTCAAGGTCTGGGCCATGCCCACGACCAAGATGCAGTGCCAATGGCTGGGTGAGCGTGTGGCCGCTCCCAACGTCAAGGGTGCCATGAGCAACATCATTCACAACAAGACCGCAGGAAACTGGGGACCCAACGCGACTTTCCGTTTCCCCGCCCGGGACGGTACTGGTGGTATCTGGATCGCTGTCGCAAAGACACTGCCGGAGTCGAAGACCAAGTTTGGCGAGCACGCCACAGTCACCAAGGTCGATGCTCCTGGGCACAAGGTATTTCTCAAGGACGGCACTGTCGTCAACTACAAGAAGCTCGTAAACACCATGGCCGTTGATGCTCTCGTTGAGACAATGGGCGACAAGGAGCTCGTCGACCTCAGCAAGGGTCTGTTCTACTCCAGCACCCACGTCATTGGCGTTGGTATTCGCGGAGAGCGACCTGAGCGCATTGGCGACAAGTGCTGGCTCTACTTCCCCGAACACGACTGCCCATTCTACCGCGCCACCATTTTCTCCAACTACTCGCCATTCAACCAGCCGCAAAAGGACGTCAAGCTGGCTACCCAGCAACTCGCTGACGGCTCGAAGCCCAGCTCCACCGAGCCCAAGGACGGCCCATACTGGTCGATCATGCTTGAAGTCTCTGAATCGAGCTTGAAGCCCGTCGACGGAAAGAACATGCTCAAGGACTCGATCCAGGGCCTCATCAACACCGAGATGATCAAGCCCGGCGACGAGATCGTCTCCACGTACCACCGCCGCTTCGACCACGGATACCCCACCCCATCGCTCGAGCGTGAAGGTGTCCTCACCAAGCTCCTCCCCGCTCTCCAGGCCCAGGACATCTGGTCGCGTGGCCGCTTCGGTTCCTGGCGCTACGAGGTCGGCAACCAGGACCACTCGTTCATGTTGGGTGTCGAGGCCGTCGATAACATTGTCAACGGCGCTGTGGAGCTGACGCTTAACCACCCTGACTTTGTCAATGGCCGCAAGAACGAGGAGCGTCGTCTGCAGGATGGTGCTCAGATCTTCGCTAAGGCACCTCTTGCTCTCAAGAACAAGGGTATTGATTAAGCGTGTAGATGGTGAGAGGTTTATGATATGAACATATGACGGATTTGGTAATGTTAGGGAATAGCTACGTGATGATATGAATGGACTGGACTGGACTGGGCTGGGTTGGGTTGCATGGAGAAAGGGAGTTCGCCACGCATGTATGTGTGCAGAAGGGTTTTTGGTAGATTAGAAAACATGACTATATATCTTCTTCTACAGCAGCTAGCACAAAGATAATAAAAAGCTGGTTATGTATACCTTTTAGTAGTAGTACCAAATTTCGTCTCCAGCCCGAATTTTTCATATCGACAAAGGCGTTCACGAAACCGTGCACTGTCGGCCTCCACGCTCAGTTCTCGCACAACGAACGATCGGGGAAGACAGAGCTAGAAGTCCTACAGCTCACTTTCGATTCACGGTAATCTACAGCTTTCTGAACACTTACCTAATTAGGCAGGTTAAGTTTGGTTGCGACAAGGCTCTGTCGGCTTCCACTTTCGTTTTCTCGCACAACGAACGTTTAGGTGAAGAAGCGGGTAGGAAGTAATACAGTATAACTATTTTTTTTTTTTAGTTAACTGTAGTCTATAGCTACATTTTTTTGTAAACTCAACTTACCTAACTAAGCAGGTTTATCTTTTACTCAAGGGTGTGAGATGGTAGGTTACCTACCTACCTAGTACTGTCGGTCTCTCACGCTCAATTCTCACCCCAACGAACGTTTGTGAAAGTTGCCAGTAGGAGCATACGAAGTACTTTGAGTCTACTGTAATCCATCCACGCTTTAGATGATTTAGAGGTCTCATCAGGTAAGTTGGTTTGTGGTCTTCGAGATGAGATGCGTAGTGAGTAAGTATGGTACTGTCGGCCGACACGCTTACTTCTGGGGTAGGTAGTAGGTATGTATGTATGTATGTATGTATGTATGTATGTATGTATGTATGTATGTATGTATGTATGTATGCACACGTCGTGTTATACCGACAGGTTTCAATGGTGTATGTAGCGTGGTGCGGTGCAACACCTGTGTGACCATGCAGCACTACATACAGAGATGTGGAGAAACTACCAAGATGATGGAAGATCATGCAATTTTTTTCTCTTTTGAAATTAATATAGCTCCAGATCCAATCCTTAATCATAGGCCCTCTGCGCCCTAAACCGCCTCAAGATCTCCCTCTCCTGCTCATCTCTCGCAACAAACTCCTGCTCACTGCTACTATCAACCGGCAAAACCTGATGTTTCCACGCCTTGCCGCCCGCGCCATACTCAGCGCTAACCTGCGCATCGCCGACAATCACCCACTTGTAGATCGTCAAGCCCTCGAGACCAACTGGACCTCGAGAGTGGATCTTGTTCGTCGAGATACCGACTTCTGTGCCGAAGCCGTAGCGCTGGCCGTCTGCCATGCGGGTGGATGTGTTCCAGTATACAGAGGAGGAGTCGATGGCTGCGAGGAAAGATTTCGCTGTTGACTCAGATAATGTGAGGATTGCGTCTGTGTGGTGCGAGGAGTGGGCGTTGATGTGAGATATTGCTTCGTCTAGGGTAGCCACGGTTTTGATGGCGAGGATGTAGTCGAGGAATTCTGTGTCGAAGTCTTCTGGGCCTGCTTCTTGGAGGAGGGCCGCGGAGTGCGGGTCTAGTCTGGCTTTTAATGCGGAGAGGGAGGCGGGATCGCAGCGGAGGGAGACGCCTTTTTGGAGGAGGGCTTCTGCGATGGAGGGCAGTGTGGTGCTGAGCGCGGATTCCTCGACGAGAAGTTGCTCTAAGGCGTTGCAGCCTGCGGGGTATGATGTCTTTGCATCGATGATGATCTTGGTGGCTTTCTCCACGGGGTAGTCGGCGCAGAGGTAGGTTGAACATATGCCGTCTGCGTGGCCGAGGACGGGGATGGTCGTGGTGTCTTTTACATAGCGGACGAGTTTGTTGCCTCCACGCGGGATACACAGGTCGATGTATGCGTCCTGCTTCAGGAGGTCGGCGATGACATCGTGCGTTTGGACTAGTTGCAGACAGTCTGAGGGAACTGCTGTTGATGCCAGTGCTTTTGAGATGATGGAAGCAATGGCCGCGAAGCTGCTGCTGGACTCCCTGCCGCCCTTCAAGATTGCAGCATTCCCAGACTTGATGGCCAGAGCAGAGATATTGGCAATGACTTCAGGACGGGCCTCGAAGATGATGAGAAGCACGCCAATGGGACATGTTATGCGAGATAGAGTCAGATTATCATCGAGCAGCGTCTTCGCAGTAGTCCTGTTGATCGGGTCTTCCAATTCTCTCACATCCAGGATTCCCTGTAGCATATCCTCATATTTCCCCGGCTTTCCCAGGTCCAGTCTCTTGACCAGACTTGCACTCAGCGTTCCACCTGCAGCGGCTTTGTTCGCAGCTTCCAAATCTTTCGCATTGGCAGCTAGCACCTCGTCTTTGCCATCGGCTAGCGCCGTATAAATAGCAGTCAGTGCGGCATTCCGCTCCTCAGTAGACAACACGGCCAGTTTCCGGGAGCCGAGTCTTGCCGCCTGGGCGACCTCGAGGGGCGTCGCGTTGGTCAGAGACATTGCTTTCGTTCTGGGGTTACTCCGGAGTGTGGTAGCCTTGTGGTGAGACGTCGTAACTTTGGTAGTCCTTTGTCGCGGTCGCGTGACTCAGAAAATGCTCAAAGAGGAAGGAAAAGTTCTCTCGAGGCCGTATGCAGGGTCTCCCGCCGCTGCAGCTGCTATTGGCAAACGCTGAGGCGACTCGTATCGGATGGTAGCGGTAGCTAAAGATAGATGCATTGGCATTCTTTGTGGGAGGATTTCACTGGTGTTGCGGGGTCCAGCTGCGCGGCGCCACAGCCGGCCATGCTGCGTACAGCTGCAGCAGGCATCGAACTCCTCCCATCAAGCATGTTGTCAGGGACGCGCAATCTGTGGAATTCACGACTCGATAGCAGCATTGACGGAATTATTGGGCTTGCGTCATTGTCGTGGATTCCTGTGTTCCGACAGAATTTGGTCGGACAGGGCGCCGTTGGCAGGCGCGAGGTGTGGCTGGGGATCGGCTTCCAACCTCCTTAGCGTCACCGCGCCAACCTCGTCCATATCTACCCACTCCCGTATTGCAAACGGCACGCCACGCCATCCTAGCCTTGATTTGACAGCTAGTAGTACGTAGGCACTTGCTCTCGAGATGGCTGGCAGTCAATTTAAAGACATTTATCTGCCGGGTCCCTGGCCTGACACAACCATTACACACACATTCCTCTACCTCCTCAAGTGCTGAGCAGGTATCCAAGCAATTCACTCATCAACCTCTTACTCACACGCATTGTTTGCTAGTTCTCATCTACTATCGTAACAATCTCAACTATCACCCGTCGATACTACCGTACTACACATCGCTACACACACACATACACCCAAGATGCGCTCCACGATAAGAGCACTCGCCGCGCTCGCTTCCGCAGCACTCATCGCTCCCTCGTTCGCACAGACATACACAAACTGCAACCCGACACTACAGAGCGACTGCCCTGCAGACTCAGCCCTCGGCCGAACCGTCAACATTGACTTCTCGTCTGAGTCCGACAGCTTCACACCCCAAGGCAGCCCGACATATGGATCCGACGGCGTTACATTCACCGTAGCCAAGTCTGGCGATTCGCCCCAACTCACATCGAAATGGTACATCATGTTCGGCAAGGTCGAGATCTCGGTCAAGGCGGCGCCCGGAGCAGGCATCGTTAGCAGCTTTGTCCTGCAGTCCGACTCGCTCGACGAGATTGACTGGGAGTGGCTCGGTGCAGATGACGGCCAGGTGCAAACAAACTATTTCGGCAAAGGCCAAACCACGACGTACAACCGCGGTGCTTTCCACGCGGACTCTGGTAGCCAGTCTGGCTTCAAGAAGTACACCATCGAATGGACGCCGACCCAGATTGTGTGGCAGATCGATGGAACCACCGTCCGAACCCTCGAGCCTGCGAACGCCGACAACCAATACCCTCAGACGCCTATGCAGGTCAAATTCGGTGCATGGAGCGGTGGAGACTCCGCGAACAGCGAGGGCACCATCCAGTGGGCGCAAGGACCGACTGACTACACCAAGGGACCCTTCAACATGGTGGTCAAGTCGCTCATGGTCCAAGACTACTCCACCGGCTCAACATACACCTACGGCGACCAGACGGGAACGTGGGAATCGATCAAGTCAAACGGCGGTACCGTCTTCTCTGGCGGCGACACTCCGGTCCAAAGCGCGCCAGAGGTGACGGCTACAGCTTCCGGACAGCCTATCCCGTTCAGCCCCTCTGAGACCACGACCTACAGCCGAGCCAGTGTCTATCCCTGGGTGCCGAACCCATCTGCCACTGCGCAACCAACAACCACTTATGCGAATTACCCCGGGCTTCCGAGCGGGTGGACCGTCTCTGATACCGGAAAGGTTGTTCCACCCAGCTCAGCCACTGTCAGTAAGGCCTTTTGCGCTCCTTTGTTAATTTCAACTGAATCTTATGCTAACATATCCTCGCAGACATTCCCTCAAGGTTCCTATACATCATCGCCGGCTGCCTCGCCTACGGATTCGTCTGGCGACGCTAACTCCGACACCACCCTGAGGACGACTGCGGCGCCCACTGTATCGCTAAAGCAGAACAGCGCGTCGGGCTCGGCGGTTCCTGCTGCTCCCGCAAAGGAGGGCGGTGCTTGCCGTAACATGCTCACCCACCTCTTCGTCATCATGATCGGTGTAGCAGTAGCGAGCTGTTAGTGCGGTTCGCTGATCAAAACCGTGTTGTGGGTGCTTGCTGGTGTGACTTGCACCAGCACTATGACCCTCTTCTGGCTATGGAAGTCTGGGACTGTCAAGTTCCAAATCAGTATCAAGTTTTGGTTCACGGCTTTCCCAAGTCTGAGGCATAAGTTTACAATTGGGGGGAGCAAGAAGAAGTCATGAGTCATAGACGGGTTTGGGTCATGGAAAATGGTGTTTGGGCATAAGTTAAGGGTTTTGCTTTTGTATATATAATGGTCATGTGTGTATGATGGGATGGGAACGGTGCATTTGTATATCATGGCCACACGGCATTGCATAGCGCGGATTGGGAATAGGAGCTATTGCTCTGTAGAATAATAACTTGACGGCAACGTCGATAAATGTAACCATATCAACCACGCAGAAGAACATCACCATCTTTGTTGTCTTGAACCGTTTCTCACTCACAGCTCACACACGGAGACACCGCAGATACTGAGTAATCACATTCACTCTTGCATACTTTTAATGTCACCTTCTCCATTCGAATTTACTAGTGTACACGTGAGAAACCAAAAAAAGAAAAAGAGGAGAAGAAAGTATCAAGATCCCACTGACTGACTGACTAATTTTCGATCCCCTTCGCAATTGCAATTGGAAAACATGGAGATCCCCCCCCCTTTTCTAGGTATTTGGTGGCCTCCTCATTATAGAAGTGGAGTGACAGGAGAGCTGAGAGGAAAGAAGTTGAAAAGGAAGAAAGAGCACACAAGCAGCAACCAGTTCGATATGTCTGCGAAAAGGAAAAAAGGCGCCAGCCAGCCACCATGATGCCAGAAAAAAAAGATGATGATGATGAAAAGCAGGAATTCTCGTCCTCTCTCTATCTCGATGAAGGCCGAGTCTGTGAGACAAAACCCCCTTCTCACCACCCCCTTTTCGAAACCCCAGAACTTCTCTCATCTCTCCCTCTCCCTCTCCCTCTCCCTCTCCAACTCCGCTTTGCTCTGGCCTGCCCTCCTCCTCATCCAGTGCGCGCGGTGCGCGGGGGGCAGCACACCTAACCTAACCACCCCTCCCTCCACCATACGGATTATGTCGATAATTATTATTATTCCTGCCGCCACCCCTATAATTCGCGCCCGGCTTGCCCGCGTTCTTGGGTCCAGTGGGCGCATTGATAGGCGCGTTGCTAGGACCCGTAGGAGGCTGCGAGCTACCTTGGCGACTGCCGCGACTATGTCCTCCACCGCCAACACTTCCACCTTGTTTGCCAAAGCCACCGCCACGTGCACCACCAGGGCCACTGGGGATTGAGGGCTGCGGAGTATCGTCGTACATGCCTTCCCAGCTCGTGGGCCCGCCTGCGCCGCCGTAGCCGCCGAGTTGCTGCTGGCGGCGCGCCTGCTGCTGTTCATACTTCTGCTGCTCGAAGGCCATTTGCTCTTGGGCCGTGTACGCGGGACGGGGACCACCAGCACCGCCGTTTCCGCCTTGGGGACTCATCATGCCTTGGCCGCCTCCTCCTCCGCCGCCTTGTTGCATTTGCTGCATCTGCTGCATCTGTTGCATTTGCATTGGGTTCATGCCGCCCATGCCGCCCATCATTTGGGGGTTCGGGGAGCCGGTGCCGCGGTTCATTCCTTGGTTCATCATTTGCTGTTGCATTTGCTGCATCTGCATTGGGTTCATGCCGCCCATACTGCCCATGGGGTTTGCCATGCCGCCGCCTTGCTGTTGCGCGGCGAGGGTCTGTTGCATGGATTGGAAGTATTGCTGCATGCGCTGCCAATACTGTGCCATCATGGCGGGGCTCATGCCGCTGTTACCACCTACGCCTTGTTGTTGGTTGTTCTGGTTGTCGTAGCCGTTGCCTTGGCCGTTACCGCCGCCATTGTCGCGGTTGTTGAACTTGTTGCCGCGGCCGAATTTCCTATCGTTACCGCCATCGTCGTCCTTCATGTTGCCGCGTGGTTGAGCGCGCTTCACTTCGATGGGCTTGCCGAGTATCTGGAGAGGGCCTTTGAGCGTGGCGTCTACTGCTGCGTCGCCATCGAAGGTGACGAAACCGAAGCCTCGAGGTCTACCGGTCTCCTTGTCCATCATCAATGTCGCATCGACTACACGGCCGAACGTCTTGAAGAAGCTTGTGAAGTCTTCTTCAGTCGCTTCTTGGCTGACTCCGCCTACGAAAATCTTGCTTGTCCTCTCCTGCTCCTCTCGGGGTATGGCTCGCTTTGGATCAATCTAGAGTTTGTTAGTATACAGACTTAGGCAGACTTGATGATACATACGATTTTACCATCAAGGTAGTGCTCCTTGACCATGACAATGTTGACGCACTTGGGGTCCTTGAAAGTCAAGAAACCAAAGCCACGCGACCGTCCGGTAGCGGAGTCGCGCATCACGGTGCACTCGCTAACCTCGCCGAATTGTGAGAAGTAGTCTTTAAGAGATTCTACAGATGAAATTAGCAAAACAGTCTTTCAGCTGCACTTATCTACTAGTACTAATGTGCTAGTCTCGCGCGTCAGGGAAGTAAAAGGTAGTTGTACGTACGTTCTGTTGTCTCCCAGTTCAAACCTCCGATGAACATTTTCCTGCAATCAAGGTCAGTATCTTGCAAGAACACATGTAATAAAAGCAACAGCAATTGCACGCATGTGAAAAATTGAGGCGCATCCTAGGCTATCTCGTATGAGCGCGGGGTGTCTATTTCCTAGACCACGGTCGTGTATAGTGAGGCTTTTGATGACCGTCGTCAACTCCTGGGACTCATCGCTGTCTTCAAGTGAGAGCCATTGTAGGTCGATCCTTAGTTGCAATTCCAGGGCTACCATTTGGGGCGAAGAACCGCAGGACCAGCAAGCATGAGACAGATGGCACGGATTTGGTTGTTCTGCCGTGTCTGCTGGCGATCGCGGCCGTTGCGGAGAGTCATGTTCGCAACTACCATTGAGCTCAAGCTTAGTTCGTGTTGACAGTTGAGTCGGCATCATCTGGGCGGGTTCTTGATCTCTCGACGCCCATCAATTGTAGTTTTCGAAATCTTCAAAGAGGCGTCCTGATCCAGCGAGTGTAGCACATGATCTGAACATATGATAATCCGGACGTGGTGTGTATGCAGCCGTATGTGGCATTCCGCAGCTGCTGGATGCTTAAGCGAAGATGGATGTCTGCGCCGCATCCTAGACGGACCTTATCGACCTCGTGGCGTGCACCCAATTACATCGGTTGGCGAACGCATTCCAATTTCTCAATAACCACCATTCGAGGTTATAAGCAGCCCTGCAATGGCACAGTGTGTTCGGATGAAGCGTCTGTGTTCTGCTATGGACTCAAGCGTATATGTCTACTCAGACAGTCTACGGCTTGATGGCTACCCTCAGTTTGCGTTGTTGGTACGCGCTATCAAGTACCTAGGTATATATCGACATGAGGGGCTGCCAAAGCATCCGGCAAGCTGCGATAGTCCTCGCGTAAGGCGTATTGATGGTGATCTGAGTATAGCAGAGCCGTTGTCTAATGAAGTTCCAGCTTCTTCCATAACCAACACTGGCGGAACCGTTCGCCATACTTCGATTGCCACGCCAACCTGGCGACATATGTACTGCGAGTCTTTGCTAACTGCCCAGCTCCTGAACCTTCAAGCCAGGGCCTCATGCCATCACAACCCTGTGCGCTCTTGAACAAAAAGTCGCATAGAATCCAGGTTTGCAATGTGATCATGGTCCTGGTATTGCTTCGTATCATGCGGGACCTCTGAGCTCTAGCCATAGCTCCGCCACGCAGGCTCATTAGTCGATGAATCGTGCGACCTTCTGTCTTCCGAAGGTGGCATGCCTATCAAACGCCACATAGGCGCGTCCATAGTTGCCTTCATACTAGATACCTTATGATGCGCCTCTGGAAAGTAATGAAAGTCAAGCAAGGCAAAACTTACCCGTCCTCCTTCACATTAATCGGTCCATAGTTGTCATCTTCCATGGGCGCGTTGTCATAAGACTGATTACCACCACCGTTGTAGCCTGAATGATCCATAGACCCGTCACCTCCAGCAGCGGGTGCTTGCCATGATGGCGCACCCTCCTGGCCACCGTTCTGCGCGGGGTCTGGAGCTTGTGTAGGCGCTGACTCTGCTTGCACGGGTTCAGGCTCTGCTTTGGCGGCTGGCGGCGCTGCCGCTGCGGGCTTTGGTGCTGGCTCCTCGTCGTAGCTGCGTAATGGTTAGTATTGCGTGGAATTGCGCGACAACACCAACGGTTGTCGCGTGCAGCAAAAGTACTCACAGATCATCAAAGATGTCATCCTCGAAATTGTCGTCGGCCATGTTGATGTCACTGTAGTTAATGAAGCTGATGAGAATGAGAGTCGATGTCAAAATGCTTTCTCAACAAGCCAGCTGGAGCTGCAGAAGGGGTGAGTCCGTCTAGCAAGCTTTGTCGGGTTGCTCTCGCGCACAGACGAAGTAGAGAATGAAAAGGAAGAAGAGTGGCGCGTAATAGGAAAGACTACAGGCGCCCAGCAGTGCGCGATAGTCAACTTCGGTTGGGTTGGGTCGTAGGGTGAGAATCTCGCAAGAGCCTGACGCCGTGTGAGGAGTCGGAAACGGAAGACGCGCTAGTGAAGCTCCGGGCTTGGCGGGCAGCTGCGCCGCAAGTGGACGCTGCAGGTGGACGTGTGGAGTTTGGTGTTCCCTGTCGGACAACCTCGAAAGCGGTTGCAGACAGCGGGGCTACCTCGAGTCATCTTCACCATGTCCGCTAAGAAGCAGCAGCAGGTTTGTATACACGCCACTTGTGCAGTGTCTTCTTCTTGTACTAATGATTCCTGCAGGAAATGGTCCAGGTCGGTTCGTACCCTTCCAAACCACACCAGGCGTCATAGCAATTGGGGCAGCTAACATGTTGCTTCCACTCTTACAGACCGCTCCTCGTACGTTCAAACTCCTTTGTAGCACATATGACTTACGAGTGCTGACTTCTGCGCGCAGCTCTGCTTCTCCATTCTGGCGAACCACATCCAATTCCTCGACTTCGCCGCAGCCCAAGAAGGTCATCGGCGCGTCCTACTCGCATGCCGACATACTCAGTTTCAGTTCACTGTACGGCTTTGTACCCTGTTGGCCACATACATGCTAATCGTGCCAGGAATGTCTCTGGATCCAATTCAAGACCTCGCACCCCTCCATCGGCAAGCCACAGTCGCGAGTCAAGCGCTGCCCCGAGCCGACC
This sequence comes from Neocucurbitaria cava, assembly GCA_027946455.1. Lineage (NCBI taxonomy): Eukaryota > Fungi > Ascomycota > Dothideomycetes > Pleosporales > Cucurbitariaceae > Neocucurbitaria > Neocucurbitaria cava. Next base: position 153,783 of record JAPEUY010000002.1, on the reverse strand, counting down.
AAGCAATACCACATCACCTCGGACTGCTCGAAACTATAGCAGTTTCCTCCGCGAAACGCAACGTGACTGGGATGATGAGGAAGACGATGATGGCGACATCATGTTTGAGGACGACGAAGACGAGTTTGGTCTACCGAGCATCGCTACTATGCGGAGGAAAGGTCGACGGAAACAGCCACCAAAAGGGAAGGACCCAGGAGGGAGTAACGGTAGAGATAGTATAGGATCTATGGCATGGCGGGGGATAGACAGTGGCGACATTGCAGAAGAGCGAGGCATACCCAACTACCCCACCGCAAAGAAAATTGAAGGGAAGATACTACGACCGCAATACCAAGAGATTCTCCGAGATCCCGCAAACTCTTTACACCTCATATCGCATTCCCCAGTACCGCCTAACGCATCCGCGAAGCAAATAGAAGAACACTCTGCGCGAACAACAAGGATCAACAAGTTTAAGAGGATACTACAAGCGAGCACTATCTCTCTACCTGAGCTGCGAGACTCGGCATGGTCTGGCGTGCCACCTGAAGTTCGTGCGATGACATGGCAGATTCTTTTGGGCTATCTACCCACCAGCAGTGAGCGGAGAGTGGCGGCCCTGGAAAGGAAGAGAAGGGAATACCTGGAGGGCGTGCGGCAGGCGTTCGAGCGAGGCACCTCGGGTAGTACCGGCGCTGTTGCAGCAGGGATAGCCGGTGCTTCATCCTTTCCTTCCACGATTCGAGGAAGAGGCCGCGGCTTAGATGAAGCTATCTGGCATCAAATTAGCATTGACGTGCCGCGAACGAATCCTCATCTTCAGCTTTACAGCTACGAGGCAACACAGAGATCACTGGAAAGGATCCTCTACGTCTGGGCAATACGGCATCCTGCATCAGGCTACGTACAGGGCATCAATGACCTTGTCACGCCGTTCTGGCAAGTCTTCCTCGGCGCCTATATATCAGATCCAGATATTGAGTCCGGCATGGATCCTGGGCAACTTCCCAAACAGGTCCTAGATGCTGTCGAAGCTGACTCATTTTGGTGTCTCACAAAACTCCTCGATGGAATTCAAGACAATTACATCGCGCAACAACCGGGCATTCAAAGACAAGTGGCGAGCTTAAGAGACCTTACGACACGTATTGATGATGGACTGGCCAAGCATCTTGAGAACGAAGGGGTGGAGTTTATCCAATTCAGTTTCCGGTGGATGAACTGTCTCCTGATGCGAGAGATATCCGTGAAGAATACCATACGGATGTGGGACACGTATCTAGTACGTTCAATTTGTACTATCTTCTTACCAGCAGTCCTCAGCTAACGTACCTCAGGCGGAAGAAGACGGGTTCTCGTCTTTCCACCTCTACGTCTGTGCCGCGTTCTTGGTCAAGTGGTCCGATCAACTGCGCAAGATGGACTTCCAGGAGGTGATGATGTTCCTACAGTCGTTGCCCACACGACAGTGGACGGAGAAGGATATTGAGTTATTGCTGAGCGAAGCTTTCATCTGGCAAAGTCTCTTCAAAGGCAGTGGGGCGCATCTCAAGAATACAAGTTCGAGAGGAAGTGGTGTAGGAATGGGTCCTGATTTTTAAGAGCATCCTGCTGATGTTGTATAACAGGCGGAGAAATAAGAACCTGTAAATGTGTATAATTTGCTGCTCTGTTGGCACCTGCCTGCGTCCAGCCTACTGCGTGCGCTGGTGTCATTACTCGCTATGGTGAGTTCCTTCGGTACATAATCATCCGACGTTGGAGCTCCTCCGTCTCCACAACGACCTTCTTCCCGTGTCTAGCATCAATACCGAGCGAAGCGTGTCTAGTCGCCGAATCAGCAGGAAAGAGTAAGAAGCTACCCCACCTTCTACCCCACCATACGTCACAAGATGAGATCCGAGTATAGAAATATAACAAACAGACTCCCTAACAGTACCAAAAGTACTGCACAGCAAAGCAACTTGACTTCGGAATAATACACGCTCCATCCATCATGTCACCCCCATCTCGTCCCCTTCAGCGACCTCCCCTCGACAAAAATGGCCCTCCAGGCAACGCATGGGGCCTCTACGGCGCTGCCGACGAGCTAGGCGCACTCAACATGATCACGCCCTCAACCGTGAAAGCAGCCGCACAAGAGATCCAAACCGGCGACCGTGTATCGCTCGACTGGACGCTCAACCTGCCCTCATACCCGTCCTTCGGGCGGCCCTCCTTCGGCTGGAAAATGAAGAACAAAACGCACCCAGACGGCACGAAAAGAATCGTCAACGACGACCATCTAGACATCAACACGCAGAGCAGCAGCCAGTGGGACGGCTTCAGACACTACGGCTACCAGAAAGCTGCGCGGTACTACGGCGGGCGGACGCAAGGCGATATTGAGAGCAGCGAGGTCATTGGCATTGATCGCGTTGCGCACTCTGGGGGTATCACGGCGCGCGGCGTTATCCTGGACTATCCGCGGTATCTCGAGAAGAAGGGAAAACAGAGTGTTAATGCGCTTAGCGAGAATAGTATCAATGCGGATACGCTGAGGGAGATGTTGAAGGAGACGGGTGTGCAGCCGCGAGATGGCGATTTGTTGTTGTTGCGGACGGGGTTTACGCGGGATTATGAGAAACTGGGGGAGCAGGAGAGGAAGGCGGTTGCGGAGCGGGCGCCGACGTTTTTGGGGGTCGAGAGCACGAAGGAGACGTTGAGGTGGATTTGGGAAAGTGGGTTCGTTGCTGTGGGTGAGTCTCTCCCCCCCTTTCCTTCTTTCTCTCATGAATATTTTCCATTCTTCTCTCTCCCTCCCTATTTTGATGTGACATCTGGACTCTCTCACTGATTCCTGTCTCTCATGCTTAGCGGGCGACGCGCCCTCCTTTGAAATGTCGCCCCTCGTCGGCGCCCACAACAAAGCAGGCGGCATCTGGAAAGGCGAGAGCTGGGAAGACGAGATGCAGGGCGGAGGTCTACTGCACCAATGGCTGCTCGGTGGCTGGGGCGTCATGATTGGAGAGATGTGGGATCTCGAGCGCCTGTGCGAGAAGGCGGTTGAGCTGGGTAGAGCGACGTGCTTCGTTAGTAGCGTGCCGTTGAAGGTTTGTTTGTCCCCACCCCAATCGATCATCTGAGCTTTTCACGTACTGTGCAGTGTAGAGCGAGCAGAGCATGTGCTAATCATACTACTGTCTAGGTACCGGGAGGTGTTGCGAGTCCACCGAATGCAGTTGCGATATTTTAGAACGCCAGATACGAAATAGCAAGACCCGAAGAAAAACATTTTGCAAGCGTTCAATAATTGTTTCTCAATGTCCAAGTCAATGTTGGCCAAACAAACCATGTGTAAAATCTGAGATAGATACGTTCCCACGTGTACACGTGTATCTATGTACTTTCATGTTCTGTTCTTGATGTTCATGTTGGGTGCGGCTACAGTAAACATGTTAGCATGGAAACACCCACCTGCCCTACTACCTGTTCTAAAATCTTAGACGCTGTTTGACCGTGAATATCATAACAAAACTTTCGTACTGTCACGTTGCTTATTGCTCTCGTCCTGTCTCGCCCTCTTTTTAAAAAGTACTACAATATGCCTGGCCTTACTGGTCTCGCAGGCGGGTCTGGTGGTCCTAGTGGTCTAGGTGGTCTAGGTGGTCTAGGTGCTAGTGTAAGTGAAGATATTAGACACGTGTAATATTGACTGTACAGTACTGTCGCTAACATATCAAATTAGAACGGTATCGAGAAGCCTCAGAAGAAGAGGAAGAAGAGCGCCGCCAAGCTGAGGAAGCAGGCAGCAAACCTCGTTAAGTACAAGGTATATTATGGTTGTTACTGTTATCTATGCTATTCGTTTACTAATTCACGTATGTAGGCTGGAAAAGCTGCCGCCGCCGATGCCGCCGCCGATGCCTTCCCCCTCCCTCCTCTCCCCTTCCTTCCGGCCTCCCATTCCTCTCTTCCTCTCCGCCTCAAACCGCAAATCGGGGGAGTAGTGCTGGGCACAATCTAAACTACCCTGGCGGGGATAGAACCTTGCCGGGTGAGCGCGCCAACCCGGAGGTCGAGGTGCGTCGTGAGTAGGTAGCGTGCCGTTGGAGGTGAGTCCAAAGTCTCAGGTGTAGAGTTCACACGTGCTAATCATACCACTACATGGAGGTCCCTGGAGACGTTGCGAGTCCACTAAATGTAGTTACAATATTCTAATAAATCACTCTTTCGAATGTCAACGGCCCACCACCAAAAAATACTCAATACTCAACAATTCAATGTTGTTCTCAGGTTCCACGGTAAGACGTCACTCTCCAGTTCCTATACGTGTCATGTCACCTTTTAGCCTCACTTAGTCCGTCTTTTCCCCATTGTGCATATTGTGTAACACAAACCACAATCAAACATATATTCGCCAAGTATCTCCAAGCTTCGTATTATTAATAGCAGCTAGCATCAGGAATGCAGACTACTGCTCTCGCAGATCTTGGCTTGTTGTGCTGCACTCCACCTCACCTGAGTTATATTTAATTGACTGACTAACTAATATGAGAGAAAAGATTCCATGCATTCTGGAAGGCTTGGCTGTCCCTTTTGTATCACTTGATTCATTCATTGATTCAATAGATAGCCAGCTACTTTCTCCTGCTTTATTTCTTTGACCTACTCGCGCGTTCATAATCAGGTTTGTTGCACTCCCAACTACCCAGATACTTAGCCAATCATGAAATCTTTCGTCCTCCTCGCCGTGTCCGCTCTTGCAGCTCTCGCCATCGCAAGCCCCCTCTGCTCCACCTCTACGTCTATCTCTCCTACGCCAACGTCTTCAACGCCAATACATAGAATGTGCACCAAAATGTGCAGCAGTGCGCCGATTGATACATGCGGTGACGGATGGGTAAGCGCTCCGGATCTTCATAACATATCTGGATCTCATGTTGCTAATATTCCGCGTCTAGTATACTGCACAGTCTGGGGTAAGTAAGCGTGCTAGTTAGTTCTTGCGTGATTTCCATGTTTGATGGAGCTGTAGGAAAGGAGGAGGTGGTGTCAGAGTTTTGCATTTGAAGGAAGAGGAATTGAAAGATGGGGCTAATTAATGATCGTGTAGGCTTGTTGGATGTGCTGTAAGGGTGGTGATGATGGACAATGATGAGGCAGAGTGGACTACGAGCAGATTTGAAGTTCAGGGTGTTGTCGAAGGGAACCGGCAAAATTGCCTTAGCAGGTCGTCAAACAGATTGTTGCTGGATGTAAAGAGTGCATTTAACTATGGTGTAAGGAGGAAAAAGGTTCAATAGTTATACGGAATTCCTACAACACAGTCTTCACAAATTCAATGTCACGATTACTGAACCTAGAAGTGTACTCCGTAGTAGCGTGTCGTTTCTATAGCGATCGGGCAACGAGATCTTACATACTTTTCTATATTGAAACGTGTTAAACATGAGGCTGCCAGCCTGACACTGCTGCTACGGCTAATAATACCTAGGGATTATGCTGCACAACATCTCATCTCATCTGCCCCGGACTCCGAAACGACCAACTTGAACCACCGGTACTGCCCAGGGTCCAGCGATCTGCTGGGCGGCCGGCTGTCTCATCAGCTCAGATCAGATCAGGCCGAAACACAGGTCCCAGGACAGCCTGACAGGAGCCTGGCACTGGGGAATCAGGCGTCCAGCAGTAGACAAGATTGAATTGGCAAGGGTTGGTTGTGGGGATGGGGCGCGTCGATCTTGGGCTTCTTCACGTTCGGCGTCGACGGTTGAACTTCAGGGGGACCAGCAGCGCCTTTCAGGGTCCACGGCTGTCCTTTTCCTATCTGGGATGCGACGACTTGTTGACCACGAGGTCGCATGTTTTTGATTGCAGCAGTGTCTTGGGCACTAAAGCAGGTACAAAGATCGTCTACCGGTAGGTATTGTCGTCGAGTCGTGTTCCTGCATACTCGCACGCGAGAGGCACGGGCTAGTGTGTATGCCTTCAATTGCTTCAAAAGTCCTCGAAACGCTACTGAGGTTTGCTGGATAGTTGATAGTAACAATAGCATGATGGAGCGCGTTCGATGTACAACCGCGGCATTAATGGGGCCGGCGGTTGCAATGGCTACACCGGCGCTTGAGACGAGGCAGTCGCGCCCATGGCGAAACAGTCCATCGTTAATTCGACGCGTCATGAACAATGAATAGACTTCGTGGTCACACGGTTAGCCGCGTAGCTCATGGTTTTCGTCAATCGCTTGGAGACGTGCAATCGAATGATGCGTCAAGATAATCATGAAGTCAACTGGCAAAGCCAGGAGGTCGTACTGACGGAAATGTTCGCAAGTCCAAAACTAGAAATCGGGCGTCCTGTGTTGTGAACATGATTGCGCCCATAACAGCACGAATACTCCCAATTCAAACTCCCATAATAATAACAGCGATGGGGTGATACATATCAGCAACAACTTGCATTCCTTGGAATCATTGAGGGTGAAAGGTAGCACATATGAATATCGCCACGGAATAATACTTCGTGACCACGACAGTATTACATGATAGACGACTCCCATCTAGGCAAATTGGACACGACACCACCAGAGCTAAGGATGGCGCCGGCGCCGCGGCAGTGCGAGGCAGAGCCCCGGAACAGCCGGGCTTGCCGCAAGCTACCGGTACTGCTGCACTGTTTGTGATGCGTGACGACCAACGTGGCTCTCTGAGACTCGATACCTATCGAAGAGCCGAGGAACCATCGTGGGCGCATGCGATTCTCTATCGATTGGACGATAGGCGCACATGCATACAATCGATAGGAGAAGCGACCGAGAGGCTGCAAAGGCAATCATAATGTGGAGAAATAAGGGCTTGACTGTTGTTTTGTCGGGCGGGAACGAACGGGCCGCCGAGGCAGCGAACCTGCTGAGGGACCAGTCCGACCAGCGAGCCCCTTTTCGCATGAACCCGTAAAATTGCTTCATTTGGCTTTAGGGCAGAGAGAGGAATGCATAGGGGCATCCCAGCAGGCTTCGTCATTGCGTCTTACCGTGGTTCGAGCTTGGTGATGCCCGGCTCCATGGGTTGGGTTGACGGCGATCTATGTTAGGCAGAGTAAACAAAGTCAAAAACAACAACAAACAAACAAAGGCTCTGGCGCCGCCACGACAGCGAAACCCGCAGTGCAGAAGCAGCAGCGGTGTACGTAGCAGTCCAGCGTGTCTGCAAGCGTTCGAGGCTCCACCCCACACCGCATCTGCCTCACTGTGTCCCTGGTGCGCTCGAATCGACTGGTGAGGCGGGTGCGAATGGGTGCATGCATGGCGCGCCATCCTCGGGTGGGTGACGCTCGGGCCCGCGTCTGCCACAACTCGAACCAAAAAAGACACCCCCAGCCCGGACGCGAGCGCGTCTTCTCCCATATCAACCCCCATCGACCGATCGCTGGCGAGCGCAAGAACCGTCTTCTCATCGCTCACCTGTCCTTCGAGTGCGCTCCCCTCATTGCATCATCGCCCACGGCTGCGACTACCTCCCGTGTCGAGTGCACCTGCCTCGTGTGTTGTGTTGTTGATACTCCCACGCGCGCATTCCTCTCGCTCCACGCCTCCGCACGCCTTCAGCGAATCGGTCACGAACACGCCATCCTCCCACTCCTCTCTCCACTTCTTCGCATCACCGCCCCCGCCTACTGAGCAACATCAGCAGGCCTTGCATGGAGTTCCGCCAGACGTCGGTCGTTGCTTGTTGAGGTGGAACCACGGGTGAAGCAGACCGACGACTACGTCGGCGCAGCGCGGCTGTGAGCAGCATTCCACGCATTCATACCATCCCAACGGACTTCATTCCGCCACTCTGCAAAATAAGCGCTATCGTTACCCCGATTGCAGATAGGCATCCCCTCCATGCGCGCTGTAGCTGCCTAGCCACAACGACCACGCTGTGAGAACGGCCTCACGCGCCCGCTACAAGGCAGCACCGCAAAACACCACGACCTGTCCGACATTCACCTCCGCCAACAGCTACGTCACCACAACAAACGCAAACGCACTTTCACTCCCCATGGACTACGGATATTCGCCTGGCCGCGAAGGCGGGACCATGCACCTTCCCTCTCCGACACACCCGCACAGCTATCGCCTCGACGGAACCCATTTCTCTCACCTCCAAGAACTTCGTCGCTCCCTCTCCCGCTCTCCCTCCAAACAGTCTCGCTTCCAACTGCGAAACGTTGACTCACCCCGCTCGCCTCTTTCGCCTCTGGCACTCGCGCGCGCCTTCAGCCCTAAGACACACAAGCCCACAAGCCCCGTCGCGACTTATCCTGAGTCACCCCTAGGCGCGCAAGCTGCACCAGCAAAGAAGAAATTCTCACTCCGCCGCTCAGCGCCCTTCCGATCATCACCGCGAACTCGCAACAGCAACTCCAAAAGCCCCCGCCGCCGCGCCTTGGCCGACTCAACTGACGTCGCTAACTCGACACCCTTTATGGCGCGCCAGGCACCTGGCCAGGAAAACACACCCGTGCGCCGGCCCAGCGCAGAATCTCCCGACGGCATGGACATGGACAGGCGACTCGGTGTGAACGACAAGCCTATTAAGTTTGAGTTTGCGCGCCGACCCGATTTGTCGCCCGCACCGCCCGCAAAGTCAAGCCCGCTCAAGCGCAACGACGGACTGATGAACCTTAGCGGAAGCACAGGCACAAGCCCGATGGCAAAGCGCAGGAGTTTGCATGGTGCATCAAGCCTCGGAAACGATTTCGAGAGTATATTCGACCAATATCCCGCGCAGCGCACTACCATGGACGAGTCGACAAGGATATATAACGACTTGAACAGCAATTTCTCTTTCGGCTCACCTATGAGCAATACTCAGTCACCAGTTCGAAGGACAACGTCACTTCGGAAATCGACACTGTCACAGCGAGTCTCGAGTACGCCGCGCTCCAAGCCAGCGTATGATGGCGAGTTCGCTGTACCTGGCGCTGCTGCCTCAAAATCGCGCAATCGCATGTCGTTGGATAGCTCTCTAGGCTCGAGCACTACGCCTTCACAGACGCCTTTTCGAAAGTCAACATTCGATGCTGGGCGCATGGGATTACCACAACCTTTCCGTGGCAGCATTGGAGCTCCGCATCCACTCTCGCATGCGCACACCCCGTCATCCGCGACGTCGAGTGTGCACGGTGATACACCCATGGCTCCTCCTAGAGCTCCAACTTTCAATGTTCCAGGATTTGGCCCTCCCCCGACACCTGGAGCACCGAACCATCAATTCACGCGATCATTGCCGATTGGCGTAGGCCGACCCCAGATATCGGATTCTGAGCACTCCCAAGATTCCTTTGACACACCTTTCAAGGTCGTCCAGCCACCACCAGTTGCATTCTCGACAGGTCTCCTATCGAAGAAGAACCGCAATGTGGATGAGCCCGTGCCAGGTGCAGGCATATATATAATGCCTGATACCCCATCAAAGCGCCAGTCTTACCCCCCAGCTGCAGTAGACAGGACTGAAAACCTGGACACGCCTCTGGTCAAGCGCACAGGCAGCCTATTCGGCGATGCTGCCCGACCGCAACACCAATTTGGTACTCCGAGCACACCATTCAGCGCCAATGTGTCGAAGTTCTCGATGGAGTCTCTCGCCAAGCGTCCGAGCATCTTCGGTAACGTGGGAAATTCGCTCCAACGTCGAGGTAGCTTCATCAGCATCGACGGCGAAGATGATGCTCAGCCCGACACACAGTCACCGACCGCCAATAGGATGACGGATAGCCAGTCCAGCGTGGACGATATGCCACCTACGCCTACGAAGCCCAGCGGTGGTTCGAGTCGTCGATCCAAGGAGAGCAGCTTGCGACGTAAGACGTTCCGCTCGCGCCCTTCCATTGGCAACGACACCTTCGCTGCGCCTGAGGGTGACAGTCGGCCCAGCAGTAAGTACATTTCCATTCAGATTACGAAAGTGCAGGATAAGAGGACTCCGCCACATCGCGAAGATTCTTATCCGGAGTCTTATGACGCTCCTTCTTTACAACCCCCTCACTTTTCTCGGAATCGACATTTGCGGCAGTCAAAGAAATTTGTCCGCCCAATGCCGCTTTCGCGGCGAGTATTTCGTACAACCATTCCTCCACCTCAATCCAAGAACAACACTAAACAGCTACCAGCAGCAGGAGGCATCTTCAATGCGACGACACCGCACACGCCAAGCGGATCATTCCCACCTCTGGATGCCAGCAGGCTTTCGATCTCAGGTAACCGAAGGGAATCTTTGGGATTCAATAGCAGCTTGGGATATTTCCCGCCTGCGACGCCAACAACCCCTCGGGACGGTTCCAGCTTCTTCAGCAGTGTCCAAGGTGCTATTCCGATTGGACTGACCAAGAACGACGTCGATGAGGCTTTGAGCTCTCGTTTCCACGAGATCAAACTCCTCGATGGCGGCGAAGGCGAGTTCTCCCAGGTTTACCATGTCAGCAAGCCTGTGAAGGCATCACCTGAGAAGTCCCCAGCTGGAAGCCAGGTCTGGATCGTGAAGAAGTCCAAGAAGCCCTACCTTGGCGCGAGCGATCGCCAGAAGAAGTTGCGTGAAGTTGAGATACTTTACGCGCTCCAAGGTAATGAGCACGTTCTTGGGATCAAGACTCACTGGGAGTTTGACGCCCATCTGTACATCCAGACGGAGTACTGCGAGGGCGGCAATCTGAGGAAGTACCTCGACACGGTTGGCTTCAATAGCCGTCTCGATGATTTCAGGATTTGGAAGATCCTCCTGGAATTGTTGATGGTATGTCATACACGCAGAACGATGATAATTGAACGGTGCTAACAACATGGCAGGGCTTGAAGTTCATTCACGACTCGGGTTACATCCATCTCGACCTTAAGCCCGCCAATATCCTCATCGACTTCGAGGGTGGGCTCAAGATTGCCGATTTTGGTCTCGCCAGCTCATGGCCAGCTCCTAGGCACATCGATGGCGAGGGTGACCGCCATTATCTCGCCCCCGAGGCTCTTAGTGGTCGATTTGACAAGCCTGCTGATGTCTTCGCTCTCGGCATGATGCTGGCAGAGATTGCTGGAAACTGCGTCATTCCAGAGAATGGCCTATACTGGCAGAAGCTACGATCGGGCGAATTTGACAATGTTCTCCCAAGCCTGACCTGGAGCGCAGACAGCGGGACCTTGAGTCGGGATTCTAACGGTGACCCTGTTTCAGAATCAGCGAGACCTTCTCTGGACGGCTTCCTGATGTCCGACGCTGATCAGGATTCGATGTCATCGTTATCGATCAAGCAGACAGGTAACCCCGAGGAAGAGCTTGCGCGAGCGCCCAAATTCATGGTCGAGCGGACAGACCCGAACTCCATGGACCATGTCGTTCACGCAATGCTCAACCAGAACCCGGACCTCCGACCGACAGCCGAACAAGTTCTGCAGTGTTTCGGCTGCCAGTGGGTTGGTTCCCGGAGACGAGCAGGTGCTACTGTGTACGAGGGCAACTTCGGGCCAGGTGACGAGGTCCTTGCCACATTTCAGAACGAGAACCATGATCAAGTCTATCTCGACGACTTCATGGATATGAGCTAAACACACACAATGCGTTGCTCATACCATCACCTTTCAATCCAGACAATCTGCATCGACACTACCCTTCTCTGGCCTCGCAATACATCGCTAAGGACTCTTCGACTTTTGATCCGGGTACTCGTCGGGTAGTTCATGGATCTTCAGTCATTTCCCGGAACCTTTTGCGATACATCACGGCCTTGGCTTTGTTCTATAGCGATCTGTCTGCTTTCACGATGCTTTTATCACGGCGTTTTGTACGAGGGTGGGAGAAAAAGCATCATCTTCGTTGCTTGGGACGACTCAACTCATGTTCAGAGAGTCGTTTGTTTGCCTGTTTTGTTTTTGTTTTTACGTGTTTCCGAATTGACGGCCGTCCTGGGTTTGGGTATCAGGTCTTTTGGGATTGGGCTGGGTTTTCACAGGGAGTTGACCACGGCTAGGACTGGAGTTCAAAGCGTTTGCTTCAACATGCATTTTCCCCCACCCGATGGAGATACCTTCGCAGCTAGGCTCAAGCGCGAATGGGGACTGGCGTTTTTGTCTTATTCGATATAGCGATGATGATACGGCTCTTCTCTCTCTTCTTCTACTTTGGAAGGATTTGTCCGCGGGTGCTGGTTGGTTGGCTGGTTGGCTGGCTGCTGTATAAGGGCGGACTTTGTTTGCGAGGAGAGTAGTATCACATCACCGCATCACTGATTGAAAGTGAACCCTTATGGTGGATCTCAGGGTAATTGTTGGAAAGCAAACAATATCACTCACGATTTCATGACCATCATACCTATCAACTTGTGCTCTTTGTGCTTGTGCTGTGATTGCAGTAAAAACGACAGGCAATACTTCGTCAAGAAAGAGTCTCTCTTGTGTGGGACAAAGCTAAGCAAAGAAAGCAAATGGTTTTCCTTGTACCATCACCTAGCCATATATGGGGTGTGTACGAAGCTGTCAAGTTCATGTATCTTATGTGCTCTAGGGAGTGCATTCATTGAGGTGACCTTGAAGCTGATAACCATACATGCTCAGTGTCAGCGCTCCAGCCACGGTCATTACTTGTAGAAGAGGATTATAGGAGAGTTTATTCTGAATCAAGGATATGAAGATTGATCATGACCGTTGAGGCTCTGTTTGGTGGTACTCGGCCGGAACAACTGTTTCTCCAGGGTCTGCCACGTGACTGCGTACCGTAGTTAACTATGGCGGGGGTGAGTCAAAAAAGTTCCCCGCCATATATTTCGTTGCGCCCACAACACGACACGAGCAACGCAACCCAGTCACTCGCAAACAATGGCCGACACGCAGCCCCCGGCGGCCCAGCCCCAGGCTGCTGAGAGCTCCGAGAACCTGCACACTGATCCCGTTACCGGCGAGAAGATCTCCAAGAGCGAATTGAAGCGCCGACAGAAGCAGCGCGAGAAGGACGAGAAGAAGAAGGAGAAGGAGGCAACGCTGCCCGCGCGTCCGAAGAAGGAGAAGAAGGATGATGTCGAGGAGCTGAACCCTAATGTGCGCCTTGACTGCCCGAGTTGTCTGGGAACTGAGCTGATGTGTCGTAGCAATACTTTGAGATCCGGTCGAACAAGATCAATGCGCTCCGAGCCTCCAACAGAGCGCTCGCTTACCCTCATAAGGTGAGCATCCTCGCGATTCCTCGTGTCAGCTTGTATTAACGGGAAACAGTTCGCGGTCAACAGCAATCTTCCTGCCTTTGTGAGCAAATATGCGGGCCTTACCAAGGGACAGACAGAACCGGATACCCAGGTCCGAATCGGCTTGCGTGTCATCGCCCGGCGGTCGCAATCGGGATCCCTTCATTTCTACGTCTGTACGTATAAATCACACGAGTGGAAGACATGTGACTGACAGAGTACAGGCAAGGCAGAGGGCGTTACGGTCCAGGTCATGTGCCAGTTGCAGGAATCCAAGTCCGACGTACCCTTCGAGAAGCAGCACGAGAACATACAGCGTGGAGACATCATCGGCGTTATTGGATTCCCAGGTCGAACAAGTCCCAAGAAGGGTGGTGAGGGCGAACTGAGCATATTCGCCCGCGAGGTCATCCTTCTCACGCCATGCTTGAGGATGTTGCCGACTGAGCACTTGTGAGGAATTATGCGGACCTTGTGTGTGAATGATACTGACAATACAACAGCGGATACAAGGACCAAGAACAGCGCCACCGAAATCGATTCCTCGACCTCATCATGAACGACTCGACGCGAAAGACCTTTATTACCCGAACTAAAGTCGTCAAGTACATCCGCAAGTTTTTTGACGAGAGAGATTTCTTGGAAGTGCAGACGCCCATGATGAATAAGATTGCTGGAGGTGCAACCGCACGACCTTTCAAGACCTTTCATAATGAGTATCAGTCCGATTTGTACATGCGAATTGCTCCGGAATTATATCTCAAGCAGTTGGTTGTGGGTGGACTTGAGAGAGTCTATGAATTAGGAAGACAATTCAGGTGCATATGACTCACCTTATAACTTTGATAAATTACTAACTGAGCCCATAGGAACGAAGGCGCGTATTGACTTGGACTTATAATCCTGACAAATTACTGACTGAGCTCAGGCGCTGACCTCACCCATAACCCCGAATTTACGACGGTCGAGTTCTACCAAGCCTATGCTGACTACAATGATGTCATGGATATGACAGAAGAGCTTGTGAGCGGGATGGTCAAGGAGATTACTGGGGGCTATGAGACTGTGTATCATACCCAGAGCGGTGAAGTTTTCAACGTAAATTGGCAGACACCTTGGGCCAGAGTACCCGTAACTAACCTATCTTATAATGGTCTAAACCCAGCTCACGTTCCCTAGATGATCCCAACGCTAGAGGAAAAAACCGGGGAGAAGTTCCCGCCAGCGAACGAGTTGCACACCGAGGAGGCCAACAAGTTCCTGAGGAATTTGCTGAAGAAGACTGGGGTTCAATGCTCAGAGCCTCTCACGAACGCCAGGATGATTGACAAGTGAGTGACCTTGGTGTGAGAGATGTATGTGTATCACACTGACTTCCTACCTTAGGTTTGTAGGCGTGTACATTGAAGACGGGGCTGTGAACCCAACATTCATCACAGGTGCCGCAGCCCTTACGTCTAATTAGGTAGTAGCTAACGCGCGCACTATCTAGGCCACCCCGAGGTAATGTCGCCGCTGGCCAAGTACCATCGCGACATTCCGGGTCTCTGCGAAAGGTTCGAGGCCTTTGTTTGTAAGAAGGAGATCTGCAATGCCTACACCGAGTTGAACGACCCCTTTGATCAGCGTCTGCGATTCGTAAGTCCGCCGTAACACATCTTCTATGGTATATTAACGTAAGAATAGGAGGAGCAAGCAAACCAGAAGTCGCAGGGTGACGACGAGGCACAGCTCATCGACGAGACATTCTGCCAGGCTCTCGAATACGGTCTTCCACCCACAGGTGGCTGGGGCATGGGTGTTGACAGAATGGTGATGTTCCTAAGCGATCATTACGTACGTACCGTTTCTGCATGAAAGAAAGTGTTTGTGAGACATTGCTGACTTGGCACCTCAAAATTTAGAGCATCAGAGAGGTATTGACCTTCCCTTATATGAAGGACGTGGTCGAAGAGAAGAAGCAGACCGCTGCAGAGGTCGTTGGCATTACACCTAAGCCCGAGGAGGGTATTCGTAAGTTCATTGTACTTTTGAAGATGATGCTCCGCAAGATCTGACATAACATATTGTAGCACACAAATGATCGTAGCATAGCAGCAGGTGCGTGAGGTTTGGTGGTTATTGGGCTCATGAGGTATGCTTCATAAATGAACGTGAAGTTCGGAGAAATGGGGATATATCAAACAAATGAAAAACAAGCACAATACTGTCAACATTGGGATCAATATCAATGTAATGATGATTCTCTCCAAGCATTATTGCCCCTTCTGTCCTAAAACTTTGGTGAAATTGATCCCTCCCCCTTACTTGATGATTCACACTTGTCGCTACGTAGGGAAACCTGTTGGTAGCAACCCCCTGAAGAAATCAATGGGAGAATTCCTGGATCTGTTAGCAGAAATATTAAAGCTGACCAGCGCAATAATCTCAAGATTTCTAGATAGTTCAAACTGCAAGTAATATTAATCTGTAAAGTTGTAGTCTCCTTGGTGCTACAAGAGCTGTGTTTACAGGCAGTTAGTAGTAAACGGCATCTTCAGACTACGCTAACACATCCAAGAATAGTCCTAATCTTTTCGTCACGGGGGTGGTAGCATACTTTTTGTTCCACGAGAGGATAGGAGAATTTACGAGAAGTTGGAGATATGCCCATACGGCAACTTTAGCCGGGTTTCCCCGAAATCACAAGCTGGAGATTTGCGGGTGCGTCATAGCGCCATGCTTCCGAAGATCCCTCCTTTGGCAGCGTGGGATGCGGGGCCTGTCTCAACACCAACGAGTTTTGCGCTTACACCGCTCATTTTTCCATCAGGACACTCTTGAGAGCTTCAATTGGACTCATCCCGTCTTACATGCTCACTTGATTTAGTCAAATATTTGTTCTCTTATTCAATAGGCCGACAATAGCCCTGCGAGTGAGCAGTCTTTCGAACGCGGGGTGCGTATTATTATATAACTTTGGTAAGCTGCTTCCCCATATCTCCCCCAAAAGAAATGTTGAGCTGGTGGAGACAACGGGAACTGAGCATAGACGGCTACCGGTAGTTGTTGTGCATGGCTGTCGATTCATTTCTGATAAGAGCCTCTTGTCATTGCTTATTCTTGATGCGCTGACATCCGATTGTCAGTCTCATACCCCGCCCATCGTTGGGAACCCTCATACAACGATATACTAGATCATCGGCTGCGGATACCTTCTCTGTGATTACGTTGAACACCCTCGGAAACATCTACGACCGCAATCATGGTTCTAGGCGCGAGAAGACCGCCCTCCCGAAAGGGTACGCTCGCTCTCCACACGTCTGATCCCCTCGATGGGTGACGTATAAAAACAATACAATGGTGGAATAACAATCGTGTTAGGATCTATGGCGGATATGCCCACAGACTTGAAAGAGCAAATGGACAAGCTAGAGGAGCTGTTCGTAGTCTCCACGGCCAAATTAAAGGAGATCTCGGATCACTTCGTAAAGGAGCTTGAAAAGGGCCTGACGAAAGAGGGAGGATCTATCGTCAGTCGCAATGCACCCAGCACAGCAGACTTAGGCTGACAGTCACAGCCCATGATTCCGACCTGGTGTATGGCCTTCCCCGACGGCTACGAGACCGGAAGCTACCTTGCGCTCGATATGGGAGGCACAAATTTACGCGTGTGCGAAGTCACTCTGACAGAAGAGAAGGGAGAATTCGAAATCATCCAGTCCAAGTATCGCATGCCCGAGGAGCTGAAGACTGGCACGGCAGACGAGCTGTGGGGTTACGTTGCAGACTGCCTCCAGCAGTTCATCGAATACCATCACGAAGATGAAGAACTCGACCATTTACCGCTTGGATTCACTTTCTCTTATCCAGTGTCGCAGGATGCCATCGATCACGGCGTTCTTCAGCGGTGGACCAAAGGCTTCGATGTAGAGGGTGTGGAGGGCGTGGATGTGGTGCCTGGATTCCAAAAGGCCTTGGAGGAGCGCAACGTCCCTATCAAGCTAGCAGCTTTGGTCAACGACACGACTGGTACCATGATCGCCTCCGCATACACTGACACTAGCATCAAGATCGGATGCATATTCGGTACTGGTTGCAACGCGGCGTACATGGAGGAGTGTGGCGCTATCCCCAAGCTTGCGCATATGAACCTCGACCCGACGCTGCCCATGGCCATCAACTGCGAATGGGGCGCGTTCGACAACGAGCATCAGGTACTTCCCCGCACAAAGTACGACATCGTGATCGACAAGGAATCGCCTCGTCCTGGCCAGCAATCATTCGAGAAGATGATAGCAGGCCTGTATCTCGGCGAAATTTTCCGTCTCGTTCTTCTTGATCTGCACAAAGGCCAAGAATGCGACATCTTCCCCAACCAAGACGTGGGCAAGCTCAACAAGCCCTACTCCCTGGACGCCGGTTTCCTCGCCGCGATTGAAGAAGACCGCTTCGAGAACCTGCTGGAAACAGGCGACCTCTTCCTCGAGAAACTCGGCATCACCTGCACCAAGCCCGAGCTAGAGCTGATTCGCCGCCTCGCCGAGCTCATCGGTACCCGAGCCGCTCGCCTGACGGCCTGCGGTGTCTCAGCCATCTGCAAGCACAAGAAGTGGAGCGAAGTGCACGTAGGCGCAGACGGCTCCGTCTTCACCAAATACCCGCACTTTAAGATTCGCCAAGCCCAAGCGCTCAAGGAGATCATGGACTGGCCGACGAAGTATGGTAAAGGCAAGGGCGATCCTATCGAGGTTCTTCCTGCTGAGGATGGCTCGGGTGTTGGTGCTGCGCTCATTGCTGCGCTTACGGTTAAGCGGGTACAGCAGGGGCAGCTTGCTGGTATTCGGGATAGCGATGCTATTTTGAAGATGGCGCCGAAGAAGGTCGAATGATTGAACATGCTTGTAGCGCAGGGCCAGAGAATATCTAACAGACGGATGGAGAAGATAGACGGAAATCGGGTTTTGTAAATTACGATATAGAACAGTTGGTTAGTTTGGTTGTCAAGAACAAGAACTCATATCACAATTTCTCCTATATCAGATCACACCCTGTTGTCACGCCCCGTGTTGTCCTCGTTCTATCCATGCACACAGTTTCTAGATTATTCAAGTAGTTGATAGTCTATCGGATATAGGCGCTACATTCGGGAAGGCTATGGTACACCTCAATACTTAGGCTTAAACGGCAACGTCTGCATCTGCTTCACCGGATCCGCCTGAATCCCAAAGACGCCATACAACCACTTCAGAATGATGAAGAAGCTCATCGGCTCACCCATATGCTTGACCCCCGTCACAAACCGCGCCTCCTTCGGCGCACCATGCTGCAACGCAAGATAGTAGTCATCGATGGGGAAAATCTCATCCTCGGTGCCATTCACGAGCAACAAGCGTGCACACTCCGGTCGATCCAACGTGCCGTCGTTGAGCAGGCTGAACTTGGCCGAGGCCTCTTGTTTGAAGGCTTCGACGTCGTTCCCGTAGCCCCATTTGTACGCCAGCGTGTTGGCGAGATCGAAGGGGTATTCGAGGTGGTTGACGTGGTCGAGCCAGGCCCTGTCGAACATGTGGTGGCATCCGCCGCCGAGGGCGACCACGCCGGCGAGCTTATCAGGATGCGTGTGCGCCACGCGGATGGCGTAGTATCCGCCTGTGCTGAAAGCCCAGATGGCCACTTTGGCCGTGTCGAGAGCTTCTTGTTGCTCGATCCAGGCGAATAGCGAGCTGTACAGGCGGTCCGGGGATGTGGGATCAGAGGGGTTGGCGGGACAGTCTCCTGTACCCGGGATTTCGAGCACGATGGCTGCGATGCCGTTTTGGCGCCAGCCTTCCATCCAGACGGCCAGTTCCGTTCTGTAGCCGTCTAGGCCGGTGAAGATGATTACGGTGGGCACGGGTGTGTCCTTGCAGGCGTGCTCGGGGACGAGGTGGTAGACGGGGATGTGAGCACCCTCGTTGCTGTGGCCGTGGGTATGTGGGATTAGGACCTCTTGCACGGGATAGGGGCGGAGAGAGAGCCCTTTCAGACACGCTTCTTTTCCTAGGGTCCAGGCTTCGCGTTGCACGTCTGATCGGGGCGCGGGAAAGCGCGAGATGCGGTAGACGGCGGAAGAGCGCAGGTAGTACTCTGACGCTTTCACTTTTTCTCCTTTGCTTTCCGCCTCTTGGGCAATTTGCTTTAGGCTTTCTGCTTGAGGGAAGTACACCTTTGCGTACTCGTCCCAGTCGTACGGCTCTTTGAAGTCGCGGCGGACGAGCTCTTCAACTACAGGTTCGAAATCTTTTGCGGTGCCGAACATGAAGGGGTAGACGCCCATTTCGGCCTTCGAATCATCAGCATGAGTTGATGGAGCGAAATATGCTTGTTGAGTATCGAACAGGTGTAAGTATCAAATGAGCTCACAGGTTTCTTCCATTTAGCCTCCCATAGTTGTTTGTAATTCTCGTGGTGTGGTGCAGGCGTTTTCAACTTCTCCCGAATAAAGAATTGTCCACCTGGAGCAGCCATTTTTTTTGTTGATTATTGTGCCTTTCTTTGGCTACGTGTTTCTTGGTGTATTGCTCGTGTTAGGTCAAGCCCTTTACGTATTGTATCGCGGTAGGCAACCAGTCTGAAGTTTGAGTGACGAGCAACATGTTGGCAAATGCTCAGACATATATCTATTATTTGATTTCAAGGCCTCAGTGTCGTCTCCGATGATCGTGGATACCGGTGCGGTGGTGTTTCGCGGACTACCGCCCGGGTGAGGACCGTTGGTGGGGAGCCGAACTGCACGGCACTTACTGTTTTCGGCAGATCTGCAGAGCAGCTCGGCGCATACGACATAACATAGCGCTAGTAGTGCCTTCAAGAAATCTGTGTGGAGCACTCTAGGAGTATCTCAGAGTACCTTGATCCGGTTAAAAGACAGCTCTGTAAAGGACAGTAGCGTTATGTTAATTTTGTAGCGTAACAGCCCACGGCCCTCTTCAGTAACACCAAATCTATCTTATCATTGTAAAATGTTCTTAGATTGGTACATACGACCGAAGGATGTTGATCACAGGTTCCCCCATCCACTTTGCCATCTTTTGTGATGCTGAGTTAGGTTGGGTATCGCTGGTTCCCTGGAACAGGAATCGGTTTTTGCGAATCAGATTCCCGCCGTAGCTATGTACCAACGACCATTTTAATCACATTGCTCACTACAACAGAAGGCTGTCTTAGGGATCTGTTCAGCTCCAGTGATGAAATGATTTTGTCCACTTGTATCTAACGAGTCTTGGGAATGTGTGTTCTCTGAGATTATTCAATGTCACCTTACTTAGTGACAAGGTGTCTTTCGATGGTGTCATCATATACATAGTCGTGGCTACCTTCGTGATACCTACCACAGCTTCCACATCCTCATCTACTATCAAGAGAGACTCGTCTCCCATGACCCATCTTGGAGCGACGTATCTCATTTGGAGATGGTGGACTTTGGTACATTACTGTTCACTCCACTATTTGCCTCGGATTGAACCATGGGACGAGGGACGCCTTGTGCAGCACCGCTTGTACACGTCCGCACATAAATTCAACAACGACGCACATCGATGCATCCCTCCTCTCCTTCACGCACAAACGAAGACACAACGCATCATGAAACCATCCCACTCGACGCCCTCCAGCGAAGCGGCACGCATCCCACTCCGGCGCTTCGCAACACACTTCCTTCTCTCTACTCTAGCTACCGCTATTCCGCAGCTCCTCCAATACTTCGGAGGCGTATATCTCAAAGATATGATCATACTTATGAGCTGGAGTTCAACACACATGTGTGGCTTCGTGTTCCATGCCCTATCTAGCGATGCGCACGACATGACATCCATTGCTGATACAATCTACGATGCCGCCGGCTCTTGCCTCATCGCGACGCTTCACATTATCACAATACTCCTTGGAAGATACGTGGGTGATCCAGACTCAGGCTTCACAACACGTCAACACATCGCAGTGCATTTCTGCCTGGTCTTCTATGTCATCACCGAGCTCGAATTCTACCGCGCGTACGTAAAGTTCAAGAAGTTCGACACGTATACCGACTGCTTGAAATATTGGCCTCTCGCCAACGTCGACTACTCCTTCCCGCATCGGCGCGAGCCGTTCTCCTACATGATAGACTTGCCAAACAGCTGGCAACGCTATCTCGACGGTGACAACGAACCGAGGACGCTCTGGGCGATAGCGTGCACCAAGTCACTCAAGGTCTTCTTCGCTGTAGACTTACTCTTCTCTGTGGTCTGCGGGCTCGCGTACTACCTAATCAAGCGCATAGTCAATCCTGATGCGGAATATGATTTGTGCGGTGCGATGGCGAATGCGCTGATACTCTTTGGCACGTGTCCAGCTTCGGTTTGGAAAGTGCTTCTGGGACTGATGCTGTTGAGGGTTGTGAGGCAGGCTAACTATGTGGGCTTTTGGGCGGTGGTAGGGTTGGTGGCGCGGCGGGGGGGAAGGCGTTATATGGTTGATATTGAGAGCGGGATGAGCTTGGAAGTGGCTACGAAGTGTGTGTAAAGTGTGGTGTAAACATTCGGTAGAAATGTTCCATCTAAGGGGTAAAATTTCAGGCTAGAGGAGCAGCAAGTCGTGCCGGGTAAGCTCCGTGACTGAATTCGTCTCATTAGACTTCTAAAGGTATTGTATGTATTTTATTGCTGTAAGGCTCATCTATGTCCCGTAGGTGGCGCGAAAGTTCTTTTCAAGTTCGACTGCTTAGCGAAGCGGCTACTATGTTCGTCGTGAAGTAGGAGGAGAGCAATACGATTATCTATACTTTCCACGCAAGGCAGAGAGTATACGGAATCGTGATGACTGAGAGGGACTTATGGTAGGTGAGCTTAGTAAAGTGTTCGAGCAACGCTTAATGATCGTACTGAATGGAAACTCCTTATCTCAATGTTTTCTTCGACGCAGGGTGGTGGTGAGTATAGGCAGATTCATCTGCAGTATTTCGTAATCACTGCTATATACTGCTGTGCCAATGTCTATGCGCAAGGACAGGCAGCAATGCTTCGCTTTTTGGCTCAGCAAACTACATCAAAACTCGAATAACATGCACTTATCATTATGAACTTTTGGTAGAACGATATGATGAACGAACATGCACCTGGAGAGGTCAACCTGAACGGAATACGCTAGTTCCGCTACGGAATGGTGGGGCAGCTCAGGCATACGTCATCCCGCACCGCGCCTTCCATCACCGAACATTGCTCAGCCTCAAAACCGACGCGACATATTAGCCACGCTTTCGAAAACACAACTAGATCTCCCAAGCTTTCTCACTCATCTAACCTCCACTACTTCCCAGAGATCCCCTAATCATGGCCTCCAACAACCACAACGACAACCCGTGGGAAGATCAGCGCAGCCAACAGGGCCAAAGTTACCAGAACCAGAACCAGAACCCATACCAAGCATATGGCGAGCAGACGCAGAACCCGTACGCACAACAACCGCTTCAAGGCCAAGGCTCAACCCCATGGAGCCAGGAGACAAGCCAAGGCCTAATGCAAAACCAATACTCGGGCGAAACTCAGCAGCAGCACTCTCAACCACCGCATCACCAACAACCATCCTACCATGATCAGGGTCACGAGGAGCAGCCGCCACCAGGTCTGCCACCGCGCCGCACAGCAACTGACATAGCGCTGCCGCAAGGCCAGGACCGCTCCCACCAGATTGAAGTCATGCAGAGCTACGAGGCAGCGGGCAGGAAAGACGAAGACGATTCCAATGTCGAGGTTCTGCAGAGAGAGTTCCCCAAGATTGATGGGAGTTTGATTGCGGCGATTTATGGGGATAGCAAGAGTTTGAGTGCGACGAGGGAGATGTTGCAGGCGCTGGATACGGAGTAACCATCGTCATTGATTCAGAGCGGAGCAAGCAAGAAGAGATTATGATTCGCCACGACCTGATGCTATGAAGAGCAAGCATAAGGTTCTGCGGCTGATTAACGTTATGAGACGAATATATGACTTTTTCGGACACAAGTCGATTTCAAGAAAACGGATGGAGACAGACGCTGTATGGGTCACGAGAAATCTTACTGCTTAGCGACTTGTTTGCACATTAGGCATCTGTGGAAGCTGCTAGGCTCAGACATACTACACGTTTTCCAGAAAAGGTGTTAGTTCAATGAGCGAATCTTCATTTCGCCCCCAGTCACACAACAGCCATACTGCTGACTCAAATTACAAAGGCTACTAAATAACAGCTCCATTCCCACCCCCATCCTCAAACATACCGCACAACCTGCTCCTCACTCCACTCCCAAAATCTCTTCGCGTTCCCACTCCCCCTCCCCTCCCCAGTCCCGCCTGCGCAAGATCCTTCCTTAGCGCCGTGATGCGCCCGAACGGGATAACCCATTCATTCTGCTGCAGCGACGCCGCCACGTCCGGTGATAGGCCGGCGAAGAGCTCCGTGTAGGCGCCGTTGACGGGCGGGTAGGTTATCATGCGGATGAAGAAGGCTTGCAGGGCGGAGACGTGGCGGGCGAGGTCGGTGGTTAGGTTGCCTGGGTTGAGGGCCTGTGAGGAGGGGTGGTCAGTAATGTCAAGAAATCTGGCTTTGGTGGTGGAGGGGAGAGGGGGAGCTAGGTAGGAAGAAGGTAGGAAGGTAGGAAGTTTGAGACGAGGGAGCAGAAAGCAGAAGAAGGGGAGGAGGAACACAAACTCACCACACTAACAATCCCCTCCTTCTTATACCTCCTCTGAAACTCCAACGCATGCAGCACGTTCCCCGCCTTACTAACACCATACTTGAACATAGCGCTCTTATCCCCCCCTTTTTTATAATCCAGATTGTCCATCTCCACGCCTCCCTTTGGAGACGCGAGATGCGCCGCCGAACTCGACACCCACACGACTCTCACGGTTCCCGCACGACTTTCCTTCGCAGTCTTTACAAGCAAGGGTGTCAGGAGCTTGGTGAAGAGGAACGGCGCAACGCAATTCGTGCCGAGCTGCAATTCATACCCCTGATTCGTCGTGGAGCCCTGCGGCGGCATCATGACGCCTGCATTATTAAACAAGACATCCAGTCTCCCTTCCTTACTCAAGAATTCCTCGGCAGAGGCTTTTATGCCTTCGAGGTCGTTGAGGTCCAGGTGCAGGTAGTGTAGTGCACCGCCGCGGGAGTTTGGACTGCTTTGTTTGATCCAGGATATTGCGGCGTGTGCTTTTTCAGCGTTGCGGGCTGCGAGGTAGACGGTTGCGTTGTGGGCGTAGAGCAGGCGCGAGAGTTCTTTCCCCACGCCGGCGTTTGCGCCGGTCACGATGTAGACTTTGCCTTTTAGGTCTGGGAGGGAGGTTTCGGTGAATTTGGCCGCAGGGGGGAAGGCCTGACTGAATTGGTTGCCCATTGTTGATTATTGGAGTTTGGTGGATGGGGATGGTGTGTGGTGGTAGTGGTGGTGATTTGAAGCTGTTTGCGCAGGAAAGCGTGCGCTTGCCGTTCCTTTTGAAGCATCTTTGTGCTGTAGCTGGTATCAGGATTGGACTGAGGCAAAGGTATTGCGTCCCTGTATTCGGACGACATGGTGGTCCGGACGAAGGTCAATGTCGTTATTGCCGTTCTTGGTCGAGTCGTCCGATGCGCGTTGTGATTGGATGAATCGCAAGGCTATCCTTCGAGCATATCTTTGTAGACTAGCGCAGCCTTAGTCTTACACAGGACCGGCATAGTCCTGTCGGAATCTTTGCTCTATGATTGGCCAGATCGCAGACCTCAAGCCATTACCCGCTATCGCTGTGTACCTTCCTTCAAACCTCTACTTTCACCGTCTACGGCACATTTTTGCGGTAATAAATGGACTTGTGCGTGCCCTCTTGCTGTTCAGCCCCGGACTTAGGACAAACGGCGGAAGCGTGATACCGCAACTCGTGCGCGGTCCTGCGTTAGTCCAAAAATATTCATCGTATCCGTCTACTAGCAGAATTTGCCAGCTGAATGAGGCTCCTGGAAGACATGAAAATTCGTTGGAGTTTCCGAAGAGCTTCTTGGAAGTGAAAAGTCGTAGTCAGGCTATAAACACACACATTTCGTATTCGATTGCTTACGTACGTACAGAGCAGCATAATCCCATTGTAACTCTTATTGCCATTATCGAGAAAGCTCTGTATCAATCATATCACATAGCATCCAAACATTAATCGACACCACTTCCCAAACACATGTACAACCATCCAAACCTACCCCTCCGACCTAACAACCCCCGTACAACTCCTAACATCAAACTCCACCCACCTGGCCCTGCCCTCTCTCCTTCCTCTCCCCCCACTCTCATCAATACTCCCCGGATTCATGACCGTGCACCCAAAATACTTGACCACAAAAGCCGGTGCTTCAGAGTCCGCCAGCACCAAGCTCGTCGGTAGCGGATACAAGTTCAATGTGTGCGCGAAGTCCCAGTGGAGAGGGCGAGCAGAAAGCGGGAAAGGAGAGAGATGGGACTGTGACAGGATGGTGCGGGTGAGCGCGCGGGCGGTCTGTGTGTCGTGGTCTACCTCATCTTGTTGTTGTTTTTGTTGTAGGGGGGGCAGCTGGTAAATCGAGATCCATTGCGTCTTGCGCCTCGAGTTCATTCTGCTGCGCAGAAGGGGCATACGGCATTTCATCTTCAACGTCTGGCTCGGGCTTGTTGAAGCGTATACTTGTCCTCTGCAAGCGTCCTGCAACATCGTCTCGTAGAATCGCCATTTCACCTTTTACGCCGAACCAGTTGAGTCGTGATGGGTTGCTCGTCCATATCACTTCTCCTTCTTTGCCTTTCGCTTTTCCTGTGCCCCATACTTCTCGGTTTGCTTCTGCTACGACGCGTCTTATGCGATTTGTGAAGAGTTGGGGGACAGGTTTGCGGGGGCAGTGGTGTTGCTGCGCCGGCTGAGAATGCGCTTGGCCATGCGTCGTTGTCGCCGGGTACGAAGACGAGTGTGGTGTGTGCGATGAGTTGTTGGAAGTCAGCTAGGACGGACGCTAAGGCGTCGAAGTGCTCTTTGTATTCTATGCTGCCTGCGCCAGGAACACCCGCTAGGCTGGCTTTCGAGCTGAAGTTTCCCATGAGAACGATCGCGAGAGGGTAAATGGGATGGGCGTCGGTTGGATCGGGCGTGTATGTTCGTAATAGGGTCCGGAGGGCGGAAAGTGTTGATGGGACGTCTAGATGCAACTCTGATGCTATCACGACGTTGTGCGCCTTTTCTTCATCGAGTAACTTCGACGCTATTTTGTTCATACGTGAACCAGTTGCACGTTGAGATCCTAGTCCGAGAAAGTCTGTCCATCCGAACGCTGGCCCTGCCAGACTGTTCTTGTCTATCTCCTCTGCACCACCCAAAGTGGCTGTTCGCCGTTCACACGGTGGGTGACCGACTGAAAAGCCAAGAAACTTTCCGCCTATCGTGCCACCGATCCCGCCGCTCCCTCCAAGAGATGACGTTGCACCCGCATCTTCTTCATAGCTTCCCTCTACAAGCACAATCATACCAGGCGCAAAGTAGGCGCCATTCTCCGGGATTGGCCGTGCATGTTGGAGGTCTAGTGTGATTGTTCCTGTGAGATCAGACAGCGAGAGTGCACCAGTAGCTGAGACTGTGAGCATGCCAAGTAGCAAATGAGTGCTACCAGTTCGACCTAGCAAATTGGCAATGGGGGTAATGGTATTCATTTGCGATATTGCAATAGAACCAGTGCGACTCAATGTTGCAGATCGAGCGGTGGAGAACGTGGGCGCTTGGAAGGTTTCGTTGCGGAGAATTCGTTGGTGAACGATGTGGTACCGTTGGCGGAAGAGCTCAGTCTTTCGCGAAGGGTCTGGGAAGAGCGATGGCTTTGAATTAATTCTGCTGATGTTAGCACCAAAGGATAAGTCCAGCTTCCAATAGCTTACTTCTCAAAATGTTTCTGGGTGACATTGTATATTAATTTGGGCTGCTCAAATGCGCCAATGACATTGATCCACTCTCGAGGGTCTGTTAGCAAATCCTCGTCTTCTTCCTTGTCTTCTACTTGGAGGCTCGACATGCCAAAACTCGTGTTACTATCCAGAGTGGGTCGCGCAGGCCGAGCGCTTATTTCTGGCCCAAAGTTGAAGCTGCTTTGCCTGCTGAGACTTGAGCCCTGCACTACTCTTCCTCCATTCATGGATCCTTCTAATGTTTTGAGAATGCTCCTGAGTGTCTCATTCTCTCCCTCTACAATGACCTGGCCGCCGCATTTCTTCCAGCTCTTCGCGATCTCCTCCAATACCTTCTCGGCCAGTCCTTCTTCCCGCCATCCTGACCCACAGTGCTTCCCTACGAAGGCTGCTAGTGCTTGGAGGGCAGATGATGTAAGGGTAAGATTGTGTTTCTTGGTGAATGTGCGGAAGGCAAGAGGTCGTAGGGTAGCTGGTGGTAGCAGTATAGGGAGAACGGTAGTTTTCGGGGCTGGCTTCAGGGCTGGCGGTGCTCGAATCGGCGCTGTCCTGCGCGGGTTGATGGGATGAACGGGTGTGCCGAATGCGGGCGATGAAGAGGGTATTGGGTTCGCTGGAACCGCCGAGGGCTTTTCTGGTCGTCTTGCTGTCGCCATTGCTCGTCAAGTCCTAGTATACTGTGCACTGGACGAAGTGTTTACCAGGAGGTTTACTTGCACTTTACGGCGCGTCAACGCGGGACGCGCCTTCGCGGTGGCCCGAGCTCAACAAAGCTAACTACTTTCCCACCTCAACTCCAACGACGATACACCAAACACCGCCAACTCTACCTTTCACAAGCTCAACAACTTCAATAACACGGTCGCATACACTGAGTCTATCTAAGAAAGTTTAATTCACGTGCATCACTCATCTACAATGGCTGATGCAGCGACCGAGCCTCTCGCGACAGTCACTGAGTCCGAGGAGCTGCCTAGGACGAAAGAGAAGCTCGAGGAGCTGTCCCAGGTTGCCTCAATCCACTACTCCACCAAGAACTTCGCGGCTGCTGCCGAAAATTACGCCAATGCCGTCGAGATCCAAGCCGAGCTCAATGGCGAGATGGCTCCCGAGAACGCCGAGCTACTGTTCTACTACGGCCGCGCGCTTTACAAGGTCGCGGTCGCGAAGAGCGATGTTCTAGGGAACAAGGTAGCGCAAGAAGACAAGAAAAAGACGAAGCCAAAGAAGGCAGCAAAGCAGGGATCTGGTGAAGGCTCGAGCGCAACAGCGAACGGAGTGAAGGCTGAGCAGAAGGAGGAATCGGTTGAATCAAAGCCATACTTCCAACTTCAGGGCGATGAGAACTGGACTGATTCTGAGGACGAGGACGAAGAGGAGGAGGGTGAACAGGAAGAAGACGAGGACGATTTCGGCAATGCGTACGAGACCTTCGAGCTGGCCCGTGTACTATACGCAAAGCAACTGGAAGCGCTGGACGGAGGGGACACGACGGACAAAGGCAAAGGCAAAGCGGAGCTGAGTCCCCAAGCACGCACGATCAAGGAGAAAATCGCAGACTGCCACGGCTTCCTCGTAGATATCTCACTGGAGAACGAGCGCTTCCACGATGCCATATCCGACGCGCGCGCTTCGTTAGCATTGCAAGAGGAGCTGTACCCATTCGAGCATGAGAACGTCACAGAGGCGCACTACTCGCTCTCACTAGCCCTAGAATTCGCATCCGTGTCCAAAGTCCGCGAAGACCAAACCGGACAATCGACAGATGCGCCGGCAGACGCGTCAACACAACAACCCGAAGACAAAGACGGCATCGACTGGGATCTCCGCAAAGAAGCCGCCGCGCAAACCGAACTCGCAACTCAGAGCCTCGAAGCACGCTTGGAAAAGGAAGAAGCAGCGTTAACTTCGGACACATTGACACCCGAGCAGAAGAAGGAGAAGAAAGTAATCATCGAGGACAAGAAGGGTATGCTGGAGGACCTTCGCACGCGCCTCGCCGACCTGAAAGCGGACCCGACGAAACAAGAGTTCGACAGCATCGATTCATCCGTCTTCCAGGGTCTGCTGGGTGGGCTGCTTGGCGCGGACGCAGCTACGCAGAAAGCGAAGCTCGCTGAGGCGACGAAGAGTGCGAATGATGTTACGGGCTTGGTCAAGACGAAGAAGAAGGCGAAGGCTGCTCCGGTACCTGCGGCAGCATCAGGGGATGCTGGTAGTAGCAAGAGGAAGTTGGAGGTTGAGGATGATGCAGCTGCGAATGGGAAGAGAGCGAAGACTGAGGAGCCTCTTTAACTACGATTCACACCCGCCCGCAGTAGGGAATACTCCTTTCTTTGCATGTATGCTAGTATACTGGATACCTTCGGGCGCATTGACGTTGGAGGGTCGTTGAAGGTCCATGCAGAAGACATGAGAAAATCTTGTCACTGTTCACTCTGCACATTGTAATTTGCTCGGTGCAAAACATCACGGAACAGACACTGAACTCATACTGTTGAAATACTGATCACCCGGGGTAAACAACAAGGCCTTGTAATGACGCAAATACCTAGCAGAATCAAAGCAAACCTCAAGCACTCCCCGCAACCATGCCAGCCCTCGTGAAATGCGGCCTAGTAGCACCAACCCTCTCCTCCAAATCAGGCAGCGAGAATCTCGGCCTGCGATACGTATACCCGATGAACGCGCCCTTCTTCCTGATCTCTAAAACCGTTCGACCGACCAGCGGATCCCGCAGCAACTTGTCACGCGGCCTCTTCTTCTCCTTCCTGCGCCGTCGGACATTCTGGAACACTTTGCAAACCTGCTCGTACGGAGGCAGAAGAGGGATCCCATCGTTCTTGTTGCCACCACCAGGCTCAGCAACGGGAGTCGCTTGTTCTTCGCCTAATAGCTGCGCCATACTTGGGTCCCACGGCGCCGGGGGATCAGGAAGATCTGGGGCTTCGTAACTCGATGAGTCAAGGTGATCTGATTCACTCATGATTTCAGCCTCGTCATCGAAGTACTTGGTGATGGGCTGGTCGCCGTGAACGCGCGGTACAAACGGCGGTCTCGTCATGTGGAACGTGGACCATTGGATGTGGCGGAAGAACGGGTGCGCTTTGATGTCCTCGGCGTCGTTGGGATACACGATATGGCCGGTGCTGTGGAGGGTTCGCATGTGGCGGGCGTTCACGCCGTGGTCACGGAGGACCCAGTCATTCTCGCGGTAGCGTTTGGCAGATAGTCGGTCTTGTCGTTCTTCGAGCAGACTCATCATGAGATCGATGGCATTTCGTGACACGGGCATAAGCGGGACTCGATCGATGTTAGGGCGAGCGAATCGCTGTTCAGATGGAAACCTTAGCCACCGGCGATGATCCTGGGTTATGTTAGTGAATGCAACTTATTTACGTAGAGTCAACTAACAAGGATTCGTGCTTTCGTGGCTTGTCGATTGTCACAAAAGAATGGCGTACTTCCATAGAGACACTGCGTGGCTGTTAGAAACCAACCCCGGTCCATACGACTCATGGAGATTACCTCGTATAGAATAATGCCAATGCTCCACCAGTCACATCGACCGTCATACTTTTCGCCTCGGATGACCTCTGGTGCCATGTATTGACTTGTACCTACCACACTCTTCGCAAATTGTCTCCTTTGTGTGCGATTCAACCAATCGATAATGGGTCCATTGGTTTTTGTATCTTCCCTCATCTCGTATCCTCCGCGACTTGCTGTGCCGGAGTTAATGAGATCTAAAGTTCTACGAGCACTTTGTCGTTGTCTCTCTTCCTCGATATCTTGTGCGTCGCCTTCAACATGCACGTCTAAGTCATGGAGAAGAGTGTAGCGTTGCTCGTTGTAGTATGTCTGGTTGTGGGTCCAGTGACCGTCGAAGGCGAGGCCGAAATCAGAGATCTTGAGGTGACCAGAGGCGGCAATGAGGAAGTTGTCCGGTTTGATATCGCGATGGATCCAGTTCATCCTGTGTGCCTCCTCAATACAAAGTATCATCTCGGCGATATACCACTTGGCGACGTTCTCATCTAGAATGTCCTCTCGAAGGAGCAAGCCTAGAAAATCACCGCCCATCATGTACTCCATTACCAGGTAAAGATTGTGGTTATCCTGGAAGGCGGCCATCAACGGTACAACCCACCGCGAGTTCTCTGAGGCGACTAGGAAGTCTCTCTCTGCTCGTAGGTGCCCCTCTTGACTGTTGCGGAGCATGTCGGACTTTCGGATCACTTTCATTGCGAAGACTTGTTTGACTTTCCGGCCCGATGGAGACGGCTGTTCGCTTCCTGGAGATGATGAGCCGTCGAAGCACTCAAGGTGTACGCCATTCGCTCGGATACTGCCAGTGTCGCTGCTCTTCTCCCGAACAAGTCGGACCACACCGAAGCTACCTTTACCTAAGACTCTCACAACGTCATAGTTTGAGACATGCACTCCCTTCATAGTCTGGCGGACTAGCGTTTGGGACTTCAGTACGCGCGTTTGGCGGAGGTGGTAACTTTCAGCATGGTACCAGTCGCGCCGTCTCCGTTGACGCTGCTCGTTGGGCAAAGCCAAAGCAAAGACCTTGCGCTCCATCTGACGGCGGCGCATGGAACGTGGAGTGACTGGAGTTCCAAGCAACTGATTGAAGTGTGACTCGAAGAACACCTTCGCTGCTGCAGCATTCTCGATTGTGGCAACGGATGGCTTGGACAGTCGAGGTGCATCTTGACGTGGAAAGACAAGAAAGCGCGGCGGTTCATGTTCAACCTTCGCACAGTATAGTGGAGGAGAGCCACCTGTTGGTACTGGGCGGGCTTCATTGTGCACTCGATGTGTAGTCTCAGCGGATAGCGGCGCATTCGAAGATACGACCGAGGTGGGCGCAGTTGATAGACTTAAAGGTGCATTACTGCTACCTGGAAAGCTTGATGGAAGGGAGGGTACATCAGACAGGGGAGATTTCGGCTCCGGCTCCGGCTCTACGATAGCTGGCGGATCGGCACGGGGTTTTTCGAAGTCGGCAGTGCGAACTGTTGGGCGAGAGTTCAGCTTAGGCCTATGTATGATCGTATCGTTGTTTAAGAGAGCATTCGAGATTTTGGTTGTCAGTTGCCGTGAAAGATCAGGCGTTGATCGGCTTGTACGTAGAGCCTTAGAGTGAGCTCTTCGGATGCTGAGAATTGGCTCTGATTCTCCGTCGAAACCAGTAGCGTTAATGAGCGGACTTGAGGATGATGCTCTTTGGTGTAGGGTAACGGTGATGTTGGGAATGCTAGGATATCGTAGGGTGTGCTTCGTATATGTGCTACCGGATTCGGCACATTGCGTGCTACCCGATGTCTTCGTGCCCGAGCCATCACTGTCCGATGTAGGTTGTATACAACCTGGGGCAGAGCCTGCGGACTCCATTAGCCATGAGACATGATATCAATGAGGTAAATCGAGCCAGACTTTTGCCATTGCGGAAGATGGAGAAGAGCTTGAAGCTTCCGCGGCGAAGATTGCTGAAGGTTCGACTGGCTGTACGACTGGAGCGCGCATGAGATTTTGCCGGCATGTTGAGCAGTCCATCCGTAGACCTGTCAATGATACGAACTTTGCCCTTGTCACGGGACGCCATCATTGGGTTGTGAGCATCCTTCCTCTTCCGCGTGGGGACGAGAGACATCATGTTGAGGGTTCAGACGGTGCGGCAATAGACAGATGATAGAATTGGAACGGGTAACAATGCTGGTAAAACCATGCGGTGATGGAATACTGTTGATGTGAGGAGCACACAGAAAGGGGGTATAACAAGAGGGCTCGCGCCAGCGTAGCTCACTGCCCAAGAAGGAAAGAGCCATTGCTGTACGAAGTAAACAACGGACGACTTATGGGAAGGCGCAAGAAACTATTTAGGAAGCTTGGAAAACGAATACAGCAACTGTAGATGAAAGAAAACCGAAGTAAGTTCAAATGTTACCCGCAATGTCGTGCACGTCGCGAGAGCTCGCTTTCACTGTCGCGCAATAACCAAACAGTCCCACGCGATTTCACTGCCACGCAATGTCCAAACAGTCTCAGTCGCTTTCACGTCCGCGCAGATCCCAAATAGCCCTACACCTCCGCACTCGCACGCTTAAGACATTGCTCTCATCTACGAAAACATTTAGTATATATGATATTGAATCTCTAAGTATTCCATCAGCAAATGGTGCGGTAACGACGCGGAACAAGTAAAACAATGGGGGACCAGTGGTCGCCATTCTTCTACCTGGAGTTCGAAAGGGATTTGTTTTGGTTATATTTTGATAGAAGTCGAGATGAATTGCTGTCGATATGATATCTCTTTGAAAGCATCGCGGACGCTTATTCGAGCAATATTACTCTGCAACTGGAGTGCTTCCAAATCCTAGCTAGCTAGCACAAACAAATCACACGAAGTATACGAAGTAGGGTTTAAGTCCGAACTCCAGCAGGTGGAGTGTACGTCAATTCGCGATAATCGCCAGACCTTCCTAATATCTAGCATCTGACGAGTAACAGACGTCTGGCAATAAACCATAATAGTATCCGGCCGCTGCTACGTCTCTGCCAACCGGAGAGCATCGGAACGTGCCAGCGCATCTCGTGATAAGGCGCTGGGGTTCAGAAGCCCGCATGACTTAGTCAACACATCATGATTTGACCATACCAGGGAGCGGTCAATCTAGGCGAGACTCTGCGATGCAGCTCGTCTTAAACTCTCTCTTGTGAGCGTGGAGCATTACCGTCACTCATCTGCTTCATCGCCATATTTATTCAAACTGCACTGAACTGCCCGGGTTTAATAGGTAGTTGCGAAGGCACGGATCTACCTACCGTACTTGGAGGTGCATCTTAGCCCCGCCTTCTTCGGCTGTGGCGTTCGTTATCGCTTATCGCGGCATCCAGCGTTGTCTCCATCACGTCACCTGCACTTCCTCCTGCGTGTCGCGACGCGCTCCTTCAAAGGGAGGGGCATTCCTCTTGCTCACGAGGCCCTAGCAGCCTCTTCAAATTCGGGGACACTTTCTTGCACTCCTGGAGAGTTGCTTTCCTTCCGGGGACCGAAATCTTGACGCGAGCCAGACGAAGCCGGATACCTTCGGGAGCTCTGGGGACCTGCATATACTATTGACTGGTTGTCCGCAAACAGCACTCTGGACGACGGTCACGCTTACTGACTGCAAACCTTTGATCTGGGGTAATAATTGCGAACCGTGGATTTCGCAGAGAGCTTTGAATTCACGACTTTTCCTCAGTTCACACACACTACTTTTGTTTAGGACTACACGAACCGACAACGTTCAACACATCCGACCAAAGCAACATCTCACAGCCCTCCCTCAGCACCAACAAACAAACCGCAATGTCAAACTCCCCAACGACCCCCTTCCCTCTCTACCTCTTCCCAAGCATCCCCTTCCGCCGCCGCAAAAGCTCCACAGCCTCGACCTCAACTTCCCCAAGCAGCTCTCCCTCGTCGTCCCCGCCCCAAGCATCTCCCTCCTACCTCAGCAACACGCCAACCTCGCATCTGCGCTGCCACAAGTGCCTCTCCGACCTGATCCCCACCTCGTCCATAATCTCAAAAGGCTTCACAGGCCGGCACGGCCGCGCTTACCTCGTTGCTCCTCCTGCCCCACCACCGCCATCAAGCATCGTTTCAGTTTCCGGCTTCTCAGCAGCGATGGGCTGGAGCAAAGGCGAGCTACCCAATACCCTCACGCATAAGCCCCAACCGCGCCAACTCGTTACGGGCGCACATACCGTCAGCGATATCAGCTGTAGAATGTGTGGTTGCGTGCTGGGGTGGAAGTACGTGGGTGCTGAGGAGGATAGCCAGAAGTACAAGGTTGGCAAGTTTATTCTGGAGACAAAGAGGGTTGTCAAGGGCGTTGGGTGGGAGGACGGTTCTGGGTCCCGTGTTGTCGAGGAGAACGAGGACGACCACGAGGAAGGTTTGGGGAGAGTGGCAAGAGGGGGAGGGAAGGATGGGGTTGAGGAGGACGATGACATTCAGTTTGATTCTCAAGACGAAGACGAGTGCGAGGATTTGTTTAGTGGGGTTTGGAGTCCGCAGCTTGCGAGGCGGAGGCGCAGGAGGAAGGGTACGGCGTTTGGGAGGGGTGCGTAGGGAGCTGGGACGGAAGGATGGACGTTCAGATTGGAACAGCCGGCACGCACGACGCAGAGATAGATACCCCCACACTTGATCACGACTTACTCACTCACTCACGATATACCCCCCTCAGATACCCCCGACATCTCCCAGGTAGGAACTCGGTTTTACAGGAAAGGAAGGGCGCATGGAAGGGCGTCACGGATGTCTTATCTCCTTGAAGTATGCTAGATGATAATGATAATGCACGTTACTTATACGCTTGCTTTCTCGCATAGC
Source organism: Neocucurbitaria cava (assembly GCA_027946455.1). Classification (NCBI taxonomy): domain Eukaryota; kingdom Fungi; phylum Ascomycota; class Dothideomycetes; order Pleosporales; family Cucurbitariaceae; genus Neocucurbitaria; species Neocucurbitaria cava. The sequence goes on along the minus strand of JAPEUY010000002.1, from coordinate 118,291 downwards.
CAAAAAGCAATGAGGTATATCCCAGTAGCCAGCCCATCCGGAAAACTAAAACTCCAAAAACAAACGCCATGAATAACTACCCTTTGATCATTCAGTCATGATAGATCGACTTGCTCAATCAATCAATTAAACGACAAACCACGCAACCCCCTCTCCCCCGCAGCACCCCTAACACCACCCTTAATCCTCTCAACAGCGCCTCCCCACTCCTTCCTCGCAAACCCCTCTTTCCCCACCCCATCCTCCAAATACTCCCCAACAACCCACTCAACCCACTTGACCACCCCCACCGCCTTCCCCAAATCCCTCTCGTCCAACACCACGCGCCTGAGATACTTGCCCAGCGCCTCGACATCCTCTGCATACGGGCCCTCGTCCGCAAACTCGCGGACCCAGTCTTTCATCGCAGCCCTGAGATCCTTCTCGCGCGACAACTTCTGCGTGGTAAACGTCGGCCTGCTTGGCCGCGGGACTTTGATTATCTGGGGTGGACGAGGTGGTTGTGCGGGTGGTATGGCAGCTTTTTGTTTGCGCGTTACGGCCAGGCGGAAGGCTTGTAGTTTCTTGCGCTTGTGCTCTTCGAGGACTTCTTTGCGGAGTTCGGCGGGGAGCGCGGAGAGGAAGTCGGGGTCGAGGTCTTCTTCGTTGGGGGCTACGCGGTGGGAAGGACCTGCGGCGGCGTTGGGTGCAACAGCAGCAACGGGGCCTTCATCGTTGGGAGGGACATGAAGGCCGGCAGAGCCTTCTCTACTTCTGGCTTCGCGAGCGGGGTTCTTGAGGGAGATGAAGTTTGCTTGGGTGAGTGTTTTGCCGGTTCGGCTTACGGTGGTTGTTTGTGCGGCTGCGGCGAGCATTGCAGATTTCGGGGGTCGGCCACGGCCGCGTTTGACTGGCGCAATGGACTTCTTGGCTGGTATGCCTATGATTCTGTTCTTGCGGGGAGATTGAGGGAGTAGCATTTGATCGGCATGTCGTGGTCGTCGAGATGGAGAGGCGGGTGTTGCGCCAGCGGCGTACTGTGCGAGTACCTCTGCACGTACTTCAGGCGGAAGTGCAGCGAGAATATCCGGATCGAGTTGGGATTGTGCTGGAAGGGCAGTCATTGCGAACGGGGGGGGGCGTTTGTCGGTGTCCCGGGGGCTTCTTCCTTGTGTGCATTGCGAGCTGCCGGCGTCGGAGACGACTGTCGCGTCTGCCGCAGCAGTTTTGATCTGATGTCTTCAGGCAATTCCGCGAGCACCTTGGGATCAACCTGTGTAGGCATAATGAATTGAGTACCCAAGGTGTTTAGCGGGCGGCGAGACGGGGTTGAGTGGTTTAGCTCTTCAGCTCCATACGCAACATGCTCGTCCTCGAGAGGAACCTTTGGCTTCCTGGGAGTCTCCGGGTCGTCCTGAATCGGGTCTTCGTCTACTGCCTTCGGTATTTTCTGGGCACTGACAGGCTCCGAATTTCCCACTTTAAACTGGAGCCGCCGCTGTGAGCCTTCGAGGCTCCCATCAGTAGCGCTCTTCATGGGCTCAAGCTTTGTCTGAATCCCAATGCCTCTAAGCTCACCCGGCGTGAAGCCAAACCCTCGTAGCATGCTCAGTGCCTCCTTCATCAGGACTTCTTTCGAATTGGTTGCTACTCCAAGAAGCATGCTCTTGTTATGAGTATCACACTTTCCGTGTCCCAGATGCTTTGGTGGATCCAACGGTGCGTCAGGCGAGCGCCGCATGATCTTCACTGTGAACTGCTTGCCTTTGACTTTCTCTTTCAGTAGACGCTTCTGTAATTCACCACACAGACTGGTGATGAACTCGTCGGCCTGCTCCTGGTTCTCAAAGCGGACGCCCCAGTTGACTTCAGCAGAGACGGACTTTCGAACCATTTGCTCGCCCACTTCCTGGCGATCGATGCCTCGCGAATACTCGTAAAGTTTCTCACCAGTCTTGGGGCCTAGCGTCTGCACTAACCGCTCCTTTGAGAGCTCACGGATGTCCTTGACGAACTTGACTCCAATCTCTTCGAGCTTCCCGCCAATCGACCAGGCGACACCTGGTAAGTCTTGCACATGTAATTGGCCAATGAAGTCTAAAACTTCCTCGGGCTTGATCTGATACTGCCCCGCAGGCTTCGCTCTCCGCAAAGCAACCTTGGCCAGTAATATGTTACTGCCGATGCCAACTGAGACATCGCAGCCGGTTCTCGCTTTGACTTGATCGCGCAACGACTGCGCAATCTCATCTGCTTTGGCCTGCTCACGATAATTACTTCCTTCCTGGACTTTACGGCCATCACTGCCACCAGTAGCAATACAAAGATTCGATACATCAACCAATGCCTCGTCAACACTAACACTCTGCACGAGGCCGCCAGTAGCAAGGATGGCATCGTAGAACGCTCGACTGGCTTCTTCGTACGCGGGGAAATCGTAGGGCAGGATCTTCAAATCTGGGCAGAGCTCTAGAGCGCGCTTCATCCACATACCATTCTTGACTCCAAACTTCCGCGCCGGGTAGTTGCAACTTGCGATTTCAGAGCCACTGCCCTGCCCGTGTGCTACCACGGCAGGTTTGTCCTTGTATTGGGGATGCTTTTTCAGGCTAACTGCAGCAAAGAAACTGTCGAAGTCCACATGAAGGACGTAGCGTCGTGCACCTGGGACCCGCTTCTGCTTGGCTTTTTGCGAGGAAGTCTTCTCATTAGCCAACGCCTGGAGCTGAGACTTGAGATCGGCCTTCCAGGTCGAGAGATGGTGAAGCCTGGATTCGCGGTAGTACTGCTCAAGAAAATTGGGATCGACTACTGTGGACTTGCGCAGCTTCGGGTCACGGAGAAGGATTGCATTGTGTTCTTCAGCAGTCAGCTCCCTATTACGAGGCGGTGACTCTGCTTGTTCTTCTGCGGCCACCTTCCTCGTACCGTCATGCGTGATGTCAGGCCGCGCCTCTTGAGCAACAGGAGGAGTAGGGTCGTCATAGAGGCTGTCATGAAGGCTTGCATGTATGTCATCAACCTCATTATCCTCCTCTCGCGGCAGTTGCGGAGAGATTGACGGGCTGGTCTTAGGGGGCGAGACCAGCTTCCCAGCCTTGCTCGACTCGCTGGTGGTGTTGGCCACGGGGAAAGCGACTGGGGGCTGATACGAGGGCGGCAGATCCTCGATGTCGTCGTCTGGCGTAGGCAGTCTTTGTTTGGAGAAGCGCGAACGCATGCTACTGGTCGGTGTTGGCGTACTGGCCGGCCCAGACTGGCTGCCCCTTAGCTGGCTGGTGTACCAACTTGCATCTGTCTGATCTCGGTAGCCCTTGGGCCTGACATTGGCCTGGCTGGTCACCTTGCCCTTGTCGAATGCTAGCACGTTCTGCTTCTCGCCTTCGTCCACAACACGATATTCGTTCCATGGTAGCAGCTTCCCTGCGCTTATGCTATCGACCACCCATGCTGGTTTGACGATGCGGTACTTCCTGAATTCGACCACCTTTTTTGGAGTAAGGCTACTCGCGATGATGTGGGTTACTGTCGTCTTGCCGTCGAGATACTGCATGAAGCCGCCCCCATATTGGACGATGAGCGTGTGCAGGTCGTTGAGCGATGGCTGGGTGTAGCCATTCACGTGTGCTACTATTCCCTTGAAGATGGGAGGTTTGTCGGCGGCTTGCGCTCGGATGTCGGCGTCGAGATTCTGTAGCTTGATCTTCTTGCGTCTAAAGTAGTCGGTGAAGCCACCGAACGCGGATCCTCCATATTCTTCACCATCCTCGCCATCAAAGGTGTGGTTGGCGATGCGCTTGCGCACAGAGTCGGAGTTCTTCTCCAGGCGCGAGCCCATGGTTAAAATCAGGGGGCGGATCAAGGGCGTTCATTGAGGCCGTGGTCATGATGCGCGGGGGGCGTGAAGGCATCCAGGCTGCCGCATGTCGAGCACGAACACGAGCTGGTGGTGGTGGTGGGCGTGAAAGCGCGTGCTGGTGGCGCGTCGCGGAAGACGTCACGCTAAGGCAGGCGATGTGGGCCATCCATTTCTGCCACTGGCGGTGAAGCAAAGCTGCATATCTTGGCGAACTTTTTTTGACCTTGGACCCGCCCGTCTGGCAGCTTCCTGCCCTCTGCAACAATTCTGCTCAACCAGCTGTCCTGAGCTGTGCAACTTCCTGAGCATCGAATATCGCCCTACGAAACACAACTTCGACCATATAAAGCCCTTCTCGGAAGATATACACCAGCTACCTCTTTCAAGATGCCCGCTGCAGTTCCCGCCGGCGTCTATGGACGTCGCATCCCAGCTGGGGGTATCCCCATTCTTGCGGCTATCGACCCCTCTGCCGCTGTGAGTATTCCTGTCGCGCTCCTGAGCTCTCTCAAATGCGCTTCTCATATTGCCTGTGTTCGGCACTCGCCATCTTTAACATTTTTCTGATAATATGTAGTTCCGCATCACCATGGCTGCCATTGATCCTGATGAGGAGCCCCAAATCGACGAGGACCACAAGGTCCCCCGCGCTACCTTGAAGCTCATCCGCGTGCCCATGGACTTCGAGGACAGCGACGAGGATGATGAGGACTACGACGAGGAAGACATCGAGGCCATCGCTGCCCGTCTGCGCGAGGCCGGCGCTCTTCCCGAGGCCGATTCTGACCTGTCCGACGAGGATGACAGCGAGGAGGAGAAGAACGGCGGCCCAAGCGATCCCGTCAAGTCGAAGAAGGCTAAGCAGGCCGCGCTTACCAAGAAGCTCCAAGCCGAGCTCGAGGCCGATGCGATGGAAGTCGACAGCAGCTTGACCAACGGTGTCAACGGCAAGGGCAAGGCCAAGATCACCGATGATGACCTCAGCGACGAGGACGATGAGGACGAGGACGATGACGATGATGAAGAGCCCGAGGAGCTTGTTCTCTGCACCCTGGACCCAGATAGGGTAGGAAATCCTACGACAGTTGTCACATGCAATAGCTAACACACGAGCAGCACTACCAGCAGCCGCTGGATATCACCGTCCGTGAGGGCGAGGAGATCTACCTCTCCGTCAGTGGTACCCACGACGTCTTTGTCACTGGTAACTACATCGCATTCCCCGAGGATGACAGCGAGGATGAGGATGATGGCCTCGATGAGCTCGACTATGACCTTTCGCCTGATGAGGATGAGCTCGACATTGATGAGATGGACGAGTCCGAAGAGGACGAGCTCGATGGTCTCGAGGATCCCCGAATCACCGAGGTCGACTCTGAGGAGGAGGCACCTAAGCTCGTTGAGGCTAGCAAGAAGGGCAAGAAGCGTCCCGCCGAGTCTGAGGATGATGTTACCCTCGATGACTTAATCAGCAAGACCAACGGCGACGCCAAGCTCAGCAAAAAGCAGGCCAAGAAGCTAAAGAAGAACGACGGAGAGGCCGTTGCAGCGGCTGACTCGAAGAAAGCCGACAAGGCTGCTGAGGCTCCCAACAGCGATAAGAAGAAGGTTCAGTTCGCCAAGAACCTCGAGCAGGGACCTACTGGCTCTCCCAAGGTTGATGCGCCCAAGGCAGAGGCTTCCAAGGGCCCACGAAATGTCAGCGGCGTCACTGTCGATGACAAGAAGGAGGGCAAGGGCAAGGCTGCCAAGAAGGGTGACCGCGTCGAGATGCGCTACATTGGAAAGCTGAAGAACGGCAAGGTCTTTGACTGTTAGTACCTCACAATTATCTCCAGAATTTCAGATCTAACTATTTTTTACAGCCAACAAGAAGGGCAAGCCATTCTCGTTCAAGCTCGGTGTCGGCCAAGTCATCAAGGGCTGGGACCTCGGCGTTGCTGGCATGACTGCTGGAGGAGAGCGTCGCCTTACCATTCCCGCTGCTCTCGCATACGGCAAGAAGGGTGCGCCTCCGGACATCCCTCCCAACTCTGACTTGATCTTCGACATCAAGTGCATCTCAGTCGGTTAGACAGCTGCTCGCTTGTGTATTTATCCGACTGTACGCATATAGGGCCCACTTCCCTCATGTACAACGCGGGACCCGACTCCACTCCTGCGCAGTAGGCTCGCGCGGGACTCCACCAGTCTGCGTGTCGTCTGCGCTTTCGTTCGTATATCTCCTATTGTCTGATTTTGCTGCATAGCGCGACGTGTGAGATATCCGACTTGCATAATCTGGGGTTTCATTAGATCACTGCAGGGAGGACGGATTTCTCATCCCCCCACGCGAGATGCTTTTCATGTTCATGTCATGTGGTTGTGATATAGCAAGGCGATGTTGTCGGTCAAGGGCACATAATTCGCTGAGGACGCTATTTCGAAAAGTTATGGAGTTTAGGTCGGTCGTGTAATCAATACAGTCCTCCAATTATAGTTTATTCTCGACAGTGGTATTTCATTGGTAACCCTAACACAGAGTAACACAGCAACGCGCTTGCAACGTGATGATAGCCATTTGCTCGCTTCAATCGTGGTTGTGAATGACTTCGAAGATTCTAGTAGCTTGGCCAATCAGCTTGGCCAATGTCGCCACCTGAGAATGCACGGACCATTACGCACAAGGCGCTAGCAACCCGACTCCTCACTTCGTTTTCCGCCATCCATCACCGACGTCCACCGCCCACCGTCCACAACCGCCCTCAGTCACCCAAGCCAGCGCCTTCAAGCCTCTCGACAAAGTCGCCTCGGCCTCTACCGCCTAAATTCTTAACCTACCCACCGATCAGCACACCATCGCAACCGTGGCATACTTGTAGCAATGGCGATCTCGACAATGAAACGAAACAGTAGTAGTAGTAGTAATTGTAGCGTCTCTTCGTACGGCTCGTCGACCGCCAATGTGCGCGCCAGCTGCTACGCGGCAAATGCGTCTACCGCGAGCATCCAAGGCTTCCATTACGAGACTACGCGGGTTGCCGGGGTAGAGTGGTGTTCCTGAGGTCAGCTCGGTAAGTTGCACCCTGCGCTTCTACAGCCTTTTCTACGACACTAGTATGCTAATGTAGAGTAGGGAATACCATCACCGCCAGCAAGTCCCCCCCTCGCCGCCCGACACACGTCCGCTGCTAAAAGCGGACGGGCGCGCAGAGGGGGGGCTGCATACACTATCACGGGAGAGTGTGAGAGACTCTTCTGCGAGACACTGCGAGCTGTTTTCCTGGGTGAGGGGAGCCAGCAACGTCAGGACTCGCTTGTGATGGGTATGCATAACAACATGACCAGTGACATGGTTAATGACTACGGTGTCGACGCGCGACGATACTCGGATTCTGCCAGCTCTATGGATTCGTCGGTTTCGTTCCCGGCGCCAATCCAGTCGCTTGAAAAGAGAGCGATCACTGACTGGATCGAGATGTGGGATTACGTCGGTGGTATCAGATTCCGCGGCTTTGTGGCGGACAAGGAGGGCGAGAAGGCTATGCTTGTCTTCTTCGACCAGTCTGTTATTGAGGGTGACCTCAAGGCTGGGTAAGTCCTTTCCATCTCTACCCCCATGTTAAGACGTTCTCTAATGTGCCACAGTTTGATGGCCCTCCTCGAACTCTGCGAAGTCGACTACTTCTCCTGCGACCGTCTTGTCGTCTGCATCGATCGCCACGCCGACCAGGTCGCCAAAGATACTTTGACAAAGGATCTTGGCTGGATCGGCTTCAGTCTTACGACGCTCGATGAGTTTAGTCACGGAGAGGAGCTGATCAGCGACAAGTGGTTGTTCATGGAGATGGAAACCTAAACTGGTACCGAGGAGTTTGTATAGGGAGGCTTGACTGTCTGTCACTACTGCATTTTGGTCCTGCGTTGTTTCTTGTTCTTTCCTCGTCGACTTTTTATTTTCCACTCGGGTACTGTACTGGGTGGCTACTTTCTAAGCTTTTGTATGCCGTTTCCCTTCAAGCAATTGCAATGGCGTCCGCGTTTCTCAGCCCGTACATAGTGCATGTGCCTTTGGCATTCGCATCTTTGAAAAGGCGTTCTTCTATCTTCTCCCCTTCCTAGTGCTAGTTACGTAGTTTACAAGATCCAACTCTCTGCTGTTCGAAACAAGAACCGCGCGTCAGAGTGACTATCCACATGCAAACAATCTTAGAGTTCCCTTCAAAGTGTACCCTGTACCCAAACGCCCTAATCAAGTAACTTCGGCCCTGACTGACTACTCATCCAAATCCGCCATAACAGCATCCATATCCGCGCCCCCAAACTCATCAGCCTCCCCAGCCTCCCCCACCCTCGACCTCCGCCCGGCCCTCCGCCCTCCTCAACGCAACATTATCCGTGCCACTAATCCCCTCCGTTACCATCTTCCGCTGATGCCTCTCCAGATCCTCAAGACTCCAACTACTATGCCCCTCCTGCTCAGCCCTGCTCCACGGCACACTCATATCCCTCAGAAACGCTTTCGCATTACCCACCGCCTGGTCGATACTGAGTTTCGTGCTCTTGGCGTCGAGACCCTGCTGTATCCATTTCGGCAGCTGCGTGACTTTCTTGTTGAAGCGTTTATCTGCCAGCACCATGATGCCGTAGTCGTCTTTGCCGCGGATGACGCGGCCGAGGCACTGCGCTGCGTGGCGCATGGCGTCGAAGGAGAGGAAGTCACTCTCCCGGATACGGTACGTTTCGCGCAGGAACTCGAGGCGGGCTTTCAGGATGCGGGATTCCGTGTACTGGTAGGGCACACCCATGCAGAGTACCGTGCGCCCGTAGTGGTGGTCGAAGTCGATGCCCTCGCTGACTTTGCCGCGCGCGACGCACAGCAGCACCGCGCCGCGCCCGTTGTTGCACGCCGTGCGGAACGTTTCGAGGGCCAGCGCGGTTTCCTGCGCGTCGGGCGTTTCGACGAGGATGAGCTTGTACTTCCAGACTGTGTCGAGGATCTCCATGCCTTGCCACGCGCTGATGATGCTCTCCATGTAGAGGTAAGATGGGAAGAAGACGACCACGCCGTCTGGGGTAAGTTTGCAGAATTCTATGAGGAGCGAGCCGAAGTTGCGCTGGACTTGGAGGTCGTTGCGGTGCTCGAATTGGGAAGTTACTTGGTTTTGGTCGTTGCCGCGGTCGACGATCATGGGGAGGAAGGATTTTCGGGTTAGGGTCATGGTGAAGGATTCTTGGACTACGGTGCTGAAGTTGAGCATGCGTGGGTACATGTCCAAGGGCGACATGGTCCCCGACGTTACGATGACTGAGTAGAAGCGCTCGAAGACGGGTTTGATGGCGATGGCTGCGTCGAGGCATGTGAAATGTAAGACTGGGTTTGGTACTGTGGCAGTGATGGATTCAAAGGGCTCGATGATGAGCAGGAAGCCCGTTTCGTAGGTTGCGACGAGCGTGGCGAAGGTTGCGACTTCTTGCAGGGGCTGGTAGTCTTCGATGTTTGTGAGCTCGAGGGTGCGGACCAGCGAGGTGAGACGCTCGGCACAGAAGCGGAGGGGTTTGCGCTCGATGAAGGTCAGGTCGCGCAAGTGTCGGAGGAAGGCGGGGGGCGTGTCCGACACGACGTTGAGCACTTTCATGCGCGTTTTTAGGTACTCGATGAAGCGCTTGAGGAAGGCGACGAAGTGCTCGGCTCGCCGTATGTTGCCTGGTACTGCCTCGGTGAGGAGGTCGTCTGGTAGGGCTGGGTTGGCCATGAAGGCTTCTTCGTTTCGCGCTTCATCTGCTGCTCTGAGGCCTTCGACTAGTTTTGCGTATTCGTTTTGTAGTTTCTCTGCGTCTGTGCTCTTCATCTCTGTGATTTTGCGGTCGAGGTTGTTGACTCCTTTTGTCGCTTTTCTTAAGGAGTCCTCGGTCAGGTCGATACTGAGCGACTCGATGCATACGTTGTCGATGTTATGGGCTTCATCGAAGACTACTATGCAGTCCTTCGAGAGCTCTTTTGACACCCTGTCCGCGATCTTGGGATCCAGTAGATAATGGTACGAGTAGATAATGACATTACAATACGGCATCATTCGACGCGCTGTAAAGTAGGGACATTGCTTCTGCTGCTCGCCGTACTTGAGCATCCCGTCGAATGTCCAGACGCCAGGTGGTATCAGATTATGTGGTTCCAGGAGATCCAGGTTGTCGTGATAGATGCAGAGGTCGACATCTTCACCACGCTCTTTCTTCTCCTTGACGAATCCCGCCGTCAAGCTTCGACACCGTGCATCGACCACGCTGCCGCTCTTCTCGCGCTTAACAGACGGATGTAAACACAAGTTCTTTCGGCTCGTCAACCCCAACCCTCGGAACTCTTCCTCATACCCCAGCTCTTGCGTCCGGTACTTCATCAACGCCTTCAGTTCCGCCAAGGCCTTTTCAATCTCCGACATGGTACGCGAGCAGTAGATGAGCTTCCGCTTTTCAGGATAATGCTGCTGGTACGCCACGATGAGTGACAGCAGGGACACGGTTTTCCCCGTGCCAGAAGGCATCTCGAGGACGCAATGGCCGCCGCGGTCCAGCGTCCGTTTGAGATCGCACATGTATGCATATTGCTCCGGGTACACCCTTGGGTACGGGAAGAGCACAGGGAGGCTATCTATGTAGAACTTCATCCTGCTGGTCCACGGCCCGCGCGGAGCAGTTGCTGTGATTGAGAGTTGACGTGACGAAGTTCACGTTCAGGCTCGGGCGTTGCCTTCAGTTGAAGATCAGCAAAATGGGCTAACGCTGAGAAGGGGAAGGCGCGCGACAGGGATAGGCCCCGCTACCGCCTTCCGCCCTTCTGGTGCCGTCATTACTCACAAGCAGCAGAGCCGCACATTTCGCGGCGTTGGCAGAACAAACTTTGCTCTACACATTGCTAAGCCCTGGGTGCTCCTCGAGGCTTACTCTTCCGGTCTTTAATATACTTGGTCCATTCTCGCCTCTCCACACGCACATCGAATTGCTCTTGCGAAGCTGTCCAGAGCTCCGCAAACCCCGCCATGAGCAAGCGCACCGCAAAGCACCAGGCCAGCAGTGCGCGAGCTGCTTCCACCACGTTCGGAGGAGGCTTCGGTGCCTCCTCGTCCCCAGCGTTTGGTGTCAGCGCATCACCATTGGCCTACGTGTCAGAGCCCCCAGACCTCTCCGCCATCTCAGATGCAAATGTCGTTGTCTACTTCAGGAATCTCTCCAAGAGAGACAGTACCACCAAGGCAAAGGCGCTAGAGGACATACAAGCATACATCTCGTCACTGAAGGAGCCGGTAGAGGAAGGTGTGCTCGAGGCATGGGTGCGTCGTATATCCTCGTGTACATATCGCATAGTAGTAATAGAGAAATCTGCAGATCAAAACTTATCCTCGCACTTCAATAGAAAACGCGAAAGCGGTCCGCCAGAATGCCCATATCGTGCATGGTCACATGGCCGTATCTGCCGGCAAGCGAATAGCCAAATACATGCCCAAGAGCGTTGCTGCGTGGTTATGCGGCCTCTACGACAGCGACCGGTCCGTGGTAGAGGCGACACAGAGCTCCCTCCGCCAAGTCTTCAGCACCCCAGAGAAGATCCAGAATATCCGCAAGGCATATCAGCAGCCCATATTGGACTTTTGCCGAGATGCCATCGACAAAGAGAGCCCAACAACACTGAGCGACGAGCGAACCGTCAGCAAGGATGACGCCGAGTCAAAGTACAGCAGGGTCATTTCCGCCTGCATAGCTTTGTTGGGTAGCTTATTAGCGAACCTTCAGCCCGAGGAGTTGTCCAAGTACCAGGCAGACTACGAGGCCCTTCTAGGAGACAAGAAGCTGTGGGAGTTTGCCTCTCATACTGACGCGTCAATACGGCGGTCCTTGCACCGCTTTCTAAAGACCTGTCTCGCCAAAGAACCTGGTATGCGACCATTAGATCACCTTTGTTCCTGGACTAATCGACTCTCTAGCTGGTATTGAAGCCAACCTCGAAGTCATCAGCAAGTCATATCTCTCTGTTGCACTGAACTCTGATCAACTTGGCTCAATCTACGACTACATCGATGCTTTGGTGTTGCTAACATCAGCGCACCCTTCCGTCTGGACTGAACACTACAAGAGCAAAACGGCGGTAGACAGGCGCTTGCGGCAATTCTTGAAGAAGGGCTCCCAGTTAGGTCCTCGCGACTTCTGGGGTCGTCTATTGGCGTTATTTCAGGTCATACCAAAGCAAGTTTTGCCCAACAACGCTGCAGACGCGGCAGAACTCCTGAGTTCGCTTCAAGGCGGCATTGTCCGGAAGGATGAGTCGAAATTCAACCACGAGGCAGCATTCGCCGCGTATCTTGATACAGTCAGCCTTACCGAGCAACGCTTGCCGGACGAAGACAAGAGCAAGCTTGTGGAAGAGATGGTCCTACCCCTGATGACGCAGTATCTGCGTCCTTCGCCAGAGACGTCACAATGGGCTATCCCATCAAATGCGACTAGTTTGCTGGCGAAAGCATTGTCAATCAAGGGCATAGGAGCGCCTCTGGAGGAAATATGGCCTACGTTTGCTCAGCAGCTTATTGACAGTATCAAGACCTCGGCTCCAGAGCAGTCAAAGGACTACGAAACGTCACAATCGGCTGTCCTTCAGCATGCGGCACGTTTCGGTACACTACAGCAACAGCTGGTCGAGTCCAAGGCATTCGAGCCTAACCAAGAGGTCGTTCGCCAGGCATGTGCTTCGATCATATCAGAAGCCCTCGGTGTAATCAAAAACCGGAATGGAAAGCCGTATAGCGCAGCCGGCGCGGTGGCTACTCTGCTACCTCATGGCCGTTCCCTACTATCAGGCACCAAAACTGAACTTGAGATAGAGTCATTCGTCCGTGTAGATCTTGCGGGCCTTCTCTCATCGCCGTCAGCAACTTATCTCGTTGACATCTTATACATAATGGCTGATACTCCAGCCTTCAAGGATGTCTGGAGCGTTGCTCTCCGGTCGGTTTTGCAAGAAGCTGACTCACCAGCAAAGTCGAAAGCGCTTGAAGCTTTGCTCACATCCTCTAAAATCCCACCGTCTTTCGATCTGGCTACTTCCGATTCTGAGTTACAAGACTACATCACACGAAGCGTACGAGAAGCGGCAGAAGGGACGGCAGAATGGGATTCTTTCAGTCGCATATTACAGTCGAAGGCGAAGATAATATCTCCTGACACCACCGATGAAGTGCTCGCCTACCTGACGCAGTCTCTGTCAATATCGCAACGTGCGCCATACACGCTACAAGGACTTCGTCAGATCGTCAAATCAAATCCATCCATGATGCAAACGTTTCTTGCTACGCCGGATGGATCCAAACTTCTCCAAGGCTTACTTCTCGCATCCGAGTCACCTGACGATGAGGTTGCGCAAGATGCCACAGCAGTCAACGCATCCATTCAGACTATTTTGTCATCAGGTTCAGACTCACAGCAGTCCATGTACGACCTGATTGGCCAAGGCCTGTTTCACGCAACTCAAACATCGGTTTCCGTGGAAACATTAGTCGACTTAGCGAAGCAGTCAGTCGGTACAGGGGGTGCCTGGGATAACATAGCGAAAGTCTTCCCTACTGTTGAGGACTGGGACTCTGCTTTGGAACCATTCCTCAACACAGCGCCCAAGCCTTCGCTCGCTATCACTACCTTTTTAGGTGGTGCCATCTACCTTGTTGAAGAAAGTGAATCCTCTTCTGGGCTCAAGAACATATCTCGCGATGCCGATGGCTACTCTGCCGCGTACCGCATCGCGCAATACGTCACAAGATTGTTCAAGAATCCAGATCTGTTTCGTATCCACGACGTTCCGGCTCACATTCGAGACGCATACGTGCGGAATCTTGCGTTAACGGTCCAGCTCGCTAACGATAACTTGGGACTTGCTGGAGCCAATGGTCTATGGGCAGACTACAATCGCGATGTAGAGACTGATGCGATGACTTTCTTGAACGACACGCAGTTTTACCTCGCCCGAGAAATAGTAACCTTGTATTTGTCCGAGGCAAAGAACCGCGATAACTCCTCGATCTTGGGCTTCCCTGTTGAGCTTTTATCCAGAATTGGCGCTTCTGCGTCGCCTCGAGCGTATTGGGACGCACGCGCGTTTAGCAGTCTGATCTCGCATTATCTCGAGGATGTGACATTGAGAAGTTCGGAGATCACTGTGCTACAAGAGGAACTCAGGAAGGTCCGCAAGAGCAAAAAAATCTTCACACTATTAGGATACTTGAGTGCCTTCATGTATCCGTTGGCGACATCGAAGACATGCGAGCGCATGTACAATGAGATTGTCGCCGATTTGACAGGCTTGGATATTGAGCTAAACACTGGCGAGATCCTGCGACAGTTGGTCCTGCTAAACGCAGTTCTTCGGCAAGATGACGAAGTGGAGGGCATCGCGGAAAGCATAGCAACGCAGCGCTTGATGTTTTTCGTAAAGCATGTGGCCCCATGGCTGAACAACGACCGGGCTAGCAAGCCTATCAAGGCGGAGCTTTGTTGTACATTGGCTAAACTTCTGCCTCTCATTAGCGACATGTATGGTGAGCATTGGGGTGAAATCTTCAATTCTCTTGCTTCGGGTTGGGCGACTACAGAACAGCTTGAGGATGACGAGCACGGCATGGACAGGTATGTCATTGCCCACCATGCACTTTACTGATCTGTTGACTGATTCCTTCTAGCTCGATTCCATTTGTGCATGCATCTCTCAAGCTGTACGCTATACTCAGATCCATGGCCCTGGCTGAGGATTCGAACGACGACCTGCGCGATGCATGGAAGGAGACAGAGCAGTCCGTCGCGAACGGCCTCATCAATTTGCTCAAGCACTCTCAGCACTTCCCAGACGAGTTTCACCAGCCGTTGAGGATGGTCAACGAAGTGTTGGCCCGCCAAATTGCAGAGGTCTCGCTGAAGCATCTAGAGTCTACAGATGAGCTGTACCCTCTCCTATACGTGGAGTCGCAACCCGTCCAACAGACCGCATTCAACATCTTGCATAAGCAGATTCCTGCTGCTCAAGAACAGATCTCCATCGATGCAGCATTGGAGAAGATAAGTGCTCGTTTGCCAGAAGAACTGCTCTCTCTCATCATCGATGCGCCTACCGTGATGGCACTAGCTGAAGCCAACTTCGACCGAAGCGTGCCTCTGCCGCTGCGAGGCTACCTGCTGAGTTGGCTGCTCGTGTTTGATCATCTGGAGCATGCTTCTTTCAAAGTCAAGAACGACTATATCGAGCATATCAAAGAGGGTGAATACCTTCCCGGTCTGCTCAGTTTCACCTTCGACTTCCTAGGCCACGCTCACAATAAACCCGTTGACGTATCGAAGCTTGACATCACGATCTATCAACCTGATACTGAGGCGCCCAAGCAGGATTTGCAATGGCTGCTTACCCATTTATACTTCTTAAGCCTGCGCCACATGCCATCGCTAACGAAGTCCTGGTTCATCAGCTGCAAGTCGCGCGCAACAGTCGTCACCCTCGAGCCCTGGACAGAGAAATACATCTCGCCCCCCGTGATCACCGCCGCGCTCGACTCAGTCACCACCTGGTCCGAACAGCAATCAGCCTCTGAACCCGACTCCCCCTTCACCGTCCGCGTCGCTCCCCGCGCCCGCGAGATAACCGCCTCCTACACCGTCGACGAGCAAACAATGTCGATGCGCATCTCGCTCCCGCCCGCCTTCCCGCTCGCCAACGCCCACATCGAAGGCATCAACCGCGTCGCCGTCAACGAGCAGAAATGGCAGTCCTGGCTGCGCACCTCGCTGGGCGCCATCACCATCTTCAACGGCTCCCTGATCGACGCGTTGACGACTTTCAAACGCAACGTCGATGGGGCGGTGAAGGGCCAGACGGAGTGCGCTATTTGCTATAGTATTGTCGGCGGCGATAGGAAGTTGCCGGATAAAAGATGTCAGACGTGCAAGAATCTTTTCCATGGGAGTTGTTTGTTTAAGTGGTTTAAGACGAGTGGGAGTTCGAGTTGTCCGCTTTGTAGGAATCCGTTTAATTATGGGTGATGTGGTGGGTTGGGTAGGGGACTAGGGGGGTTGCTGTATATAAGTTGGCTCGAGATGGACATTGGGCATAAGGATATTAAATCCGTTGGTTTGTAGTGTAGCTACATCAAGAAGCATAGACTCTCATAACCTCGCCTCCTTCCCACCACCTCCAAACCTCCCTTTCCCCACCTCAGCAACCTCATCCGACCTCTCCGGATCCCACCCTGCAATCAAATCCTCCACAACATTAATCTCATCCTGACCCCACACCAATCCACCTATGAGCTTCCACTCCCCGTTCCCACTGTCTCTCAGCACACGATACGTAGGTACACCACAAATGCCCAGCTCCTTCGCCTCGGCAGTGAGGTGCCTTAGATTATCTTTGACAGCAGGTGCATTCGCTCTAGCAATGAGCTCCGCGCCGTTGTAACCAGCCTTGTCGAGAACAGAGGAGAGCACGGGATCATCGGAGACGTTGGCGTCGTGGGACCAGCATGCGGAATCTGTTGACGGAATACGAGTCAGTTGAGTGAAATTTCGAATTCTGATGTTGTGACGTGGCATGGCTGAAATCCACCAATGCAATTGGGGGCGAAACAGGTGAGGCAGAGGGGGAAGAACAAGGGCAGTTGACTTGACTTGGTACGACAGACATAGATGGTGATGAGAAGACTTACAAAGCAACCCTACAGCCCTAGGCTCCACAATCGCCACCCTCAATACCGTCGGGGTGCGGATGGGAAATACACTCACCCACTGAAACTTTACCTCTCCATCCCCCCTCCTCCTCTTCCTCCTCCTCCTCCCTCCTGCACCCCACAGCATTCCACCAACCCACCCAATCCGCATGATCCTGCCTCGACCACCTGGCTTTGGCCTCACTAACCGCCAACCCGGGTACCATGGGGGCGCCAATCTCCCTGAACAATGCTCCCAGCAAGTATGGCTTCAGTTCGATTTGTAACGAGGGGCCAAATTGCCGTTGTAAACGGCTGAGTTGGGTGTAACCCAGGAAGGCCCAGGGGGAGGAGAAGTCGAACCAGAACTCTAACTTTACTTTTCCTGACGAGGGGGGGATGGTCTTGGAGGAGGTGCAGCGTGGCATTAGACTTTGGAGACGCGGGACCGCGGTCCAACTGTTGGTTGTGGAGGAGGATATGGAGGAGGAGGTGGTGGTGGAGCTGAGAGAAAGCAGCGTAGCCTCAACGAAATGCATTCTATCCTGGCCCCAAAAGAACCTGCCCGCCCTGCTCCTCCCCTCTACATCCCTCCACTCTACCCCCGGAATCCAGAAGCCCGGGACCCCAAACGCACCGCGAGAAATCGCCTCCGCTGTGGCTGTCTCCAGCTCCTTGCGTGCATTTGCATCTGTGAAACTCGCCGCACTGAGTTGGGGAGCACTCTTGATACCGCTCTGCTTCACAATTTCGAGGAGGACGGAGGCGTCGCTGACGTCCCTGCCTTGCACCCAGTACGCGCGGAACAAGGCATCCGTCAACACTGCCCTCTCACTCTCCTCGCCACCACCGTCATCAGCCACACAATACAGCAACCTCAACGCATTAACCGTCTTGCGCGGATGCTGTGGCGGCGGGTTGAATTTAATGCCATACCGCTTGAGCGTGCGCTGCATGGACACACCCGTCACTGCTTTCTTCGCCGGATTAAAGACATCTGAGGCGGAGCCGCCGGCGCCTTGGGGCGCGGATGTGGCGCGGTAGATTGCGCCGAGGAGGACGGGGCGGTAGATTAGGGTTGCATTTGTGCGGGCGGCGAGGGCGCGGACGCGGGTTGAGGCTATGTAGGCGAAGGGGCAGGAGATGTCGTAGGTGAATTCTAGGGTGGGTGGGGCGGTGGTCATAGTGGTCACTGGTGGGTATGGCACACGAGGGGCATTGGCTATGGCTAATTAAGATGTAGAGAAGAGCATGTATGTAGACAGTGGAGGTTGGTATTTTATGGAAGGGCAAATTGGAATGTAGTACATTGAAGTTGACTGAGGTCGTAGTCATCCCGATGTGGTGATGATGGTGTGGGGTAAAATGCAGGGACAGCCGAGGTTCGTTGTGAGATAGATCCCCCATACCTAGGCACCAAGGTTAGTACACTAAGAACTAGTGCTATGTACTCCAGGTCCAAGAATATGGCCAATAACTTAAGCCCTACGCTACCTATGTACTACGCTCATCAGAATCCTGTGCTACTCATCTTCGAATACAACGTAGTGCGCCTTACTATCCTCTATCCATCATCGGTGATAGGTTTGTTGATTGGTATTGTTGTTATGGAGAACACGCGTTTCTCATCGGGGCAAATGGGTCGTGAATGATCAAACAACCCTGATCTTCTTGTAGACTCGAAAGTGTTTAGGGCTACAGTTGGTTGGAAAAGCCCGAAACAGTGGATATTGACATTGAAATTGGTATCTGGTCTCAACCAGGTTCAGATTGATCTCGATTCAAATATACTGTTGTCACTCATATCAAACTCTTCTATGCAAAGTTTTCTTGTTGCCTGCCGACTCTGTTCTGTGCGCATGCGACCATTCCGATTCTCGAAATAAGATGGTATAAGCATGGGGTTATTAACACTGGATATCGTTAATTTTATCGACTACAAATTGATTCATGAATGATTCATACTTGCGGGAGGGCCGAAACGTCTAGACGATGATAATCGTCTTCCTCTTCTTTAGTATCTTACGCTTGTGCATTCTGAATTTCTTCCTCCATTTATCCACATCCTGAGCATATACATACTCCAAGTACCCAATCCTGCGATACGTGTCATATAACTGGTTATCTAACTCGCAATATGTCTGCACCGGTAGTGGATCAAGGACAATGCAATAGTACCAAACCTCGTTGCTGTAGTCACTCTCACTCGCACGAATGGGAAGAGTCGTGTAATCCTGAGTCGCTTGGGTAGTGTCTTGGACCTCATCCCAGCACACGTCCATGTTTTCCAGAAATTGACCCATCGTTGGTATGGT
Source organism: Neocucurbitaria cava (assembly GCA_027946455.1). Classification (NCBI taxonomy): domain Eukaryota; kingdom Fungi; phylum Ascomycota; class Dothideomycetes; order Pleosporales; family Cucurbitariaceae; genus Neocucurbitaria; species Neocucurbitaria cava. The sequence goes on along the minus strand of JAPEUY010000002.1, from coordinate 99,428 downwards.
TTTTATGAGGAGTTGGCCGGAAATCTTCAATTCCGCTCTCTTTACGTTGCCATATGAGTTGTCAATTGAGTCAGGCGAGATGGTAACACCAAGAACGTCGGCTAGTGGAGTATCTATGTTGCCCCATCTATAATTGAAAAAGACTGGTTGTATCACTGACGCCCAGCTCCACGAGGGAGCAATAGAAAGACGACTCAACCGGGACATGGCACGAGGGCAGTTCCACAATAAGCCGTCGAGGAGATGTTTGCTCCACAAGCCCGCGTAGTATTCGCTGTCTGAAAACTTGGACTGCAATGCTCTTGCAACCGATGAGAGTGCAATCAATCGGTCTTCAGGATAGGTGAACTCGGATGCTGAGTAGTTTGAGATGAAGTCGGTCCAGTGTTTGATGTTGGTTCCAGGATTGGTGCTCCTTGGGAATCGGATCAAGTCCTGCGTCCAGTCCGATCCAATATCACTGTAGTGGCTGTGTGCCGACATCTGATAGCACTCCCTGAAGATCCCATGGTCCGTAAAATGGAGGACTCTTCGCGAGAGTGTTCGCTCCTGTTGTACCCAACCGCGTCTGTTGAGGTTGGAACTTCCCACGTGTTCACTCAAAGATGGCATATATGGCTCTAAGAATGCCGACCGCGCGAATCCACCGTCTTTGTAGTCAAAAATCTTACATGGTGTAGCGAGGCGTAGTTTGTTCCCAACCTTGGAGAGGAAGCCATCGTCATCGCTTTCAGCACAGGTGGCCGCAATTGTGAACAGCGCCCCTTGATAGATAGCACCCATTCTAGATCCCTCTGCTTTCCAGTCTGCGTCGTCCCCATATACGCTTGGCTGAACGATACATAAAGCGTCGATCCAAAGGAAGCGCACATCGAGCGCACGGGCAATCACAATGGCATCCTTGAATGTCTGTGGCAGACCATCCAACACTAATTCGATCACCCCAGTGAAGGGTGCGCGCAAGATACAGTCATGCGTTGCAGCGCACCAACGATAGCTCAAGGTGCAATACCTTGAGAGCTCAGTGGTCGTTGCGGAGCCCTCGAAAAGCTGATTAGCTACATCGATTAACTTGATTGTAGAGCCATGAGATAGATCCAGAAGTCGCCGTGGAAGGGTAGGATCTCCTTTTCCAGATAGAGGAGGCTTCTCGCAGTCTTTATGAGACGAGCAGCAATCTTGCAGCAATGACCTGGCGAGAGCCTGAACATCGTTCAGGTCGCTTGGGGGCGGAAACTGTACCCTCCGGAGTTTCGCTTCTTCATATACTATGCGGAAGAAAATAATATGATCAAATCGCCCCTCCAACATCAGATACAATGAGCATAGATGGGTGTCGGTTGGATCGAACATGCCCATTAGAAGTATCTTGTACTCATCCGTTTGTGGTTCCTGGTTGCTACCTGGACCCCATTTATAATACCAGTGCTGCCGGAATAGCATGCAGAGATCGCAGCCGGCACGCGCTAGGCTGTCCAATTCTGCATAGGACGACCATGTGCGGAGCGTTTTGTCGCCCGCCTCCCGCGAAGGCAGTATAACGTTTGCGGTACAGATAGCACAGCGAGTCATCTCCGTAGTAACCCGATGGTAGCAGGGAGAAGGGGAGGAGTTGTAGCGGAAGGAAGATAGTTGGAGTTATGAATGATCAGTTGAGGTCGCATGTGGTTGTTGCTACGAGGCTGAGCTGCAGGAGCGAGCGCCACATGACTTACCGGTATTCGTAACTATTGGTTCAAATGTCTGACGCTTTAGTTATGGTGGGGTAGGACTGTGGCAAAGCACTCACAAGGCTACCGTGGGCATGCGTCAAGAGTCTTGAGATCAATCCGTCCGGCTTCACAAAGGGTGTCCTTTGGTGTTTGGCTGAGTCTTTCCATAGCTTCACGAATGCAAGAATCCGAATCTAGCGATCTGGATATCCATGTTACATGATAGCAGTGGGGAATCGCACCACGCTTCTCCCACTCCCTTTTTTATCATAAAATCGTTTGTTCGACATGTGGCCCATGGCTTGCATATCACAGCTGAGTTGAACCAGCCGAGTTGAATGACAAGCTCATGGCTTGCATGGCTGAGCCGAAAAGCACACGGATTTGAACTACGCCTGTGTATGCGATGAGGATACAGGAAATTACAAGGGAGAAGATCCTAGTCTATAAAATGTTCTGTGCTCATCGTTTGCATTGCTCTTAAAATAACCGCTCCCATGTGCACCGCTGGATGGTAGAATGCGGATAAGATGCCCAAATGCTATGTCGAACTCCCGTCCCCATTCCCTTAGGACCGATCTTGGGTCGTCGCCGCGACGCAACCGCAACCTCGCCATCTCATCCTACCAAACCCTCGCTCTCAGAAAAATCGCCCCTCAAGAGTAGCATCCCCACCTTCCACCCTCTTCGGCGCATGACTCTCGCGAGCGTAATTCTCATCCCAGCCCACATCATATACCTCACCACCACCACCAAACTCCTTATACCCCCTATCTCCATACGTAGGCGGCCTACTCTTCTCACCTGCACCCCTCCACCCATCCCTCCACCACCACCAACCTTCTCCCCGCCACAGATGCAGCCCCCAAACACTCCCCTCCTCGCCCTCTCCCGCCAGCACCTTCTCGATCCTCGCACTAGCCCCATTTGCGCTCGTGCGATCTACAAGAATCGCATTCTCCTCGCCAATCGCCGCGCTTTCTTCTTGGCTTTCCAGTATACCGCCCCGAGGACGAGTAGGACGCCGGCGGTCAGTAAGGCGCCGATGGCGATGCCTGCTATTGCGCCTGAGGCGAGGTGAGTGGTGGGGGGTTGCTGTCGGCCAGAGGTGTGGGGAGGCTGGTGGGAGTAGTGGTTGTAAGGGTCGCGCTGGGGAGGGTGGCTGAATGGGTGGAAGAGGAGGGGAGGGAGAAAAGGGGAGGTAAGTTTTCCAGATATCGGGGATATCGACGAGTGTGTGGTTTGATTTCTGGCAGGCGTAGATGAGCGAGTCGAGGAACTCTGTAAACATGCATCCCACGCGTTAGTCCTAAACCTTTCTGCTGTGTGTTTTTCTCTCTCCAATACTCGAGGAGAGAAAGATGAGTATGATCGACGTACCGCGCAGCCCAATGTTCCCAGTACACTCATCGAAAACGCATTGCTCACTGAACTGCGTGTTGTTCGCAAGCGAGTTGCTGGCCTTGCACATGCATAGCAGGTCGTCGGATTGGCATATAGGATCGTGGCCCGTGGGCTTCTTGAGGCACTTCGCTGAGATCTAAGGGACACCGTCAAGTCAGTCAAACCATCAACCATTAGTGCCAACCTCCAATCCAATGGTATGGTAGGATTGTAACGTAACGTACTCCACAAATAGGTATCTGGGCATCAGCCAGATTCGTTGTTGTCGTAGACGGCGGCGGCATTATCAGTGCCATGTTGGTGGTGGTTGAGTCAGTGGAGGTTGAGTGGTGTGATAGCGTCATCTTGGTCACAACTTCATTCGTCGAGGAGGTTGAGGCAGCGGGCATCGTAGCGCTTGGTTGAGGTAAAGGTAAAGGTACAGGTAAAGGTGAGGGCACAAAGGGTAGCCAGTCAGTGGGGATGTCGTTCAGTTGAAGGGAGATACTGGCGCAGCCTTCAATGTATCGTTTCATGAACTCTGGACAAACGGGGGTGTCAGCTCTCACTCACTGATATACTAGGCGGGGCTAACGGAAGAACGACGGAAGGGTGCCCATGCGTGACTCCCTTTCTCCCTTTTTTTCACTGATCTCAGATGCTCATTTAGGCTAGGGGTGGTGAATTGACTCGGACTTGAACTTGACATACCTCTCCTCTCCCCCTCACCCCTACACTCCCCAAACAAACACTTCGCATCGAAATACACATTCCGCCCCATATCATTAGTAGCCCTGCACATGCACTGAAAATCGCCATTATCACAAGGAAGCGGACGTGGAATCTCATCTCCAATTTTCGATGTCTGTCTCTGGCAGTTCATCGACAGCTGATACCATTAGCTGACGAATGGATACCCATGGTTGGATTACATATGGTTGAGGTGAGGTGACTCACGGTGCAGAACGGTGCCCCGGTGGGCAGAGGAGGAGCACGAGATGATGTGACTAATGTTGAGAACGTCGAAGAGAAGTGCGGATAGGCGGGAGGAGGCGCATAGCCGGGGGTTTTACTGGTGGTGACGGCACCCGCCATGGCTGTACGAGCATGAATGAAGTAAGATGTATGTCGATGTAGGTCGATACAGGCGATGCCGTATACCCGTTGTTGCAGTTGTGCTCAGACGGACAAGTCAGTCAATTACTGGTGAGTGGTGGTGGGTAAGAAAAGCGAAAGCTCGGATCCAAAGGCCAAAGGAAATGAAAGGCAATGGTCAGCCTCCTCGAGAGTCAATCACAGTCACAGTCAACTCGGCTGGCTGGCTTGCTGTCTGTCTGTAGGGTGGAGGTACCATAGGTATGTGCGTGTGCACGCCCTGACGTCCGCCACGCTACGACCGAGTCTGACCACCGAAGGTCCCAAGATTATCTAGCAAACACTCATATCAAGAGAAAGGCCTATGTCCAGAAATGTTCTTCAATTATCCATTACGTACGTCTATGCTCGTAAATGCGTCTATGCTCAAAGTACTATGCGTTCGTTCGTCCGCTCACTCATTTATGCAATCGGTCATGCAGTAGTTGAAGCAGTCGGGGCCCATTCAACAGTCTTATTGCCAAACTCGCCCCTCGCGCAAACACTCTGTAGCAACTGCTTGTATTCTGCCCAATGAAGTCAGTACACTCAACTTCATTCACATCATTTCAGAGCGGGGTCGGTAACTCACGGACAATCGCACCATCAGTGCACGCCTCCCTCCCCGCCTCGCCATCCAAGCACGGCTGCACCGTGCTCGTGTAGCGCGTGACTTCGCTCTGCTGGAGTGTGCACAGGCAGCCTAGATCGTTGGGCGCACATGCGTCGTAGAGGCCGGGCGTTTCTGTGAGGCATTTTTCCTGTCGAGCAAGATATGTTAGTTTGGAGGACTGGCTCGGAGGGTGTGGATGGATGAGGATGGTAAAACTTACGGCTCCGCAGGCTTGTAGTTTGTTTTGCCGCGCATCGAGTTGTGTTGGTAGAGACCATACTGCTGCAGGTAGGACGGTAGCGAGTATGGCGAGGACTGCGTTGCTGAACTTCATCTTGGTTGTGAGGTGTGGTGGTCGTGGTGGTCGTGGAGGATTCGCTAATTCAAGATATGCGTATGGTAACTAACTAACGGGCGTCGAGCAAGTTGTTGAACGAACACTCCCTGAGGCTCTTTCTTGAATCCAGGTACCCGATGCTTGCTTATAGCCTTTTTTTCAACTCCCTCGTGTTTGGAAATGTCTCTCCACCGCGCTGCACGTCGCCGTACGTTTGCAATCGGGACTTTCCGATAGTCTTCCGAATGCGGCGGTCGTGTAGCGTAACACAAAGAAAACCACGTCCGTGTCGCTTCTTTTGGCAACAATCTAGAACGCGGTTTGAGTGGTTGCTCCGCACAATGGGGTTCTGTTCCTTAGCAACTGAGTGGCTCGGTAGGTTAGGGCGGTGGGTTGTTTTTGTTCGTTTGTCTTTGAGTGGTGGTGGTGGTGCAGGGGAGGCGGTAATCGTTAGACTAGGTAGGTATTGATGCGTATAAACAGGTTAACAAGGTGCATGCTACCACACAGTTTATGTATGTCTGATGGATCCTAAGAGAATAGAAACATGGCTGGGTGGAACTCGACACGCGTTTAGATCGTCACGATCTTCTTGAGCAAGTTGGAGAAAACAACGTCATTCGGAAGGTTGGGAAAGGGAGCGGAGGTCAAGATGGTGGCCGTGCGGCTGAAGCGTCGGCTTCCGTTGTGGGGCACACTAGGTGGATGAGGCATCGATAGGCGTGATGGGGGCTGGTAACCGCGGGACAATAGTACCAAAGATGTCATGATGGAGAGACACAACACTGTCATGCGAACTTCGTGGTCCCTCGGACTGTCATGCATCGTGGAACAGCTGCGTAAGCCATCGCGATGGAAACGTCTTCTAACTGTGAGACCACCACGTGGCGTAGCACACCGAAAATAGCCTTGCAGGAATGAAATGCAAAGATAATTGGATGATGCTGAGTTGCATTAGTGAGGTGACAAGTCGATTAAAAGCTTTCGTAATTGTTCGATCTTTCGAACGACCTCAAACCCAAGGATATGCCTCGAAGACCCGTAAGTAGAGTTGAATGAGAAGAACATAGGAAATTAGCAGTCTACTGTCGTCTCTTCAGAGAAAAATCCCTCTTTTCCTCTTCCGCAAGCTCCACAATGTTTGACTTGCCCAGCAAACAAAGAAAAGCGTTGCCAATTACCACACCACGACAGCCTCTCCAGTCCCCTTCCCTTGATATCCTCCTACTCCCCTCCTCATCCCTGCTTAAAACAAGCAGTCCAAACAACAACAGCACGCCAAACCCGCGCACAACCCCGCAAACAACCCTCCACCGGCACCACCACCCTGCCTCCTATCATCCTGATAGTATCCTCCCTGCGGCGGCGGCCCCTGCTGATACTGCATGCCCTGCGGCGGCTGACCGTAGCCATACTGCTGTCCCTGCGGCGGTCCGTACTGGCCTTGTGGTGGTCCGTAGCCCTGGCCCTGCTGTTGGTATGGGTTTGGCGATCCACCGTAGTAGTCTGGGTTGCCGCCGCCTTGGTTGTAGTAGGAGGGTTGCATGGGGCCGGCGTCGTGGTGGGCGGGAGGTGGGGATTGGGGTATTGCGGTGGGGCGCCTTGGGGCGCGTCCTGTGAGGCGTTAGTATGAAGGTAATACATCTATTTTGCGGAGATGGTGGTGTGGAAGGAAAGTGGTGGCAATGGAGTCGCATTGCGGTGGGCTGATCACCCTGAGGGTGCGCGCAAAGGTAGACGTACGTATTTCTGAGACATGACTAGAGATTTCTTTGCGACGAGTGTGGTGTAGGAGCGAGGAACCCTTCAGTCGCAAAAGAAGATGGTTTCGTAGTCTTAATGCAAGGCGTCGCGCGGCGTAGCTGGGCAATGCTCGTCTTCGGTCAATCAGCTGTCTGCGTTCGGCTTTTTGCTGCCGGATTGAACTGCGCTTTTTTGATTGTAGAGAGCGAAGGAAAATAACGAACAATCAAAGAAGAAGAGGAAGGAACGTCAATGAAGAAGAGGGAGGTATCGTGAGGTAAGCAATTCCACTCGCTGTGCCGGAGAGCAACACTTCGAACGTTAGGTGTCGCGGCGCTGATGGCGCAGTGGCGGCGTGGCTTAGACGGGGTCGTAATCAGCCTAAGCCTCCTTTCATCGTAGCGCCATGTGCATCAGCACAACCATCATGTGCAAAACATTGGTGGATATCTGAGTAAACCGACACACTCAACGACTCTGCAGCCTCGTGATACCGTGCCATGGCTTTGGTTACGCGTGATGGCTGCGGGAGTCGTGTCGCAGGTCACCGTATTCGGTATACGAGTGATGGCATTCAAATAGTGATTGGAGTAGTGGAGCATAAGATGCGCCGCCACTCAACAATGGACACAATTCGAATCGAAATATCTTCATAGCGGTGCATTTCCCATTTGATCTTCTCTATCTCTCACTATTGTCCCTCCGTCCAGCATTCGCAAGCATCTCCCAAACCAGCAGATCTCGGATCCAAGTAGGTATAGCGAGATGCGAGTCTTCAACAATCCTCCAAAGATACTCCATCTACACGTCAGGCTGAGTGATAGACCGTCAAGACGTATAGTTCTCAGCACGAAACAAAGCTCACGATTCGGATTTCAACGTTGACCACCTGTCCACTTAACGCGTGGTCCCACACCCTCTTCGCACTGCTTGCCCCATCAAGGCATCACGATAGCTCTCTTTCCCTGCTGCTATGATCGTGAGCCCCTAGCGCTGCCCTCCACGCCCACTCGGCTATGCCGGATGCAAGAATGTACGTCAGAAGGTAGGCGAGGGAAGTGGAGTATGTTGTTAGTGGTAATGCGGCGATGAGAGGGTATGTTGTGATTAGCCAGATGTTGTATCGGTGTAAAATTGTACGTGAATCAACATGTGAGCCAAGGAGGACCACTGAAGGACAAAGCTATAGAGGTCTATGGAGAAGAAAAATTTGTCATATGATACAATGTGTTGTTCATTGTATCTCAGAGTATGCAAAGTGCTGCAATCATAGACAGCAAGAGAAGCGGTGGTATCACAGTCACAGTGAGCACGAAGAGATCTGTACAAAGAGACACTAAATATACAAACCTGCGTGTTAGGGAGTGAATCGCATCGGGGTTGTTGACATAACGACGGGGTCGGGGGGTGGGATCGTGCGAGGAGCGAGGGAGTAGGGGAAAGGATTTCGACGTGCTACGAATCGGCCCAGTAGTGTACAGGCAAGGAATCCATCGAACCGCATCGATACCGACCGATCGACCGAGCAAGGTAAGATTCGAGTCGGAGAGAAATCGCCGTTATCGTTCGCCATAGAAAGATCCGAACCGAGCTAATCGACTGCTGATCTGATTAATGCGTGCTATGGTTGAGAAGACCTCGAACCACGCTGCGCGAAAGAACAAAACCCATAGCCGATTTTCCGCTTATCAAAACACCCACGCCAGTACCAATTTTTGTAAAGTTGAACCGATCCTACCCATGATTAGAAGGGAGCCGCTAACCGAGTATTGCCTGCGCGAAGCACAACGGTATCTTAAATTTACTCGGCGACGTCCAAATCCTCGTGTGCAGCTGGGGGGAGGAGAGTCATCTATCTCGTTAATCATGAGGTCGTCGAACTGTGGAACGGGAGTCTCACTCTTGCGGGGCTCGCCGCCAGCTTCAGGCTCACGGTCGCGCTCACGCCTATCGTCACGGTCGCGATCGCTACGCTCACGGTCACCGCGGTCGTCTTCACGGTCGCGAACGTCCTTCATCTCGCGGTCGCCGTCAACGGGGCTCCTAGACCTGTCGCGATCACGGCGGTCATAGTCGCGCTCACGACGGTCGTCCTTGCGGGGAGAAGCACCTCGCTCGCGGCGGGGAGAAGTGCTACGACGACGGGGGGAGCGAACGCCACGGTCTCCACGATCGCTACGGTCTCCGCGGTCGCCGCCGCGCTCGGAGCGCTCACCGCGGGGGCGGTCACGGCCAGAGTCGAAGCGCCAAGATGCGGAGGGTGGCGTACGTGCCCACTGTATAATCCTGGTTAGAAACGTTGTGAGGGGAGTAGAGGACATTAACGTACCTCGATCTTCAACAAGTCATCGCGGCCGATGCGCTTGTTGTGCATCTCGTGATACGCATCATCGGCGTCACGGCGGCTCTCGTATTCGACGAAGGCGAAGCTGCTGGTCTGTTAGAGCCGGGTTCTACCGATGGGAGAAGGGCTAACTCACAGTCTACTCGAAGCCGAGCGAGGGGCCGGAATGTCGCAGCGGACAAGGCGACCATATCTATTGGAAGTTAGGACTCGTTGTCCGAGAGGTTGGTGCGGAAGGTGCTTGGGAAGGCGCAGGAGGCTGCCTACAGGCGCAAGGGTATAGCGAAAGCAGAGCAGGGGCGTCGCGAAAGGGATCGTGACCGCGAAACGGCGAAGGGAGGGAAGTAGACAGAAGCGGACGGGGACGGGGACGAGGGCGATCGAGCTGGGGCGACGCGTTAGGAGACATACCGTTCGAATTCGTAGGCGAGGTCGCGCGCGCGGGTGCCGTGGCCAAAGCCAGTGACGTAGAGGGTGGTACCGCCGCCACGAGACATCTTGAAGTCGGCGGTTGAATCGAGTGTGTGATGGTGTGATACGAACTTGTGGTTAAGAGACAAGTCGTCGCGGTGTTGGGGTGGACGTCGATGATGGAAGTCGGCCGACGTAAAAGGCCTGAGCTACAAACGCCGGCGCATTGGCCACCTGGCTTGGCGGCAGCCTCACATTGACGTCACATGACCTGTCGGTGAACACTGAACCATGCACTCCAAGGATTATGTATACCTGCACGTATGTCACAGGCCATCAGCACCGGAAAATGGGATTTTGAATTATATTGTGAGGGCAATGTCACTGCAGATAGTGAGTTTGTCCACATCTGGCAAGAGCCCACGAGTTCATCACGAAAACAAGCAAGAGCTCACGAGCCCAGCAAGAGCAGTCTTGCAGGAGCAATCGTCTCACAAATACCAAACATCACTCTGTATTCCTAAACTAATCTAAATTTCCGACTACGCAGGGAACGCCCCATACGGCGCACCCTCAAGCTTGAAGTAGCCAGGCTGAAGCTTCTGGAAAACACCAGTAGGGTCGTAGATCCCCGCAATCTTCTCGAGTCTCTGCTTCGAAGCCGGCCCGTAGCTACTGATAACATCTTGGTAAGGCGAGGCATAGTTCATGTAGATGTAATCATTGTTCAGGCCCTTCTCACCCGCTATCGCCACAAGGCTCTCATACAGGCTGTTGCTGAAGCTCATGATCCGAGTGTTGTCCGCAACATTGGACCACATGATCGCAAGGTTGGCGATGAAGATAGGGCCTTTCTTCGGGTCGAGGCCGAGTGCGTTGCCACCATTTTGCTGCATACTCTCCATAGCAGGGACAGTGATTGCCTGGAAGGACAGCACGGGCAAGATGTCGGCCGCATCCGAGATTGCGGGAAGCATCTCGTAGAACGTGTCAATGAAGGACTTCATGAGATCTCTGTCAAGCTTGAAGGTCCGGTCCCAGTACGTCTCCTGGATACCGTCAGGTGTACCTGCGCCCAGAGTCTGCACCATCGTGGAGAGATTGGCGATGACCGTTCCATCGACTATCGCGGGAATGGCCTTCCACTCATCGAAAATCGGAGGCCAAGGCGTAGGGTCTGAGTACTCTAGATCTTCGGCTGCGATCTTCGAGCCACCCTGGAGCGCGAACGACACGATTTGAGCTTGTTTCGTGTCATTTGCGGCATCCTTCGCAATGTTGTAGTAAGCTGTGTAGATCTTGTCAAACTCAGACTCGACGTGGGCACGTTGACCACCCCACATAGGCCCCTGAACAAAGGTCCTCATATTGAACTTTGTGACGATACCGAAGTTGTTGCCTCCGCCGCGGAGGGCCCAATAGAGATCAGAGAAGGAGGTAGCGCTGGCAGTGACGATGATTCCGGACGCCGTCACGACTTCAAAAGAGTCCACATTGTCACAAGCCCAACCGTACGCATTGGCAAAGTGGGAAATGCCTCCTCCGAGGGTCAGTCCAGATACGCCGACTGAAGCTATCTAAGAGGAGGTCAGAACAAGGAACCGATATGATTCAATCGAAACAATAAGAACGTCGGATTACGTACCCGACCACCAATTACTTCTAGGCCATACTGCTCCAATGCCGGGTAAACGCTCGCCCATCGGTTGCCTGGGCCAATGGAAGCAATCTTCTTATCGGACGACAGCTTGATTTCATTCAGCTTCTCGAGAGCGATTGTAATACCTCCCTCTATGCTCGATCCTCCAGCAAATGCAGCATGTCCACCCTTCACAGCAAAGGGACATTGTGTGAGGCGAGATAGGAGGACAACAGTCGAAACTTGAAGAGCATTACTGGGCTTGAATATGCAGTAAGGGTCGACACTGTTTTGCTGGGCTGACCAATAGCTGCTCGTAAAGTTCTCGTATGCCGCAGTTCCCTCAGACAGCACACTATCATTCCCAAAGGCTATCTTGAGAGTGGTGCACTGTGTCCCATGGTCAGTACTAAGATCAAAGCGACACAGGGGCGTCGGGGAAAGGAGTAACGTACAGCAATTGAGCAGGCACTCAGTGACGAACGTTCGACCAATCCGGCTAATTCTGGGATAGCCGCGACATCGATTCCGTTGGCAATAAGCGCCTTCGTCACATTGAAATCGGCTGGTTCAAACGTGCTCCCCAACGCGGCTGTTGCGAGTGCGCTTACTGAGACAATAGTCGTGACCTTCATCGTCGATAGGATACGGGAAGTTCCGCACGAGGGGAGGCCACGGGTACCGATGAACTGGGGTGGTGACAGCTGCTGCAGGGAGCCATTGCATATAAGGTGCTTGCTCTTCCTCCACGGTTGCCCATGTCATCATTCGTCCGGGCGGAAATGGTGCTTTAGCGAGATACGGTAGCACAGGACTGCTCGGTTGCCCGCTCTCCTCGTACCATCTCTGAGCACTGATCATAATTCGTAAGAAGGCCAGGTCGAATTCATGAGTCGTGCCGTAGGAAGCGGATGTCGGCTACAGCGCCTCGTCAGGTCGCGTCTCTTACAGATTCCATATCGAGTACCCGTGAGCTTCACATGCTGTTTACTGGTCGAATTGACGCGGCGGCTTCGGCAGATGAACACGGTATGATCGATGAAGCCTGATGCAGTGTTGCACAATGGCATACCACATTGAGCGCGGCAAGCCGTTGCTGGATAGGAAAGTAATGTTGGTGGCGGGCAGGGTCGGACTTAACGGGAAGGTGGCAGTTGTGCCGCACCTGCATGGATTGGCCGTCTGATTGTTGACAGTTGCATGGCCAAGGCTAATTTCGTTCTGCGGGAGAATCCACGAACTTGCTCCACTACCCGCGCGAGCCTATTCGCACTTCAGCCACGCCTCGCGCAGTGCTCTTGATTCGTCACGGAAAAGCATGCTGAGGATATTTTAACGTGGGGAGCGTAGTGTCCGCAAAAAAGTTGGAGGAGTTGGTGACGCTGTACGTTACAGGCTGGTTTGCTTCGAAAGTCTTCCATGACTATACCACCTACTTCACTTGGTCAATGATACCTCTGCGAATTACAACGATGCTGGTTGACATGAACGGGAAGTGTGAAGGCGGCATCCCACCAATGATCCTAGCTTCCAACTCTGCCAAAATCCCGCGGTCTCCGATATATTCGTAGGATTCGGTGGCGCACCCAATCCCGCGCCTCCCGACCTCTTTCTGCTGTGAGCGCTTTCTGCTTTGAGCGGATGCTATACCGCCTATGAACAGGAAACAGCCCATGAACTGTAGAGGCGGGATTGTGCTTCGAGGTAATACCACCTAGGTAGACCTTCAGACTGGCCAATCAAACCTGCGCTTTGAATGCTAGCAGGACCTATCTTTTCTACAAGACTAGTGGGTGAATATCCTAAAAGAGGGGGTGGTTCAATTACGAAAGTTGTGCGGACAGCCAGAAGCGTCAAAACGCGCGTTTACCAGGTTGCACTGACCGGCCTCCGCCACGCTACCGTGTGACAGACTGTCGGTCACGATAGACAGCTCGTATGTACCTGGTTATCGTACTGTGCGGCGCTCGACTCCTCTTGATCCATACACATGGACCCCTTCCAACTCACGCATTGGTCGAGGAAAATTGTGTCAGCGACTCAAGCAGATTGAACCAGCTGAATGTCACGTTCAAACGTCCAGTGGGCCACGTGGGTATCCATGCATTTTGGGAACACGCATTTACAGGCCTGGGAATCCTGTGCTCTGATTAGCTCTGTCAGACACCAGGATTTGCATCCTGCCACAATGCTTCTTTCTGCACTCCCGGACCTCGAGTTGCGGGATCAACAACCAAGTTATCTGCAGCATGATGTTTCTGGAGACACAATCGTATCCACGCATATCCATGCTTTAAGGGCAGGATGCTCGGTATCGCATCAGCATGCTACACAACACGATCTGAGACTCTCTCGGATACCTCGACCCTTTGATCGTTATGTCGTCGGGCAACAACTGGATCTCACAGGGTGAGCTCCTTCGGACGGACTATGGCATGATCGCGTTCACGTCGACAGTCTTTGTCGCCCGGGTCATCGTCCAGGTGTGGCGGCGCAAGAAAGTCGAGATGCAAGATGTCTGGATGTACATTTCGTTTGCGGCCTACCTCTCCTTCTGCGTCTGCTACGTCGTCATCACGCCCACCTTCTTCCAAATCGATGCGATTTCGGCGGGCGAGATCGCTCCTTGGGCCGGAATGCAGAGGGATATTCAGCTTGCATCAGAGATCATGTGGTCTAGCGGAATGCAGTACTGGACATGTCTGTGGTGTGTTAAGTTCTCGCTGTTGTCGCTGTACAAGAAACTGCTTGTGGGGATGCCGAACGCATATCTCTGGACGTGGTGGGGGACACTCATATTCGCCATCATAGTAAGTGGCGGTGCAATGCCTCATTCATAGTGCAGGACGGCTAACCATGTAGACGTATATCACCTGTATTATCACCGGACCCGGACTGGCATGCAATGACACGAAAGCATTCTTTGATGAGGGCAAGATGTGCCTATCGCCCAAGGAGGTTCGGCAACAAACTGCCAATCTTTACTATGCCTATGCTGTGGATACATTGACAAACTTGATGGGTAAGTCAACGGCTTCATACCGATTGTGTGAACCCACACTAAGGAATGATTTATAGTAATGTTCCTCCCAATCAGACTTATCTGGAATCTCCAAATGGCAAGAGCTCGGAAGATCGGGTGTATGCTACTATTTGCCTCTGGTTTTGTCTGCATCCTATTTTCGACGATCCGTATTGTACAGGTCGGCGGTGATGGAAAGCCACGCTCGCCAGACGCGAAGTGGCTGACCATGTGGACAATCATCGAATGCTCGACAGGTACACATCCCCGCCGCCCTAGTATTCTTGAGTCTTCCTAACATACCCGTAGCTGTCATCATTGGCTGCTGCCCAGTATTTGCCTCGCTCATTCCCAAGACAAGCACCACGAACAGAGTCTCATATGACACTCAAGGCTATGTCCGACAACCCGGCAGTGGATCAAATCGATCCGCACCTGCCACCGCATCGGCATCCCGCGGGGTTAAATTGAAGAGCTTGATAAGCTCGAAGAGTCGCAAAGCTGGGACTGGAAACGGGAGCTTGTTCCAAGATGAGAACGGTAGTCAGGAGGAACTGGCGAAAAGTCGAGACGACGGCCGAGGAATCAAAGTCACAACACAACTACGTCAGGAGCATGAACGCAGGATGGCTTCCAAGTCGACAGTATGAAACGCTGGACGGTACGACAAGCAAGACATGTGTCTTCAAGGTGGAATACCTAGACACTAAGCGCACTACTCATGCCATACGACGCAGCGCACGGCTTACTTCGGGGACAAAGACAAGCTCATACCAACTTGAACACGCCAGAGGCGCTGCAGCTCTAATCCACCATCATCAGCCAAACATGTCAACACTCGCGAGACAGTTCTCTGCCGCAATAACCGCGCAGTGATCAGGCAGCCAGTCTCATGTCAGTCTTATAGCTGGAACCTGATGTCTGGTTATCTTCTCGCCAGACATGGACAGAGGCTGAATGCTGGATGCTCAAACGAGGAGAAGATACTGGACGAAACGAAATGTTTGGATCTGGTGATGGCGACCGAAGGGGACAGGTAATGACGGATGCGCGCTGAGCACAACCTTTCGAGAAGTGGTCAGATAAGGTAGCCAAAGCTTCGAAGCTGTCAAGATTCTGATACAGTGCGGCATCTTACCCAGGTAATAGTACTACAAGCAGGGAGATGGAGTAGATGTAGACGAGGGAATAAATCCAAATTCACCACCATGGTCCGTTTGATACAACACCAGCATGTATGCGCATATAGTGAATCTTCCAGGCTGACGACAGTGTTACGCGAGTAATAGGTTCTTCCATGAAGCGGCCGTATTCACATTCACCGAGAATCCTCACATTTCGCCGCTGCGGGCGGAAGTGAATGTCTCAGGCCCTAGCAGAAGATTCTATTGGCTTAGTCATGCGGCTAGCGCCGATCTTGATTGCCAAGCAACTCGAAAGCAGAAGCTCCCCAAACAATTGCTTCGTCCCCACACACCCACCCCAAGTTACTCTCGCGCGCCACTCTTCTTACGACTGACGACCGCTCTTCACGACCAGCCACTAGAAGAAACGCGACCACGCGACGAGAAGCAAGTCGCGTCCGCCTCCACTCCTTTGTCTCCCGTCACTTCACTTCACTTTACTTACCCGAGTCCGCGCAACAGCCTCTGTCATCCACGCCGACGCCCAGCATGGCTGTCGACTTCTCCACCGAGTCGCCGCTGGCCGTCCAGCTCCAGCACCTCGTCCAGCCCAAGCTCGCCGAGTTCGGATGGACGACGGGCGGCGACGACACGACGCTCTTCGAGTACATCCTTCTCATGCTGGCCAATGACAAGAACGAGTCGCAGGTCGCGGCAGAGCTGTCCAACGACCTGCTCGACTTGGGCCCCGAGAACACCGAGACACAGCAGTTTGCGCAGTGGTTGTTTGAGCAGATCGAGGTCCTCAAGCAGCAACTGAGCGGCGGCGGCCACGCACAAGTTGCGCAGTCGATCGAGGGCCAGATGGACAACACCTCCAACGACAACTCGACGCCTGCGCAAGACACCGACATGGAAGGCACGTCAGAGTCTGCACAGGGCACTATGTATGCTTACGAACCATTTCCTTCTCGTTGGCTTCGAAATCCATGGAGACTTACAAATCGTAGACCCCCCACAGGACCAAAGGCAATGCGCAACGGAAGTGGTGCTCAGGCGTCACGTCCTGCGCGCGGCGGGCGCATGCTCAATCAACTAAACAAATCGATGAACCGCACCGACGACTCGGCACTGCATCGCGTGCGCAGCGCTGGCGCAGGTGTCGGTCGCATCAACGCTCACTCTCGCGAGCCGCCCAAAGGCCCACGAGGCCAGAATATCAGTCGAGGCATCGAGGCCATGGCTAATGGCCGCGGCATGGCGAACGCTAACATGAACATGGGTCAGGGCAACATGAACGGCATGAACGGTATGCCCATGGGCGGTATGCCAGCAATGCCAATGCCGCAGATGGGCGGCCAAAATGGCATGCCCGGCATGCTGAACCCGGCACAGCAGATGGCCCTCATGCAGATGTACGAGCAACAAGCACAGATGATGCAGACCATCTTTTCCGGCGGCACTCCCACTCCCACTCCCACGAATGCCTTTGTCAATCCCCAATTCAACCAGGGCAACCGAAATGGTCCCAAGAAACCGCTTCATCAGCGTATGGATCGTGGTAAGGGCATGAACCCGAACGCGAAATCCTTCATTAAGAAAGAAGGTCAAGATGAGACCATGGCAGATGGTTCCACAGAGAATGGTGACGGTATGGAAGTTGACACATCGCGCCCAGAGCAATCGTCCACAATGTGCAAGTTCAACCTCCGTTGTCAAAACCCGGATTGCCACTTCGTCCATCAGTCACCGGCTGCCATGCCCGGAACGCCAGTAGACATGAACGATACGTGTGACTACGGCGCTGCATGCACGAACAAGAAGTGCGTCGGAAAGCACCCGTCCCCCGCGCAGCGACAGAAGTTCCAGGCCGAGCAGGAGTGCGCTTTCTGGCCCAACTGCCGCGATCCCAGCAGCTGTCCGTATAAGCACCCGACTGCTACCCCTTGCCGCAACGGCGCCGACTGTACGAAGGAGGGCTGCACTTTTGGCCACTCGACCGTCATGTGCAAGTTCAATCCCTGCTTGAACGCCCGCTGCGTGTACAAGCATGCTCCCGGACAGAAGAAGATGACCACGAATGTCTGGGTCGCGCCCAAGGAAGGCCAACATGTCAGCGAGAGGAAGTTTGTCGACGAGGAGCAGAAGGAGGAGCTCATCATCCCCGGTCAAGAGCAGGAACAGGGTCAGGCTCAGGCTCAGGCTCAGGCCAATGAGAGCGTCGACGTACAATCGTAGGGGTGTTAGTTGCAGGGGTTGAAGGGCGGATGATACCACTGGGATGCATTATGGTTGGGAAGAGGATGAACGGCTTCCGGTGGATATGAATGACAGGAAAGCCAAGTGTACTATAGGATCCTGGACTGGACTGGACTGGATGAATGCGGCGTTATATGGATGGTGGCATTGCCTTACCTCGGGTTGGCATCTTCACTGGTAGTTGATCTTTTTGATCTTTTTGTTACCAGTTGATGTCAGAGGGGGCACTTCTTTTTTTCCCTTGAGTAAAAACGCCGAGTCTGGTTTCTTCGTGGCCCCCCTTGTTGGGGCTGCATCTCTTTCTTCTAAACTACCGCCTATATGTGCAATTGTGACATTGTGTGACTGTTCTACGAGAAGTGTGGTCACCACCACCACCACCAGTAAATAATGTTAACTGAGGCTCTATATATGTTATGACCTAGCGCATGCAGCATACCCTTAGTCCCGTAGGGCTGAAGAACAGATGTCGAATCAATGACGGCGGGGGTCCGAGCTCGTAAACTTAACTACACCACGAACCGCATGGCGAGGAACGCAACCCTGGCAGCCCCGCCAATTCACACTCCCTTCTACACCTGGCAATGCGGCTCGAGAGATGTGCAGCTTCGCAGCTCCTTGAGTCGACATTGAGAGCTGGAGCTTTCCGGCCGCGCGTGCAGGCGCAATGCCTCTTCCACTTGCGGCGGTCCTCTTCTTCCCTACTCACACGGCAACGAAGAATACCACCACTTCTATCAGCAACCTCCTCCCTCGTACCAAGTTCGCAATGCACCCACCAACATCGATACACCTCTACCTCCACAACACCATACCCTCCTAAAATCGCCATACTAGGAGGCGGTATCGCAGGTCTTTCCAGCGCGTACTTCATCAGCAGGGAGTTTCCAAAGTCGAAGGTTACGATTTTCGAGGCGGGGAAGGAGACGGGGGGGTGGATAAGGAGTAAGAGGGTGGCTGTGGATGGGGGAGATGTGCTGTTTGAACTGGGGCCGAGGACGCTGAGGAATGCGACGGTTACGGCTTCTTTGGTACGTATGCACACGCTTCACACTCTTGTTTGGTCTGTTTTTGGGTTGGGTGTGAAGGGGGAGAGTGAGAAGGGGCAATTGCAATTGGGCTAATGCTAATTCGATTTGTTAGATTCAAGACCTCGGGTTGATTGACGATGTCATCTTCACGAAGCGCAGCGAACCGGGCGCAAAGAACAGATTCATATATTTCCCCGACCGCCTGAACAGACTACCCGCTGAGCCACCGAGTCTCTCGGATCTTTTTGCCCTGTGGCGGTCGGGGATACTGGGGGGTGTACTGGGTATGATCAAGGAGCCGCTTATGCCTAAGAGACCGGATAGTATGTCGGACGAAACGGTCGGCTCGTTCCTCGCTCGACGTGTGGATAAGCGGATAGCGAATAACATTGTGTCTGCGGTATTTCACGGCATCTACGCGGGCGATATATGGCAGCTCAGTGCGAAGACGCTGTTGAATACACCATGGCAGCTGGAAGGGAGATACGGCAGTGCGTTGGGCGGCTTTTTCAGGATGCAGAGTGAAGACCAGAGGCCGCAGTCGGTGTCGCTAGTTCATCCGTATGACCTCGACATGGTGAAAGCTACGAACGAGGAGATCGATTTGGATCCTGAATTCGTGAAAAATCTGAAGGAGGCAGCTATGTTTACGTTCAAGGATGGGCTGCAGCATCTTGTGCGGGCGCTGCAGAATGCGGTCGAGACAAAGGGGAACGTGGTTGTTACGACGGAGAGTCCGATTCAGTCTTTCACACCAATTGAAAGCGAAGCCGGGCCCGGTGTCGAGGTCGTCTCAGGGGTACGTGTAATCCTCCAGCCCATCACCTCCCCAAGAACTAACATCTGTCCAAAGAACGAAGGATCCACACAAACAGAAACCTTCGACCTCGTCGTCTCCACCCTCCGCAACAATGACCTAACCCCCTACGTAACCGTCATGACAGTCAACTTGTATTTTCCAGACCCTAAATTACTCCCCGTTGAAGGCTTCGGCTACCTAATCCCGCAATCCATACCCTTTGAGCAAAACCCCGAACGCGCCCTCGGCGTAATCTTCGACAGCAGTGCTATCCGCGGCCAGGACAACCTCCCCGCTCCAGGCGGCGGCACCAAACTCACCGTCATGCTCGGCGGCCACTGGTGGGACAACTGGGAATCCTACCCGAGTGAAGAAGAAGGCCTTGAAATGGCGCGCGCAGTGCTCAAGCGCCATCTCAACATCACCGCCGAGCCCCTCGCGCACTGCGTCAACCTGGCGCGCGATGCCATTCCGCAGTATACGCTGGGTTACGAGGACCGCGCTAGGGATTTCGCGGACGGCATAGAGAGCGAGTTCAAGGGACGGCTGAGGGTTGTCGGCAGTCAGGTTAATGGCGTGGGCGTGAACGATTGCGTTGCTGGTGCTTGGGCGGTTGCGAGGGGTTGAGGGGCAACGGGTGGAGGAGTGGGGGTAACTGTGGGATGGAGAGGGTGAGGGATAAGAGGGAGTGGGTTGTTGCGACGGGGGCGGAGATTGCGTATGTTGCGAAGGAGAAGAAGTAGATGGGTTGGGTTGGGTTGGGAGGGGAGGGGAAGGGGAGTGTATATATCTTGGGGGAAAAAGGGGAAAAGGAGAAAGGAAAAGTAAAGAGTTTAGATGTATAAGTAACGCGCATGTTCGAGTTCAACTAGGGTTATCTTATCCCTTTCTTGTTCACTCGTGGATTTTCTTCTTCAAGGAAGCGTGCGTCACTGGATGCGTGATGTATGTGTTCGTGTTCGTATTGAACTTTGATTGCAGTTCTACTCGGGCTCGGACGGATGCGTTGTGAGACCAAATGAGAGAGGTGAAGGGAAAGGGGTAGGAGTGGATGGACTTGATATGCGCGGGTTAAAGTCTTATGGGCAGGAGTGTATGAGCTCTTGGCTGCCGCACAGAGGAATGCTCCATGAAGTAGGTTGACATCCATGGTTGTGTCACTCTTCACTTTAGGACATTTATTTCTTTAACTACAAGACTTCCCGCGTGGTGCATATAAAAGCCTCGGGGAACTGCTACAGCAAATGTTAGCAAACAGATAGAATGATGATTGTGATGGACGGAGGGGAGACGATTCTGATATTTGCGGGTTCAACACAGTTACCATGCTCGACACAGCATTGGGTATCAAGTGGCGGTGCGCCCTGGAGCGGTGGTACGAACGACATGTGTCACGCGGCTTTACGTATCCTGCACGAATAGTATGCAAGTTCCCGTTTGGCAGATCTGATGAGCGGTATTTTAGTGCCCGCCTTTTGTGCTCGGTACGGCAGTAACATTGATTATTGGGCTCAGCTTCCATACAAGGTAGGGTAGCAAACGCGATGGTGCTACAGATAAAGCTCCGACCAGACATTGGATCCGATAAGTTTAGTGTCGAGCTTGAGCCGTCCATTTCTCTCATTACTCTTCCTGCAGCGTCAAGATGTGGTTCTTCATTCACATGTTGTTTTTCAGCGTGACGACGACGGCACAACAGTTCTGCATGAAGGCTAATCCGCCACTTAGTCTGCCTTCCTGCACCGTTAGTAACTCCACACATACATCGCTACCACGCTGACTCACGCTGGCTTGCTAACCATCTATCAGAAAGGTTGCATCGTTGGGGACAAGAATGCACTTGATGGCACATGCGGCGACAACCTCAAGGCTCAGTGCCTCCTGTCAGACGGTGTCCACAGCTACTTCACTAACTACAATGATTGCTTGCTCGAAGCATGTCCGGATGAGGGAGATAAAGCTAGTATGTGAAACCTGACGTAGAACTGCCGGATGGAGTAGGCTCCTGATCTTGACAAGGTTTCATTCGCACGTTCAAGGCCCAATGCGAAGCGGCGGACAGAGCCGCGAAAGTCGCAGACTTCCCTCCAGACTGGGCACAATACTTGATCGAGGATGTGGCAACCAGCACGCCGGCGAGTACGCGCCAGCGAGTTCGACCGCGGATTCGACTTCGATGATTGCGACCTCGAGCGCTCCCTCATCGACTTCCGAGTCCGAAACTTCGACAACGACGACTTCGGCCACGGAATCAGACTCAAACTCAAGCTCAAGCTCAAGCTCAGACTCCTCCGCTTCAACCACTCAGGATGACACCACCTCCTCCACAGACGACGCCGCCGCAAAGCCCACACCAACTGTCATCCTCCCATCACCACCACCACCCGACACTGACCACTCCACCCTTGACACCCCAGCATCAGACCCACCTCCTGAATTCAGCACCACCGCTCACACGCCTCGCAAAACTACCACCAGAGTCACCCCCATCCCCACGACTGCATCCCAGCATACAATAAAGCAACCTCTAAGCACCCCAGCCATAGCAGGCACAGCAGCAGGCGGCACAGCACTCCTCGCTCTCGCAATCAGCGGCGTGTACTTGGTCATGCGGCGCCGCAAGAAACTTATGCTTGCGAGACGATTGACGCGGGATATGTGGGATCCTGCGCGGGGCTTGGGATGGGAGGAGAAGGAGGGAGGGGAGGGGCGTGTGGCGACGCTGCGTGGTCGAAGAGACACCTGGTATCAGGGGTGGTGGTGGTGGAGGAGGAGCAGGGGGAGGAGAAGGAAGGTATTACGACAAGACACCTAAAGTACCTCACGACGGGAACGTCGATGATGCTGGGTATGGGAGATCGGAGCTTGGGTCGAATACACCCACTGCTGTTCGCTCGCCCATGTCACCGTTTTTAGAAACGCCCAGCACACAGAAATGGCAAAATTCGGGTCTTCTGGCTAATCATCATCATTCGGCAACGCGAGGCGGCGCAACTGAACTTCCGCCTCGAAGTATGGCAAATCCAGTGTCCGAACTTGGCGCGACCGATTGTACATCTTTCAAGACACTTGATGCAGTCAGTGAGCTACATGGCGCAGATAAGGCGACAGCGGAACTTCACAGTGAGGCTGTTGCGGTACCGCAGTACGTGGAGCTTGGGACTGGGGAAAAGGAAGGTGCTGCTGCGGCTGGGAGGAGGGCTGTTGTTGAGTTGGATGGAAATGGAAGGAGTATAAATGGGCGCGAGGGAGGTGTGGATTTGGCGAGGAACTTTTAGTTTTAGTTTTGATCATTGACTGGAAAGGGGTAACTACTGTACACGAGTACGTGGATCGTGAATAAGAGCCATCGTGAGCATATACTACCTACTTCAGCGTTAGAGAGCACCCAACTCACCACTCACACCGACCCTCCCATCTCCCTGGCCTTCGCAATGCTCAGCAACACCCCCCAACGCTGTTGAACATTGCTTTTCAGTATCACAGATCTATCTCCACGATATATTTTTGCAGTTCCACCATTGGTAATCGAAAGCATTGTGTGATCGTTCCGATCTCCACATTATAACGATGGACCCCCCCGAAGTCAAACAAATGGACATTGCGATACCTACGAGCTTACCAGTCTAGCAGCACGTGCCCTTGCCAATAAAACATCGTCTTTTTGTATTTCAGGTGGGTATGTTGATTGCAATGTTGTACACGGTCCTTAACATAAGGCGTCTCCCGAAGGCTACACATAAAGTATTAAAGCAGGGGTATCCCGGGCACACGTTTGTGGCGTACGAACGGGCGATTCGACGGGTGGGTAAAAGAAGAGTAGGACGTTGTGCACCGCGGTATTTTGTGTGTTGCGTTTAGTTGGTTGGGTTGAACTGGCTGGATGGGCTGGACGGGTACCTGCGGCTGCCTGGGACAATCGAAGTTCGTTAAGGAGGTTTATTGAACTCATACATACGTGAAGAGCCTCTAGGCTACCAGGAGAGGTCCTTGCTTGCATCTCCATCACGGCCGTTCGCGTTTCTCCCACCACTAGAAAATCCGATAGATATGGCAATCACAACCATCCTATCAACCACAACCATCCTATCAACCACAACAACCATAACGGCCACCACCTCCATCCTCCTCCCGCTCAACGATCCAATATCTCCATTTCTGGTAACCTCATACTCCTCGCCCTCTACACTACCCCTGGCACCGACACCATCATCATCAACTATTACTCCAAACACCACCACAACCTACACCTACACCTCCCCCCTCGACACCAAAGGAACGCCGGTCATAATCGGACTATCAGCAACTATCATCGCCTTGGTGCTCTGCATAGCGTGTATCTGGCCCACAAAGAAGAAGCAGAAACGAGGAGACAGAGTGCTTGCGACGACGTATTGGAGCGGCGTTACTGAAGCTTGGCAGATGCGGGGGTAGGGTTAGGGTCAGGGTGGATAGACGGCAAAGAGGGGAGGAGAGATTAATTAATTATAGTTATACCCACACCCATACCTATACCCCATCCTCTAATTAGTAATTCTACGTACACTAGCTTGTAGTAGCGGCTTCGATTCTTGCATACTGTATAGAATTGTTAGCTACTTTCTCTAATTAGCAGCTTCGCTCCTCTAGCCTTACTGTTCGGATGTTACTCAGTGAGCCGAGTAATCTGGTTAGAAAGGTATGGCTTAAGCACGTTATTACTTACCCCACCACGCTCTCTTTCATCTTTCGAGTTACATTGCTAGCTAAGGCAACATTATTTATTAAGTCGCGCAAATCGTACGAGTATTGATAAGCTGAGAGCTGCTGCCTGCATCGGATCAGTGTGGCTTAGACGCTGGCACGAGTAGTGTGGCTTAGCTGTTGAGGGCAGTGTAGCTGCAACAGGTTCTTAGCACTTTCGTTTTCTATGCACGTTCCCAACCCTTTCTATAATAACGTGCGACTCCTGTCCAAACAACTTGTGTCGCACCAGTCACATTGTCCTGCGATACTAAGGTCTTCACCTGAAGATTCACAGTGAAAAAAGATAGCATTCTGCCACTCCCCGAACTTATATCCTCCGTCATCGAATTACAACTCCGGATAATGGAAGACTATGCATCAAGCTCGGCGCATGACGCGAGGAGCAACCAAAGACGAGTTCGGAATCGACCTGGTACGCTCCATTATGCCATGCCTGGTAAGACGTTTCAACTGGAAATATAACATATTTGACACGGTGCAGGTTCAAAGCCTCCAACATTCGCAATTTCTGATCGTTATGGCCCTTCTATTGATCCAAAGCTGATGCCCCTTGCCCGAGATTTATTCTCGTTCGACTTGGAACTCTTACGTCGAGTCGAACGGAAGCATGCTTCGTCTTCGGATGAAATACGCAAAAACCGAGCCGTTCCACGTGTGGAAGAAATTTTTGAGATCCGACAACAGTGGCAAGATATTGAGTTATGTCGAAGCCAATTCAGCCAGTCTTATGTGCAGGATAAGCTCTTTATCCCCGTTTGGGTGGAAGGTCTGCGCATTGTCAAGGAGGCTCTTAGAAATAACCACGTCTCTGGCAATCACATGAAACAGCGTTGCGATTATATGAATATTCTAGCAAGGTACGAGAAGCTAGCGTGTCGACTACGAGACCGCTTAGTGGATACTGCTCGTCAGGGTCTTCTAACAAACGAAGTTCTTATGTCAACTCAGGAGCGCTGGATCCGCCTGGATGGACTACTAGATGAGTATCATGACACGTACAACGACCATCGGGACGAAGACACATCTTTTGCGCCTCGAATTGCGCCTAAATGGTCAGTACAGGATTGCAAAATGAGGATGGAAACACTAATATATGTCATAGGGAAAAAGTTCGATGCCTGATTCAAGAAAATGAGCCAAAGATAAGGACTGGCAAGGCGTCCATCCAAAACCAACTTTCCAGCATGGCCCCTGAGGCCACCCAGCCTGTCACAACCGTTGGGATACTTGGACGCAAGAAAGATGGCGCATTCATTCTGTGGTCAGCACTTTTCGGTAGCACTGTCGCTTCTCTTGCATTCTTCGCTCGCGGGTGTGTTCTTTCACCTCATAAACAAGGAACCACAAATGACGCAGACTTTTGGTTTCTTATACAAGCTGCTATCATGCAACTTCTTGGACTAGTTGTTTCTGCGCTTCTCGAACGGAGAAGTGGTGGCCTCCCAAGATGGCGCTGGGCTCTTCCAACCGTAATTGCGGCAGCTTGTTCCATTACAGCTATCCCTCTTTATTTGGCCGTTCCAACAGAGTGGAGTGCCTTCCTCTCTCTAATTGCCGGTGCAACCCAATCCTTTATGGTATTGCAACATTTCTTGTCGTCCAGCAAAGTAATGTCGTCCTGAATTCGTAAGATAAGCAGTGTACGCGACGTTCAACTTATCGAGCTTGCGACTCGAAGTTTTTTGAAGCGATGTGTCAATGGGCTTGCATGTTTTATGCCTCGGCGGCATAAGCCTTCGACGCTGGTTCCTCGGGTGGTTCGTAATCTCGCGTTAGGCACTTGGACGATAGCATCGAATTCCATATGGAGCCCGATGCCTTCGATATGCTCGAAAGCGATGAATTTTGGGATCGTGAGGGCGGCACGGTTTCTGCAAGAAGCCCGTGTTCGTTCACGAAGCTCTGGGTTGTCGATACATCTGATTCGCAGTAGGATTCGGCCGACCATATTTGAAACAGAAATCCTCGACAGCGCTCTTCGCAAGTCGCTAACCGCTGGTCTTTGATCGTCTGACTTGCTTCCCTAAGCTATGTCGAATTCGTTCCTGTTGCCTAACGCTTCGTGGTCTCACGGTCGCTACTCGAGGACTGCGCTTCCAGCCACGATATGTCCGTTGGTTTATTAGATTTATCCCACTCCTGCCGATCGTGATACCACTCTCCCATCGTCAATTCCTCCTGGCTCGAACTTGTACTGGCCTGGCGAATATCCACATGACGCGTGATTCCGCGCTCACTTGTGTCGTGATGCGCGATTTCCTCGAGTTCTGCCGATTGAGCATGGCCGCTGCTGTTGTTAGGACCACTGTTGCTGTTCGCGTATCGTAGCTCTGCGGCTCGTCGTGCTTTTCGGTGCATGCGCCGGTAGAGATGTCGCGTTGTGGGCAGAATGCTGGCTATCATGTAGATGGAGGGTTCGACGAGGGCATAGATCATGGGGCCTCCTGAGGCGTACCATGTTGGGTCGGAGAAGAGTGGCGTGGTGAAGAAGACGGAGAAGCGAAGTGCACATGTTATTATGCCCCTAAGTCGTATCAGTAACTTATCTTCTTCATGAAGGCGAGAACAAACGAGGTGTGAGGCGTGTAACTTACAATGATGCAGCCAGGAAAGTAAGTATAAGACCAATCTTTTCTGGTGTAGGCATTTTCAGTTTCAGCAAGATCGGCCACGGGAGCACCAGCATCGCCACATCCGTGACCAGACTCGGAATGCTATAGCTCTTATAGAAAAGCATCACGTTTCCACAAGTCCCATCGTGAACATCAACCGCCTGGGTCCAGAAGTACCTGAAAGGTCGGCAAATCGAAAACGCTAGGATGAAAGCGACCACGCCTTGGAGGATGATAATCACGCCGATGCCAATGATGATGCGGCGGTATTTTGGGAGTTCGAAGACTTGGTAGTAGAGGATCAGAGCGGCGAGCTTGGCGAACATGACGGCGGGTGTGTAGGTGAACTCGAGGACTTTGGATAGTTGCAGCCATGTTTGAAAGGTGGTTACTGGGACGGCAGAGACGTGATGTCCTACGCCGCCTATTTTGGTCATTACTGTCGAGTGTTAGTGTCCATCATCGCCTCATTGAATGTCCCCATCTCAGCGTAAGCTTTGGTAGCCTCATGTCTGGATCTTTTTCTTTAAGCCTTGTGAAATGCTGACAGGTTCTTCCTCATTTGCATTTTCTCTCAAAACGACCTGCTAAAAGCGCACAACCCATAGGACACGATAAATGGGGCGAGACTTACAAATTCCCGTCGCCGCACTCCCCATACAAAGTATATAACACAGCGTATTGCATACCAGCATGGACAATCCCACAGCCTTGGGATTGTAATACCGGCTGACGTAAAACACCAGCAGGAAAAAAGTATCAATCACGATGAACGCGATGCTGACACGCTGATCCAAACCCGGATCGTTCGTCTCGGCAAGATACTCTGGCGACCCCACCGCGCTCGAGCCTGCCATGGTGGATGAGATACGTAGGCGTTCGGGCGACGGCACATGAACGTAGGTCGTAGTACGCATGTACTCGTGGGGTCAATACCGGTATGTAGGTAAGGGGGCGGCGGACACGCGAGATTTATGTCGTGGATGCACAAGATAATGTTGGATTTGGAAGATCCATGTGCGCAAAAGCGCCACACCAGAAGTCCCCGACAAATGTAATCTTGCACGCTACGGCATTGCGAGGTTTCCATTCGCAGGATGCTAGTGCGCCGCACACTTGCGGGCTTCATTCGGTTATCTGGCGGATCCGGCTGCGATGAGACGATGATGTCGAACGTTTGCGGCAGGTCCCATGCGAGGCGGGCTGGGGACCCAGTGTTTCGGTGGGGGTTTTGTTATGCCCAGGATCTCCAACCCCAACATGGGAGTGTAGCGTGGAATCACAGCTTTAGCGTGACTCGAGGTTCTGGTGGGATGGTAAGCCTTCCTATATTTGTTGATTATCTAGGTAGAGGCTGGCGGCTTCTTTACGGCCGTAGTTTGTCCGGGTTTTCTGCTTTGTCCTGTTGATAAACCAGGAACTGAGGCCTTGTTTAGTAGATTCCACAGCCATAATCAAGTTTTCCAGGAGACATCCATTGGTTGTCACCATGTAACTCTCCCGAGCGATTACGCGGTGCTAATGGGAGGCGCGGGTTCTATCCGCGTGCCGTGCCGTGCGTGCGTCGAATCAAAGCCCGGAGTGACATTCCGACACGGGAACACTGTCTGCATCGTGAGGTAAGTGGTCGAAGGCCTTACATTAAAAAAGGGAACACATGATACGATGTAACAAAGCCATTGCTTATTCTCTACTGTGCATTATGCGTTGATCAGTGCTTTTTCAGCCACTCGTACACTCGGTCAGCGATCTGAAGGTTGTTCTTCTCCATGAAGAACATGTGTCCGTTGCCATGAATGCCCTCCTTGCCCAAATCCGCATACTCTACATCTACGCCAACTTGCTCCAGATACTTGACGGTGCAGTAATCGTACGGCGCATGGAACGACGCTTCGCCAGTGACCACGAGTTCTGGGATTTTGGCCAAGTTCGTCAACTGCTTCGCTGGGGACTTTTGCATGATGCAGTCGTTGTGGTCGGCGTCGATTGCGGGCTCAATTGTTGTCTCGATGTTGGAGGCGTTTACGCCTGCTGATGGTGAATATCCAATTGCGAGGTCGGTCAGCCCGAAAGCAAAAGCTGGGTCTGTTCCGAATGGCGGGCGGAGCGTGAACGGTGGGCCTGACGGCTCAAGCTGGACAATGCCCTTGACCCGGTCTGAGCGCATATCACCAACCCTCCAGCCGTATGCACCCGCCTGCGAGTGACTAATGATATAACAGTCGCCTACGACGTCTACTAGAGCTGAATATGCCTGCGCATTCTGTTCTTCACTTATGAAGCGGTCAGTTTGGAACTGCAACTGGCTCCTGTAGAACTGGTCGAAAGTGGGATCACCAATGCGACCTGTGCCGGGCCATTGCGTGTGGAGCTTCGCCTGCGGCCATTCATTGCCGTTGTTTTGGACATCCGTGAAGATATCAGAGACAGAATCAGGGCCGCCAATGTACCCGATAGTTCCTTGTCCAGGGTACCAGAAGGAGCGCCCGCGTGAAGGCTGGTCTGAGAGGTACACCGTGTGACCTTTGGAGAGAAAATACGCTGCCCATCCTGGCCGTCCGTCTGGAGTATCAAGGAAGTTGGTGCCGCTCTGAGCTGCGCCTGCAATAAAGATGATGGGAAGTGGTGGGCATTCCGGGGCAGGGTTTGGGGAAAGCTTCTCCACGTAAATTTGCCCTATCATAGCCGTTGAAGTGACATTGGTTGTACTGTCCTATTTCCAATGTTAGATGCGCGTCACATTATTGGAAAATCGAGACTTGCCGTGATGTTCGTGTACTTTCCGCCAACGTAAAAAACCTCGCGTTTTGGGACAATGCCCACTAGTTGGGAGGCATTGGTATGCGCATTGCCTCGGAGGAAAGCAAATTGCGCCAAATATGTGACAGAAGCAAAAGTACGAAGGTTGACCATATTGACCCAATCTTGCAACCACCCTGTGAAGGAGACGTTTATTGGGAGCGAAGAGAGCTCCAGCTCGAATTTGTATACGAGTGACTGCGCGAGTAAGGGAGCAATGGTTAGTTACTTAGCGCATGCGGACGGTGGATGGCGTGGAGGAGTTCCCGCAATGACGGGCTAAATTCGTTGCTGAGTTTAGACGCCACTGACGCTTCGCATAATCTAGCTGTACGAGGCTAGCGCCTTACTTCCGCACGCTCCCAGAGTCCTGCACATTGCGGTAATTGCGGCAATTACCAAGAGCCAACGCGCCGGGACGAACTTTGCTGGGGTTTCGAAATGCAGCAGTGATCAAAGATGGCGTCGCTGCTTGGAAAACCCCACTTTTTGCAAGTGGAAAGAATGCTTGAAACCAGTTGTATTATGCAATGGGTGATGCATGCCCTCAGCAAGTCCTTGCCTCAAGATATAAATTAGATTTTTGACGAAGGGCACAGTCGAAATAAGCGGTATAAGGAAATAATTGAATCTGACTGTGATTTGATATTTGGTTTAAAGAGTGCGACACCTAACCTTACCAACTAACTCATATGGTGCATGTCCAATCACTACTCGCATTTCCTCTTCTCTTATCCATTGTACTCAACATTGATACAAGTGATGTTCAACCCACAGAATCCCGTCTACCTGTTGGTGCGTGGCGCGAGAGGCCCCTCAGGCTCTGGATCGAGGTTGCCTTGAGGAGGTATAGTCAGCTCGATACTGTAATCGCTGTGATTTGTTAACGTAACAACTCACTACTCGTTGGTGGGTCTTGTTGCGGCTGATTCTCTTGACCGTCAGGCATAGTTGTTCGCTAGTTTGGATAGCGCATTTGTCGTTTTCTTGTGGACTAAATCGTAGTATATGAGAGTGATACAAGATGAAGGATAGCAATATTTTCAATCTGAGGAACAGCGGGGTAATATATGTCCTTGAGTATCAGTAGAGCGGGGTAGGAGGCGTCCAATTATAGTGTGCCAACAGTCAGACCAGGTTTACTATCATTTGAGCACTCTGGTGGTGTAGGGACCATCCAATTACAGTGTGCCAAACGGCGGACTAAGCCTAACTAGTACGGATTGTTTGCCTTGCTGCGCCTGAGAGGGGTTGGAAGTAAGTCAGCCTTGTGATTGGGAAGCATCGCGAATTTCGGAAGCCAATCGTCTTGTTCGCGTTGAAAATCTAGGAGATAGCCTTGCAATATGAAGCGTGTGAAGTTTCCTGTAAATAGTCTCAGTGCAAATCTATGGGAAGCTTAAGTTACACCACAACGAGCCATTTCGGGGTGTAGAAATGGCTGCGACGCCTTTGCCACTTCTGCTCCACTTTCTTTTTGATACGGGGGGAGCCATGGAGTATGAGACGTCTTACCAAAAATGCTTCAGCATTCAACGGCGTATTGATGGGATCCTTTGCGTAACTGCTTCAGCGGTTCACCGAGCCTTCTGCATATGGATTAGGTGTGCAGACACACTCTGATCTACACTATGGAGTATTGAATCTGGCCCAATTCTGAACATGATACAATCAATTGGATGGCAGCAAGCAAATTCAGTCCAAAAGAGAATGCAGACAGACGAGTCATGTTTCGAGAAAGCTCTCAACGGGGTCAGCCTAGTAGGTCAGGGTTTTTGAATGATAGACTTGGTAATCGAAGGACTATGATGTCGTTTGAGGACAAGCAACTTGACAGTCCAACGTCAAACAGTATATAGTTCCAGATCAGATAGCCTGTCTATAAAAGATGGCCATATGATCTTCTTCTTTTCATCATCACACTTCACATAGTTCAACAATACCTATATAATACTTTAATACTACTCCATACCTTTATAGCTCTCAAAGTTGATCTCGAGAGAGATCAAAGATATCTCGACCATGAGAACTGTGTTCTACATCGCCTTTTCGCGAGCCATACGCGAACTCCCCCAATCAAAATCCATGGCGCAGGGCAGTGAAAAGCAACACTACACAGTCGTACAGGAAGGTTAGTGTTTGACTCACGCGAACTAACGTACTGGTACGCCCAGTATTGTTTCACTAGGCTACCACTAGTCTCCTAGTAGTATTTAGGTATAATCTCGCTCTCTGTATTCGATTCCACAAAGCTGATTCATTCAACCACACTGCACACCTACCTGCCAGAATCAACTGAACCAACAGAACAATGTCAGGAAACTCGAATGGCTCCGGACCGGGCGCCGTCTGTCACCTCTTCCGTCTATCTGGCGAGCTTCGAAACCTCATATACGAATACGTCCTATCAGAAGACACTATACTCCACTATCATCATGGCACCAACAGCGGCAGGGGAAGCATACTGGCTCGTGTGCCGAACATCAATGCTCCCGAGTACGGTGGGTTGTACGGTGGAACAACAACTGGCAAAACCAGCAATGATGCGATTCCGGAGGGATCAAAACCGGTGAAGTGGTCGCTGGCCAAAGAGCTTGACAAGGTCTACTACCGATACGACGCAAACCAATTGAAATTTGTAAACCGACAGCTATACATGGAGACACGCGGCCTAGTTCTCCGGTACAACCAACTAGAATTCGGTCTGATCGTTGATTTCGCCGAATTTCTCAAATGCTGCCCAAAGCACCATTATGCCCATTTCCGTGTGCTGGAGGTCAACCATAGCATCTTCCTTCCGGACTACGTCTACAATGCCGGGGTCCCAGAGGCAGTAGAGTATGTTTTGGAATTCTGTCGCCGCAATCCCCACGTACTTGTACGGGATCGTCTTATGGATTCAGTGGAGAGCATCTGGTTTGTCGTGCACTTCGCCAGGCTCCAACTCTACTGGCGACGAAGCACGCAACTCCTGGATAAAGTTCTCAACAATTCACCGGCCCGACCAGTCGTCTTGGTGGTGTGGCGAGAGGACAACGATATGCCATCTCGGCCGAAGATCCCGGGCAATTTGCCCGAGAACTTTCGTCTCTGTGTTAAAGAAAAGGAGGTCAGCGAGACTGCCCTGCAAGTGTGGCGCGAAGCGTGTCTCGCCAGTCCACGTGCTCGGCGTATTCTTTCATACGTCGAAGGTGGGATAGATGTATGGGTGCAGGCAGCTCGGGAAATAATCCAATCTGGAATCTGAGTGAACGCGGGTGATGTGGAGTGGGCTTGGGTGTATTATGTCGGTTCAGATATGCATGTAGCGGTGGATCAAACTACGATAATGAGCAGATTACAAAAGGCGGATCCACCTATCTTGGCTCGTCCAATAGGGTAACTGTCTTGGAGCTAGCTATGGGATCAGTTCATAAGCGATAAAAGCCTAACATTGTTGGCACAAGAGTAGACCCCGGACCCCACATGGTATCGGTCATAGGTAGCATAGAACAAGCATGAAGTATATTCACAATGAGAAGCATTTCGTGGTATGATTGTGAGGTACTTGAACAACTCTATATTCTATCTAAGACGCTGTTACTTCTCAATGTTAGTTGCTTGACAATGTAACCTCATTCTTACCTTGTTTCACTGGGGTCGAAGACTGTGCCGAAAACATATTTAATGCGCTGAATATCCCTCCCAAAGCCCAGCAAAAACCTCAAACTCCGGTTGAACATCCCTCCACTCAACTAACGCTAGTAGAACTCACAGTCAATTGAGGTACCACGACTCAAAATGACGTCCACCAATCCTAGCATCCCTCCCGCCAACGGTGCTTGCCCCTTGCTTAGTCTGCCGGGTGAGTTACGCAATGCGATCTACGAGTTCACGTTGACCCAACCCGAGGGCCTCCAATATCGCCCAGGTCAAGACGACAAGACCTTCCAACCTCGTGGAAAGTCCTCCAAGGCCGATGCAGAGCAGTTGAAGTACGCTTCTCGCCAGCTCCGCCAGGAAACCGAAGGCCTTGAGGTCGCTTGCAATGACTTGTATTTTGAGACTTTCGAACAAGCCGCTAAGTTCCTGGAAAGCTATCCTCAGTCACACCATCGTAACCTGCGCGTCATCGATATTGCTAGGAACACTGTAGCTTCCACCGAGGAAGTCCACTTCAGTAACATCCACGCAGTTGTGGATGTCTGCAATAATCAACCCAATGTTGTCGTTCGGACGCACAGCTCCGCTTTCCAGTCAGATGAAGTAAACTTGATTTTCTTCGCTATTCAAAACCGGCTCCGTCTCAAAGATGAACCCTACTGGCACAAGAAAGTTTATATACCCGCGTGGGTCAAGGTGATCCTCGAACAGCCGCCTGAGCCAGGCGCAGAGCGGTTGCGCCGGATGATGGGAAAATTTCCAGAGAATTACCGAACCTTCCCGACCGAGAAATATTTTGATGAGCAGGCTTTCCGAGCGGCAGCGCGAGAGGAGTTGGTAGATAGCTTGTCTCCTGTTCCGGAAGATGACGTTGATACCATACTCGAATCTTGGGTCGATCTCGCTAAGGAGATATTCGCGAATGGAGTATGAGGCCACTTTTCGAATTGACAAATACCACAATGCGCTGGCGCACGATGTGGATTTCGAGACGTTGACATAGCGCATGAGTACAGGGGGCGGTGAGAACGTTCACAAAATATGCTGAAGGGATAGAGTTGGACACCTAAACAACTAGGCTAATGATGATAATTTCAGTATCTTATTCAATACCGTAGTAGTAGTAAAGAGGTACTAAGTAGCGACCTTGTACGCTTAGATTCTAAGAGTAGCTACTAGATGACTATGAGCCTAAGAAGCTCCGAGAAGCATGCGCCACAGCTTAAGCTGCTTCGGTATAGCGTAGTGTACAATGCAGGCTCCCGCTAAAACGCAAGAGCCTGCCTGTAGCTGCGAATTAATTTAGAATGCATGTTAGCAGAGGCTGCACGTCTCTAAAGTATAAGATAGACAAAGTCTCTAAAGTAAGATGTCTAAAGAATATTATTAAAGTAATTGCGGTTTTATAGGTTACGGCGCTGAGGTACAATGGCTTGAACGATGAATCTTATTCGATGCGGGGGTTGCTCGAACCGCAGGGATGAACTTTACGACCTCTCCATAACTCGTAGGCTTAAACACGTTGAGATTATGATACACTCGCTTGCATAATCGGCTTCCGGTTCGAGCGCAGCTCACAGATTCTATCTTACAGGGGTTCTTACAGCGCCAACATAGGGTATAGATTACATTCGCTTCCTGGTGCG
This sequence comes from Neocucurbitaria cava, assembly GCA_027946455.1. Classification (NCBI taxonomy): domain Eukaryota; kingdom Fungi; phylum Ascomycota; class Dothideomycetes; order Pleosporales; family Cucurbitariaceae; genus Neocucurbitaria; species Neocucurbitaria cava. Next base: position 64,432 of record JAPEUY010000002.1, on the reverse strand, counting down.
TATCAGAACCCACAAAAGCGCTCTAATCCGAGCCACCAAGACACTTCTTGATATTTTACTTCAGTTGTGTTTCTATCACTAGGCTCTATACTTTGCTACGCTGATCTATCTCCCAGTAGCACGGCGATCCAAAACCCCATGATCATCGCTCCGCGCTTGCAGGAACATTGGAAACGAATACCGAAAGAACAGCAGCGTACCCAGCAGATACCGCCATCATCTCGAAGCTCGACACCTTCAGGAAGAGCGACACAAGGAAAGACAAGATGATGATGCATACCGAAACAACTATCAGCTGAATGTTCTTTGACGACTCGTGCGACATGATGGCCAACGGTGCAATGATAAAGACAGCCGTTAACGCTGCAGTCGTCACACGTCCGACGACCTCGGCTATCAGTATCGTGTTCTGGTACGACCACCGCTGCTGTCTACCAGCGACCGATCCAAGGCCTTCGTTGTTGCTTCTAGCCTTTCGCGACAGTCTCCAGTACCGAAAGGCCCGCAAGTACTTGTGGAGCCAGCGCTGGAACGGGTCGGTCCGCGATCGTGTCCCTAGGTCCACCCTAAGCAGCCTGGTCTTGTGCATTTCGTACAGACTAAGATCGTCCCGCAAACTAGCTTGTTGCTCGTCGTCGAGAAGTGAGAAGGTCTCCATGGTCATGATGTTGTTGAAGGCAGCAAGCGCTTCGTCTGTGTGGGCGGCACCTATTAGCGTAAGGCGTCAGAGTAGAGCTACTAGCACACACTGTACTCTTTGATAAGATCGCGCAGCTTTGAGATGAACTCTTGGGTGATGACATCATTGACCTTTGGGACATCGGCGTCTCTTTTGCTTTGCTGAAGGCCAAGTCGGTCGCCTGGTGAAGGACTCAGACCAAGGCTGAGACCAGCTTGGTAGACCGTGTGGTCCATGTCGGCGATCTCGTTCTCAAGGAATCGGAGGTTCAGCAATTGCGTAGTCTTGAAACGACGGAAGCCGTGAAGCGTGAGATTGTTGTCCGCAGTGCTGGTAATCCAGCATTTGCGAAAGGCGCCGACCAAGTTTGTACGGTCCAAGGGTTCGTGGGTTGGTGGTGAAGTAGACATATCGGTGACAACGCAATAAACGTAGAGCTATTCTAAAGACCACCAATGGCACTAACAAAAGGGATATAATCTCAATGGGACTATCTCAGCCTTAGTGTGCGATTAGAAGGGACGTTATGGACGAGAGTCGTCCTCGCAGCGAGGGTACAATCGATAGTTCATGCTTCACACTCAAAGCTGTAACGACAAGGCAACGCCCCACGTGCCCGTTCAAGCGCCGTGTCCTCGATTCAACGCCTTCTCAGCGTCCCGCAAGGCTCACAGCACAACACAGGGCTTCCGGCTGATGCGCGAGCGGCGCAGCGCAGCGCAGCTCGGGCTGGCGAGGGCACGTTGACCAGGCTGAGGCGACAACGCCTCCTTTGCGCTCTCGCCCGTGAGAGACGATATCACCCTTCCCTCGTCTTCCCTCGTGCGTAGGGCTGAGGCAGCTGGCGCTCACGGGTGCACCCCCGCAGCATCAGCCGCACCACTGTCGCTTCGGCATGCCAACATGTAGGCGACAGGCTGCAGCGTCGGCCCCAAGGCTGAGGCTGAGCGACAACAGATGTCGAAAGCGCTGCCGCTGCTGCCAGACTATGATCAATCCCTCCTTTCCGCATGCATCGACTGCCAACAGGCATACGTCCATCCCTCCCCCCCCTTCATAATCGCTCCGAATGCCACGCCGACTACGCCGCGAAGACTATATGGTAGGATGGGTGTGCGCGCTGCCTGTCGAGCTGGCAGCGGCCAAGGCAATGCTCGACGAGAAGCACGAAGACGCCATTCGCGGAGTTGGTGATAACGACGAGAACGTATACTGCATGGGATCGGTTGCAGGCCACAACGTCGTTATCGTGTGCCTTCCAGGGGGCCACATCGGAAATAACCCAGCGGCAGCTGTGGCGGCGCAGATGCGGACAGCATTTAAGGGCATCCGATTCGGGCTGATGGTCGGCATCGGCGGAGGCGTTCCAAGTGCCAGCCCAGACATTCGACTTGGGGACGTGGTGGTGAGCCAGCCGCAGTGGAGCTTCGGCGGAGTGGTACAGTACGACTTGGGGAGAACAACGCCAAACGGGTTTGAGCGGATTGGATCGCTGAACTCCCCGCCTCAGATACTGCTTAGCGCTGTAAGCACTGTACAGGCCAATGCAATAGTGAGGCAGAGCACGCTGTCAGACCACCTAGCAACACTCGAGCGCATCCCTACCTTCCAGCGCTGCAGGGCAGGGCCTGATCTTTTGTTCAAGGCAGCCTACAATCACGAACACGGCACCACGTGCGACCAGTGCAGCGCCGAGAGTCGACAACCACGACCAGAACGCGAGAGCGGAGCAGAGGTGACGGTACACTACGGCACGATTGCGTCCGGCAATCAGGTGATGAAGGATGCTGCTGAGAGGGATAGAGTCAGTGCAGAGCTTGGTGGGGTATTGTGCTTCGAGATGGAGGCAGCAGGGCTGATGAACACCTTCCCATGCCTTGTCATTCGCGGCATCTCCGACTACGCCGACACACATAAGAACTACCAGTGGCAGGCTCATGGGGCAGGGACAGCAGCGGCGTATGCGAAGGAGTTGTTATCGGTGATACCGGCAGCAGAGGTGATGAACACACGCCGCGCGGAAGAAGCCATGAATGGCGCAAGCAGTCAGTCCAGCGGTCATGGTGCTATCTAGGCTGCATTCAAACTGATGTTGTGATAGAACGGGGCCTTCAGTCGCAATCTCCTGATTACGCTTCCCATAAGCACAGAAAAACTGGCAATTCTAGTAGCTCAGAGGATGGCTATGCAGAGTAAGTCGTCATGTCCTTAAGTGACACTCCCCCAACGAAGTCCTGCTGATCATGACAGGCAGCGAACTATCACGCGTACGTAGTCTCGATCGTGCCCAAGTGCAGACACGACCTGTTCTTACTGTGCTAGTCCCTATCTACTCCCAGGAACCCTCGCAAACACCGCTGCCCGCTGAACAAAGGCAGAGTCTTTTGTATTCTCTGAGATTTGAGCAGATTGATGCGCGCCAGATGACAATCAAGACCGCCCACGCCAAGACGTGCAGATGGCTCCTGAAGAGTGAGCAGTACCTCAATTGGCTCGATACGACCAAGGTAGGTGAGCATCACGGCTTCCTATGGATTAAGGGAAAGGCTGGGACAGGAAAGTCGACATTGATGAAGTTCGCGTTAGTCAATGCTCGCAAGACGATGAAAAACCACATTTTGCTCTCCTTCTTTTTCAATGCACGCGGCGAGGACATAGAGAAGTCTACTGTTGGTACATACCGCTCGTTGCTACTGCAGCTCCTAGAGCGTCTGCCAGCGCTTCAAAGCGTCTTTGATTCGCTCAGCCTCTCATTATCAAGCTTCAGCGCAGACCATCAGTGGAGCGCCGAGTCGCTAAAGACGCTGCTAGAGCAAGCTATACGGAGCTTAGGGGATTCATCTGTTATATGCTTAATCGATGCGCTTGACGAGTGTGAGGAAGAGCAGGTTCGAGACATGGTCCAGTTCTTCGAGCATATTGGCGATCTAGCTGTATCGAACGGCATCCGCTTCCAGGTCTGTTTTTCGAGCCGGCACTATCCGTACATCACAATCCGCAATGGGTTAGAGCTCGTGCTGGAGGGGCAAGAGGGACACTCGCAAGATATCACCAACTACGTCGAGACCGAGCTGAAGATTGGTAAGAGCAAGGTTGCACGGCAAATTCGAGTTGAGCTTCAGGAGAAGGCATCCAGGATCTTTATGTGGGTTGTTCTCGTAGTCGGCATCTTGAACAAAGAGTCAGACCGCGGGCAGGTTCATACGCTTCGACGAAAACTACGAGAGATCCCTGGCGACTTGCACGAGCTGTTCCGCGATATCTTGACGCGAGACACACACAACAAAGACGGACTAGTCTTATGTATCCAGTGGATACTTTTTGCAAAGCAGCCCCTCAGTCCGGAGCAGCTGTATCATGCGATCCTATCGGGCGTCGATCTCGAAGCGGTGACAGAATGGGACCCTGAGGAGATCACCGAGGATGTGGTCAAGCGGTTCATCCTCCATTCGTCCAAAGGTCTTGCTGAGGCCACCGCGTCTAAAGAGCAGAGAGTCCAGTTCATACACGAGTCGGTGAGAGACTTCCTACTCAAGGAGAACGGCCTCGGCAAGATCTGGTTCGAGTTCGGAAGCAACTTCCAGGGCCAGAGCCACGAACGACTGAAGCAGTGCTGTCTCAACTACATTAACGTCGACGTTGCCACGCCCTTGAAGATCCCCAATGACCTACCAAAAGCGTCCTCACAAGAGGCTAAAAGCTTGCGCACGTCAGCAGCTCAGACATTCCCGTTTCTAGAGTATGCCGTTCGCAATGTGTTGTATCACGCGGACACAGCAGAAGGCGGAGGCATCTCCCAGGCGGGCTTTCTTGACAGCTTCCCGCTTCCTCGATGGGTCAAGCTCGACAACCTGGTTGAGAAGCACGAGGTGCGGAGACACACGGAACGCGTCAGTCTGCTGTATATGCTGGCCGAGCTCAACGCGGCAAATCTGATCAGGGTCCACCCATCAGCCAATTCATGTCTAGATGTGGAGGATGAACGTTACGGTTGCGCTTTCTTCGCAGCCAATGCTATTGGAAATCAGGAGGCTATGCAGGCATGTATCGAAGGCCTTAAAACCGGTCAGTCAGTGGCTGGCCACAGCAGCAGGGGGCCTGAGGAGTATAGTAGAGAAGAAAGAGTGGAACGCAGTCTAAGCCGCGACTTCAAATACTCCGAAAAAAAAGGAATGCTCATATATGCAGTGGAGATTGGCAATGCAGCCGTGCTTGCCTACCTGATCGGATTGGAGAACCTGGACCTTGACTCAAAGGATACTAAGGGCCGAACCCCACTGTGTGTAGCAGCGGAGAAGGGAGCGAGTGTTCTAACTCGAATGCTGCTAGACAAGGGCGCCGACGTTAACGCGCTGGGGGGTGAAATCTACGGCAACGCACTCTACACGGCTTCAGATAACAACTACAAAGAGATAGCGACGCTGCTACTAGATAAGGGCGCTGACGTCAACGCGCAAGGTGGAATCTACGGCAACGCACTCCAAGCAGCTTCAGCTCATGGCTATAAAGAGATAGTGACGCTGCTACTAGACAAGGGCGCCAACGTTAACGCGCAGGGTGGAAGCTTCGGCAACGCACTCCAAGCAGCTTCAGCTAGAGGCTATAAAGAGATAGTAACACTGCTACTAGATAAGGGCGCTGACGTTAACGGGCAGGGTGGAAGCTACGGTAACCCACTCTACGCGGCTTCAGATAACAACCACAAAGAGATAGCAACGCTGCTACTAGATAAGGGCGCTGACGTTAACGCACAGGGGGGTGGAATCCACGGCAACGCACTCCAAGCGGCTTCAGCTTGGGGCTATAAAGAGATAGTAACGCTGCTACTAGATAAGGGCGCTGACGTTAACGCGCAGGGGGGTGGAAGATACGGCAACGCACTCCAAGCAGCTTCAGCTAGAGGCTATAAAGAGATAGTAACACTGCTACTAGATAAGGGCGCTGACGTTAACGGGCAGGGTGGAAGCTTCGGCGGCAACGCACTCCAAGCAGCTTCAGCTAATGGCTACAAAGAGGTAGTGACACTGCTACTAGATAAAGGCGCTAACGTCAACGCGCAGGGTGGAAAATACGGCAACGCACTCTACGCGGCTGAAGCTAACCGCCACAAAGAGGTCGCAACGCTTCTGCAAAGCAAGGGTGCATTAAGGACCTCTTAAGTTAGTGGTGTTGTTATTGTAGAGTATACAGTTAATAAACGTCCGATATTTTGAAGTTATGTCTGTCGTCCTTAATCACTATGCTGAAAGCGAATGCAGTAAAGTAGAAGTTATCCTGAAGCTGCTGTGCAGTTTTTAGGTTAAGCTAGAGAGGCTACCTTTTTGTAAGACTCCGCTCGCAACATATACAGCTTAAGTTGTTAAACAATACTAAATTAGTAAGAGCAGTGAAATAGTTATAGAGCAAGCTGCAGGACTGCCAAGATACAGGTACGGCCTAGCAAGATAGGGACGGCCCGGAGCCTTCTGCAACGTGTAGGAACTAAGGCGTCGGACAAGCGTGAAGTGTACAGGAATGCTGGTTGCAACGTTTCTGCTTCAGGTTTTGTTAACGGGCGAGAAGGATTTATACTGAATGAGCGACGTATTGATTCAACCCCTCCGCTCGTTCGTCTTCGACATCAGTCTTTGATTGTGGAGAACTCGGCTCTTCAGAATGACCACGAGAGAACCTACTACTTAATGCATTTATATCCATGGGATGGGATGGAAAGAAGCCCGATTTTTCTCCGAGCTTGAACATTACAGGAGCAGTTGCTAGTGGGTTCTCTTCTGAGCAGAGCATCTTAGCCATTGTCTGATTCACAGGCACCCCGCGCTGTACACTTCAACGAGGATCAGGTTTACTGGGAGTGTAAACGCACAGTTGCGAACGAAGTTTGGCCCCGCGGTTGGCTAAACACCCCTCTGGAAGACGACTACATGCTGAGGATGAGCAGCATTTGGCAGGATAAGATCAAAGATGTTCTTACCGACAATGTTAGTTCTTGCCACGCCAATAGGACATCCGAAGTTATTCAGATAAACTAAGCATCATCAGAGCACTGTTTACCGGACTTGGACTGGAATTGTCTCGGACTACTCACGCTGTCGTCTCACGTTTGCCTCAGACCGTCTACCTGCCCTAGCTGGTATTACCAATGAATTCGCAAATCACCTTGGAGAGGGAAATTTATATGGACTATGGAGCAGAGATCTCCATCGTGGGATACTGTTTTCGCAAATAGGAGGTATATTTGCGCCTCTGGATTCCATAGTTATGCCTACATGGCAGGGCTCACCAAGTTGGTCATGGGCAGCTTTACAAAAGCCCGTGACCTGGGATGATGAAAGCTATAGCAACAAGGTGTATCACCTCTGCGATATAGATCTTCTTCGTCTTCCAGAGACCATCCAACTGCGGCTTTACGGCATGCTTATGCAGTGTCCGAGTAACTATAACTGGTTGTCAATTGGAGGTTGCGGGTGGACTCTGGGCGACCGCGAGGTTCAGGGATCTGATAATAGCGGCTTTTCACTCCATTTTGAACCAGACCAATGGTTCGACTCGACTTTCGGTGAGTGGACGCAGTGGCTACCGGAAGTTACCCCAGTCCCTACTGAGGGGGAAATTGATGATATGCGATATGAGAAAATATTCAAAGCGTTGCTGGAAAACATTGTCATCATGCCTATACTGTTTTACAAAATTCCATGGTAAATGGATGGTTACACCCAAATCAATGTTCAGAGCTTATCAGAGAGCTCTTGATCATCATCTCTTTCAGGAGGTGGATGGTAATGGAAACTATAGGATTACAGTCTTGTAGACGAAGTTGATTGTTCACAATGTGGTCCAAGTTGCATACTCGTGAATGATTATGTTCCGAGCAGCTCCTTGAACATCCTACTCTTGGTCCGTTTTGATCATGCAGATGGCATGGAAAAATCTCTTTTGTAATCAAGCTTTCTGCTCCAGCAACTGAGAATGAGGATAGTCTAGTATATCATGAGAAAACAAGGATGAATTACTAATGTGGCGATCGGTAACGATAGCGAATCGACGTATAGCATAACGACCAGGAAGAAAGATTGTACCAGAAATTAGAATGCTAGAGTTCAATAGTCATAGGACAGCTATGTGTTGATCTAATCTCTATATAGCGGTAGAAGAATGGCCCAGGGTGTCCTTTTCTCGAACTCGCCTCATTACACCGTGCGTCTTACGACCCAGGGATAGACCCTGAACCATTAATAATCGAGTCCACGAGGGAAGCCGTATGCGTTAATGCTTCATCTGCATAGCGGTAGCCAACCAACTGAATGCATATGGGAGCGTCTTTGTAATCTTCAGGTCCGGTATCTATCAGATTAGGGAGGGCAAAACAATCAGCTTTCAATATCATGGTATTCCTAGAGGGGAAAAGGAGGAAGCGCTTAGAGAGACTATACAAACCGGCATCCTCGGCGCCGTATTTAGCATTGCTAACATCATCAACCATGTCAGACTGGCAAATTGTGTCCACGGGATGATGACCGCCGGATAGTCGAGATAGTTCCATAGACCAGTGTAGCTGGCAGTGGTCCATTGGTCGAGAGGTACAGCTGTGTGCGGTGCCGGCGGCATCAGAATTGCATCGATATTGTTGTCGAGGAAGATTCGCAGGTAGTCTCGCGCTGCGGCTTGACGACGCACGTTGAGATCGAAGAAGCCGCGCAGATCGGTGCCTGTGATGGAAAGCAGGCCAATGGCTTTGACTGCCGGGACCTCAGGCTCGCCTGTACGAGCGAAGAGCTCAAGATAATTCTTAAGGCGTTCAGCATTCAAACCATTGCGTCGAGATGGCAGCATAAATCTCGCTGTTTACTTACTTCGCTTCCTAGTAATGCGAAATATTTGATCAAGTCGCCATAGTGCTCCTTGACGTTTGGTAGAGTCAGCGAAATGATCTCAACACTGTCGATTTCTCGAAGTAGAGCAGCAGTTTTTCTCAGGCCACGTCGGACTAGTGGCGAGGGGGTAAAGATCTCATCATCTAGTACTAGGCCAATTCTGATCCTTTTCTTAGGGGCTAGATTTGTCCAGGGCACTGATATTACAGTGCTGTCGTAATGCCAAGTCTTCGCCTGCATTGTAGTCTTCAGGAACAGATTGATATCTCGAAGTGAAGTTGCCATGAGCCCCGCTGTTGAACGCACCCCATCAGTCCCTGGAGTTGTTAGATCTCTCACGCCACCATGAGGCACTATGCCCACACTGGGCCTGAATCCATAGATGCCGTTACAGACTGACGGAACGCGAATGCTTCCGCCAATGTCTGTACCAACCCCGAGTACACTTCCTCGGAGGGCGAGAAGAGCACCTTCACCACCCGTGCTGCCACCAACCGTCAATGCAGTGTTGCGAGGATTCAGAGTCCTGCCGAAAACATTGTTGTCGCAGTCGCCGGTCATGATCGTTTGAGGAAGGTTAGTCTTGCAGTAAAGTACAGCGCCTAGATCAAGTAACATTGCAGCAGTACCGCTATCTTCTTCAGCAGGCTCGTTGACAAAACATGCCAGTCCGGTTGATGTATCGTACCCTGATACTTGGAAGCTATCCTTGAGTGAAATCGGAAGTCCATGGAAAGGTCGAAGGGGTCTACCGGGATTTGCTTGTCGCTCGCGGTCCAGTTCAAGGGCTCGCTCGATAGCTTTGTCGAAAAAGACTTCCGTTAGGCAATTGGTCTGGAATACTGTGAGCTGACTGCAGCCATCATAGCAGGAATATGGTAAAGTCTACAAACCAGCTGGTGAGCAATGGCAGCCCTTTTACAAAAAGCGGTGGTAACCTGCTCTGCAGACCATTCGCCGCTCTTAAGCTTCTCTAGCAACGCTGTGGCATCAAAATTGGAGGTGATGTTACATTCCACATCACTCAGAATCCCACAGGTCGACGGTACTTGCATGAAGTTGGTGGCTCCATGGTAGCTCTTTGGCAGAATCCACTCCTTAGGTATCTTGCTTTGTTGTTGAAGCCTTTTTTCGATAGAGATGGTTTGATAATCTTTGCGACCCTCGGACATCTTGACTTCTATGGTGCTCAGAAAAAGTTCATCAACGTTCGTATGCTCTCAATATCGAAGTGGCGTCCAATCGAGCCATATTTATATTGCAGATAATCGCGTTTCAGTCCTTGAAGTTTTACTAGGTAGACTTCTGTGATCAGATGAGACTGCAACCATGGACTAAGTAGGTTAGGCGGGATAAGCCTCCGGTCCCGGTTCCGGTCCCACTATGAAACCCTGTCACTATGTAAGATGTAAGCCGATCTATCGACCAGTTCAGCCTAGCGCAAGAACCCGCTTTTCAAGCATCTCAACATCAAGGGATCCACCGCTAGAACAACCCGTCAACGATATCTGAACCTGCGAATAACTGCCGTCGAAATTCCTCGATCGTCAAGCTCGCCTCGCTCCTGAGTGTTGATATGACCGGGTGCCTCAACTCACCTGCATGAGAGTGGTTTACCACCTGTCCCCCTTGACTCATCTCTGAGGACCAAACCTACCCGGAGTACCGGCCTGCCTCTCTCTAAAAGTGCAAATGGCGAGGACTAGAGGCGTCAGAAGTGCATGCGATAGGTGCTATCGACTAAAGGAACGCTGCGAGCGTGCGTCGTCCGCTTCTTCCTGCGAAAGATGCCAAAGGTTGGCCGAGGTCTGTTTGTCTGTCCGCCCAGTGCGAGGCCGCCCAAAGACCCGTCGAGAACAATCAACCGCTCAAGTCTTACCGAGCCGAACCATTCGTGGCGTGCAGTCTATGCGCCATGTCAGCTCATGGATGCGGGACACCCCTGAACTGAGCCCAGAGGAGAAAGAGCTACTGATGTTTCTTCTTGGCGACTCGGAATTCCTGCAGTACTCTCTAGTCAGCCCTTGCTTTATAGACGCCGAGCAAGAGTCATTTTCAGACTTATTGCCAGCTGCTTGGCCAATCCTCAAGGATGCATATCTCGCCTATGCTGGTGTATTGAAGTCACTCCATCTCGGTTGTACAACGGAAGCTGATGATGCTTCCAATATCCGCCATACGGCTTCCGCCATGGCTGCGTTACGTAGCCTCTCCATTACCAAGCCAGAAGACGCAAAGATATGTCTCACTCTAGGATTTGCGTTAGCGCTAGCTGTCTACGCCGCTATAGGTGTGGGGGTTTCTGACATCTGCCACTACTGCCTCAGTATTACACAGCCATTCATTGGTACCGCCGCTATAGATCCCGAAATGGAGCCCCGAATAAGTTTACTCGTGCTGTTAGAGACCATGGAGTGCATATTCTACCGCCGGAAGCCAACCTTGAGGATCCACTGGCAAACACCCAAAAGCGTAGATCGCCATCTTGGACTTTGTCGCCCCTTACTGCCGTACTTTTACGACTTGTGCGTCATAAACCACTCGCTTCGTGGTAGCACAGACGCAAGACATGTAGACATTCTCCAGCAACATCTCGAAGAGATCCAAGCCCACGTGATCAAATGGCAGCCATCTCAACCAGATGATTTCATCCATCACTTCAGTACGGTTGAAGTTGTTCAACTTCTTGCGCAAGCCAGGGTCTACAGACTGGCCGCGCTTCTCATGATCCATCGTTTACAACACAAGTTTGGGCAGGAGGACAGTCAAGCGAATATCTGGTCATGCGAGGTGATGATGGAACTTGACCTGGCTCACCAAGTGTCAAATCAACCGGTTCGCTTTGTGACTCTGCCATTCATCGTTGCAGCAGTCGAAGTTCGAGACCTCGCTGAAAGAACCAAAGTCGTCTTAAATGTAGATTTATACGTCGACCAGTTCACACCGGTCGTGCAGAAGGCGACAAAGAGCTTCTTGTGGAAAGTTTGGCAAGAACGTGACGCAGGCACGAATTACTCTTGGTTTGATTCGGTTCACAAACCATGTGTTGTTTTGGACTCTATAGAAACCTCTTTGTCGGATTCATACATTCGGAGTATAGAGGCAAATGCATAATTCGAAGACGTTTATACGTACCACGCTTACTTCTCGCTCCGTGCCACGCGTGTCAAACGATGAGAAGAGAGGAAGAGACCCGACACCTTTACCTGTACCCGCTTTGCGAAAGGTAATTGAAGTTCATCAGTGTGACATGACAACATTCCAGAAAACGAAGTGTTTCACAATTGAAATTGCACGCATTTAAATAACCCCAATTGATTTGATCACATCAATATCCTCACTCGCCCTTCTTCGTTCTCAATCAAGTACCCCTCCATACCTGCTTTTCAAATTCAGACTATTTGCCTCCAGCGATCGTTTGACCAGTGCCACTATTCGCATTACGATCCCCAGCGCCCTGCGCACGAGCCGCAAACCCGGACGAAGACATGTCTCCACCACCACGTGCCTAGGATCAGCCAAGTTCAGTATTCGTGATCCTTTCCACAGAAAATGGTGCATAAGACAGACCTTAGAAGACTGAATCCTGGAAGCGTCTGACTGACTCATCGACGAAGACTTGCCACTGCCCGAAGTGTTGGATTTGGGACCGGATGACGACATGATAGAGCTTGATATTGCGAGAGTTTTCAGATGGTGGTGTATAGTTAGGGTATAAATTGGAAGATTTGGTAAGGAAAGCAGCGCGTTTTTATATCATATCTATGAGCGTGTACTAGGATCTACTTGGCCGATCCTAGATGATGGTAGCATTCCTGCGTCCCACTTCTGATACTCGGTTGTCTTCAGGGGTTAGATCCGTGGGGTTCGTACACCGGTCTGATACGTTTATCGCGACGTCAAAATGCAAAAGTACCCGTACCCGATTGCAATCCAGTCACATCAGGAGCATTCCTATTACTTAGATAGGTTGTAGAATTTGGAGATCGTACACTGCGTGCTGTTTACATTGACATCGAGTTCAAATTGGCCAAGTATGCGTCCTGAACTAGTCCCAAACCTATTACAATCATTTCAACTGTGGCCGGCCTCTTCGGTATATCCCCAGGTCCGCAACTTTTACGAAAGCTCTCTGTATGTCCCAACGAACTTGAAGCTCAAATCCCTAGCATAAGCGAGGTACTCATGATTTTTGAGGGTATGCGAAAACAGTGATGATACGATTACAAGAGCCTACCTAGAATGCGGGGTAAGGAGTACGATGTGGTAGCAGTGCCACATTGGCCCCACCTGGTGGGATCCGTGCAGCGTTATCTGCTTCAGGCTAGAATTTCAAGATTGTCCATTCCCTGAGTGCTCGCACTCTCATGTCAATGTATCCGTATGCATTTCTAAGAATTTCATGAGACAATGATCGTCGAAGATATCTTTTAAGCAGTCCTTGGTGGCAGGGTGCAGGAACGGTTACTAAGCGTTTATCTAAAGTTTAATTGATAATACAGGCGTATTCGTATATATCTAGCAGGTGTGCGGATCACAGGACATGGTAGAAGAAATTGGTCGAGATTGATCTCATTTGAGGGCGGCATGCTAATGCGATATTCATGTTCTCATTCACCTACTTCACACTATCGGCGTACGGAAGAGTTTTGAGTTGGAATTGGGAGCTATTGACTTGTATGCTGGAGGGATGGATGGCAGGTCACGCCGTGCTACTTGTTTGTAGGTGGGAAGACGGACATGGGATTTCACTATATGACGGACTTCTCCTATTGATCAAGAGAACCATTGACTTCACATGCATTGGTCAGGAAGATTGTATGCTTGAGTTCTTTCTGTATTTATGACCTCCTACTCTTAACCAAAGCTCAAGGAGATGGTACCTCGCCACTTGCGGATATGCCCCCAAATGTGAACTAGGAAGTTGTGTCTAGCTGCTTGTAAGCGGAGTATACTGATGCTAGTGCCGATACGAGCTATGTAACCTGTAGAGTCTCTAGTTAGAGCTGCCGAACTCGTACTGATTGGTTGAGTCCATCCCCTCAGGAATATTGAAGAAAATCGATCGATAGGGGCCGAAGGCAGACCCCACTTCCCTAACAATTGGCGGGGTTATGGAGGTCTATATGCTCTTAAGCAACGTCCAGCATCCAACGAGCATTATCAAGTCCATCTGCTTTCACCCACGATGAGGACGGGATAGTCTTGCTCTGAGCCGCCAGCCAAAAGGCTCGACTTGGTACCAGTCCCAAGTCTGCAGTAACAAGTCGTTCCAGGCTGGCATGGTATATCAGTGGCATCTCCTTAAGCGTCTTAACTACCGCCTTCCAACTCACTTGGTCATCGAACTTAAGTGTGGCGTCGCTGAAAGATACGTCTTCCATGGTTGATCAACAGCGTGAAAGGGATCTCACCAAGCTGTCCGCTCGTTCAGAAGACATGGTGAGATGGAATGTTTTGATATTGTACCATTCGGTAGTGCCTGCAAGTAATCGACGGGAAATGCCTGGTTCGCCGTTGACAATGAAATTGATAGATATGACGTATATGCTCTCGACAGCGGTGGCTTATCTGAGTATACTCATAGACCGCGACAAAGAACTCGCAGTCTCCTAAGTGGGCAAGTCCTTCCCAACGAAGTCGATCGTAATGTCACGCAGGCAAGGCGCAAGCCGCTTCCCAGCACGCCCATAAGAGCCCAACAGAAATTGACCGTAAGCGTCTTTTGTTAAGGTGAGGACTAAGCTAATAGCAAACTTCCCAGGGTTGCTTGACCTAAGAGCTGTGAAGGTCCGCTCGACAAATTGACAATCATTTGCAGGTTCTATGAACAGTGGACCGTCCAGCCTGAATTCAAAACCCACATCTGTAAATTCTAAGCAGATTCGTCCGGATTCAGGTCCATCTCGTGAGCTCCAATAAGTGGGGCCAAGAGGGCTTTCACTCGCGCTTTCCCATCGGAAAGTGTTTGTAAACAAGGCCGCCCCACTTTAACCCGACAAATGTAAGTCTCACTGACGTTGTTCAATGACTCATTTTTCGTATAAGGCCGGGGAGTTATTCAGTGACGTACGGATCGCGACTTTCAGTTGTCAGTGTTAGTACTACACACGGCCGCTTCACTGACATAGTGCTCACGATACACACCCGTGTCGACCCATGCGTATAGATTGTGTTAACTTAATGCATCTAATACTGAAGATTCAAGGATACAGTAACGTATGGCTCGCACCTCTATCTTACAAAATGCTACTATTGTGCTCCTCGCTGTGGTGGAGGTTAGGAGTCTAGGCAGCGTTTGCGCGTCTTGACCGCCTCCGCAACTCACGTTCACTTTGACTTCGACAATAGCACGTTTGTCATCGACTTCCTATTCTGATATTGCCAAGCCGCGCACTGTAATTTCTTGCTATTTGAACCCTCCCACAGCTTCATCTTTCTCCCTCATACACCCACCTCTACGTCTACTTCTGAGGACGTACGCACTCCCAAAGCCACCAAACTTCTTCAAAAACCTCTCTCTCCTCCACCGACGACACCATGTCGTCTTTTGCGCACTTCCTCACCCTCCTCGCAGCCATGCTTTGTGCCTCTGGCTTCTCCTCCGCCCTCGGACTCTCCCTCGGTCCTTGGTTCTTCGCAGCTTGCTGCGTTCTCTCCTCCTCCCCCCAGGCATGCCACAGCCTGACTTCTTCTGTCGCCGTCGTCGCCGCGCTCGTGCGTGAGCTGGTGGATGTGTTTCGCGACACCACCATGGCCAACCTCCACGCCCAGATACGAGCTTTCGCTGACGCCACAACGGATACCTCCTCGACCACCTACTCCGAAGCCTACCAGCAGCTGAAGAAAGACCATGAGGTGCTTCAGTGCGTCTGTGATGACTCGAAGGCGAGCATCGAGGCGCTCCAGCTCGGCATCCAGAAGGCGCAGAGTCAGCTCCGCATGATCGAACGACATTACAATGTCGACGCCGTAGAGGCAGATCGTGAGGAGTCTCGACGTCAGCGTCGGATGCTCGAGTTGGAGCTGGCGGCCAAGGGTAGGGAGGTTGAGAGGCTCCAGGAGGCCGAAGAAGGCCGCAAGGGAAGCGCGGCAAAAGCTTCCGGCGATTTGTATTCGCTCGCCTCCAAGAACGATGAGTTGCAGAAGGCTCTTGACAGGAGCTCGAAGGCGCTTAACAACTTGGTTGACGACACCAATGCACTTCGTCGCGACCTGTATCAGAAGGAGATACAGGCCGCCATGTTCACCTCCTTCAAGGAGATCATCCACCAGATGACAGAAGCGGGTGGAGATCGGATGGTCATATCCGTTCTCTTCTTGCGTTGTCTGGCGGAGTCGAGGGTCGACCTAGCACAGCTAGGAGTAGATGAGGCACAGTTCCTCACCTACAGCGACTACGCCATAGCGATGGTGCAGGGCCGCCAAAGCCCCCTCTTCCCTCAAGGTATGTCTTCATGAACTACTCTATAACCTACAATGCAGTATACTAATCACCTTCGTAGGTGGTCTCCGCCTTAAAGGCATCCAGTATCCCATTTCGGGACTTCGTGTGGTGGGCACGAAGATCCTTGAAGCTGGGAACTGCTCCCTCGTCCGGTCCTCTGAGGCCCCCGTCATGGGCTTCACGACCTTCTCCGCTCACGCCGCGCCCTCCTTCTCCGCTCCTCCTCCCACCGCCTCTGTCTCCGCTCCCGCTGCCGCCTCCTTCTCGGCACCCTCGGCACCCACCTTCTCGACTCCTCCCGCCCCTCCTTCTCGGCTCCTCCCACCTTCTCCTTCTCCTTCGCCGGACCCTCCGCCCCCTCCTTCAACGCCCCCTCCGCCCCTCTCCAGGAGGCCCCAAAGGTCTCCCGCCCTGCTCCAGCGCCTGCGCCGGCTCCTGTCTCGGCACCGTCTAGTGGCTTTGCGGCCGCTGCGGCTCCTCCCATGCCGCCGTCTCCGACCGCGAAGGCCTCTGCGCCTAAGCAGAACGAGACGAAGGCGGTGACGTTTCAGCAGTCGAAGGCGCCTGGCAGCTTCGGTGTGAAGGGCAAGGGCCGGGCATAGGCATGAACGGCTGGTCCGAGCGCGGGTTTTGCTGAACTGCACGTTTGTTGTTCTTCGTGCGGTCAATTTCTGATCCGCCCTAGTCGGTTCGATGTACCCGTATGGGTGAAGAAGTTAGGTGTCGGTGATGGATTGGCCTCGCAAGTTCGCACGTGTGGTTCGGCGGGATTAGCGGGTCTAGCGTAACTAGCGTGACAGCGCGTAGACGCGACGCGACGCCGTTAAGCGGGAAAGAGCCACCCTACCACCGACCGACCTTCACCTCTCGTCTCTACGCTCTCTGGTACTCTTTTTTCCTGCGACTTCGTTCCCATACAGTATCATTGAACTCCCTCATCATGGCGTCCAGACCGGAGATGCGCGAGGAAGATGAGTCGGGCTTTTGCAAGTTCTTCCGCAACCTGCCCGACAAGAACGAGGACACAATTCGCATATTCGACCGCGGCGACTACTACAGCTCTCACGGCGAAGATGCAAAGTTCATTGCCAACACAGTGTATCGAACAACGGCGGTTATACGCAAGCTGGGGCGCGAACCAGGCCTAGAATCCGTTACTATGACCACCATGGTCTTCCGAAACTTCCTCCGAGACGCACTTTTCCGATTGAGCAAGCGAATAGAGATTTGGCAGTCATCAGGCAAGCGGATGGATTGGCATGTGATCAAGCAGGCCTCGCCTGGCAACCTGCAAGATCTCGAAGACGAGCTTGGCGGGCAAATGGAGAATGCGCCCATCATACTCGCAGTCAAGGTGTCAGCAAAAGCATCAGAAGCACGAAACGTGGGGGTGTGCTTTGCCGACGCAAGCGTACGGGAGCTCGGTGTCACAGAGTTTCTCGACAACGATCTCTACTCGAACTTCGAATCTCTCCTCATTCAGCTCGGCGTAAAGGAATGCCTTATACAAGTCGACTCTACGAAGAAGGACATTGAGCTAAACAAGCTGCGGACCATTGCGGACAACTGTGGATGCGCCGTTGCGGAGCGAGCGCAGGCAGACTTTGGCACGAAAGACATTGAGCAGGACCTACCTCGGCTTCTGAAGGACGAGCGCGCAGCAGGGACGCTACCTTTGACGGACTTGAAGCTTGCTATGGGTGCCGCTGCTTGTCTCATCAGATATCTAGGCGTCATGTCCGACTCGTCGAATTTTGGGCAATATCAGCTCTATCAGCACGACTTGTCGCAGTACATGAAGCTTGATGCAGCAGCTCTGAAAGCTCTCAACCTGATGCCTGGACCGCGAGACGGCGCGAAGAACATGAGCTTGTACGGCCTGCTGAATCACTGCAAGACGCCTACGGGAAGCAGACTCCTCGCACAGTGGCTCAAACAGCCCTTGATGAACGCCAGAGAGATTGAAAGGCGGCAGCAGCTGGTGGAGGCGTTCGTCAACGATACCGAGTTAAGACAGACCATGCAAGAAGAGCACCTGCGGTCAATACCTGACCTATACCGACTCGCAAAGAAGTTCCAGCGCAAGGTTGCCAATCTCGAGGATGTTGTTCGAGCTTACCAAGTCGTGATCCGCCTACCCGGATTCCTCAGCTCACTCGATGCTGTAATGGACGAGCAGTACAAAGATCCACTGGACGCTGAGTACACCGAGAAGCTGCGCCAGTACTCCACCGCGTTTGTAGGGTTGCAGGACATGGTGGAGACAACTGTTGACCTCGACGCGCTCGACAACCATGAGTTCATCATCAAGCCAGAATTCGACGAGTCTTTACGTACCATCCGCAAGCGGCTCGACAAGCTAAAGCGAGATATGGAGTCAGAGCATGCTAGAGTCGGCGACGACCTTAACCAAGACACAGAGAAGAAGCTGTTCCTTGAGAATCACAAGGTTCATGGCTGGTGCTTTAGACTTACGCGCAATGAAGCGGGCTGCATCCGCCAGAAGAAGCAGTACCAGGAGATCTCGACACAGAAGAACGGCGTATACTTCACCACATCAACACTACAAGACAAGCGCAGAGAGTTCGACCAGCTATCCGATAATTACAATCGCACCCAGTCTGGACTTGTCAATGAAGTCGTCACGGTCGCATCTTCATACGTTCCTGTCGTCGAAAAGCTGGCTGCTGTCCTCGCACATCTCGACGTCATCGTCGCTTTCGCGCACGTCTCCGTTCATGCACCCACATCTTACACCAGGCCCAAGATGCACCCACGAGGCACCGGCAACACTGTGCTCAAAGAAGCACGACATCCTTGCATGGAGATGCAAGATGACATCTCATTCATCACCAACGACGTGAGCCTTGTTCGGAACGAGAGCGAGTTCCTCATTATCACCGGCCCCAACATGGGCGGTAAATCCACATACATACGACAGATCGGCGTTATCGCGCTCATGGCACAGATAGGGTGCTTCGTGCCATGTTCAGAAGCCGAGCTGACGATCTTCGACTGCATACTCGCCAGGGTGGGTGCGAGCGACAGTCAGATCAAGGGTGTGTCGACTTTCATGGCGGAAATGCTCGAGACGGCCAACATCCTCAAATCCGCGACCAAAGAATCTCTCATCATCATCGACGAACTGGGCCGTGGCACGAGCACATACGATGGCTTCGGCCTCGCTTGGGCGATCTCAGAGTACATTGTCAAAGAAATTGGTGCTTTTGCGCTCTTCGCAACACATTTCCACGAGCTCACCGCATTGGTCGACACATATCCCCAAGTCCAAAATCTCCACGTCGTCGCACACATCTCAGAAGGTACGGAAGAGCATGGTAACGGTATACAAAAGAAGCGCGAAGTCACCCTGCTCTACAAAGTTGAGCCCGGCTTCTCCGATCAATCCTTCGGTATCCATGTCGCAGAGCTCGTTCGCTTCCCGCCAAAGGTCATCAATATGGCGAAGAGGAAGGCAGATGAGCTGGAGGACTTCTCTGGCAAGCATGAGCAGAGCTATGTGAAGGCGAGCAAGGAGGAGGTTGAAGAGGGCAGCAAATTGCTCAAGGAGATGCTAGCCAAATGGAAAGATGAAGTCGAGTCAAGGGGACTGACGAGGAAGCAGCAAGTCGAGAAGATGCGGGAACTTGTCAAGGCAAACCGAGCGCTGGTAGACAACGGCTTCTTCAAGGGAATTCAGGCGTTGTAGATGAGCAAAACGTGGGTAATGGGCATGGCGTTTGGGATAAGTAAGGACATGGCGCACTCTACGAAACAGTAGATTTGGTCTGCGAATAATTTCAGCAAGATACCATTAATGCATTTGATTTCGAACCAAGCTTCGTCGCGTCGTGTTGGCACTTGTGACCCTTGGGAGTGTGGAGTGAGTGGTAGAGCTACCTAGCACAGCCACAGCCACAGCACCCCGCCATCCCACCTCCAGCTTCCAGCCTGATCCGCGTCGCGTTCACATGGCCACGAACCTCAGTGCCTCACTACATACAACGACACTCTTGTTCCTCCGCTGAAACCAACCGAATAACTTCTCAAGGATCGCCAGCAGACATGGCGCCTCAAGCCTCGTTAGTCGTGCGTCCCGGGAAATCTAGAGGTGGTAACGCAGAGGGGTAGCTAACAGCAGGCAGAACAAGCTCAAAGTACAGCTTAAGCTGTCGATATCACGGTTGCGCATGGTACAGCAGAAAGACAGTGCGAAGGCAAAGCAACAGAGGCGGGAGATGGCACAATTAATTGAGGTATGTGAGGCTCGATCTAAGCATGAGCGCAGGAAGCTCCGCATAGCTCCATCCACATCCGCATCTAAATCCCACCACGCATCGCCCATTCAATATCTAACCCATACTCCAGGTCGGAAAAGTCCAATCCGCCCGAATACGCGTCGAAAACATAATCCGCTCCGACATCACCACCGAGCTCCACGAGATCCTCGAACTCTACTGCGAACTGCTCCTCGCGCGCTCCCAACTCCTCGAACAATCACCCACCCCCTCTTCCTCCACCTCCAGCACAACCACATCCATCCCTCTCGACCCCGCCCTCGAAGAAGCCGTGCGCTCAATAATATACGCAGCGCCTCGCATCGAGATCAAGGAGTTACACGCGGTACGGGGCTTCTTAGTCGAGAAGTTCGGCAAGGATGTGGCGCTGGCGAGTATGGAGGGGGAGGGCGTGGCGGAGCGTGTGGTCAAGAAGTTGAGGGTTGAGACGCCCAAGGTGGAGCTGGTGGATGCGTATTTGAGCGAGATTGCGAGGTTTTATGGGGTTCCGTTTGGCCCCTCTGCAAAAACTACTGGAGATAACGACGACGATGAGGACGAGGAGGACGGTGATGACGATGATGATGACGAGCCATCCGATGGGCGCAAAGAAGAAGCAGATAATAGGCAACTAGAAGATCCGCTGAAGGCTGCGGCGTCAGGGAACAAGAAGAAGGACAAGGATAGTGACAAGACAGAGGAGTTGGCGAAAACTAATACCCCGAAGAAACTTGGGCCTCAGAGTCCGCTGAGGGTGGTGCCGCCGAGTCCTAGTACGGATAATGTGGCGCCGAGAATTAAGTTGCCTGGGGCGGGGGATAAGGCGGCGAAGGGGGTGGCTAAGAGTGACGCTGCTGCTGCGAAGGCGGCACCACCACCGAAGAAAGAGAAGAAGAAGGAGGATGGATTGGGTAAGATTCCGGATGTCGATGAGCTTGCGAGACGGTTTGCTGAGTTGAAGCGGTGAGGAGCGAGGACTATAAGGTCAAAGAGAGTAACTTGGAAACGGTGATAGTCTATGTAGAAGAAATGGCCTGGCATGGTACTAAGGTGCTGCCTTATATGATCTGTTATATGGATAGATCGCGCCGAATATCCAACTTCAACTTCAACTTCACTATCTGGCTGATTCTCCACTATCATGCTGAATCCTTCTCAAGGCTCTCGACAGCTACGAGCGCAACTATGTATGTTTAATAACTGGTTGGCGATTGAAGCATGACTAGGGATGCATTCCGCCTCGAATGTGGTATGAGTTGAACACAACCTAGATCCAGCGCCATGGTAAGCGTGGTCTGAGTGAGCGAGCGAGCGAAATTGTTCCTCGTGACAGCGTGTTAGTGCTTCGTGCGACTATCAAAGCAGGACTACAGTGTTGGACAGTGCACTACAGAGTACAGAACATCGACCACTAACTATTCTCTTACGTTGGCATTGCGGTAAAGAGCTTAAAACTAGGATTATTGGTGAATTTTTGGCGTGATTAGCATGGCTAGTAACTTATCTATCGGGCGTAAATACCTAGGTGACATGTTACTAGGTAGGGAATCGTCACGTAGCGAGTCCTTGATAGGAAGTGCAATCTATTCTCCGTTGCGCGACTAGCCAGGCTAAGCTGACGTACTACCCTGATAGCAGAAGCTTGTTAAGGCCCGAAGTAGTGCCTCCTGGGCGCATATGTTAGTTTTGACAGCATCGCACTCCGGGTAGCGTAGGATCAAGAGAGTGCTTATGCTGGCACGGTGACATTATTCGCCAACATCTAGGTATGAAGGAGATAGAGTCATAAGTGCATAATTATTGCACACAAAGTAGTTAATCGTCTGGGCCGACTCCAACGACGTAGATGTAAGACCAAGACATCTTCTTCTTGAATCTTGGGGAACTACACCATCGGGAACCGCAATGACAACAACAAACATACACCGTACACTCCCAACGATAACTACCCAACTACCCATCTCTCATCCTACACTCTCTGCTTTCCCCTCGGTATAAAATCCCCGACCTCGCATGCACCTCACCACCCGGCTAATCTCCTCACAGCTAGGCCCCTCCACGCTGATTCGCTTCCAAGCCCGCATGACATCACTCGACAGCGGCCAACTCGCGCGCCGGCTCACAACACACGACGTGGTGAACTTGCGGTCAGCGCTGCAGGTGCACACTACCTTTCCCCACGGATCCACGATGATGCTGCGCGACATATGGTGCAATCACACGTCTCCGTCGTCGGGCGATCCAGGCGTCTGTCCGTCCCGGGGTCACAGAGCACGGACTCGGTAGTTAACTTGAGTTAGCCGGTATGTAAGATGGATGTTGCGAGTGGATGGGCGAGCGGAGTGGGTTTTGGGTTGAAACAGTGCGTCATTCTGCGCGGAGCGCATTTTGTGGTGGTTAAGTTAACTAAAGTGCGGGCCGCTCGTCGGGTCCCAAGATCTGTCTCCCTTTCTTGCGCTTTTTGGTGTCTGAACACGAATTCTTACGATTACGGAGTACGGATTGCGATTACGATTTACGACTGCATTTGCATGTTTGGTGTTTGAAAGAGTGTTTGAGTACACGATAGACATAAGAGAAGGGTGTCTTTCTGAGAGGTGCTAGACAGTGGTATCTGCTGATCTCCTGGACGACTTGTTCCCGGTCGCAGTGTTGCGCTTATCTGGACGTCACGTTCGTGTGAGCTTGCACGCTCACTGCCAATAACGCCACTATGAATTACGCATCATGGATCGAGGAGAAGAACCTGAAGGTGAGACGACCATCACGATGTTGAGATATGGTCGCAGTTGCTCACAAACTTCGTAGAAAACGTTCATCGTTGCGACGCTAGCATCCACCCTCGTCGGAACATTCACGGCGTCTATGGGCCTTTGGGAACGCGTAGCCGACCGACGCGAACAGCACAGACAGCGACAGCGCGATACAAAGCAGGATGGCGAGATTAAACAGTTGAGAGATCAATTCGAGAAGACTCAGAAGGAAGCTGAGACGCGGCAACAAGAGATAGATCGCTTGAAGAATGGTGGTGGCGGGCAAGGCGGCGGTCAAGGGGCGGTCAAGGGGCGGCGGTGGATATGGAGGAGGGCAACGCGATGATGTCGGAAGAAACCTTGAGAGGGATAGCATCATGATTCAGCGAATGTACGATGATATGTACAGCAGAAACGGAAGGCGCTTCGCACAAGGTGACGGTAAGCCATGCACAATCAACCCCAAATGAAGAGACACGATGCTAATCAACATGCAGCAATCGTCGAAAACCAGCTCCAGGCTCAAATCATCTCCCTCCAACAGACCGTCATCAACGTCCTCCAAGACGCATTGTACAACGACCGCCAACTGACCCGCGCGGACATGGCAAAACTAATCGCAGCCTCCAACTCCGCCCGCGAAGGATCTCTCGACGCCTTACGCCAGGCACAATCACGCCTCGGCGGTTCAAACAATTCAGTCTCAAACCGCTCTCCCTCCCCCCAGCGCTCCATCGTCCCACCCAAGCGTGCCTCCACCGTCGTCCAAGACAACGGCCCAGACCAACTCTTCTGCCGCTACAGCCTCGACCTACAGTATATCCAGCACAAACCGCTCGCCGCATCCTTCGCGCCAGGCGGCCCCTGCCAATGTCCCGCCTGCGGCGTGCGCCTCGATGTAACCGCCGAAGACTTCTGGATGATCGGCAAGCGCACGCCGCGCACCGTCCGCGACCCATCCGGCTACGAAGCCACCATCGAAATCATGGAAACCCGCGAGTTCCGTCTCGGCCAGCGCTTCGCGCTCAAATGCCACACGCCCGACGGCGAGTACGCGTGCACCATCTGCAATAAGAACCGCGACGTCGATGCCATTTGTCGTAATGTCGACGCGCTAGTTAAGCATGTTGGCACGTTTCATGATGTGGACGAGTTGGATGGCGAGTTCGATTTGAGAGAGGTCAAGGTCGATACCAGGAGGTTGAGTTTGCCGGCGCCGAGGGCGCCGAGTCCGCCGCCGTTGATGGCGAGGTCGAGGGAGGAAATGGAGTATCGGTGAGGAGAGGAAGGAGAGAGGCGGAGGGAAGGATAGATGGATAACGGCCGTCCCCTTCGTTCGGGGTTGGTGAGGTGGATTATACAGTGTCTAGCGAGGCGTTTTGGTGTGGTGGCATGTCGTCTATGTACTCAAGTTTGTTTTGCTCCGATTGGATTTGCAGCGGTCTGGAGATATGCATGTTTGCGAATAGTTATCTGGTTTTCGACTACATTACGATGTATGACTATACGACGACACGGCTTCGATGCTCCTCAATCAATCAATACGTTTCTCCACTTGTCTAGAGGCAAGACTCCTATCCGCTATATTATCTCATCCTCTAGAATATCAGATACTGGCATACATACATTTCCCGTAACTACACGGTAAATATGTTTACGTACATAGCTGCACGCATACCAACCTCATCAGCCTTACTCATTCCGTGCCTCGACGTCGAAGTAAGCTTTTGTAGTCGGCTATCAGCTCCCTCCAATGGAGCAGTAAGACTATCGACTAGTTATCGGGGCAATCGTGGTAAAAGCTACGGAAGTCGGCGAGCCTCTCTAGGTAGGTAGTACAAGGGTGTTGTGTTGCGAAGAGATAACGTCCGTTCTTTCCGTCATATAAAGCAGCGATTTTATAGAGTCGGATCTAGCATTACCACGCAATTCCTATTCCATATACACACGAATCAAAACAGTTACTTATGTGTTGCGTGAAGCATTTTCGTTGTTCTCCACCCAGTCGCCCGCTATGCCCCACTGCCCCATCTGCAAATTTGCTCCCAGACCACCATCACCACCACTACCAACTAAATCAACTAACTCACTCACTTACTCCGAGCTGTAATTAACTTAATTGTTGTGTATATGTACCATTAATTCAGCAAATCACCCATCAACCAATCACAGCCTGGTTAGCTCAATCGGTAGAGCGTGAGACTCTTAGCAAGTTCACGGTCTGACAAGAACGATTGATCTCTCTGCAATCTCAAGGTTGCGGGTTCGACCCCCGCATCGGGCTTATCTTTCTTTTTGGGCTTTGTTTTTGACGGGGGTGGTTGTGGTGGGTGGGGATAAGTAAGGGGTGGAGTGGGTGGACTTTTTTTTTTTCAATGAGGGAAGGGGGTCTGTGCGCTCTATCTTGGTGTATTATCCTGCTGATAGGTGGTTATTCGAGCATCGTCTTCTTGGTGTTAATTGAAATGCTTAGGTTCATTTGAAGTCGTTGTGGTGGGTTGGTGAATCGTTGTTGATGTATGTTGTACTTGTCATTCCCTGAAGTATCGGGCAGTTGTTCACTGCTATAGAATTTGATCATCGAATGATTGAGGTGCTGGTTAGTAGTACACGGCATCGGATGTTATGAGCTTGGTTTCGTAATGCTGGGCGGGCGGATCAGTGAATGGGTTAATCGTTTCAGTTTCTCGTACATACTGTGTATTACGGAAGTGACTTAAATCTCGGGTCAGCCCGCCCGCAAAGCTTCTCTATAATTTGTGTAGGTGGTGTGAGGAGAACATATAAATCCATATCCGTCGAGAGTAGGACTCTGCGGTTTAACAATACATGTACTCGAAAGACCACGCATACTCGGCACTATTGCCTCACACTCGGCAATGTTGCCGGGAGGGTATCGCCCGGAAAGTCGCTCATGGTCCTTCATACGTAATAAATGGCGATGGAACATAATAGACGACTTGATGCGTTCAATGTGTGCTCAAGCCCTGGTGCTAGGAGTTGTCGGCGGCCAGCGCAGGATGACTTCATGCGAAATGACGACATGTTCTACATATGCTAAGTCCAAGTCCTCCTTTCGCTTGCGGTTGGCTTGCAGGATGCATGGCGCTTACGGATGGTGCAAGAATCCGACGCATGTCCGAGTATTGCGCCCACGATATGATTCGTCAACCACAAAATATCTTCCCCACCCGTGAGTTTGCGAACCTCCTTAGATATCAACAACGACGTCTAGAAACCGACTTATCGAGTTTGGTTGCCTCTCATTTCAAAAATGGAGTGCGCAATACACGAAAGTCTCTTGCGCAAGGTGCTTGCTAAATCGAGGAGTAGTTACATATAGATGATATTCGGAAATAAAGCTCCTTAAGGTTCTATGAGCGGTTCATTCGTTGGTATGCTTGTGATCGTGAGTTTGCTAAGCAGGTGAGCGAATGAGAGCGAAATTTCCATGGTGGGGTTTGCATGCACAGTGACAATCATTTCCATCATCGCTTCCGAATGCTTCCGCAACCATGTTCACCACTTCCAGGTCGCTTCACAGAGAACCCGTTGACCAATGGAACATGTCCAAGACATCCACACTAGTCAACCATCATATCCTATTGCCGTACGAACTCATGGCGAATTGCATGATCCGCAACATCATGAGACCACAGCGAGTAGATCAGCCTACAACGACAAGGCGATCAAAGCAACAACACTCATACGGCCCAAATCGTGACAGGCCACCCTTACTCTATATTGAGCTGGCGAGCAGTGACTGGTCACGGCATAATCATTATCAGTAAATGCTCCAAGTGGTGTGAACCAACGTCACAACAAAATGATTATTCGGCAAGCCGGAATGGCTATCGTCACATGAACATGAACAATACGCATGTCATCGAGATATAAATGTGACGACCGCTGAGGCTAGAAACGATCACAGCAAATATCATTTATATACAGCAGCTCCTCTAACTGTGATACCATCGCACTGCCCAGCTTCCCATCACCAAGAAACACTTCCTCTTTCATCACCAGTAATCAACGCGACTATCAAAATGGCTCGTACCCGACTCTCCAACAGAAACTGGCGCTACTCTGTCGCTGCTTGCAACGCTCTCACCTGGATCAGCTCAGCAATCGTCGTCGGCATCACAAGCCACTTCATCAACGATTATCCTCACGATCAGCACCTCATCTATGAGTTGGTCATCGTAAGTATTCACCCATACCATCAACTGCTATACTCAAAACTGATGATATCGATAGTCCGCTATCGTCCTCGGTCTCTGGCTGCCTTCATTCATTCTCCCCATCGTCACCCGCTACAAGTTCTACTACGGTCCCTTGAACTTCGTCTTCTCCTACCTCTGGCTCACGGCCTTCATCTTCGCAGCGCAAGACTACAACGAGAGCCAGTGCCAACTCAACGCTCCGTTCGGCGGATCGTGCAGCTTGAAGTTGACCAATGAGGCCTTCATCTTCATAGCATTGTACGTAACCCTGGGACACTGCTGTGAGGAGCTTAACTGACAAAGCTATAGCTTCTTCTCTCTCGTCGCTTCTCTTATCGATGCTTATGCGTATCATACCGCTCGTGTTATTGCTGCTGAGCCTGTGCACCCCGAGAAGCCCGACCACGACAATGCTCCTGCTGTCACTCCAGCTCACGCTGCCATCTAAGACTGTCGCACCTATCGAGACCGGGACGAAGGTGTACGGAAGCCCAAGATTCGATCATACCAGACGGTTGCATAAACATGTGATCTCCTACTGGGAGAGGTGAAGGAAAGGGGCTAATGGATGTGGATACTGTTAATGACCATGAACTCTTGATTGTGCAACAGGGTGTTTTATGTGGATTGGATGGGATAATGTGTTCGCGGTAGAAGGATAATAATCAATAAAACACTCGTTACGAATTTAACGCTAGCCACATCTACATCCATTCATCATGAGGCTGATGGTGTGGCTAACGGTGAAGACCGTGTAGCGTCTATTGGGCTGCTCACGGTTGGAGTGTATCTTTATGATTCTTCTTTGGGCACAATCCTCATGGGAATGGATTTAGCAGCAAGATGCGGGGACTAAAGGCATACTTGTAGCAGCTCAGTATGCATCGATTGGAGAAGTGAAGATCCCACTACCTCAGGCCGAAGCCATGTCATGTCACTATCAAAACCATTAAGCCCACCAATAGATGTGAACTCATGGTACCACCTAGACTAGCAACACGCCAACTCAGCCGACGCGCTAAGCAGGCATACTTGCTCCACCATGCATTTTGCCTGCAACCTAGTCTGGATTGCATGAAGTCGAAGAACCTGCATGGTCTACAGGGAAGCTTTCCGTCTAGCCCCCGTAGCAGAACCTGTCACCGATATTTTTCCTATATGAATGGTGAGCAGTGTTAGTATGAAAGTGTATCTCGATGCAACTAGCTTGCTACTGTTTGTCGAAATCGACGACATGAGTGTTGACTGTGGCCGAAGTTAAATTGTCATTACCGAGTAGTTCTGTTCCATTCTCTCCCAACGTTTAAGTGTAGTGCAGATAGCGAGGGACCAGCTGATTACATAGAGCGCTCAATTCGTGGTTAGGATACGTACACCCATACACAGCACCATCACCAACATGATAGCTCTAAATCTGTGAAAACAAACATCCGCATCTTCCAAAATAAAGTCAGTATCAAGGGAACAGTAATTTTTGCGATGAGCAAGACTGAGTAAGACATGCATACTCGAAATACTATAATTTTGCGAAGTAGGAACAAAAAGACTTCAGGAGCGACAATCGACTTGCCAAAAGAAGCTCCTCACCCACTAACAATGACCGCTACACTACAAGTTGAACGTATGCTGATGAACATCAATAGTCTTCACTGTCCACGTCTTGCCTCCATCAACAGTTGAAAACCCACTCTGATCAACCTCATTAATCGCCAGACTCTTCGAGAAAGCCGCATCAGCTGCATCCAGGATAACAGTCGTGTTAAAGTACTCTGTACCACCACAATTAACGCTTGTTTGATCTTCGGAGCGCCGCGGGGACTGGGCTGGACTCACTATGCGCCGCAACTGTGCTCTTGCACGCATCATCCTGGCATTCCACTGCTGTGCCGAAGCCTTGAGCTTGGCCGGATGCTTTCAAAATAATTTGTCAGTCAGTCAAGCATCATTTCGCAATCCATGGAATTAGGCTTATCTACCTGTTGAGAGCGACGACACGACTGCGCCGTTGATAGACACTGTTTGGTCGTACTTCTTCGTGCTATCATTGTATTTATCTATGCCAGGCAACAATTGATTAGCATAGGTCCAGCGTATAGAGTAGGAGGGTCAAAAAAGAAAGGATATTGGCAAGCAAAGCGCTCACAATGTATCAACAACTGCGTACCTGCCGAGGCTGGTACTTCCTTTCCACCAAGTTGCGTTCCTGTCTCTTGTCAACCCTTATTCACCTCCACCCACACCGGCCCGACTCACCTTCAAGAGTGCTAGCCCACGTACACCACTGTCCGCTACTAGCACCGCAATTCCTTGACATTCAAATTAGCTCCACATTGGATCCTCGCAACCACAGCCACAGCCACAGCCATCACAACTCAGCTGTACCATACTTACGCCTTCGGATCCGAAAACGACACTGCAAGCGCCTAGATCAAGTCTCCACCACTGGTTCCCATGCCCGGCCATAGTGCTAAGCGATCCTTGACTGGGTTTGGAACGGCGGGAAGGACGAGGGTCGTTGTTGCCTCGCGGATCCAGCTGGTTGTTGGGCCCAGGGAGAAGTAAGGGCCAAAGCCGACCTTAGACTGTGCGGAGGCGGTGGAAGGTAGTAGGAGAGCTAGAGCCGATGTTGTAAGGAGCGTGGTGTACATCATGGCTGTGCAGGTAAAGAATGAATTACCGAGGAAAACTATGGGGTTTGGGGAAATGATGGATGTATGGCGCAGCTGTTTTGCAATCTTTTAGACCTAGTTATCCCATAAAAAAATCAAGGACAGTAATGGAAAGAATCTATAAGTTCCACGTCACGATTTCTTGACATTGCAATGTGTGCAACGGAAAGAATTTTCCGAGCCCGAATGGTTGTTGTTCTAATCAGGTCTTGGATAGATTATATTGTGCTGAACGCACGGGCGGTTTCATAACAGTTCTCAAAACACCTTGAAGCAGTCCACCAATCAGATACCCTAGTTACTACATACATACTTCGATGTAACGTACTGCATCTACCTACTTTACGCACTAGCCTCGGCCTCCGCTTGCCTTCCAGCAACACTACCCTTCTTCCACGCATGCATCGCATCCTGTTTCCTCAGCACCTTACTCTCCTCGCCCTCCTTGCCCCAACCGCCTCCACCAGGCGTATGAATGATGATCCTCTCACCAGGCCTCATAGCCGCAGTATTCTTAGCGCCAAGGTTAATATACCTATACTCCACATCTCCATCTTTGCCCCCAACACGCTGTGAGTCCCTGGCCTGAAGAGCTTCTACATCACCGCTGGTCGTAGGCTCCGTGTCCCCAGGATTACTCGGCTCAACCGGTTTCTTGCTGTCTGAATTCGCGTCGATTCTCTTCCGATCCACTTTGCGTACCCAGATGTTCAACCCGCACTCTGCGTCACCCCCGCCTTCCATGCCATACGGATGGTACACCCTCCTCTCACTCAGGATACTCACCTGCACCGGGATGCGGAACTCGATGTCGCGGATAACGCCTTCGCCACCGATGTGCATCCCCTTGCCTGCACTACCGGAACGTAGCGAGAACTCGCGGAGAAGAACCGGGTAGCGACGTTCGAAGACTTCGGAGTCGGTGATACGTGTGTTGGTCATGTGGGTATGTACGCCGTTTGTGCCGTTCCAGGTTGGTCCTGCGCCGCTTCCGCCGGCGATGGTTTCGTAGTAGCCGAAACCTCTCGTTTCTTTTCTTTCTCCGCTGTTTCCACCTTCGCCGCCGAAGGTTGTCCCGCCGAAGCCAAATGTGAGGTTATTAGTATCGCCCTGTGACGCAGCGCAGGCTTTGAATGCTTTGAGAACAACGTCTGTGACACGTTGGGACGTAAGCACGTTTCCGCCAACTACAGCTGCGTTGTCTGATGGCGAGAGGAAGGACTTCTTTGGTATTAGGACGTGGATTGGCTTGAGGCAGCCTTGGTTGAGAGGTATATCTTCGCTGATCAAGCAGCGCAGACAGTATATGATGGCGGAGTAAGTGACTGCTTCCGGGGCGTTGATATTACCATATACCTCTGGCCCGGTGCCGCTGAAGTCGAAGACCGCTTCGCCCTTGTCTGGGTCAATGGTGACTTTAAGGCGTATTGGGGAGCCGTCGTCCATGAATTCTACAGCGCTGAGGTCTTGGCCTTCGAAGCGTTTGTAGACTTCTTTTAGCAGTTGACGGACGGATTGCTCAGCGTTCTTCTGGATGTTGGTCATGTAGAACTTGACGACTTGCTCGCCATAGTCTGACATTAGTGTGCTTATTAAGTTGATTCCCTTCTGGTTGGCGGCGACTTGGGCTTTCAAGTCGTTGATGTTGTCGGAGAGACAGCGTGTACCAGAGCAACCGGGGTATTGGCCTGGCTCATCTAGCAACAACTCTGTGATGCGTTTCTCGTTAAAGTGCCCTTCAGACACTAGCTTCTCACTCTTAATGGCTGCACCTTCCTGGTACAACTCTTTAGAATGTGGAGGCATGGATCCTGGTAGAATGCCTCCAATATCTGCGTGATGCGCACGGGAGGCAACGTAGAAGATGATGTTGTCGCCACTGAATGCTGGTGTAATGACGGTGATATCCGGAAGATGCGTGCCGCCAAACATGGGATGGTTGGAGACGAGGACGTCACCTTTCTTCAATTTGCCTTTCCATATCGCAGCTTGTTTGCGCACGCAGGTGGACATGCTACCAAGGTGAACGGGCAGATGAGGGGCTGTGTAGTTGTCAATAGAAAGGTCTAGCATTGAGTGAGGGTAACTTACCGTTAGCTACCAGTCCACCGTCTTCGTCGAACAGAGCGCAAGAGTAATCCAGACGCTCTTTAACATTAGTAGATACACTTGTCTTCTGTAATGCTCGTCCCATCTGCTCTGCAATGGCCATGAAGCGATGCGCAAAGATACTCAACAGAATCGGATCTACCTCCTTCGTATCAATCTGCTTATCCTGGCCGTCGCTTTCACCAATGTTGATCACAACATGCGTGTTGATAACCAACGCGCTCGCACCAGGCGTAACAACGATAGTCTGGGTGCCATCCGCGATGATAGCGGGTCCCTTGATGCGGTCACCAATTTCGAGATCTTCGAGTTTGTAAATTGATGTGTCTTGTCGCCCACCCTCGAAGAAGACTTTGCGCGTGTCGTAGCGCTTGGCGTCGCTTGGTAGATCTTTTGGCTTGATCTCCTTGAGTTGTTGGTCGACACTCTTCTCTAACCCTTCGAATGTCTTTCCAATACCACGTGCGCGTACATCGTCTACAATTATGTCACGGTCGGGAAGCGTAAAGCCGAATTCTTGCTCATGTTGCTTGATGAAAGCTTTTCCGAATGCCCAGTCATCGCCATCATATTCCTTCTCTGCCTCCTCTTTTGTAGGCTTAATAATCATCAACGCAGACTCAGTACCGCGATACCGTAGATTGAGATACTCCTCAAAGTGGACATGTTCTTCATCGAAACCCTGGTCTTTCAACGTCGCCGTCGACTTCGACTTTAGCTCCGCCATTTTCTTCTGTAGATACTCTCTGACGTCCTTGTCATCCGACCACACCTTCGACTCTGGCTCTTGCCTCTCATCCACGACATCCGCGAGAGCCATGCCATATGCTGACAGCACGGACGAATATCGATGAATCAGGATCTGCGAGATACCTAACGCCTCCGCAATAGCGACCGCGTGCTGCCCGCCGGCGCCACCGAATGTCGCCAATCTATGCTTGGACGTATCATGTCCTCGAGCCTCGGTCAAACTGCGAATTGGCCGGGTCATAGTCTCGTTCGCGATCTTGATGAATCCATTAGCGATGTCGTCCAGCGACATCTCCTTCTCCTTATTACCACCCGCGACTTCCTTGTTGATCTCCTCTGCTAGTTCTTTGAACAACTTCTCGCTCGCTTCGGCATCAAGGCCTTCGTCTTCGTTCTTACCGAAGATCTTGGGGAAGAAGTCGGGTAATAGGCGACCGAGGAACAAGTTCGCATCTGTGATTGTCAATGGGCCGCCTTTGCGGTAGCATGCTGGACCTGGGTGCGCGCTCGCGGACTCGGGTCCTACAACGAATAGCCCATTCTTCCAGAAGAGTCGTGAGCCACCTCCCGCTGCGACGGTGTTGATGTCGAGCTGTGGTGATTGGATGGTTACTCCGGCGGTTGTAGTCTCGAAGACGTGATCGTAGCGTCCAGCGCCGTATCTGCTCACATCGGTACTTGTGCCACCCATATCGAAGCCGATGACTGGAATCTTGGTTTCGGGATCGTAAGACGTTAACGCATATCCTACAACACCTCCTGCAGGTCCTGAGAGAATAGCCTTCAAGCCTGAGAAGATGTCCACGTCTACCAGTCCACCGTCCGACTGCATGAATTCGCACCGCGCGCCTTTAGATCCTTCTTCTCTCTTTACGCTCTTTGTCCCAAGCCCACCTTCAAACCCCTTAGAGAATCCATCGATATACTTCCGTATCGCGGGTGTAAGGTAGGCATCTGCACAAGCGGACGTAGCCCTCGGAACCAGCTTAATCATAGGCATAAGCTCATGACTCAAGCTAACATGCTCGAATCCAATCTCCTTCGCGATCTTTCCTACCAGCGCCTCATGCTTCGGGTACGTATACCCATGCATCAAGCACACGGCGATACTCTTCAACCCACTATCGTACACATCTTGCAGCTGCTTTCTAATCGCATCCTCCTGCGGCCGCTGTAATATCCGCACCGTCTCACCCGACAAGCCCTTTACCAACTCGGCGTTCTCGCCCGCTTCGTCCACACTCTTAGCTTCCGTCTGCGTTCTTTCGGGGTCCTCAGCGTAATCCTCCAGCGTAACGCGCTCGTCAATCTCGACAACGCGCTTGTACAGCACCTCGGGCTTCCGTATGTCCAGCGCGAAGATATTTGGCCGCGATTGGTTCCCAATTTCCAAGCAATCTTTGAACCCCTTGGTCACCACCATCGCAATATCCTCTCCCTTCCTTTCTAACAGGGCGTTTGTGGCGACGGTTGTGCCCATGCGTATGCTTTCTATTTTGGATGTGTCGAGGGGCTGGCCGCGGGGGATGTCGGTGCCGGTGAACTTGGAGAGAAGGCGCCGGATGCCTTCGAGGGGCGCGTCGTCGTAGTTTGAGGGGTCGACGGAGAGAAGCTTGATCACTATGTCGTCTTCCATTTTGCCTGTGCCGGGGTTGCCCACGCAGTCTGTGAAAGTGCCGCCGCGCTGGAGGGTCAGTATTATCTTCAATTTATAGGGGCTTTGAGACGTACGTCTATTGCGATGCGGATCCCCCGCTCGCTGATCTTTGGTGTGGCCATGGTGATGCTTGGGTTATGGGTCGTGTGTTGTGTCGCGGTGCTCAAGGCCGTCGATGCAGAGCTATTTGATGTTTAATTTACAAGCTCATCAATTGCATGTACGAGTAAGGTAAACAAAAGTAGGAACAAAAGATTACGCCGAAGATTAGCGCGTAGTTACATGCGACAACTCATGCCGATGCATGTGCACAGCAAATGGTAGCCAAGGGTGGGGTGTCGACGATGCCCCGCGTAGCTTTTGTCATCTCAACTTTGCGTCATGGCCGCGGCTTGCTGAGTTGAGACTAGCATTCCTCAGCCTTATGGCAATTGCCACTACTCTCCACCAAACATTCATTTATCATCTATATTCTCATTATATGTTGCCCTGTACCAATGCTCTTGCTCTTATCTTGTATCTCTCTTGCGCATATCCACATGTGTCCATCTTCGTGCATGGCTCCGCTATCGGCATTAAGCTTCGAGGTGCATTTCCCGATCTCAATAGCCGACCTCCATCGGAAGAGCAAACACATTCATGATCGCACTACTTACGATTGATCAACTTGAACGTTTTGAGACCACGACTATGTACCATGGGATGGTGTGGTGGCAGAAGGCGCCTGAGAAGCTTACATACCGGCATAGTTCGGTGTATTCTGAGCACAATCATGATGACAAGAAATCCTACAGCATCTTGCATTGCAACGAATTCAAGAGATTGTCCGGAGTGGAAGCACACGTTTCATCATATATTTCGATCCAAGTAGGACACCTGACTGAGCATAATAGTAAAAACTTTCGGTTACAATCGGCTCGTCGTCTAGACATCAACGACTACTTTTCTGAAACTCTACCTGCTCATCAAGCGACTTCTATTCACATGCACCCCTCTAGCACTCCAACTACTGACCTCGGTCGTGGATGTACTATACAACATCTCGGAGACAATGCCTAAACGAACGCCTCTCCCGCGAAACCTGGGGAAGCTTGTTTCCCCGCATCCTTGGCTTAATGAAATGCAGGGGATGCATCAGGGACGAGCCCTAAGGACCTTGTTCAGATAGTACCAGTCTGACTTGTGATACCGAGACTCACTACACGATGCTCACCGTTGGCCAAGTCTCTTTCCCTTTTTCGTCACTCAGCCCGCCCGCTGTCCAATCTATCTGTACCACTGAACGAATCATGAGGCTTCCAAGCATTAGGAGCGATTTGAGTAGCACATACGTAACACGCCGACGAACCGAGCATGTCCTCCGATGACAGCGATGGCCATTCCTCCATTCATACCGACTGGAGCATGATCAATGTATCCCCAGTGCCATTGACGCGCCCGTCCAGCTGCATGAAGCGGGGAACCATGAGAAAAGAAGTATAAGTACAACATCAAATGTCCCCATTACCGCCAACAACAGCAGCAACCAATACAGAAATCAACGAACCAACACAGCTCTTCTCAATAACCGCCCTCAGCCACAAGCACCATGAAGTCCTCAACCATCTTCGCCATCGTCTCCTTCCTTTCCACCTCCTCCGTCCTCGCCCAAACGGCCTGCGACCCCGCGGCTTCAGCCGTTCCCACCTGCGGCGTAAGCACCTTTTTCCTCTTTCCCACATTCTCCCCTGATCCAATCACCTTCTCTTCCTTTCCCTTTCCAACCTCTCCCCACTTCCCATCTTCACGAACTCATCAAATCTACAGGTCCCATGTATTTCCTCGGCTGCCTCGGCCGCGGGCTGCACGTCCGGTGATTACCGCTGCCGCTGCAGCAACTCGGGGCCCATCCAGACTTCTGCCCAAGCGTGTGTTATTAGCAATTGTGGTATCGCTACGGCCTTGCAGGTGCAGGCTAGTGCTAGTGCGGTTTGTGCGTGTGTTGCTACTGCTACGGCTGCCTAAGAGGCTAGGGGAAAGGGAGGGTGTGGAGAGCGTAGATGGGCGTGAAGAGACGGGGGTGGAAATGGGATCGGGCGTTGTATTTAGCAATAAAACCAGTTGTTGAAAAGTTTTCTGATGTAAAGTGTCATGAACTCAGCCTTGTGCGCCTAATTCATATCTTGGATGCCTACCGAAGCGTATGGCTTTACTACTTGCTGAGATTCGTGCGAATGTGGGATTGTAACTAGTGTGTTTGACATCCTCTTGTGAGAGTAAGGTGATTCATTTGTGAGTGGCCGAAACAGGAGGGTGGCGGTGTTGCCGGTGTCACGATTGAAACGGCTCGCTTTACTTCAAAAGGTTATGCGCCCGGCACACTGCTGCGGTATACCTTCACTTTGACTGTTCCTTCGTCTGCATATACATTTGCAGCATCATCCACTTCATCGTCGTCGATGCCTTTCTGTCGTCGATGCCGCCGTCATCCCGCCGTCTTTAACACCTCTTAGAGGAAAGAGCGATGAGTCCTTGCCACGACACCAATCATCAAGTCTCATCCAGAGGCTGAGGAAGTCAGGATCCATCGAGATTCATGGAAAGAAGCAACAAAGAATTAACATAATTAACTGGATTTGAATGCGATATTCTAAGTCTAAATGGCACGCGTTGATTACGTCATGCGCCGCATTTCGGGTATCATGCCACTATGTATGCGTGGCCTCGGCGTCACCTACACCGTCCAGCAACACTACCGATTACTATCGCGGCGAACCTCGAAACTTCCCCTGGGTTGTGTTTCTCAAAGGAATGTGTTTCTTATAGCGATACCACCGCGTGGCTCGCTCGGCTTGTACCGCACGGTCTCATGCACCGGATCACTCCTAGAACCATCTTGTCCCGAGGACGACGTAACACACGCATCGCTCCTGCCCGCGACACGCTCATTGTTCAGTGTTTGCAGTGTCAGATGAGTGTTCGCGATAGTGGGATAAGATAGGCGCGAAGATGTCGTAGCTAGCGGCCTCAATGTGGTTTCTGCCCTGGAGGTAATGCTGGCTTGCTAGCAATACGCTTTTCTTGCTCTTCCTTATCTAGCGTATCCCATTCCGCAACATTCTTATCCTATTTGATGGTCAGTACAAGTATCACTCAAGTGGGGAAGTGTTGTGGGAAAGATGGAATAGCACATACCCATTCTGCGACACAGCCTGGCTCCCAGTTGCACTTTTCCACCTCGCCGTACATAGGGTGGTTGTGTCGTGGATGAAGAGTCGGCCAGCCGGATGCATGGTAGTGGTGCTTGACGAGAGCTCCACGTGAGTCGTGATTCCCCGAGTCTGAATGTCCTTGGCCAGCGGCAAAGGCTTCGACATTGAGGACTAAGATCCCGTTCACCAGTCTTGATTCCGCGAGGTTGTGGAAGAGGTCCCAAGTAACGGGCTTGCCGTGGTTTTGCGCCGTCATCTGTTCTAGTACCGCATGTGTGAACGCCGAAGGACCGGTCCCGCTAATAACCTCGTTGAAGTCGAGCTGCAGATC
Organism: Neocucurbitaria cava; assembly: GCA_027946455.1. Classification (NCBI taxonomy): domain Eukaryota; kingdom Fungi; phylum Ascomycota; class Dothideomycetes; order Pleosporales; family Cucurbitariaceae; genus Neocucurbitaria; species Neocucurbitaria cava. The sequence continues at coordinate 26,475 of JAPEUY010000002.1, read as the reverse complement.
CGATATGGGCACGTCTTTCTGGCTTGACAACTCGTGGAGCCAGTCTTGGATGTTCTCAATCAGTCTCATCATGACTGGAAGCCTGGGCTTGGCGGCGAACGTCCACTGGCAGAACGACTTGCACTTTGACCCGAGAACTGCATGGTCGGCAAAGGCAGGCTCATCGATCTCTACGCCGATGATCATGTCGACATCTTCTTCGTTGTATCGCTCAGGGATGAACCTGTCAATCGGTCGAAGACATTCCACGTCAATGTCGGCATACACACCACCCTCGGCATACATGACTAGGTAGCGCAGGAGATCCGCCTTGATGATCGTTATGTTCAATTCTTGGTAGAGATCAATGATATCTTGTCGGTTGAACCCCTGAGGGCCGTAGTGGAAGTCAAGGTATTCAATTGCATTGTCGTCCGTCAGTACCTCATATCTGTACCTTGGATTCTTTGCTGGCCATGTCTTGGCCGAGTCAGAATCGCGCTGCTCGAATCCTAGTGGGCCGACCTTCCATGTCTGCCAGATCTTCCGTGGGATCGGTCCTGTGGATGGTTGTAATGGTTGTTGGTACTTGAGCTCCCGTCTGTACTTCTGCGCAGCCCGGACAGGGGCAGTGAAGAAGTGTGTATTCGCAAAGAAGAGAAAGAGGAAGAGCAGAGCGAGGTATGCTGGCAGCACCCTTCGCACTTGGCTTGTGAGCCTACCAGAGAAGTGAGCGACAATAGGGGAATGGGGAGGCATCTTTGTCTCTAGATGAAGCTTGGGCGGAGGTGGTCTTGATCGAGTGCGCATGCTGAGGTTATCACAAATTTGCAGCACCCGCACAATTTGCCAATCTCCCCGAAGATTTGAGCCATTACATCAACCAGCCTCCCGGTTCATGAGCCTCTTGACTCCTCACTCCCCCTGCCGGGCATATGGCCAATCACCAGGGAGGATCACCCCTCGGTACGTCGGTACATACAACATTAGCAGGTGAAAGTCCGCGACAGCAGGGAATTACAAGGCACACTGCATGTTCATCGCAGGCCTGATGAGTTTTGTCGGAATACTGACCAAGGTGGTTAAGTCAAGGCGGCTAAGCCAAAGCTTGTCCGGAATGATCCCTGCACTACCCACGCACGCTTGGAGCACCTTCCCCACAGAGCCTGCCAGGGCCTGTGCCACCCCCGGACGTTCGTCAGGGACAGTCCTATCAAAACTCACAGCGCACTCGGCGACATGCCACCCTGAGTGCCAACGCCGTCTGTGCCCCATTGCTTCAACCAGCCTGTTCCTCCTCATGGATCAGCATCCCCGCTTTCGCAATTCACTTGTGCATTATCACGAAGTGGATCCACTCAAGTGAGGGGATTGGATGCTTGTTCCTCGGTATCAGGAGGAATTCCAACCCTGCTATCAAGGTCATGCAATGGAGCATCACAATTTTGCGCGCCCATAGCGTTCGCTGGGGTTTGAGTTCTTTGAGTTCAAACTCACGATTTTACGAGATCATCTACTGTCCGTCCCCGTTTCCCCTATCTTCCGCCGTGGACTACACCATCCCGAGGAAAACTGACTCTACACGATGCCAACCAAATTCGATGGACTGCTGGACCACGGCCGCTTGGAAGACGTTAATCTGAACTCTGCGACCTGGAAACCAGTGCGAACTGCGAGATGGAGTCTGGATGCAGTGCGCCCAGAGTTTCTATCATTACGACCAGGCAGTCCGAAAAAGAAACCAACTGTCCGACCAACAGCATGGCTAGACGGCCTAAGAGGCTTCGCAGCATTCTTGGTCTACTGGCACCACAATATGCTGTGGTCCCATGCCGGTAAAGGAAATTTCATCTTCGAGAATGCTTTTGGGTACGAAGGCAGGCACTACTTCGCAACCCTTCCGTTTGTCCGCATCTTCTTCTCTGGCGGACACTTCGCGGTCGCAATATTCTTCGTCATCTCTGGATATGTCCTTTCCGTCAAGGGCTTGGGTCTCATCCAGAAAGGTCAGACACAGCACGCTACGGACGGTATCGGGTCAGCGCTCTTTCGCCGCTGGCTCAGATTGTACCTTCCTATCCTCGCCGTCACATTTGCTTGGTTGTGTATACGACACGCGACCAAAATCTGGGTCGATATGCCAGATATGAACGGAACATTTCGTGAAGATGTCAGGACCTGGTACCAGACATTCAAGAATTACAGCTTTGTCTTCGACACCAACATATACGCTTTCACAGCCCCGTACCACCCGCACACGTGGTCTATCCCTATCGAGTTCAAGGGGTCAATAATTGTCTACACTGTTCTTACGGCTTTAGCCAAGTGCACGCGGAATGCTCGGCTTTGGTGCGAAATCGGCCTGATCTTCTACTTCCTCTACATCGTTGACGGTTACTTCGGCGCACTCTTCATGGCTGGCATGCTGCTTTGCGATCTTGAACTCCTTGCTCAGGACGACCAACTACCGCGCCTCCTTTCCATGTTGACAGGCTTCAAAGAGCTCATCTTTTTTCACCTATTCATCGGGGCGCTCTACCTTGGCGGTGTACCTTCGTTCGATGCGCTGGACGTTGACCGCACGACCCTTATCTCCAAATCCCCGGGCTGGAAATGGTTGTCACACCTCAAACCGCAGGCTGTGTTTGACGCCAAATGGTTCTACCTCTTCTGGGCAGCATTCCTCGCAGTGGCTTCCATACCACGACTTCCATGGCTGAAGTACTTCTTTGAAACCCGCTTCTGCCAATATCTTGGTCGTATCTCGTTTGCGCTCTATTTGGTCCATGGCCTAGTGATATGGACGCTCGGTGACCGAATCTACGCCGCAACGGGGATGGAAAGACCGGGTCACAAGGAGGGGATTCCCGGGTGGATTAATAAGTTCCCGCTGTCGACGAAACAACCCGTAGGCTTCGAGTTGGCCTTCTGGGTGCCCCAGCTTGTCATCCTTCCGGCGACGCTGTACCTGGCTGAAATGGTCACGAAGTTGGTGGACGAGCCCAGCAACAGATTTGTGAATTGGCTCTACAGGCAAACCTTGCCGCCGCCACAATCGCCGAAACGATAATTGCAATCCCACAGCTATGACTCCATATGATGAATGACATCATTCGTCAATGTTCATGTCTCTTCAGACCAACTTCCATACTCGGTGCCATAATCTGTGTTTGCTCGCGTGCATTCCTCGGCTTCATGTGAAGCTAAACCCACTCACATGCTGCCGAGAATATTATCCTATCGGAAGTGCTGCAGGTGCTTTACGGCTGGGGACTTTTTTCGAGCGGGCCGTTTATTGATCGTCCAAAATGGCGTCTGCTCCGACGCTAATTACCCCGTGGGGCGGGTTCACGGTTTAGCGCATGTTGGGGGCCCTACCTCTAGTCCTGATCTACATCACACCACTCTATTTTATCTCGACTAGGATCGTAGGATTTGGGACTGTACCGATTGTGTCCTAAAGAATGGCTAACAGGTCATTCGTGCAATTTTGAGATGCATCGCTCGTTCCTGCACCGTCTTCACACGACTCAACGTCACTCAATTGTCTAGTGTACGTCGATCAATTCGGCTCTCGGCCAACTACCGGTACCTATGAACATGTGAATGCTGTGGCCTTGATTGCGGGTTTGACAGGAACCAGTAAAGGAAAGGAGCCTTGTCTGTTTGTCGCCTCGTGTAGTTGACACTTGCATGACAATGAGGCGACGGCACAACATCGTACTAGGGACAGTCCTAATCATAGTCATTGTCCTGTTGTTTGCACATAGCCAAGGTGACGACGTATTTGACGCGACTCACTTCAGAACGCCTCAGGAAACCTCCCTACATGACGAGAATTCCCATCAGTCACCAGAGCAGACAACACAGTCTACTCCAGAGGACCAGTCCAGTCCGTCCCCCGCAGCCCTAGTTGCTTCCGGGAGTCCTCTTCCGGATCCACTACTAGAATCTGGGGGTCCAGATCAAGAGAGCCTACCACCATCCCCCGCATTGGCTACCGACTACTCACCCGAAGTACCCCAGTCGGAGGTTCCTGCATCGTCAGCAGAGCCTCAGGGTGAGCAACCGACCTTCGAAGCAGAATTTCCCTTCCAAAAAGACCTTGACGTTGAGTTCCCAGCCTCAATTCTTAATGATCTCAGCATACACAAACCCCACAACTACGATCCCAATGGACCCCAAACCTACGCTTACGCCACCTTCATGGCAACGAGGAACCCCTCCGTCAAAGACCCTTACTTCCTCGCCATCCACTCCTTGATCTACCGCATCCTCTGGTCGCCTCGATCACGAACAGCAAAGTATCCTCTCGTCGTCTTCGTAGCAGACTTCGTCACACCGGAGCAACGCGCGCTCCTCGCCGGCGCCGGCGCCATCGTCCGCGAACTCACGCCCCTAGAATGGAACCCCAACGTGCCGGGCGTGCAAAAGCGGTGGAAAGACCTCTTCGCCAAGCTCAACATGTGGGCGGAAACGGAATTCCAGCGCATCTTGTTCCTCGACGCTGATGCGTTCCCGCTGGCGAACATCGATGCCATGTTCGAACTCGTCGACATGCAGCAGTGCAAGGAGGAGAAGTTGCAACTGGACGACTTCCACGGAGATGGCACGCTGGTGTGTGAGCCGTACATTTTCGCAGGCGTGCGGCAGGATCCTGTAAACATGCCCACTTCAAACATCAACGTCGGCAGCATGGTGTTCACGCCCTCTACCCGCATGCACGCTCGCCTGATCCAGAATTACGTCAAAACCGATCGATATGACTGTCTGATGGCGGAGCAAGCATATCTGAACTGGCAGTTCAGTCCCGACGGCGCGTTTCCGGCGAGCCCGTTGGGGAGGGAATGGGGCGGTGTTTTTCCGCAGGAGGATGAGGAGGGGAAGTTGAAGGTTGTGCATGAGAAGATTTGGGTTGCGCGGGAGGGGGTGGACCAAGAGGGAGTGGGAGGAGCAGTGGGAGGCTATGGTGAGATTTTATGGGAGTGAGGAGTTCAGGGAGGAGAGGGGGAGAGATGGGGGGTATTGCTGGTAGGGTATGAAGTGATGTAATTGATACACTTGAAGGAGCTACGCATTCTATAGATTCTGATACCAAACTGCTTAATGGACGTTTCTTTTACATTATCGGCGGTTAGACTGCTTCATTATACGACTTGTTTGACGTGCAAATATGGACAAGCTGCGCCGAGGTTGAATATTTGGCAGGAGCGGACAGCTACTTACATTTTGCTAGTGGCTACACGCTGCACGCTTATCGAGCAGTACAGCCATTCAGTAGCCACAGGAGTTCATCAGCCTTCAACACATTTCATCATCTATCAAAGAATCATATTTGTGTACAAAGTTACCATGCATTCCAAGTATAAAGACACTTAATTCAGGTTGGTGCTAATGTATGTACATCGAATCCTGCAAATTTCAAACCCTTGTATAAGTTAGAACAACCCAGAACACCGCTTGAACCTGACTCACGATCCTGGCAATGTCACCCTCGACCACCCTCAACCACCGATGGAACATCGCTGCCAGCGAGTGATACCGGTAGGCGGTAGCGATGTGGAAAAGGGAAGTGATGATCGCTCCCATCCTGTCCCATCCCTGAAGTCCGCGTCGAAGACATTATAGGAACCGGAGGATGCATGATCTACACCACCAATCCCCCAGAGGCCCTCGCTAACATCGAGAAAGTTACGCGCCCCTATCTCTAAAATGATGTGGATTGGACGGTGACTTTCTCTCCCAGAGAGACAAAAAGCGCGATAGGTCTCATTGGCAAATCGCCTACCCATGTCAAGCATGTACGTACATATGTCATCTGGAATGAGCTTGCCTGCCTTAGCCGTTGCAGGTCGCTTTCTAACTCGACGTATTAATGCAGGGTTGGCGACAAGGTTAAGACATCTGTGAGTAGAACCACAGCTCAACATACTATCAGGTTCAGCATGGCGCCCGGCTCGCGAGACTAAGGGCTGCACCGCCGCGATGATATGATCCATCATAACCCCATCAACTGCTGTACAGCTGCAGAGTACAAAATAGGCGAGAACAAAAGCGTTGGGTTCTTTATCACAGGCGAGAAATCTGTCCACGCGCATGAGCGGCGCAAAGCGCTCCATTCCCGGGAGCTGTCTATATGAGCAACTAATGCGTCTCGACGAAAAACTCATTTGACGTAGAGCTTGAAACTGGCGATGCATTTATCTTTCTGTCGAGCCGAGCTGTTGCTATTGGTGGTTAGGCGAATAAACGCGACTAAAGAACAGAGTGGAATGTATAGCTGGTTTTATACCGAGGGCTTTTTGCGACAGGGAGAGAATCAATGTCTCGCAGCGGGCTCTGAGAAGTTGAAGGATGTGTATGATGATAATACGTTGAAGCTCATGGGGTATAATTTGAGTCGGCCATTTGTCGGGTAGGTCGATAACAAGCACCCGTTGGATTCTTTGCGAGGACCTAATGGTATGACGGATCTGAAGTCTATGCAGGAGAGACTTTGTCCTGCGGGTAGGGTGAACGGTTCGTTTCAGTTCAATGGACTGTACAAATAGATCTTGCATTTACACTCTTGTTCAGCCAATGCAAGGGTTAATGTTGGACTTGCTTAGAACCTCTTCAAGGCCATAGGGTCCATAAAGCGTCGAATCTTCGTCCATTGCTGTCCAGAGTCGTGATAGCGTGGTGATGATTTGATGAAACAAACGCATTCGAATCGTCGATTTGCGAATGATCTCCGAAATATGATCCCGTTGACCCTGATCTTGCATGCAAGAACCGGCTATGTGGCATGGCCAGCTGATTGTAGTCCACGAAGCAGCTTCATACGAGAGTCGAGTGAAGTGTTCCAGGAAGTTCGCGATCAATGGTTCAATGGTTTGAACGAGTGATGTCGTCGGTGGGTGAGGTCCGTGGAATGAAGTATGTAAGAAGATCAAGCAGGCTTGCTGATACATGTATCCGGAGTGTGCAAGTCCGTCGTCCGTCGAATCCGATTCAGGCATCCAACTTGTAATACCATGTTGCAGGTCAATGTAGCGGGCCGTCGAGGACATTGATGATTGCTGTCCTTCAGATCTGCGAACAGCCGCAAGATCGCAAACGCAGGTGATGCACTCGTAAAGTTGGTGTGAGTAGCCGAATAGACAACCGTAAATATCGGTTCCTTCATTAATTCCTTTCAGCGACGGACACGGTAGAGCTTGGTCAATCTGACGATTGAGGCGTTCGGGCAAGAAGCTGATGTTTGAAACGAGGACCAGGTACGCATACTGTTCCATAAGGAAGCCAACCATCGACTGTTCACTGACCCTGGTGTCGCTTTGCAAAGAATTGAGCATGACTCGAGAAGCGCGAAGATGATGGTAGAGGGCGCCTTTGGTATTGACATCCAGCACCTGTTTAGCTTAGTGAATAGAACTCCCAAACGTGGAACAAAACTCACTTCAAACCAACAAATCGCCATCACGGTGGCCAGAAGGCGAATCTGATCAGAGACTGAAATTGAGCGCCAATTGGTTATTGCATGTTTGATACCCCGTAAGACTACTGCATAGTGCTCTCGAGAGATAGTCTCTTGATTGGGATCGCCGAAAGATAAGTGAGAGGAGCTGACGGCAAGAATTGAATGTTGCATCAACTCGTTATCGCCGGCTATTTGCAGATTATATCTGAGAAAGGGGTTTTCGCGGCTGGCTCTCGCGGCTAAGCGGTTCGCGGTGGTGGTCGTATAATGCTCAAATAGACGTCGATTGTCCTGTTGCTTGAACAGAGAAGGTATCATATTGGGTTGAGAGGTGAGTCCAAGGCGCGCAAAAGGAACGATATGGTTTTTCAAGTCGAGTGCTTGATCCGCGCTATGTGCGAGCGCTTGGTTTTCGGGACCATCCTCTTCATTTCTCGTAGAGATTTCATCCAAACTTCCCAGTGGCCAACGGCATAGCAGATGATTCCTCTCGCAGCCGATGCATACTGGGCGCGTTTCGTCGCATTTCTTACGACGGTGACGACACGTCAGACACCCACTCGTGGTTCGTGTCCATCGCACTTTAGCGCGACCTAGGTGAACCTTGTGCTGACTGGAAGCCTGCGGCATTAGAGCTAAATCTTGGTCATTGCAATGGCGGAAGCATAATGAATGAGGTGTTCAGATGTTGAAGGCGCAGGTGTGGAGTAGGCATTCACGCATTGTCGAGGGAAGCGGGGAGGGGTTATCTACACGCTAGCTTGTCGTTATCGGCAGGGGAGGGGCGTGTCACAACCTTGCTTATGTAAGTGCGTATTCGAAAAACAACAAGCGGTTAAACAACACTCTTAACTGTTTTCGATTCTTCATCACATCTCAGGCACATACGCCAACTTACATCATTTCTTCGTTTTCTACTGAAGACTTGAGTCAGTCTCGGGCCAACCATGTGGCGCAGACGCTTAAATTTAGCTGAAGCACCTGGGCGGTGGCTTAGCAGTGGCACCTTAGGCGGCCCATACCTGTGCGGACATTTGTGATATACCTCAATGGCCAGCTCTCGCTCAATCTGCTGCGAACATACTCTAGACTCGGAAGTATTAGTCCACTGCAGTACCTAGGTCGGTTACGGTTTTGCGTAACAAGTCGTTGGAAAGCAATGGACCACGTCGGCGCGTGCCTGGAAGTCCTCAATCGTGAGTATCCCTGTTCCTGAAGCCTCACACTGGCGAACACAATCGGATTTCGGCCTAGAAACTTGAACTCAAGTTCAGACTGGAAATGCTAAAAGGGGTCTGAAGTGAGAATGGCGACTCTTCACATTGAACATTGGGGCTACCTGAAGATAAACTAACAACGGTGCAGTCATATGCACGACCTTGGTCTTCATACGAGACATTACACAGGACGTGGATAGCCCCGGAAACAGCCCAAGAAACTTCAACGAATATCTCGCTTTCCTTGAGACATTCTCAAATGTATGCTTTGGCGATGTGACAGGACTATTGAAAGATGCTCGCGTGCATCACGCGCTGGCACGTGATGTGGAACATGCATTATACTCGCTGAACAAAAGTCTAGCTGCTCATCGCGAAGCATGGAGATACGTTGGCGTAGCATCAGGGGTGGATCAAAGGGACATTGAAGAGATGAATAGCCTGTCCTTAGACGTGAGGTACGAGCGCAAGAGATGGAGAGATGGTATGAAAGAGAGATCACAAATTTGGCGAGAAAGAGCGAGGCCAGCCATTTATGGAGCATTGTTCGGCCGTGAAGAAATGGATGTATTGATCTCTGCATGCCAAAGGTGGACAGATCATCTCAGGCAAACGCTGAAGATCATATTGTTAGTTGCCGGCCCACCGACGACGGACTTTTGGTATAGCAGAGAGGCAGCCATTCTCGGCGTCGAACATGTTCTGAAACGACAAAGAAGAGCAGCATCAAAGCCGTTGGGCACATATAACGCATTATCTGGATCCCTTCGAGACCCCATCAGCAATCAGATTCTAACAAACATCTTTGCGAAGACGGTGTACAAGGACGAGCAGGACGAAATCGACGTTTTGGTAGAGATAAGGCCGGATAACGCAGCGCCGACCGAGCTGTTATGCCATCTGACATGGTTGCTTCAAGATTTCACTCGAACACAGTCCTCGAAGAACGACGGATATCAGCTTCACACGCTTCCCTGCCTAGGTTTCATTGACGATCCCATCAACAATCGAGGTCTAGTCTTATACGAATCGCCAAAGAGCCATCCATGGGCGTCAAATCCACCGTCGTTGCATGCCCTCATCTCTCAAGGGATCAGTGCGAAGCTGAGCCTGGCGAACCGCTTTCTTACAGCTAAGACAGTCGCGATGACAGTGCTTGAAACGCATGCATCAGGCTATGTACATAGGAAAATCTGTTCACGAAGTGTGGTCATGCTTCCACTTACGCTTAACGATCCAGAGCCATCGCCATATCTCCTGGGGTGGGGAGTACCTCAATCGCCTAACACCATCACATTTGATCTCGAATCCAACCTGTACAACCACCAGCATCGATTCGGTAAGCCATCCTCTGAATACACGAACGAACACGATGTCTATTCACTCGGCGTGGTCCTACTTGAAATTGGGCTGTGGAAAACCATGTCTGCGGCCTTCGCTCGACGGTTGGAGAAGACTCCCTTTTTTGACGGAGCGCAACGACGAAGCCTTTCGCATAGTATCAGTAGTATGATGCTTGGTCTTGCAAGTTGTCCTGAGATTAAGAGGGAAATGGGCGAGCGCTATTCTGAGATCGTGCTCAATTGTTTGACCTGGCATCATCGAGATCCTGTCGAAGGTATGCTTGAGTTTCGGAAACAAGTCGTGGATGCCTTGGATTTTGGTATTAAGTTATGATCGAAGAGGACTTGCATAATTACGCTCTGCTCACCTTGTTGGGGCACTGCGCCGTACATACAATTTCGAGGAGCCCGGGCTATTTAGGCGGACCAACTTATCTTGCTGCGCCACGCTCGCGTCAGACCCTCACGACCGAGTCATGACCCAATACATAACCCTCAATCTGATCGCACAGTTTCACAAATCACCAGATACAGCGTGATATTTTCTCAGACCTAAAATCAAAATGGCTAAGATTCGCGTCGAACTCGAAATCGCCGCAACACCGGCCGAGGTCCGCGCAATCGTAAGAACGCTCACCGGCTCGCTGTTCCCCTCCTAAACTTCATCCTTAACTCCACCCACAGGTCCTAGACTTCCCCAGTTACCCACAATGGCATACAGCATTCATCAAATCCTTAACCACCATCCCCCTTTCAAAGTCGCCCCTCTCTCTCATCCCAGGCGACAAACTCATCGCCGCCTTCGACGGCACCACAATCGAGCCCGTCGTTCTTTCCAACACGCCCAGTAAATTCCGTTGGAAAGGAAGTACCATGTTTGGGGCGTTTGCGGGTGAGCATTACTTTGAATTTAAGGAGAGCAAGGAGGTCGATGGAGGGTGTATATTTGTTCACGGGGAAGATTATGATGGGTGGATGACGTGGTTGTTCGGAGAGAGCATGTTGGGTGTTGCAAGGGGGAGTGTGGTGGGAATGTATGCAGGGTTTAGTACAGATGTCAAGGCGAGGACTGAGGAGTTGAAGAAGGTTCGAGAAACTGAGGGGAACGTGGGCTAAGACGGAAGGACTAAGATGATTGTTTTTGAAAATTATACTATGACTGCGACCCTGGTTTCAAGCCCTTGAACGTCTTCGTGATGTTCGTGATTGCTTCCTCGACAGGCAATCTCTCCATAGAGCTCGCGCCGTAAAACCCATGCACACCGTTCGTTCTACTGATCACATACTCGGCATCTTCCGGCTTCGCGATCGGCCCACCGTGGCACAGAACTATGATGTCTTCTCGGGTCTTGACTGCTTCATCTCTTATTTGCTGAATGAGAGTTACACACTCATCGAGAGACTTCCCCGTGGATGCGCCAATGCTACCAGATGTCGTCAGACCCATATGCGCAACAAGAATATCTGCGCCAGCCTCGGCCATTTTTCGCGCCTCATCTACGTTGAACACATATGGCGTAGTCAGTAAGTCCATCTCCCGCGCTTGTCGGATGACTTCTACTTCAGCATCGTAGCCCATACCCGTCTCTTCGAGGTTCTGTCGGAATGTACCATCGATCAGCCCGACAGTGGGGAAGTTTTGTATGCCCGCGAATCCAAGCTCCTTGAGTTGCTTAAGAAAATTTGGCATGCTGCGGAATGGGTCTGTCGCGCATACGCCCGCCAGGACTGGGGTATTCTTTACTATTGGGAGGACCTCCCCTGCCTGCGTTGCTTCAGTTAGGTCATCAACGCGGTGAATCCGTGCTAAGATATACCATCTCAAGAACCACGTCATTGGCATTGCCATACGGCATAAGCCCAGCTAGAGAGCCACGTCCTGCCATCCGGTAACGCCCGCTGTTGTATATGATGATAAGATCGCCGCCGCCTTGTTCAATGAACTTTGCCGACAGCCCAATGCCAGCACCGGCGCCCACGATGATTTTTCCATCGTCAATTTGGGATCGAAGGTTACCGAGCATCTTGCCTCGGTCAGTAGGAGGCGCCATCTTGTGAGATATGCGTGTTGCAGTCGTCTTGTGAGGGACGATCCAAAAAATGTGGTATGCACGATGACGTAAGACAATGCGGGGATGTGTTACCAATACAATTAGTACAACCCAATCCTTAACTCTATGATTGATTTCTTATTTCAATCAGCTCACACTCTACCATGGAGCCGACCGTTGTGCTGCTCGGCACATGCGACACGAAGCTGGAAGAGCTTGTTCATCTTCGCCAGGAGATCCTGCGACACACCGTTAACGTGACGTTAATCGATGTCGGGCGAACACTGACGCAACACGATGACATTACCATTAGTTGTGAAGAGCTAGTACGAGATCATGGCGCTGGAAAAGATATCGCTGAACTACCGCGCGGTGAGATCATCAAGACAATGGCTGGTTACGCAACAATAGCGGTGAAGAGCCTTTTCGAAAAGGGTTCAATACACGCGATTATGGCGGCAGGAGGATCAGGAGGGACATCGCTCGCTGCTGAAGTTATGAGGAAGGCAGTCCCGATCGGCTTCCCCAAACTGATCGTCTCTACGGTCGCAAGCGGCGATACAGGGCCAATTGTTGAAGAGACGGACATTACTTTGATGTATTCCGTTGTCGACGTTGCTGGCCTCAATCAGGTCCTACGTAACATCTTGAGTAATGCAGCAGCAGCAATAGCCGGCATGGCCCACGTGTATGTATCACGGCGCAGCCATGCTGATAGTCTTACCACGAAGAAGCAGCGTGTTGGCATCACAATGTTCGGTGTCACCACACCTGCGGTTGACGCCATCCGTAAACATCTGGAGTCCAACTACGACATTGAGACGTACATTTTTCACGCCACTGGCCACGGTGGGAAGTCAATGGAGCGACTTATTCGAGCAGGCGAAATCGATGCAGTGCTTGATCTCACTACGACGGAGATATGCGATCATCTCACTGGAGGTGTTATGAGCGCTGGTCCGCATCGTCTTGAAGCTGCCGCAAAAGCTGGTATACCGAGCATCATATCCGTAGGAGCGACTGATATGACAAACTTTGGTCCGATGAGCACAGTACCGGAGAGATACAAAGATCGCAAGCTGTACGAACACAATCCTGTGGTGACACTAATGCGGACGTCAAAGGATGAAGCGCGTCAAGTCGGCGAATTCATTGTCCAGAGATTGCGGAATTATGCGAAGGATGCCAATGCGATTCAAGTGTGGTTGCCAAGCGGTGGTATAAGTGCAATTGCGGTTCCTGATGGGCCATTTGCAGATGAAGAAGCGGATGCTGCACTCTTTGACGCAATCAAGAACGGGCTCTCTGGAAGTGGCGTCGAAGTTGTCGTAGATCAGCGCGCCATCAACGAAGAGAGCTTTGCACACGACATTGCAGAAGCCCTCGTCGCAAAGATGGGAATGAGTCGAAAGGCAGCTTGATGGAGCCATGTACGGATTTAAGATGAGCCCCTTGATCCGAGATTAGACTTTGACTCGTGCGGTCAGGCGTCCTGTACGGATGCCAACGGCCGGATCGTCCAATGACGAGACTGCGCGAGGCGCACGGTCAATGGGGCTTCGCCTGTGCCCCAGATGTCAAACTTCGAAAGTTCGCGATCGTTGTTCTTCAATCAATTTTTAGTCGCTCGTTTCATTCTCGCTGTCGCTCATTACAATGATAGCTATGTTGGGGCGCATAGGTCTCCAGTCTCTCGCTCTATCTTTCGCTTTCGGCAGGGTCGCGGCATTGGACCTGGATGTCACCGGCCAGGGTTAGTTCATATCCTTATTTCGTTCGGACCACAAACTGATTATGATAGATTCGATCAAGTCAACAGCAAAGACACTTGCTGGCGGCATCGTGGCATTCTACAATGATAGCCTCAAAGCAGACGGCATCCCCGGCCTATTTCCGGACCCATACTACTGGTGGGAAGCGGGCGCCGTTTTCCATGGACTGATTGAATATTCACATCTCACCGGCGACTCCCAATATGATTCACTCGTCTCAGAAGCTCTCCAGTGGCAACTTGGCGATGACAAGGCGTTCATGCCTGCGAACCAGACGGGATCCCTTGGGAACGATGACCAAAGCACGTGGGGCCTTGCAGCTATAACAGCCGCAGAAGTTGGATTTCCTAAGCCAAAAGATGGTAATTGGATTGACTATGCAGTCAATGTCTTTGATACACAGCTCTCGCGTCTACAGGCTGAGAACGGGACTTGTGGCGGTGGCTTGAGGTGGCAAATGTTGACTTTCAACACTGGTTACGACTACAAGGATTCCACGTCGAATGGCAACTTCTTCCTTCTCGCTGCTCGTCTAGCAAAGCTCACTGGAGATGCGACCTACTCAGAGTGGGCTGAGAAGTCGTTCATTTGGGCGAAGGATATCGGTCTCATTAGCGACAGCTACGCGGTCTACGACGGCGCCAGTGCAAAGCAAGGATGCGAGAGCATCAGTAAGATTGAGTGGTCCTATCACAATGGTATCTACGCCGAGGGTGCGGCGCTCATGTCCAATATTGTAAGTTCGACCCTCCCTGTCATTTACCGCAGCTGCCCGATACTAATCCTTCTTAGACGAACGGCGCGCAAAACTGGACAGATGCAGTGAAAGGCTTGGTCAACGCATCATCTGTCTTCCTAGATTACAATGTCCTTGTGGAAGTCGCATGCGAAAACAGTGGCGAATGCGACGTTGACCAACGGGCTTACAAGGGTATCACAGCACGCTCACTCGCCCGTGCCGCCCTGTCCGCACCCGTCGTCGCTGATTCCATCAAAACGATTCTTCAAGCCTCCGCTAAGGGAGCAGCAAGCGCATGCAGTGGGAGCGGCGAAGATGTTTCCTGCAAGTTTAGCTGGGCCGAAAGTGACTCCAAAGGGGAAACAGCTAGCGCCAAGGATGGAAATCTGGGTGAAGTCTTCGATGCGCTGGAAGTCGTGCAGGCGTTGCTTTATCCACAGGCGAAGGCTATTGTGTCGGGTGATGGGCAGGGCTCCGGAAGTGGTAGTGGTGATGCTACGCAAACTGGAGGCGCCTCTGGGACTTCTGGCACCGCGTCGCCGCAACAAACTGGCGCTGCGGGTGTGAATGTAGCGTCGATTATTGCTGCATTAGCACTTGCATTTGCTGTGGTGCTCAGCTACTAGACGATATATTGTATCTTTAGTCTTTGAAGACTAATGGATAGATTTGGAAGTTTGCGACTTGTAGTTTCGTGACCGCCTTCCTGCCTAACCATCCACCCATCCCTAGCATCTAGTATCCGAGAACCGAACCTGCATCATGTACCCCAGACCCATCCATCGTCTCATGCCACGAAAGCACGCATCAGCACGTGCGCAAGTGGACCCTTCTCACGGCCTCCAACTGCACCATCGGAAATTATCCCAATTGCCGATGTTGGTGGCGATAACGCCGATCGATAGGACGAAGCATGCCTGTCGTGGCGATTCGATCTGCTAACGCGGCGATGAAGGGGAGATAAGTACGCGGAGCATTAACGTTTCTTTGATTACCTTAAGCTCCGCTGCTGTCGCTGCTTGTTGAGAGAGATTATACGACGCGTGGATACCTTGCGAACCTGCAGATATGGGTTCAATGCCTGAGATGGATACTGCGAGTGGAATGCCGACGGTGAGCGATTACTTCGCGCAATGGTTGGGACGCGCTGATGAGATGTTGTAGAGCTGGACTCGTTTGGTGCGATTTATTGCAGCTGAGGACAACGCTGAGCACATTGGCGAACCTATTGACGCAGACATTGACGGTACATCTGATATATCTTCCGCCGTTCACGTTTACAGTAGCTAATAAACATCACCCAGTTGGCGCAGCACTCGCATCAGGAATAACCATCCAAGTCCGCGCCTTTACAGGCTCCTCAGTCCTATCATCAGACGCGCAACCTACATCAACCATCCTTACCATCTCGCGACTACTGCCACCACTTTCGAGATCTCAAGTCGGCACCATTCGCTGCATTGGTCTAAACTACCGCAAGCATGCTAAAGAAATGAACCTGGAACTGCCAAACCACCCAACTCTTTTCTTCAAGCCCTCGACATGCCTTGGATCGCCCAATGCTCCTTTGGTCATCCCATATCAAGCGACAGACGGCCAAGCAGATTACGAAGCGGAACTTGCAGTTGTGATCGGAAAGGCAGCGAAGAACGTGAGCAAGGAAGAAGCGATGGATTTTGTACTCGGCTACACATGCTCCAACGATGTTACGGCACGAGTACATCAGTTCAATGGTGCGCAGTGGAGTTTCGGAAAGGGGTTTGATGGATTTGCCCCGCTCGGACCGTGCCTGGTCTCTGCTTCATCGATACCTAACCCAGGCGACATTGAGCTAAAGACAGTGCTGAACGGAGAGACCATGCAGTACTCGCTCGCCAACGACATGATCTTCAGCATTCCAGAGATTGTGGCATATTTAAGTCAAGCGACGACCCTGGAGCCCGGCACAGTCATCATGACGGGGACGCCACACGGGATCGGCGTAAGCAAGGTACCCAAGGTGTTCTTGAAGCCCGAAGATGACCTGAGAATTGTCATGAGCCATGGCATGGGAAGTTTGGTAACACCAGTGGAATATGAACCAACACCGAAGTCCAGGTAGCACCTGCTCAATTACAGACATAGAGGCGATTTGCGAATGCAATTTCATTTAAGTCCAAACATGATCTGGTCTTGCGTGATGCTATCAAGCACATGCTCCCATTGCTGTAGATCGGTCGGCTCAAAGAGCGGAAATGCTGGATCGCCCCATGGCGCTTGCCATTGGAATGGTCCACCTCCTGCGGCTAGATGTGGAAGTCCAGGAATCGAGTCAGAGCTGAGTTCAGTATTTGGTGAGGTGAAGGTGTTCATGTTGTTATTTGACCCGTTGGCGGCTATTGCCTCAGGCGCTTGCAATTGCTCGTATCTGAGATCTTGTGAGGCTCTCTCAGTTGGCGGTTCGACAGTGCTCATTGCACGGTTAGCACGGAATTGAGTAGCCTTTTTGATGCAAAGCTCTATAATCTTGACTTCTGCAAGTGCGAACTCGTTCAACCATATGTCAGCTCGCTGCATATCGCAGTAGGCTGTGAGATCTTCTAGGATTGCATGACATCTGCGCGAATGTGGGTCCTTGACTGCAATGATACCTAGGACTAACGCACTGTTGAATAGGTGATGAGGGCCTAACGTCCACTTGAGCCTGTCGTGGAGCGGCTGCTGGAAGTAGTCGATGCGCATTGCAAGGTCAGCGCAAGCTGACGAAATGCATGCGTCGTGACTATGTCTGAAGCGATTCGTGATGCTTTGACGAAGGAGATAAGGCCGGTGGAGTGTCACACGTGCAAAGTGGTACATAGAGTGGAGATGCAGCCTATTCCAGTACAGGAACGGATGCAATTGATCCCTAGAGGTATCCGGCTCCTTCAGGTGGTAGTAGTCTGGTAGCTTAGCTTCCCATTCCAGAATGTCATGATCCAGGGCGAGCACAGTATCGTAAGAGACAGTGAATAAGCCGAAGCAGCGTTCTTGAATGTTGCCTACAATCTTGGCAAGGTCGTGGGCGAGGAAGTTGTAGACACTAAGTGTCGGTTCCGAGAGCGGAAGTTCTGGGACTGTTGCGGCGCGATCATCAGGTTCGTCATCTAGCCATACGTTAGTAGCTCGCTTAACGAGGCACTGCTGGTCTACAATTGCAAATGGGCGACCGATGGCGAGAGCGATGGTTTTGTCCAGCATGTAGAGGTGGCTCCACAACCGCCTCCGCGTTTCGGTCTCTTTGCGCGGCAATCGCCAGCGCTCACCATCAATGTGTATGCCCTGCGCTTGCGCCATGCGCATCGCAAAGCTTGTTGTGAGCCATGCCTCTGGCACACGTCGCAAGTGAATGAGGTAGCGAGTGACTAATACGCCCGCTCGTACAAGGTCGGTGGATTCGCCGTAGAAAGTAGGCGCAATAACGATGGCCCGACGCGATGCCCAGTAGAAACGTAGCGACGTCTCTTGCAATTCGCGCTGTACCTCTGTGTTTTTTGGAAACGGACAGTCGAGGAAGACGCCATACGCAAGCACGATGAACAGAAGCGCTAGCCAGCGTAGGTCCATGGACGCGAAGTCATCAAAGCCAAACTTTCTCTCCCAGAACTCGTCGTACTTGGCTTTGAAGGAGGCAGGGTGGACAGCATCGATGGTCCAGTTCAGCTCTGCAAGAAAAACCTCTACCAGACGGTCAACGCTTGCTTTGTTCCGAGGTAATAGGCCGAGCAGATCCCATATCTGAGAGAAGGGCCCTCCGACGTCGCGAAAGGAGTGAGTTGATGCTGCCGCATGGCGAATACCAGACGATAGGTCTGGTGCTGGAGCCTCGATAATCTTGGCTGCTGCTTGAGGGCCAAAATAGGAAGATCCAAAGAAGGAGGGCGCATCGCGACTCCTGAAGAGGTTGCCAACCTGGGCGTCTCTCGGTTCAGGCGAAGCCCTGCCACTAGATCTGTGCTGCTCGGGATGTCTTGGTGCTGTTGGATCTACATAAACAGTGAGCTGGGACCTCGCCTCGATGGAGCACGATCGAGTTGTACCTGCAGCGCTTCCTGGCGGATCTGAATTTTGCTCGTTCATTGGCGACGGGGGACGATCACCCTGCTGGTTCACCTGTGGCGCGATTGAAGTTTGCCGACGATGCGCCTCAGCCTCATCGCTATATGCACAACTCGAGGCGACATCTCGTCGAGCACAGTTGAAGCACGGGAGCTCGCCATCGCACTGCGCATCGTTACTATCCCTTCCAGCAGATGAACACTGGTTACGTCACCACTATCTCTCGTACCTTTTGCTTTCGCCTGTGGCATGCGACACAACTCTTGGGCTGTCGGCCTCGTTTCCGCCTCTTGTTCGCATGACCCTCGTCGGCTTTGTCTCTCCTATCGTTGTTGGACGCCTCCATGGGTGGTGCGAGGTGATGTGACAATGGCCGATAATGCTGGGGATTTGGCCGATAAATAGCCCTCCAATTCCCGACATCGGGTGGACCGCCAAGGCTGGGGGATAAGGACCAAAACTCCTAGCGCACTCTTCTTCTGCAAACGTCGCCCACGCTACCCAGGATGCGCTATCTCTCCGCATCGGCCTGGCCTCCCGGGGTCCTGTCACTAGAGATCGGCAATAAATACGCGACTCAGCGTTGAGATGATCTATAAGGCACTTCCCATAGTGCATGTTGGCCCAACAGACAGGTTCCATCGACCGCACTCATCTCATCACTTGCCAGCCGGAATAGCAGCCTTTGCGTATCATGTCGGCCGCAACGCACGACGACAAGGCCATTGATGGCTCTGTCCACGAGAAAGATGCCCAGGTTGGTGCTTCAGAGTTGATCCATATCGACCCTTCTGCTGAGAAGAAGGTATGAATTCCATGCATACTGTGTATGGGACGTTTGCTGACTTGACTAGCTTATTCTCAAGCTCGACCTCATGCTCTCGCCTATGATGGTGCTTATTTTCCTCGTGGCCTATCTCGATAGATCTAACATCGGTAATGCCGCAATCGCTGGCATGAACACGGACCTGAACTTAACCGGAAATCGCCTCAATGTCGCCGTCACCCTGTTCTATGTCACGTACATCGCCTTCGAAGTTCCAGCCTCGATCATGTTGAAGAAGCTTCGTCCATCTCGCCTGATCCCATTCTTCATCATCGGGTGGAGTGCTGTCATCATTGGAGCCGCCTTCATTGAAAACTATGCGTCTCTTATCGCCACTCGACTCCTTCTCGGTGCCTTTGAGTCTGGTCTCTTCCCTTGCCTGACGTTGTATCTCAGCATGTATTACAAACCTCTGGAGCAAGCACGTCGCATTTCCTACCTCTTCGTCGCATCGGCCCTCTCTGGCGCCTTCGGTGGTCTCCTGGCTTATGGATTGACCAATCTGCATGGAGCCCATGGACTGGCCGGCTGGCGATGGCTCTTCCTTGTCGAGGTAAGCAGATACAATTATAAGTTTTGGTCTAGGACTTACACATTCAGGGAATTATCTCGATGGTTGTTGGCATTGCTACCATCTTCCTCCTGCCCGACAACTTCGAAACTGCATGGTGGCTCAATGAAGACGAAAAAGCCATTCTACGCGCGCGCCACGAGAACGAGCGCTTGTACCAAGGCAAGTCGATGACAACAGATGCCATGGACAAGTCAGAAGTGAAGCTTGCTTTCCGCGACCCGAAGGTGTGGTTGAACTCGTTCTGCCAATTCTGCGCAAACACATGCTCCTTTGGATTCTCGACGTTCTTGCCAGTCATCATTAAGGGGTTCGGATACTCCAGCATTCGCACCCAGCTCTTGACCGTACCTGTGTACATCTGGGCATCCGTTGTCTACCTTACAGTCGCGTTCTTTTCCGACTACTTCAACCGCCGAGCTTTCGTCATGGTTCCGCTCGCGTGCGTCACAATGGTCGGGTACGCAATGATGCTCGGCGTGTCTATGGACAAGACTGGTGTGTTATACTTTGCCACATTCGTCACGGCCACTGGAATCTACTGCTGCGTAGGCTTGAACGTCACCTGGATCATCAACAGCAACGCCGGATACTTCAAGCGCGCAACAGCTATCGGCTTACAGCAAACGATCGGTAACAGCGCTGGCATCATGGCTGGCCAAATCTACCGTATTACGAACAGCGACGGCCGCTACGTCATCGGGCACGCTGTATCCATCTCCACTATCACCACTGCTGCGTGCGGATACGCACTCATGTATCTGCTCCTGCGCAGAATCAACCGCAAGAGGGAAGCTATGTCGATCGAGGAGAGAATTCGCGAAATCGATGCCGGCAAAATGGGCGACCGCCATCCGGACTTTAAGTACACTCTGTAGGCGAAAAGCCACCCTTGGGAAGAGGAGTATTTAGTAAATAGTGTCTCAGCAGTCTGTATATATCTAATACACGTATGCTTGTCATCAAACCTTCGAAGAACCAAGAGTACCTTTTGTGAACATTGTAGCCACCACACTCCAATAATTTGATTAATCTTGAGTTTTGAAAGACAATGACATCGAGTGTAGCAGAGGCTAGACCGCTAAAGCTCTAAGATCATGCAAGTAAGTATTGGTTGATGCACAGCAAATAGCATCGCTTTGAATAGGCACGTACTATTTAAGCGCTAGCCGGCTCAAGCGACTCATAAGCACTAGTGAACTATGTAGGCTTAGGCATCAGCGGGCGGATCCATCCCGAGAGGAAGACGAGAAAAGTCCCACAGAGATTCCCAAATCAACCTAATTGCCCAGGACACTGGCACCAGCAAAAGGTATGATGTTGTTCGTTGTTCAGCAAACTGCGCAATGAAATAAGGTATAAGATTCCGCCGTCAGCATACCTGTACCATCCTATCCTGGTCTGCACCACCATATGCTCAGCCTCAAGCACCTGTGAGTCACACAAAATCTGCTTTTCGACTCATTTTGAATCACCTAACTTGATAGGAGCAGAGTGCGAGCTATAAAGGTTGCGCAATACAAAATTCTGTCCAAAGCTCTTCGTAGACCTCCATTTTGCGACAAATCATGCGGAACTCAAACACTAGCAACAAATTTTGCCTTCTTCATTCGTCCATATACCATAAACTGCGATCCCAATAACACTAATGAGTGGTAACACTCCATCCTCGGAACTCGGAAGCATGAATACGTTACCATCAGAGACCGAACCTCTACTACACAACCGCGCTTCTGATCCCGAAGACAAAACTGGATCGAGAGACGATGAATCCGTTTCAATGGCAGAAACAAGCACCAAGAACGACTTCGACAGCGACTTTGACAGCGATGACGATGAAGCCGAGATCAAGAAGAAGCGAGAGCAGAGACTCAAGGAGACGGGTGGTTGGCTCGGGTATTTGAGAGATTTCGGGCTTTTTCTGCCGTACCTCATACCGCGCAACGACATCAAAGTCCAACTGTGCATTGTCGTCAGCCTGCTCGCACTCGCCGGCCAAAGGGTGCTCAACATCCTAGTGGCACATCAACTCGGGCTCATTGCAGACAAGATTCTCGATCGAACCCCACCTTATAAAGAGCTGGCAGTCTGGTTCGTGCTCAGCGCAATGAACGATAACTCCGGGCTGGGTATGATCGAACAGATTGCAACCGTACCCGTAAAGCAATTTTCGGAGCGACAAGTCACGAACGCTGCATTTAGTCACGTCTTGAGTCTATAAATGGACTTCCATTCCGAACGAGATTCCGCAGAAGTCATGAAGGCGCTGGAGCAAGGTTCATCTCTCGCCAGGCTCTTAGAGACGATTGTGTGCGAGTCACTCCCAACGGTCGTGGACGTTACTGTTGCGCTTGGAATACTTTACTGGAAATTTGACATCTACGTTTCGATAACCTTGCTCGTCGCATGTTCTTCGTTCCTCGCGCTAGAGGTGTTCACATCGCGCTGGAAGGTAGAGCTCCGGCGTCAATCAGCCAGAGCAGAGAGACGAGAAGCGCGCGTCATGCATCAAGCCATACAGGGTTGGGCAACAGTATCGTACTTCAATATGTTTCATTTCGAAAGGAAGCGATTCGGGAAGACTGTAGACACGAAGCTGGTAGCCCACCAGAGATGGAGCATCAGAGACACCAGCATTCAGGGTGCGATCGAACTGATGATACCACTCACGTTCACCATCCTTGCAGGTATGGTTATCTACAATATCTCACAGGGTCGAAGCAAGCCTGGCGGCTTTGTCTTCTTTATCCAGTATTGGGATTCCTTAATCTGGCCCGTGAAATGGCTTTCACACGACTACCGTCAGATCATGTCCGACCTGATCGATGCGGAACGTCTTCTAGCCCTTCTTCAGCAAAAGGCCACTGTCGTCGATTGCGAAGAACCACACGATATCAGAGACGTAGAAGGTCATGTTGCATTCGAGGATGTATGCTTCGCCTACGATAATCGTAAGACGACGATCTGTGGGCTCGGATTTTCAGCTCAACCAGGTCAGACGATTGCGCTAGTAGGGGCTACGGGTGCCGGCAAGTCCACCGCCACGAAGTTGTTACTGCGGTTTTACGATGTTACCGAAGGGAAAATCAGTATCGACAACCACGATATCCGAGACATAACTTTGGACTCTTTACGTAACTTGATTGGAGTAGTACCGCAAGACCCACTACTCTTCAACGGTACCATCCTCGAGAATTTACGCTACGCAAAGCCTTCTGCCACCTTCGCCGAAACTATTGAGGCCTGCCAAGCCACCTCTATTCATGACAAGATACTCACATTTCCTGATGGCTACAAGACTCATGTAGGTGAGCAAGGTGTCAAACTCTCTGGCGGCGAAGTGCAGAGATTAGCTGTCGCACGTGTAATCCTTAAGGATGCTCCAATTCTTGTCTTAGATGAGGCAACAAGTGCGATCGATACCCATACTGAGTCGAGTATTCAAAGAGCGCTGGACGCCTTCAAGAACAGGAGGAAGAGGACTACGTTCGTGATTGCGCATCGACTTTCGACGATTGTGAGCGCTGACCAGATCCTTGTGTTTGATGAGGGAAAGATTGTAGAGAGAGGAACGCACAAGAATTTGATAGCGCGTGATGGCGTATATAGTGGGCTGTGGAGCAAGCAGAGTAGAGCCTGAGTTAATAAGTTAACGGACTCCACGAGCGAGTTGTGAATACACGGAGGAGTTAGACACAAAGGTAAGTTAGATAGCTTGAATAAGCCTGTTCCTTTAACTTCCAACGTACTCTACAGGTATGTTTGCAAGAAGCATCTTCCACATGAGTTTCTTGCCAGAATTGTGGTAGACAAGAAAGTCGTTTCTGGAAACGAACAGGTTCCAATTTTTTGGACAACGCTTCTTGGAGTCAAAGAATTACTCGGAGAAACTCGTACGTCTAGAACGTATCTCCGACCTCAAGATCCGCGGTTCGCTAGCACTACCCACAGCTGCTCCACCTCCCCTGGGGTACAAGTATCCGCGCAGTAGCAACTGGCCTTGATCGCAGCTTGGGGCGGAGTGCGTAATCTTAAGGGCTGGAATTATTGATGAGCCTTAAGACTCATCCGTCGATGGATCTGAGGAAAGCGCAAGGATACGCCATGAACTAGCGTAGGAAAAAGGAATCACGCATCGAATGCTACGTGTGCGACGTTCTTTAGAGCTTGCAATTTTATCGAAAAGCTTTTCACATGACTTGTGGACGCTTCTTCCTACCCACATGAAGCTGTGTTCCTGGAATACATGATAGACTCAGCTCAATGTAATCGCTGTCTTGCCTGGTGGGAAGGATTCTGTCCACCTTCCCATTTCGCTCGCCGGCTCTAATTCGATACTATACTCAAGCACTCATGCGTACGCGATCTCTACTCAAATATCATACTCAAAGCTAACTCATTCGTCAGTGTTCTTGTTATCCCTCTCAGGGAATACCATATGGCCCGTGTATTCCCAATTCTCGTCGTGATAGATATGATAGCCTGGAATTTGTTGTTCTCCGTCTGTTCCTCAGTTGCTAACAGAACTGTGGCATGCAGCCTGGGGTCTGTCTGGCTCGTATGGGACGGATTCCTGTTTTGCAAAATGCGAGTAAGCGATGTTGATCTAAAGATGTAGTGGTGACCATGTTGCATACTTGAGAGTCGCGATGGTGAAGTGGGCTAGCTCGGGTTATTTGGTAGCATCCTCGACCAGCTGCAGAGTGCTGAAGCGAAGGGGTGAGTTCTTGATTCTCTGCGTACACTTGACAAGGTGCCGAGCAATGGGAGACATCTTGCCGGGAAGATTGAATGCCCCGAGTTGGATACAGCCAGTACAGTCTAGAGTGTAGCCTCACGCGGGAAGATTTCCCCATAGGGTGGGCCCTCTGGTGCCATATCCTTGATTAAGAGCGCAAGCACGAACCTTTCACTCCTTTCACCGAGCCAATATGTGAAACTATGCAGTGTCAAGGCCTATGTCGCCTCAATCTGATTGACCCACCACTAGCGCGCCAACGCGTGATCGTGGAGTACCGGTAGGCGAAGTAGGTAGTCACCACCTTCACTCTTCAGCTTCAACAGCATGAGTTCTCTTATGCCAGCCGCGCGTCAATATATACCCATATGTGGAGGGTTAGTGCATACACCGTTTCGCTCGTTATCACGACCTGCCGCCTATTCTCCCCCACGTCTGCTAACGCTCGACAAATGAAACAATTGTCGCATACCTGCAATATCGATGCCGAGCCTCTGCACCGCTACTGTAGCGGAGGATATCATCCAGTTCATCTAGGGGATCTGTTGAACAACAGCAGGTATAAGATCCTGCACAAATTAGGTTGGGGCGGCTATTCGACCGTCTGGGCTGCAAAAGATCAAAGGTTCCACGCCTAACGATGACGTGACGCTCACAAGCTTACATGTCCCCAGAAACAAAACTTATGTCGCTGTAAAGATTTCAGTCTCAGGACCAGCTCGTGAGAGCCGGGAGGCCAGGATCTTGCAGGCCATCGCAGCCTCGTAGTTAGAATACCCAGGCACTCGACATATAATGACCATGCACGACCGCTTCCAGGTTAATGGCCCCAACGGAAGTCACGAATGCCTCGTGCTCGAACTCTTAGGTCTAAGTGCTGCCGACTTGTTGGACGCAAAGTTCGGCGGCGAGAGACTTCCCAGCAGACTTGCCAAAAGTGTTACCAAACAAGCTCTCCAAGCATTGTGCCACTTGCACAATCAAGGACTCGGACATGGAGGTACAGTGGTGTTCTGTCGCATACAGTTTGGATTCGCTCACGAAGATCAGATCTGCATATCCAGAACTTGGCGTTCACTATCCCACCGATACATACCTGAACAGAAGAACAACTTCTGCATAAGTTAGGAAAACCCGAGGTAGGTATGGTTGAGAGAACCGATCAAAAACCACTAGAGTCCGGCACGCCCCAATACGTGGTTCGACCGACATCCTATGCAATGGGCCACACCTTCTCGTCTTCCTCGATCATCAAGATAGACGATTTTGGTCAGGCTTTCTTGAAGCACGACATGCCTGATTCATTCCGCACCCCGCTCGTTGTTCGAGCACCAGGAATAATCTTCAAGGATAAGGTGGAGTGCCATATGGACATGTAGAGCATAGGTTGTTCAGTAAGCCTACGTTTTCGATGGCGCAGGCAGGCCACAAGCCGCACGACGACTGACTCTTTCTGGTAGCTTTTCGCGCTTGTCGTTGGTCAACCGCCATTTAATAGCTTTATGACAACACCAGCGATTCTTGTGTACCAGATGCTGGACGCAGCCAGTGATGACCTTCCAACTCGCTGGGAAAAGCAATGGTGCGCCCTGAAGACCGATTCGATTGGGGAAAACTACGGGGAATCACTCCAAGAGTGGTTAGAAGAGAGTACTTTGACGGAGAGAGGAGAGTTGATTTTGGCCGGGAAGATATGTATT